>CM023830.1:17695000-18295000 GCA_013266295.2 Branchiostoma floridae x Branchiostoma japonicum | reverse complement strand
TTTAAATATGCTGTATTTGATAGAAAGAGGGTGCAGGACCGTTAGGACAAGTAACCCTTATACGTGTACATACAATCAGGGTCCATACACAGTATATTTTGTAATATTTTCAATATTACTAGACCTATCTGCTATTTTACATAATATTTTACATATTCACATACTGATAGGAATCCATTCTAATTTTTAGCCACCCTAATATTCAAATTATTGATATAAAGAGTCAAGCAATACTCTCACCAATGTTAACAGGATGAATTTCACTACATATACTTTTGCATGTTTGTCTAGTAGTTTGTGGTAGATACTGAGTGAACATGGAAAACACCAAGCACAGTCAATACATTTCTACTCTGGCTCAGTGCATGACTTTTAAAAGTGACCCTGACACCTCAGATACATGTACATTGCATACAGCATACAAAAAAAGCCAAGAAAGTATCCTAGGGAAAACCATCATAGGCACATGCTCTCAAGCTATTTCAAACTATACCTGTGCTAAATTTAAATGCATCCAATGCAATTTTAGGGCGGCAAACCAAAAAGATATTCTGGATGAGGAAATCTGTCTGATATTGACATTTACTGCCATTTCTTAGCACATCATGTCATCATTTCATTCTTGAAGCATTTGAAATAGCCCCAAAAAACAAGCTAAGTCAGGTCCTTTATTTTTTAGTACCACCAATAAATAGGTAGAACCAGGCTACGATACAAAACGATCAACTGTTTTCTATCAGTGACATCCCATTATTGCCTCACGGATATCAGTATGCTATAGAACTAAGGGTTGATTCAACTTACGACATTAAAAAAATGACCAGGAAATTGACTTTGAAAATCCAGTTTTGCTGCCCTGATCATGAAATTGCTTTGGGTGCCTTTAAAGTCATTTAGCTTTTATATGACAGAACAGGTACATAAGGAAATAGTGTTGGGGTTCATGTGGACCACAATGGTACAGACTGATCAGTCTAGGAGATAGTATATGAAGGTTGAATTAAGTATGGGTTTGACAAGAAGATAGATAATTTTTGTGGTGACAATGTTTTGTGCTTAGGTATAGAAAAGTACTGTAACAAACTTGCTAAGGTTGTCAATGAAGCATCCAAGAAAGTTTAAAGTTTCAGAAACCAACTTAGATTTAACTTAAATTTAGTTTACATTCTAGTTGACCGCACTTGATCAATCTTCCTCTTAACTCCATTCAGGTCCATTGTCAGCTCTGTGTGTTTCATCTTCAGATTTTCTAGTCGGAACTTCAGACCGTCCCCTTCATCCCTCCTCTCCTCGTAATCCCGCAGCAGGGGTTCGTTTCCCAGTAAGCCTGACTTCTGCCGCAGCCTCATGTTGTCGATACGCAGTGCGTCTCTGGCCTGCTTGGTTCTTGACAAGACGTCTCTTTTCTGGAGTGGTAGAGTACATGTATGTATGAACAGCAGACCAATGAGAATTCCACAGGGTAAAGGATAAGGCAATTGCTGCAAATTGCTAGCCTCTCCCAATTTTAGGGAAGGTTTGCCTCCTTATGAAGATGTACTGTAGTCAACTTGATAAAACCCAATTTTCCAGGTTTTGGAATAAACTACTATAATGATGACTGTACTTGCAACTGAATTTGTGGGATCGTGTGGCATAATGGTTGGGTATTGACCCAGAACCCATAGGTCCTGGGTTCAAATCCACCAACATGCCCCAATGTTGTTTCCTTGGGAAATGCACTTTACATGACTTTCCTCACTTCGCTCAGGTGAAAATGAGTACCAAGCTTTGGTTAGAGATGTCCAACGGATAGGACGTTAAATGGAGGTCACGTGTTTGGGGAGAACCACATCCCATGCACGTTAAAGAACCCACCACACCTTTCGAAAAACAGTAGGGGCATGCCCCGGTATGCGATGGTCCAAATACTACAGTCTCCATTGTATCTTGAAGTTAGTGCACTACAAATCACCCAGATGGAGGCCAGGTGAACTTGTATCTCATATTAACCACATGGTTATTTCACCCTTGCTGACTCCAGGAAGAATAGTATGAAATTTACGTAACACTAATGGAGATCCTAATCAAACAAACAAACAAACAAACAAATAACACTGAAGACCGTCTGCAGCCTACCTTGGCAACAAGCTCCTCCACCTCTCGAAGCTTGCCTTTCTGCACATGGTTCTCTGCCTGCACAAACTGCAGCTTTTCCTTCAGGTGTGTCAAGACCTGCACTGTGCTGGTGATCTTCTTCCGCAGCTTCAGGAGCTCCTTCAACCAGGTATGAAGAGAAGTTGCTTTATTTAAGGTTTGAGCAGAGCAGAGCAATAATGACAAAATACCTGTAGTGTGATGTGTTCTGACAGGGACATTTTGGGGCAACCCATCCACAAAAAAATGTGCTCATTGCACAAATGTATAAAAATTATAATTACAGGGTCATGAAGCTTTTCAATGATACAAGACACAATGCTAATCATATAACAACATTTGACATTATGTAATCAAGGGATTTAGTTTTGGTACTTTTTTCCTGAGACCCACTCACAAGAAATCAAGTTTCCAAACACAAGAAAACAGTTACTCAAGCAACTGGATAGGATTTGAAAACTGTCAGATGTTCAAGTAGCATCCACTACTTTTCATCAGTGACTAAAAAGAAGTGGATGGGACTCGAAACATCTGACAGTTTTCAAATTCTATCCAGTTGCTTGAGTAACTGTTTTCTTGTTATTTTATTACCTGGATGTCTAACCTTCATCGACGTATCAAGTTTCTAAACTGTTTTTAGTGTTGGGTTGACGTGTTTTCCCAGAAAATTGAGTCAGGAAGTACGATATGTAGAAGCAAAAATCTATAACGATCTAACCTCATTCCTCTCTTCTATCTTCTCGTTGTAGGTTTGGTTTTCAATTTTGAGCTGTTCAAAATCGATGAGGTGCAGCCCCTCTGCCAACTCCTCCTTCTGTTTGAGCTGCAGTTCTCTTTTCTTCAGCTGGTTCTTCAGCTTGATGTTCTCCAGCCGCACGGCTGCAACCTCCTGCTCTTTCTTGGTTTCATTGACCTGGATTTGCTCAACGTCCTACAGAGATACAAAGTTTGACGACATAAAAATCATGAAGCTGTAATGCAGGAGTGTAGCAAGGGATCACACCGTACCCTGGCTACTACACTATATACCACACCCTGAATGTCAGTCCTTTTTTCTCAACTTCCCTCCTTCCAAAGCTCCTTCCAAAACGTGTTCCATTCCAAAGCATGATTCGGAATACTACGAAGTGGAATGCATCTGTATTTCAAAACATGGTCCATTCCAAAACATGTCTTGGAATAACACAAAGTGGAATGCATTTTGTATTCCAAAAACGTGATCCATTCCAAAACATAAGTTTTGTAATCACGTGTTTTGGTTCTAACCTAAGCCTAATCTAAACACATACATACACATACAAACAGACCAACAAACAGGCTTACTTCCTAATCGTGGTTGGTCCAGCTGTGCCATGATTTGGAATGCAACAAAATGGAATGCCTGTTGTATTCCAAAACATTTTGGAATAACATGTTTTGGAATGCAACAAAAGCAGAGGACTTCCTAGGCCTGATATTTTTCATCCTGTCACTTCATATTTTTCTAAAAAAAGTATGACAACCAACCAATCAAATTGCTGTAAGCCTTAATAACAGAAAGGAAGCGTGTCTGACCTTGGGAGCCACAGGCTTGCCAGACCTGCTGTTGATGGCTGTGAGAGCCACCTCTCTCTTGAAGGCCTGATATCTCTCCCACTCCTCCACAGCCTTCCTCTCCTTGTCCTCCCGCCGCTCCAACAGGTCCTCGATCTGCTGCTGGTACAGGTCCTGCTCAACCCCCTCCTGATGGTGCAGCTCCTCCAGGTTAGCTGTACAGTCAACATAGAAGAGAGGAATGAGGTTAGATTATAGATGTATGCTTCTACATATTGTACTTCTTGACTCAATTTTCCTGGGAAAACACGTCAACCCAACACTAAAAACAGTTTGGAAACTTGATATGTCGATGAAGGTTAGACATCCAGGTAATAAAGTAACAAGAAAACAGTTACTCAAGCAACTAGATAGAATTTGAGAACTGTCAGATGTTTCGAGTCCCAAGGACAGGTGTCGGGAGGGTGACGTGGAAGTGGTTAGTTATCCATTTACTATAATGCTTTATTAAAGGCGCCCAAAGCGATTTCAGGGCAGTACAACTGGATTTTCAATTTTCTGTTCATTTTTTTAATGTAGTAAGTTGAATTAATGCTATCCCATCGCATACTGATATCTGTGAGGTAAAAATGTGTTCTTGCTGATGGAAAACGGTTACTTTTTTCATATCGTAGGCTGGTTCTACATCTGTATTTATTTAAAGTAAAAAGGACTCTTCATGTATCTGGTTTCTGGGCTATTTCAAACGCTTCAGGTATGAAATGATGTTCTCAATCTGAACCGGTACCCACCCCTATTATAAATGCTAACTTAAACTTTTACCCTTTACATATTTTTGTTGTCTCTATCAGTCCCATACACATCTTGATGTTTTAAAAGTTACTCTTCAGACACCTTGAGTGCATTGAAACCGTTATCAATACTTACACATGTACTTGAGGTATCTCTGCTCCTGGTCCGTGACATTTTTGTCCATGTCTTGTCTGCTCTCATCAGTCTGGTCAGGACAACAGTAAAAAAAATATTGAAATCATTAACTGAACTGGGCCCAGACTGGACTTGTAGAGCACGTCGGCAGAACATACTGCGCCTGCGCAAAACCCTGATTTTTCACGTTTTTCGTTGGATGTTTGGTCAACGTTGCAGCATAATTTTGCCTGTTGCAAAATCTTTTCCTATACAACATCTGAAAACTACAGACAGGCTGTCAACCTTACATGCTCTAATACAACCTTATATGAGACGTTCAGCCAAAGTGCTATGCACAATACATTAGGGGTTTTGCGCAGGTCCAGTACGTTCTGCCGACGTGCTGACTTGTAGTTTGTTCTGAGGCTTAGGATCCCTGATTGGTCAAGAACTAGCCGAATGGTATATTTTAAGCAGTACACTGACAAGGTCTAGGTCCTCACTGAGGTGCCATGGATGAAAATCACACTTTACATGATTATGTGTTGTTTTAAAGTTTATCTCTACAACACTGCAGTCGTGCTTGTGGTAAAGATATATAGAATGCCACATGGTGTACCTGTATCACCCAAGGTACCAGCCCTACCGTGGGTCAACTCTCGGGAGGGCTGGGACTGAGGTGATGCAGAATACACTGTCAGTGTAATATTCTATTTACGTCATACCAACCCTAGAAAACACAAATTTCAATGTGAAATGAGCCTGAAATTGAGAAAATTTGGTGTCCCTAAACAAAAAACTGTAACAACATCAATTCCTATGTTCAAATCTGGTATTCGAATTTTTGAAAGCAGCACACGTGGGCCATGCTACATGGGTACGAATTATTCTATGGCACTTTTGGAAGCCAATTTAATAACAATTAGGACCCCGTGTGATATGAGTAGTTATCACTCGGGCCGGAACACCTGTATCAAACATTATCACGGCCCAGCTATGACATAAATCAGAGTATGAAACAGTTACCACTGTATAGTGACTATCTCAGCCTACATGTACAAGTACACAAGGAACTATGTGCATGGACGTGCACTTACCTTTTTCTTCCTGAAGTACTCGGCTAGTTTGTGCTGCAGCTGTGCGTTCTGCTGGTGTAACCGCTCTCTCACAGCCAAGGCAGCCTGCAGGCCACAAGACAAGTTTGGTTTTCGCAATACTCTAAATGATATACTTTGTTGGACTAAAATAATTTTTGATTTTTACCTCTGAGTTAGTTAATGGATAAGAAGATTGCAGAATATGGAGAATGACAGTGGCAAAATGAGTTGGTGTCTCGTGCATGTACATTGTACATGTACTGTGGGGAGTAGTGGTTGTGTAACAATTATGACTGTATCATTTATTGGGGACATGACCACCATGCATGAGACTATAAAATCATTTTATTTACTATTTGTATCATTGTAATGTTGCAGGTTGCAGGGTTTTTTTGTGCAACTTGGCAAAATTTCCAGCAGGAACCAAAATTTTTTAACAAACACCCCTGCAGTTCCAGAACAAACTGCTTGGGAGCCCAAACTCATGTCACTTCCCAAAATTCTACCATTAAAATTCTTGACCCTAGCATGTCCAGATCACGAGATATCAAAACTGGAAGCTTTGCTCCACTACCATAAGAAGCCGCCAGGGGCAAGTTAGACCACCCACCCACCAATTAAGACAATCCATGTAAGCCTTCTAGAGTTACCGTTGTCACACATGGGCACATGGACACACACACACAAACACACACACACAAACAGACACACACACAAACACACACACTGTGTAATTTCTCCCCATGCTGAAGCTCTATCTGGCAGCCTATACTCATAGTAAGGGGTAGACTTTACCCACCTGGTATTTTTCCACCAGCTCATCTCTGTCAAACTCTGGTTCCAGTTCCTCCTCCTCCTCATCTTCATCCTCCATCTCTCCATCTTCCATCTCTCCATCCTCCATGTCTCTGTCCACCATCTCTCCCTCAAATACAGGAGAGGCTGTACATGTAATAGAACACAAGGTGCATGTAGTTACTGACATACAAATGTATGTGACAGAAATAACTTGCAAGGGAGTCAAAACTGACTGTACAGTCACCACCCAGTCTCAAGTGCAACATATGTGGCCGGAACTTCCAAGCAAGGATCGGACTTCTAAACCATGCCTGGACTCAAACAGGTGACAGTAGCTAAAGGTTCTTATAGACTATGGATAAACATCATCACATGAAGTATCAAATTTAATCAGCTCACTGATACTTCATTAGCCCTAGTAAGGGCTTAAAACTAAGAATGTAAAAATGTTAAAAGAAATTCCTATTCTCCTACAACTCTTACCATCTTTGAGAGGTTGGAAATGACTGATCAGTATTATTAATCAAGATGGCAACGGGATGTTTGTTTGAAAAATAGGCTTTACTATTATTGCACGTGACTAACAGGAAACAAGCAAAGACGTAGTCTGCACGGATGACAAGCTGCACCTGACACAGGTGTACTTACCTGGCTTCTCAGGTGTGCCTGGCTCCAGTGGCACAGGTGTCTCCACCACCTTCTGTTGGTCCACAGGACTCCCTTCTCTGGACAACTTCTCACTAACCAGCACAGGGGGCTCTTCAGCCTCACCTTCCACAAAGGTATCACTCTGGGGACATCCATGGCAGCACATTACATTAAATTTTAACAACCAAAACTGGAGAAGACAAAATTGAAAACACTGCAAACTACCAAAAGGAAAGTTTAACTGCAAACTTCCAACAACCTGTGATGTACAGAAAGCAACCAACCTGAGGTATGGGTGACTGGGCTTTCTTTTCAGCATCCTGCAAACAGAGGAAACTCAGATATTAGTGACTGTAAAAATGAAAGCGTCCCGGACGCTTAGGATGCTATCCCTGGTCGTCCAAGCTAGTCCCAGGGAATCACCCCGTCCCAACACAGTTTTCGGCCGTCCACAAACTGATGCCTTAATGGACGCCCATCACAAAAATAAGGGACACCTCCCCATCCCTCCCAAAATGTCCCTGGCCTGTCCAGGCATGGACACCTTACAGACGCTGTCATTTTTAAAAAAATCATTTCCAGCGACCGTCAGTAGGCTACCCCGTTTGAGACGTTTCCCTCCCTGCTATGACTGACCCTAAGCGCACTCCTCCTGCTATATATTGTACAGTCCCTAACTTTGTAGAATTGTTATGTCTATCTATAGTACATCAACTCCATGCTTCTGACGGGACTGTCATTGAGAGAGTCACAGATTTCAAATATCTTGGAGGTTACGCAGATTAAAAGCACGATATAGAAGTGAGAATAGGCCAGGCATGGAGTGCTGTTTACTCCCTCCGTAGGCTCTGGAAGGCGGAAATCAGAAAGGAAACAAAAATCAAAGTGTTCCAGTCTTGTGTCGTTGCCATTTTGTTATACGGTTGCGAGTCATGGACCTTGAACACTACACTGGCCAGGAAAATAGATGGTACATGGTACCTTTACCAAAATGTTACGTGTGATCCACAACAAACCTTGGTGGTCGTTTACAAAGAACAAACAACTGTACGGGAGCCTTCCACCTATTACAACAGTTATAAAGAGACGGAGGTTGAGCCTCGCTGGACACGTGACGCGACACGGGGAACCTGCTGGGAGACTGCTTCACTGGACCCCGGAAGCAAAACAGAGAAGGGGCCGGCCATATTTAACACTACAGAAAATTATTGAGACTGAAACTGGACTAGGCTTAAAAGAACTGTGGGACGCTATGCAAAATAGAGAATACTGGAAGCGGAACTTTGTTGACTCAACTCACTATGAGTAGGACTATAGATAGATAGATAGATAGATAGATAGTTCATTTACCTCCTCAGCCTGTCCTTCTTCAGGTGCTGTCTGTGGCTTCTCTGCAGCAGGTTCACCCTCATCCTGCTGTGGTTCACCTGTCCCCTCAGCAGTGGCTGGAATACCAAACAGAAATTAACTTAATGAGCTGGCCACCACCCTGTACATGAACAAATGAAAGTGAAACGAACTACAAACGCTTGTGCTGGTATGTTCTCTGTACTCATGTACATTATAGGTATAGCTTATCAGACAGATAATGGCCCAGAGAACTGTTACAGTTGTAATACCAACAGATTCTTATCCTATGCAAGACGGATTCGTATTCTATGGTAATGTTGCAATTTCATCCTTTTTAAAAATGCCATGACCATATTTTACCTAAGTGGATGTAATAATTGCAACTGATTGTTAAGAAACAATGGGCAATAACTGGTCTGTTTAAGAGATAATATACATGAGAAAAGGCCTGACACTGACATGAGAAAGGATGATAATGAGAATCATGGTTGAACAGTCACTATCTTCTGAAGCTGACAGTAAAGGATGAAATTTGTCTAATCTTACAGTAGCATTTCAGTAATTGCCAGTACTGTCAGACAGTAACCATCAGTAAATCAGTCAGAATCAGTACTTGACAGTTGCAATACAGTCGTGACAGTTAAGCTGTTAAACTGACATGTTACTGAAATGAGACTGTCATGTCAGTAACTGATCAGTACTTGTGGTTGCTAAGGGCAGTGCCTTACCTTCAGTAGGCTGGGCCTCTCCATCTGTCTGCTCAGCTGTGGGCTCTTGTTGTTCCTGTCCTGCTTCAGCTGCCTCCTGCCCTGTTCCTTCCCCAGCCTCACCGGCTGCTACATCTGCCTCAGGTGCTGCAGCTTCACCTTCAGGTGCCACAGTCTCTGTCCCAACTTCAGGTGCTGTAGTCTCTGTCCCAGCCGCATCCGCAGCAGCTGCAGCTGCTTCATCTCCTGTCGCCCCCTCTTCTGCAGCAGGTGCTTCTTCAGCCGAAGTTGGTGCATCTTGACTTGCAGGTGTCTCTTCAGCAGGAGGTTCTAGATACATGGGAGTCATAACATTACTAGAAGGGCATTAAGAAGTCAGACTTAGCCATAACACTGAACTAACATTTACTGTTCTGTGTGAAACTACATGTGTAATATATTTATTGGTTGTATGACACTAGTACGTTACTGTTGTTACAAATTGACAATATTATGTAAGCACAACAAAAAATGGGAACCTTTTAAATTAACTTCTAATATCAACTGAATTTGCTACTACATGTATTTATCTGTTTAGTGTATGTACACTTCGTTGTTTTGTATGTTTTTGTTTATCTGAATAAAGTTTGAAACAAAATTAAGTGTTCTCCAAGAGTTGAGTCCTTACCATCTACTGCTGCCTGGTTGGTGTCTTCTGTAGCTGCTGGAGTGTCTGTTGGTGCCGCAGCGTCCTACAGCACACAGGAAACATGCAATCAGAGAGGGCAGACTTCACCCCAGTACCCATGCTGCTTTGTATGGCAATTCTGTATCTGTATCTGTATAGCCGGTATAGCCGCCCTTTGGCGTAACACACCAGCTTCGCAGGCATGCGGCGCAGCGGCAGCTGGCTACATTACACCGAACGACAATTAAGTTACTTTATAATGTACAACAATGAAACATCTGTGTCCATAATATCACCAGGGTCCATAATACTGCCACCTTGAGAAACAGTGTGCTTAAAGACATTTTTACTGCAACATACCCTAGGTATGTACATTTGCCCCGCGAGGGGTCTTGCTCAGTATAGTGTAGATGTAGATGTAGATGTAGATTTGAGGTGTGCAGGAGTGCACACCAAAAGTATGTTGCAGTAAAAATATCTTTAGGCACAGTGTTTCTCAAGGTGACAGTATTATGGACCCTGGTGATATCATGGACACAGATGTTACATTGGTAATCATAGAAATATCCTCAGACAAACACATAGAGTTTGGAGAATGTATTAGCCTCTGCCAAATCAACACTTATTTGTATACATGGCAAATCTTCTGATGAAGACATTCTGACAAATGCTGGTGTAATCAATATTGGTCACCATATAAACAAGGCTTGAGCCATGACCGACTGGACATGCAGGATAACATAGTAGGACAACACAAACACACAACATGTCTACAAAAGGAGGAGAACCTGCTTGGGCCACCTAGCAGTAAACGTTACACCATTTTCAGGCCTTTAAAATTTGTCAAAAATTTTAGCTATGGCCCCACCGTTACACAACTGCCAACAACCAATTTCTGTCCTACTCTGAGAGGTTTCTATGAAACGATGGGTCATAATTTGTACACACAAGATAGTTTATTCTACTATCTACTAAAAATCATGGGGCTATGCAGTGGGAAAGAAGAAAATTGTTATGTTTCCTCTCAATTATCTCACCTCCTGTTTTGCTTCGTCCGCCATGTTGGTTTACAGATTCGTTGCTATGGAGCAAGGCCCCATAGCGTGTTGGTTTTGCACTAGAGTCGCCCGAATTCTCAAGTTACCCAGGCCTTAGCAAGTCTACTTTTATCCTGTCATTCCAAACTTAGTATCTAGCAAAGACTGGAAAATACGTATTCTCAGATCTTCCACGATTGATGATGTTAAGAAATGATTCATTCATAATTGTTTTCTCGTTTTACACTGTTTATATCTTGCAAACTAGGGTAGTGGCGTATGGGGTCTTGTTTTGGCGGGCTATGCGAACCTGTTTGGCGCCAACAAGATCAGCTGACGGAGTTCTCAGTTTTCCCCTGCATGTTTCTCCTCTTCTCCAGCGAAAGTTGGTGGATAATTTGTATGTAACGTTACGTCTAGTCTGGTACGTCATTTTTACATCTTATCCAAGCGGTAGTTTACAAACGCACTATACTTCAGGTTAAATTAAGATGATGCTCGGAGCTGCAGCTATGCTCGAGAATGATCAAGATGTTTGCAACATCGACTTGGTGACTAGACGGAGGAAGGGACAGATCCAGGTAACTTCAATAACTGTTGCCACTTGCCAGGTTGGTGCTGGGTAGGGAGGGTGGTGGTGTTTTTCAGGAAGAGCCCATGGCTGATATTAAAAACATATAAATGTCCTTGCTGACATGGAATTATGATCAGGACTGGGGAGGGGACAGTGTTTGGGGAGGGGGGCCATACTTATTTCTAACAGTTACATTATTTATGTTTCAATTTTTGACCACAAGAAATGCTATTTATTACCTCCGGGGAGGATAAAAACAGCCGGGATGGGTTCTTCAACTTTTACAGAGATGGGAGCGAGCAGGCCTTGATAGAAAACTGCAAATTTAATATGTACCGGTGCTGTTTTCTTCCATAATGATCGGATTGGTATAGACATGTCCAGGTCATTGACCTCTTTGTTTGAATTTTGGTATGTGTACATAGATACGTACACACACACACACACACACACACACACACACACACACATATGCACATATATTAGTTATTGAGGTTCCACTAAAATATTGCGATTTTGGGCATTTTAGGAGATAGGCCACACCAATTTAATTTGTTGGTTCTCGGATATTTTTTTAGGAAAAATATGAAGCAACAGTACACAAAAAAAGGGGTATGCCTAAATACCTCAATCGCCCTCAACCGACCGCTTCCTGGGCTAATATGCAGTGTACATGTGCTAAGAATTCTTTTTTACACTCTGGATACATTGTCTATACGATTATAAATAAAAATCACATAGTAACTCCTAAGTATTTATGAGTTTTTTCAAGTTATAACTTCTAATATATCATAAGTGGAGTTACCGTCTTTAGGGAGTAATATATTATGAGTCATAATGATGGCCGAGGTGGCCTTCCAGTCTGCTTTTTAAAACTTTAAAGTAGTACTAATACACCCCGCAAAATAATTCCGCCCTCAAGTATTGAGCGCTAAAATCCACCACCAGAAACACGATGTTTAAAGAGGTTTCCCTCTATATCAGCTGAGTTTCCGTGCTGCACAAGCTTTTTCACTTTCCTTATTTTGACTTGAAACTTACGGCACGATGCGTTGTGGCGGCTCGACGTAAACAAACAAGATGGCGGACCCTGTTCCTCGGGCGCACGGCACGCCGTAAAAAACTGGTAAAAACGTTAGAGTTACAGTGATTTTCCTATTTATAATTGCATAGACAATGTATCCAGAGCATTAAAAAGGGTTCTTAGCACATGATTGTGCACTGCATATTAGCCCAGGAAGCGGTCGGTTGAGGGCGGTTGAGGGGGGTTGAGGGCGGTTGAGGTATTTAGGCATACCGCAAAAAAAGAACAGACCTAGGATTCCTATTGCTAGGATAGGAGCCATGAAGTCAACATACTGCACTGGTTTGTAATTTAGAACAATGAGTTTTAAATTTTTAATAAAACCACTGCGTGCCTTGATAGATGGAAAAACTGTAACAACTAGAAAGACAAGGACTTTCTTCAACTGTTGGAGCCAAAATGTGAGCATTTTGGAGCTGATTCAGAACCTGAACCTGAAATGCAAATGATCTACATCATGTACTTGAAAATTTTCAGGAGGCTGCAGAACATTCTCCCACGGCAGAGTCCCACCTGCGCCAATACGAATTGCCTTAGGAGCGACTCTGCCCTCCCAGCACGGAAAACCTAGTATTTGGGGTGGAGCCTATAACGATCTGTCAGCCAATCAGAGGAATACAGCACACGGCTCTCATAAGCTGGGCCGTAACTGCCGCCGGGAAGCAGACAGCTCCAAACTTGTTTATCTGGTACCACATATATCCAGGTACCACATATTAGATTGCTCGGATCTGTGAATAGAGGGCGGTCGCAGGATCGCTGAATAAAGACCAAAAACACCTCAAATCTGCAAACAAACAGGTTTTCTAAGCACGACATGATCAGGCTATGCCGGTAAACAGGCTGCCGGTAAACACGCTTACATGTCGGCCATATTGAATGAGTTCCAAATAAGGCAATCTCATTCATATTTATATCTCGTTATAGGCTCCGCCCCAAATACTTATGTTTTCCGTGCTGGGAAGGCAGAGTCGCTCCTAAGGCAATTCGTATTGGTGCGGGTGGGACTCTGCCGCGGGAGAATGCCGCAGAAAGGCTGGGCTATATTTATCACCATCACACAAAAACAACTTCACAATGAACAAAACCACAAAGCTACGAGCTTCTTTTTGTTGAAATAAAGTTGATCATACAATCAAACCTGGTTTCAACAAATAACACATTCCAATAAACATGAAGTAAATAGTGTTCTTTTTACACACATTATTTTATTAACACACATTTTCTATTTATACAGGTTATATTTGGACCAATGTTCTCTGGAAAGACGTAAGTTTTTGTAATTATCATGTCCATTGGTTCAAAACTGCATTGGTGAAACAGTGTTGCAATATGGTTCCGGGTCGGAGTTCAAATCTGACCAGGGTTCCAAATAGTGCGTCAGTAAATCGCCGGATCTGGGTGGTTGTCACGCTACGTTTGGCTCCCCCTTGCTCGGTGATCGTTTTAGATAATCAAGTAGTTTTCGTATTTACCGAAAACCCAGTGGTTTGTAGTATTTTCGGGCGTGGTAAAGTCGGACGGCCAGCGAAGCGTTTTTGGTATTAGTCCGCAAGCAAGGGTGATGCGGTTTTGTCGCCTGATGACCCAAATAGCTGCGTTCTATATGCATTTTCAAGGGATTTGCGCCACCGGAGATTGCGGAAAACTTATCACAACAACCTATATTTTTTTTCCGTTTTTCAGAAACAGGAAGTAGTGAGCTTTATCGTCATATAAGCCGTTACCCAGGGAAAATTCGTTTTTTCTCAGCAGCTCCGCTGAAAAAAGTGTTAAAAAACGGTATTTTTCGGGTCCAAAATTTACATTTCACAACAGTTTCTACCCAAAATGAAAAGTCAGCAGACGATACCCAAATACCTATCGGAAGCCGGCTGAAAACCTCTGTTCACTGGTATAATAAGATTTTCCGGCCTACTTTTCTTGGCGGAATTGTAGCCCTTCGGCCTGGGGGTGTCCGCCGGACACAAAATCGTAAAAAAAACTCCGGTCCGAGACCATATGGTTTGAGAGTGTAGTTTCTGAAGACCAAAATTCAGTATTTGGTACTCAGGTGATCAGGGTTATAATGTAGTTTCATTATAATCTTAACTACATTTAACAGAAAATCCGTGTACAGCTGTTCATGTGTAACCTGTTTGAGACAAGTGTAAAAATAGCTTTACATGATGAAGTTCAACACAGTTTTCTTAGTTTCATGTTTTATCTCTTCCGACATTTCAGCAGCTTATCTGCCACCTTCATCAGGGCAAACTGAACTGAACATCGTTACGTAATTTTGATGCATTATTGAACATGACTTCTCCATGCTGCTTTGTGACGAAGTGGCTGAATAAAACACTTGGTTGTGTAAAAGGAGTCTCTTTATTCAGTGACTTACCAACCTGATGAAACTATTCACGGATAACAATGTTCAGTTCAGTTTGCCTTGATGAAGGCGGCAGATAAGCCACAGTTGATTCAGGTCCAGTCATCGGTGCCAATGTTTCACTTGCAGGACTGAGCTTGTACGGCGGATTCAGCGATATAAGTTAGCCAAACAGAGTTGTGTCCTGGTAAAATATGCCCGAGACGACCGGTACGACAAAGATGGCATAGCCACTCATGACAGGTGGGACTGATATAGCTGACTCCTATTATTATAACTTAGGGTAGCAGCTATGTCTGCTCTTGCTAACTTCTCAAGCTTGAGTATGTAACGTAAGGTTAGCAGGTTACATGCTGGACCAGTTTATGTTCGATTCAGTTAGCGACATGATCATGACCACACTTCGAGGTGTAACATGTAAAAATCAAGTGTCATGAGT
Organism: Branchiostoma floridae x Branchiostoma japonicum; assembly: GCA_013266295.2. Classification (NCBI taxonomy): domain Eukaryota; kingdom Metazoa; phylum Chordata; class Leptocardii; order Amphioxiformes; family Branchiostomatidae; genus Branchiostoma; species Branchiostoma floridae x Branchiostoma japonicum. The sequence goes on along the minus strand of CM023830.1, from coordinate 18,279,653 downwards.
AATTAAGAATATTGTAAATTCCAAGTACTGAGCTGGAGACAAGTTTAACGATCTGAAATGTAAACTGAAAAAACTCAACATATGCACCCCTTCTACGCATACACAACAACATAACATACCAACCATAAATGTCAGAAATGTGAGATAATTGCACAAATATGTTGAAAAGTGGGGAAAAAATTACAATCACAAAAAAAATTTTCAATTAAAATATTTACATTTTTGGTGCAAAAATGTTACATAATGCCCCTTTAAAGGACGGCCTGCTTTTTCTATAATCCATATGTGATGTTTGCTTAATCCAGGCACGTGACTGCAGCTGTGGCTACCACCAAATTATATGATATCAAAGATGACGTGATGCCTGCCCAGGTGATCGGGATCGATGAAGGACAGTTTGTGAGTAAAGACACCATTTTTTAAAGCCACATTACAAACATTAGGGGGAAAAATTAACTACTATCCAACACAGTGATTGGAAGTGGGTGGTTATGAAAAAGTCCTTTTTTGTGTAGAAGTGCTTTCTGACTACTCCATTCTTGAATAGGGGGACGATTTTGTAATTCAATTTTGGACAGGGGTGATCATGCAAAGTCAATTTTTTGTGTGGAAGTGTTTTTGGACTTGTTTTGGAATGTCCCACTTTTGCACAGGGGTGAGCTTCGAACAGTCTATTTTTGAATGGGGAGGGAGATGGGCTGTATTTGCTCACAAGCAAATATCAGCTTTTCTAGTGTTGAGGTTATATCATCATACATGAATTATATATTATATAAATTATGCAACTTAGGCTAAATGTTGGCAGGGTATTCTTTAAACACCTTTCTTGTTACTTTTTCTATATTTATGTAGTCAGTAGGGTCATGTCACTCACTTCATATTAGATATTTTGCATCTTTTCCACTGTAAGATCCAGTTCAAAAGATCCATGTTAGACAACCTGATCACTTATAAATTTTAAGGTGTTTCTGCTTGTTACATATACATGTACAGTGTGATGTATTATCTTGTATACAGTTTTATTTGTCTATGTTGCTTAAGTTCCCAGATGTTGTTCCTTTCTGTGATGAAATGGCAAATCAAGGCAAGACCGTCATTGTGGCTGCTCTGGATGGAACCTTTCAAAAAAAGGTAATGTTGCCACTGATTAAAGGTTTGATAGCAAAGTTCTTTATTCACAACCACTTGTTACAACAAGAGAAGATTTCGATGACCGTCTGTCATCTTCATCAGAGCAATTATGACTGGTTCACTGTGCACTGGAGCTAGGTCTAACGTTTGCCTGAGTGTGGCAGCCTACCTGCAAAATCATCAAAGAGACTCTTGTCCAAGACCTTGAGATCTTTCATTTAAAACAACATTCGTTACATTCTTTATTGTAATAGATCATAAGTCTGTTGGAATGGTCTTGAAATGATTGCAACTCATCCTAATGATAACCATGATTTCCATAAGTACGAATGTCTGATTAATGTAATACTAGTAAACTTACAGAGTGGATACAGGGCTACCCTTGTCACAGTTGAAGTAGGCAGTACATTTTGTAGAGGCTGGATTAACGGCGAGAACACTGCCAAACTGAAGTCACTGTGAAGTCAGAAATCTTGAAAAATTAAAAAGTAGACCGGGAAAATGCGCACTTTGTGCATCTTATGCTATCTACTGTGCCAGAAACACACCTGCTTTGGAATGTACTTCAGGACGGTTCTCCTGTAGAAGTTAGATGTAAAATAAGATGTACGTTTCTTAATATCTCTAAAACGTAATTATTTTTATATAATGTACTTGTAATTGATATATAGAATGCCTAAAATGTCCGATGCACATAGTGACTAGTAACTGTTATATTTCTGCCTTGCACCCAGGAGTCCTCTTGATACTGAATCATGAAATAAAGGTTGTCCTTGGTTTCTAATGTGTATTATGTTATTCATCTTGTACATAATAAAGATCATTTTAAACCCCTGTTGTTGTTTGTAACAGGGATTTGTTGTTGTTTGTAACAGGGATTTGTTGTTGTTTGTAACGGGTTTGTTGTTGTTTGTAAGAGAGATTTCATGTTGTTTGTAACAGGGATTTGTTGTTGTTTGTAACAGTGGTTTGTTGTTGTCTGTAACAGGGATTTGTTGTTGTTTGTAACAGGGATTTGTTGTTGTTTGTAACAGGGATTTGTTGTTGTTTGTAACAGTGGTTTGTTGTTGTTTGTACCAGGGATTTGGTGACATCTTGAACCTTGTTCCCCTGGCTGAGAGTGTGATCAAACTGCAGGCAGTGTGTATGAGCTGCTACAACCAGGCATCATATACTAAACGATTGGGGCAGGAAACAAAGGTGGGACAGAACAAACCTGAGCATTGTTTTGTTTGTTTGTTTGTTTGTTTTTTGTACCAAATCAAGTTTCAAAAATTTTTCCTGCAAACTGTTGTTTCACTGAATGAGTTATATATAAAATGTAATATCCTCAAAATAGTAACTGGTACCTGGTAGATACTAATACTAAGTAAGGAACGTGATTTATACAGTATAGGGTGAATGTAAACTTTCTTTTCACTGAAGATTGCTGGATAGCGGTCGAAACATCTGAAACTCTGTACTATTCCAGTTGTATCAATTATTTCTATACCAAGATTTATTTATAATTAGAGCAGTAGTTTGTTAGGTCTGGCCATGTGGAGGTAAACATTATGCATTTGATTTGCAAATGTTACCTTCCTAGATAAAGGCATCCAATGCAACTTCAGGGCAGTAAAACAGAAAATATTCTGGATGAGAAAATTTTTCTGATGTTGACATATTTCTTAGCATATTTTTGTCATCATTTCATACAGGCGTTTGAAATAGCCCAAAAACAAGCTACGTAAGGAGTCCCTTTATTTTTGGGCACCACCAATAAATAGAACCAGCCTACAATACGTAACAAGCAACTATTTTCCTTCAGCGACATCACATTGTTGCCTCACAAACACATGTATCGGTATGATACGGGATGGGGTTGTTCCAATTTGCTACATGTACATTAAAAGACTGACCAGAAAATTGACTTTGAAAGTCCAGTTTTGCCACCCTGAAATTGCATTGGATGCCGTTAACATTTCACTAAATATTAAATTGTTCTCGTCCACCTGCAGGTCGAAGTGATTGGCGGGTGTGAAAAGTACATGGCGGTTTGTCGAGACTGCCACCAGCTGTCCCCCAGTAAGATAGTTCATAAGGAACTCGTGGCCACAGAAACACCTGGAGCCAAGGACAGACAGACTGGGACCGGCATGTGTCGACAGCTTTTCCAATCTGGGAATCAAGGGATTTGAGTTGGGATAAATCTCTCAATTACTCGAGTTACTAAATGTACTAGATATACGATAAATTGATGGAACAGGAGACCAACAGTATCTTGATTTTAAACATTACTGTAACATCATATGATTTTTGTCTTTAGATAGATATGCAAATTTTTAAAAATTATTTTAGGCCATCAAAATTGTAATGATTTTCTATAGTTTTTCATAATTTCAATGTTAAACTCGATGAGTGTTTCACCATCATTACCTTCATCAAGAAGGTTATATTTTAAGCAGTGTTTGTGTGTGTTTGTGCCTGTCAGTCACCAAGACCACTATAGAATGGATTGGTTTCATTAAAAGTTCAAGTTCAAAATTCAATGTTGACCTCATGGCTCCTATCATAGCATTTGAGGCTATCATAGGATGTCTAGGCCTGTTTTTTTTCCTTATCTCTTCATATTTTTTCTTAAAAAATCCGAGAACCAACAAATTAAATTGGTGTGGCCTTATTTGGAAAAGGGCTGGACCATTACATCCTTGTCACCCAGGAACCCATTTCTGATGACTGTATAATTGACATTGTAAATGTACTTCAATGTTCATAATCATGAGTAGACATGACTGTTATATATATATATTCTAATCAGGTATTATTGTAAATATTTGAATTACTGAGCGAAAGTGTTAAATTTGTCATTTTAGGCATAATTGCAACTTGTATGAACGACCTCCTATGAATGATTTACATCATTGTAAACGAGCATCATCTTGTATGTCAGGGCTGTCAGTCATGCTGTTGTTGATACGAATAAACCAAAATATACTCCTGAGAAATATGCGGTGATCATCATCATAGTCCTTTTCATCCTGTCGGACGATCAGTTCACTGTTTGTGGGCTCGACGGTGAGCAGCTACATGTAAGCCGGCTCTGCTCCTGCAGGGTTTGTCGCAGGCAAGGTTGATCTTCTTCAGTACCGGTGCTGTTCTTGGTTTGTGCTGTCAAGCCCTCTAAGTGAACTCATAGGCAGGGTGAAGTGATGACGGCTTGCCATAGGACTGTCATCACTTTCTCCACCATCAGGCAGGAGGCAGAAAGATTCCGACGGTGATCAGTAGGAATGTATAATAGCCAAGTCTGTAAAGTCCCTGTCACACATAGCCGAATATGGCCTTCCAAACACTGCCGAACACCCCCCAACCATGGTTAGGAGTAGGTCAGGAGCAAAGTCAGCTGTGTTTGGCTGGTGTTTGGTAAGGTCGGCTATTGTTCGGCTGCGCCAGCCGAATGTTTCAAAATGTATAAAACATTCAGGTCTGGACAAGAGGTTTGGCCATGGTTGGCTGGTGTTCGGGAGTAGATCAGCAGTGGTCTGGGTGTGGTTCGCAGTTAAATTTGGCTCAAATTTCACTCAAATGATTTGTATTGGAAGGTAGGCATGGCCTAAATCTGGTCAGACTGCTTCCGAACTTCAGTGGTCAGGGGGAGGTTCTGAATGAGTGACAGGGGCTTAAGCATACATGTAAGTAGAGACAGAGATTGACGCTCCTGCGTCTTTACTTTCTTCCTACCTGGGTTTGAACGTACATGTCAGCACACAGATAAGCAGCTATCGAAATGAACTCGCTGTCAACCTTCTATGCTCTAATACAACCTTATATGAGACGTTCTGCCAAAGTGCTATGCACAATACACAATCGTCCTGCAGCTGGCATGGCCAGACACGCATGCATCTGGAACACATCTCCTATCAGATAAATTCAACTTTTACTGGGTAATCATTTGTTGGTTGATTGATTGATTATCAGTACAGACTAGCCTAATGATCAGTCATACAAACATCTCCAATTAGCTAAACAATAGCAACTGATAATCAGGCTCTGCTTTCAGCCTCTGTGGCCATTTTCCCACTCGGACAAAATGATCCGGATCGAGCCAAATTGATTTGCTTTGATCAGGCTTGGCTTGAGCCAGATCAAAGCGAATCAATTCGGCTCAATCCGGATAATTTTATCCGAGTGGGAATGGGACCTGCACTTGTTTTGAATCAGGTTTTAGTGAGTTGTAGATTACTGCTGCTCTATATGGAAATGTGATTGGCCTTCTTTTCATGTGTAGTTGGGTCTGCACATGTGTAGTACTTGTGATTGTCTGGTGTGGTACATTGTGGATTTGGTTATTCTAGTCAAACATGTTGAGTAGATAGTCAGAGACATTTGTACACCATAATACAAACATGGTTCATTCTTCAATCTTGGAGTTGACTCCACCCAAGTGCCCGGTGCAGTTCCCCAACATTCCACCTCTATTCACATCAGAGGATGATTCTTGCAGCCTGGTTATGTAGAACTTGGAGTTGCCGTTTGGTGGTTGCACTGTAGTTGTCCCAGATTACATGGTAGTATTCATGTAGTGGTAGAACCAAGGATAATGTCCTTGGTAGAACAAAGGTTTTATACTATGTATAGGCAACATTTGTTCAGAGATAAGGCCACAGCCACCTTAGTTGGCCAAGGCCCTGTGCTATCTTACTAAACACCACATCCAAGTGGTTATTATAGCTTAGGCTTAAGTATGACTCCCAGATAATTGTAGGAGGTAACCCTCTATTTATCTATTTGTTAAGATTTACCACATTTGTGGAAGGATTGACATGACAGGTGACTATCAACTTGTCAAGATGTCAACGCTGAGACCAGACTGTAAGGTTTGAACCATTTTCACCAGGAAGGACACCTAGTCTTTTTGGTAAGTTTGGTGGGATCTTTAATGTGCTCAATGTGTGACTGTCCTCCAACCTCGGGCCCTAGGCCTCCGGTCATATCCGAGAGGTCCCTAACTGAAACTAGGAACTCATTTTCACCCGAGTCAAGTGAGGAAATAGATATAGATACTGCTACACCTGTAATCCCTTTATGGATTTGTTGCTAGCATATTCCATCATACCACATGCTAGAATAATTTTAAGAATATTCCATCATACCACATCAAATCATACCCAAAGTAGATGCAGTTTTGAAAGAATATATCGTCTAATTGTTCTCATGTCAAAAGTGCTATGTTGAGATCAAAATGAAAGGAATTTGGCACATGGATAAGTGACATAGCTGGTGCTATTAACAATAGCAGGCCTGTACAAGGACATGTTGTAGGTTGACGAGACAGCATGAAAGATCACATCATGGAAGTGGTGGATTGTCCATTCCTTGACTGGCCCTATACAGTCAAAAATTTTAGTGAGTCACATTTTCATTTTGTGTAGAAAATTAGTTTATAGCTGAGTTAGTATGAATTATTGAACGAGTCATTTGCGAGGGTACGATATGGTCTGATTTGCTATGATCTAAAGTAGCATTACACAGGGATGCCAAGGTATTCATACAAATTTTATGGAATACATACCATTCATTACTAGGAAACATGAATTTTATGGAATTAAGAATTTTACGGAATGTTTACAATTCTTTACTAGGAAACATACGGATTTTATGAAATTCATGATTTACTGGTAAAGAAACATACGATTCTTGCTAATTTGGACCAGTGCCTGGGTCACGTGACATGAACAGTAAATTCAAGATGGCAGACTCCGGCAGAGCCATGTGCTTCCATTTTTACCTACGATAGCTTTAAAGAGCTTGAGGGCTGATCCCACCAAAAACCTCAACCTGCACTAATGTGGGCTTCTTATGTTACATATTGGTGTATTTTGGATTCTTGCAGGGTGATACAGTTGGCGGAATGTTTTGAACTAGTAGGGATGGTATGTTTCTTGTCTTTTGCTGTTCAGCACGCACAGCCAGGGCAGCCTAACTACATTGTCGCCTGTGGCTACTAATCAGTATTTCATGTACGAAGGGTAGGAATGTAGTTTTAAATTTATTCTAGAAATCCACTGTACCCTACAACAAGGAGGTCACAAAGACAACACAAGGCAGCAGACTGTACATTTCACATGTGTTTATTTCTGGGCATGTCTTCAGTACGAGCCATTCTCTCCATCAGGTCAGGAGGGTTTAGTAAGACGTTAGAGTTAGTCTTCGTCTTCCTCCTCGTCCATGCCTCCACCGCCGCCGGTGCCCTTGCGCATGTTCTTCCTCTTGACGCGCCCGGGACGGCCCCCGCCGAACGGAGACTGCAGGCTGAAGTCGATGTGCTTCTGAGAGTCCACGCGCACCACGTAGGACGGGATGTTCACCAGCTGCTTACGGACCCTGCCAACGATAAAGAAAAAAAAATTTTGTCTGAAATGTAGTTACAATCTATTTGCTGTTAAGTCTTGCAGCGTGCGAAATACTAGGTTGCCCAGTTGCACGGTGCAACCATATTTTGCTTGGTGCAACCTATTTCTGCACCCAGGTAGCCCAGTGCACTACCTAAATTTTGTGATAAGGATGCCCCTTTCTTTCATTGGGAACTGTTTATTGAGAAGTTCCTCATCACTTCAGGTAAGGGGAAACAACTCTGTCAGAGATGTATAAATTCACATTGCATTCTAACAAAGTTAATCATATTGTAGAAGAGTTTAAATTTGGGACAACCTGGAATTTTGATGTGCAACCTAGCTTTCATCCTAGGTTGCCACTGGGCAACCTGGCTCAAAAAAGTATTTCGTACACTGGTCTTGTATCTTTGTACAGTATAGACTAACATTTGAGCCTGGGTAACCTAACGGGAAAATAACTTAAGAATGTGGACATACAATCTGACAAGTTGTAGGACAAAGCTGGTGTATCTAAACAGCAAGGGGACACTTTCAAGCCCCTTTCTTCCTATCAAATACCAAACAAAGCAAACCTAGTGCACCATAATCTACAACAGAAGTACTAGACATGTTGGTAAAGTAGTCAATCTACACGTACTCACCCGGGCATCAGCACCATTGCTACTGGGTAGAAGGAAGGGTATAGGGCTTAGCCCAATTGACCCTTCGGAAACATTTCAAGTCTTTACCAGTTTGACTCCAGCTAACCAGGCCTAAGTGTTGTACAGAGGGCAGTAGTGGTCAGTTTGTTGCACAGAGGGCAGTAGTGGTCAGTTTGTTGCACAGAGGGCAGTAGTGGTCAGTTTGTTGTACAGAGGGCAGTAGTGGTCAGTTTGTTGTACAGAGGGCAGTAGTGGTCAGTTTGTTGTACAGAGGGCAGTAGTGGTCAGTTTGTTGTATAGAGGGCAGTAGTGGTCAGTTTGTTGTACAAAGGGTAGAAGTTGTCAGCTCAAGTCCCAGGACTCCCCAATATACAATGCAGGTAACACTGTAGCTTGTTACTGTGTACTTTCTGTATCAATATATCCTAACTGTGCAAATCAGTCATCAGCCTGGTAAGATGTCTATGCTACAAGTGTATCGTGTTCTGTATATAGTACAGACTATAGCACTTCCCATTCACATCTAGTGAAACCAACCCAATTTATTTGCTACCAAAATAAAAAGGGCATTGTATGCCAGGGCTTGAAAAACCACCTGCATATGCAGGTTAGTGCAGGTAAAATTGGAGCCATGCAGGTATTTCTGATGTCTACCTGCACCTAACCTGAACCAGTCCATGTGCTGGGTTTGTATATAGATGTATGTGTGCGTGAATTTCTATTTCAAATATTTGCTGCATTGACTGTTACCACCTATGAAGTATAAAACTTTAAAAATGGCAATGGTTTCCGAACAGTTTTTAGTATGATCTATACTTCTTAGTTCTGAGTGCTGCAGGCAAAATTTGTCTGGTGCAGGTAATTATCAATGTTACCAACACCAGTGCAGGTATGCAGAAAAAAAGTATTTCGAGCCCTGTATGCCAACATCAGTTAAACAAGCATGTCGGCAGAACGTACTGCGCGTGCGCAAAACCCTGACTTTTCACGTTTTACGTTAGATATTTGGTCAACGTTGCATCAAAATTGTGCCTGTTGCAGACGATATCTTTTCCTATACAACATCTGAAAACTACAGACAGGCTGTCAACCTTATATGAGACATTCTGCCAAAGTGCTATGCACAATACATTACGGGTTTCGCGCAGGTGCAGTACGTTCTGCCGACGTGCTAGTTAAACATAAGAACAGCAGCAGAGCCTCCGTCCTACCTGATGTGCCTCTGGCGGATCAGCACGCGGGCGTGGTGGATACTCTTGGCCAGTCCCAGCTTGAACACCTGGGTCTGCAGACGGCGCTCCAGGAAGTCCTCCACACGCAGGCCCAGCACGTAATCCAGCTTCATCTTACCCTCATCCAGCACGCCGATACGCACCAGACGCCGCAGCAGGGCGTTACCTGGGGTGGGAGTACATGTGCTTCATTAGATTAACTGGTAAGGCCTGTCACACATTCAGAACCTTCCTCTGAACACCAGTTGGCTGAACTTCAGAAGCAGTCTGATCAGATTTAGGCTGTGCAGACCTTTCAATACGAATCGAATTTGATTCAAATTTGACCCACTAACACTCCCCGAACACTGCTGACCTACTCCTGAACACTAGCCAACTGTGGCGGAACCCTTGTCCATACCCGAATGTTTGAAACATTCAGCTGGCGCAGCCGAACAGTAGCCGACCTCGCCGAACACCAGCCAACCACAGCCGACCTTGCTCCCGACCTACTCCTACCCATGCTTGTGAGGAGTTTGGCAGTGTTCGGGAGGACATTCGTCTATGTGTGACGGGCTCAAGACTTGTGTACTTGAGTAAGACCATGCACATGGAGATCCGTCCTACATCTGAGACTAAGTACAGTATACACCAGCATGGTCGGCATAATTGCACCCCACGCAGTGCCTGCTGTATTGCTATGGAGTAGAGGAATAGACTATTTCTTGGGGAGCTTTCTAAGGAGGTGGTTTAATCTCTGTACATGTATCAGAGGTTTCCACATGGAACCTTCAATGGACAAAGGTTCGCCTGATCTCCTCTGACATACTCTCCCCCACCAGCATACCTGCAGCGCCATGGGGAGGGCAAAGGCAGAACTACATGTGGGAGGCTCAACTCAAGCACACCACCAGTGGAATATTATAGGATCAACTGTTAATCCTGAAACCACAACCACTGTCTAATGTTTGTAGCTAGTTATTAGCAGTGTTCTAGCCAGCTTCCGTCTTTCTGTCATTTGAAAGAATTTTGCTGCTCATGATGGACAAAAATTTTACCCAATTCGTCATCTTTGACAGACAAAAATTGGTGTGCAAAGATATGGAAAGAGATGTCATTAAACTAAGCTTAGTCTACCAGCAAAATTTGCCACTAAAAATGCAGGAAATAGTGTTTCAGAGGGTTTCAAAATTTTCGCCAGGGGAAGCATATGCTGGACACCTTCGGCGCTCGACATGATGTTACGTCAAACAAAATTGAAATGGGAAAAAATTTCTGGCTGGCTAGATCACGGGTTACTAGTATGAAGCACAATGTACAGGATGTCATGTTGGTCCTTACCCTCAAACAGACGTCTGGGGTCCTTCTCCTCCAGCGTCAGCAGCTCACGAGCAGCCTTACGGATCTTGGCTAGGGTCAGCTTCACACGCCAAACCTACAGCACGGGTAACATGGAGTAAACAGGGGAAGAAAATGTAGTTCTAACCACCAGAAACTTTCAAAACATTTCATTACTTCTAGTCTTTAAATAAAAAAAGGGTCTATGAAGACCAGGTAATCAGAGGGTCATAATCAGGTCATACTTTGCCTCTACTGAGACATTCAGTTGACGCGCATGAACCTTTCATCACTTTACGAAAGAGGCACAATTATGAACATCAATATCTTACTTTTTCCTGAGGTCACAGTTGATTCTATTACACTGAAATTGCATTTCATAATACAAAGTTGATTTGAAGTTAATCAATGTCTATATTCTAAAACCAGTATATGACATTAAACTTAATTCTAAGGCTACACTAATTTTAATGTCTTGATTTGTACAACTGGGATTTCAGAGCAGCGAAATAAATTGTTGGGACCCTAAGTCAGCATAGAACCCACCTCACGCTTGTTACGGAGCCCATATTCACCAATCAGCTTCAGCTCTTGGTCCAGACGTTCCTTCTCAAAAGGACGCCGGGGCGTAGCGTAGGTCTTACTACAGGGGGGTAAACCACGCATCCTGCCAGCTCAGGTTGTCTGTTGGAAAAAATAAAAAAAATATAACCTACCACTTTTTGTACGCGAGATGCACTACAAAGAGAGAAACTAGAGAGGCCGGCATTTGTTTGCAAGCAAATACAGCATATTTCACTCCTCCCCCATACAAAAATGGACTGTTCCAAACTCAGCCCTGTGCAAAAGAAGAACATTAAAAATTGACTTCTGACCAAAATCAGCCATTTTGCATAGGGGCATTTGCCTTTTTTCCCCAACAAACATGTACTCGCCCATCGCCAATACCCTAAGCACAAAATAGTGAACAAGCCATTTCTGGTGGCAAATTCTGCACAAACAAGTTGCATCCCTTCTTTCTTAGAAAATAGAGCAAAGTGTTGCCACAGTTCTAGGAAGAATGCAAAACTATTAACCCCCTTGGGACGATCGGCCGATATTTCGGCTTCCCGGTAGAGCGCGATCGGCCTATATTTAGGCCTTTTTTGAATCTCCCGCTGCTCCAGCGGCCAATAGGAACATTATTATCCAAATGACCTATCAGAATGCTTGTAAATACAAGGTAATAGACCAATCACAACGTGTGTAACTTGTTTATCATGTGACGTGAACCTAAATCGCCATTTTGATAGGGTTTTTGGACAAGAATTTTGCGAAAATTACTGGCTCGCCGAGCGAGGCAGATAGCGAGCCGACGAGCGGTTCAAAGCACGAACCGGAGCTCAAAGACGGCCCCGAATTACTTGAAGCACACGCTAGTGACGATGACGATGCTACAGATGAAGCTGAAGAAGGTATTTACGGTGTTTGTTGCTTTTTTTCTGCTGGATAATGAACTGAATCGCGACTTAGCACATGGTTCGTCGTCGTCAGTTTTTGTGCGTAACGCCTAACGATCTTACGGCCGTCCTTGCGAGAGCACGCCCCGAGGGACTTTTCTGTTTATTTAGTACTGGATTGGCTTCAAATGGTGTCATTTGCTAGGAAATATATCTGTTGTTTATTTTTCTGGAGCAGTATGGATAAAAACTGACGTAAATCAACGTATGGAAGGGAAGTGCAGGCACATGTTGTGGGCGTAGGTGGGAGGGGGGGCGCGGGCGTAATTACGTAAGTGGGCGTTGTACTCCAGACAATTTTTGAGCTTTGGGAAATTATTTTATACTGCTCAGTTGTAATTTCTGTCTTAGTTTTCATTTCATATTGTCAGCTTTACAGGCTCTAGAATTTTGCCCAGAACTTTTAAATGTCACATTGTTAGATTACTTAGAATTTGTAACATAAATATTGTACTTATGGGAATTATGGTGGATAGAAAGTGGTACTTTTTTTTTTCTTTTTCATTTTTTTATAACTACATAAGATTTATATATAAATTTATAACCATAAAAATAATTGTTCTAGAACAAAATAAGGTATTATTATACCATATTACAATTCTTTTACAACAAAACATTTAATTACAACTATATTTCATTTTCAATTGTGTTTATTTCATTTTCATCCAGAATCCAGCCGTGACGTCGCCGATGCGTGTGAGGATGATGGTGGTGGTCCATGGCATGGCATTTGGATGTCCATTATGGAAGAAAACCCAGATCCCAACCCCAGACCCTTTACTGCATCCCCTGGAATAGTTTCATGATGAATAAACAACATAATTTACCCCTGAACAGAGATTTTATTCTGTGATCCTGTTTTCTCTGGGAGTTTTGCGTATATGTTTGAGGTACTTCCCGTGACTGTTCCTGTCTTCAAATTGATGATAGAAAGCTCTTTTTACTTTTATTAGAAAGCTGAGACTGTGAGCTTTCCAGAAATGTATAGTTTTCTTAGTTTATTTTTGTACATGTGAGGTTTGGAAATAATAATCCAAAAGTACCCGTTGACACATCTTGAGCCCTGAATTATAGCACGTATGCTGAAATCTGCTTCAACAGCTATAAAAGACAGTAACTGATTGGAGTTATCATCATAACAGTATTGTGTATGTATTATTGGATATATCTATGTAGTTTTATGATAAGTGACAAACATTTTTGGCCCTGTACAGAGCTTTTCTCCTATAATTTTTTTTCCTGGGGGTTTTTCGCTTATGATTTTCTGGTACTTTCCATGACCATTTCTGTCTTCAGATAGATGATAGAATGTTCTTTTTACCTTTATTAGAAAGCTGAGATTGTAAGCTTTCCAGCAATATATAGTTTTCCTAGTTTATTCTTTACATAAGAGGTTTAAAAATAATAAAACCAAAAGTACGCGTTGACACATCTTGAACCCTGAATTTTACGGTGTATACGGGTATACCTGAAAAATTTTATGGTGTGCCGAGGGGGTTAACTTTTCATGTACAACTTGTCTTCTGTCACTACGCTGAATTTGACAGAAGACGGCAAATTTTTAACTCGTGTCGTAGCAGAAGATTTTTTGTAGACGTACTATGAAGATGTATCAGGACCAGTTATGAGGAAACATACGAGATGTCTCCTATATGACTGGTCTGGAGATTTTCTCTCTCCCACTTGTACCACTGGTACTACCACCTCCACAAGGTAGCCCAGCGTAGTAGCAGGATTCTTTACAACTAAGGACATTATTCTGCACTCAGGCTATCCAGCTACCATCAGATGCTCCTTGTTGTATCCAGCTTATTACTGTTTCTATCGTTATTGAAGAAGTTCAGAAGAACATATGTTAATTTCTCGAAATATTTAATTCAGGTACAGGTCCGGACATCCACGTGCTATAATTTGGATCCAGTGTAAAGTGGAACGTTGGCGAAAAAAAAAAAACTGCTTGCTTGTATAAATGAAAAATATAAATTTATATGGTAAAGGCTAAAAAAAAAATGTTCTTTGAAATACTTCGAAAAAAACTGCGGCTAATTATCAATGCGTTTGGTAGCGCTCAATTCCTAAAGTAGATCCAGCGTGGCCTACAGTACAGATTCGAGTTACAGCATGGCCTACAGATTTTACCGAGCAATTTTAAATAAATGAGCCCATATTACGATGATTCGTCAAACATATGATGTCCTTGCAATACATACATGTGTGGCGTTACTGCTTCAAGAGTAAAAATCACGCAAAGAGTCGATTTTTCCATAATCTGCCGACCTACCTCGTGCTTCACAACCACCAAAGATGGCGGCAAGCAAGGAAAGAGAAAGCGGAAAGGGAAGACCGGATTATATACATATCCATCTGCATCATCAAAATAGTTCTAAAAAGTCAATAAGTTGCTTGGTCGGAATATCATTCGAAATAAAATGTCATACATACGAATAAATACAAACAGGAAAACTAGGATTATTTAAGTTGCAGCTTCTCACCAAGACTAACAGAAATGTCGATAAAAGATGATTCGAGCGCATTGATTTTACCGGAAGTTGACGGATGCCCATAATTTTGCATAATTTAGTCTGACGTCATCAGCCGGATCTGCCGGTGGGAGTGCATAGTGAGGAGGGGCTGCTGTCTGCAAACCTGGGCAAAAAATATTACTAAATCTCACTATTTCGGGACCGATTTTCCACGGGGTAGCGTAGCTGTAGACATTTCGGGATGCCGCAGGAAGAACCACCCAAAGCGGGCACGCCTGGGGCTGATCAAGCCCGGACGAGGTCCATGTCCACATCTGGTAAGCCTGACAGATATGTTCTGAATTTCTGAATTTCCGACTATGGGAAGTATCGATTGAAACATGGACATAGCAGAGGGAATTGGTGACAGCTGGGATGTTTATCGGTCATTTCCCCAACAGTTCATTACAGAAGTGCATCTCCCTGTCCATTATTCATACTAACTTGGGGGTTATGATCAGTTCAAGCTAATATGGAAGACCACATCAAATGGATGTGCAGGTGCGTGTTGTGTAGGCGTGGTGCCCTGGCAATTGTTACAGGACATGCTCCCACTTTCACTCTACGGAGAGATTGGCATCAACTCATGTTTGGACGCTAAAAACGCACACCAGGGCTTACACACACGTACACAACGCACACATGACGCAGGTACTTCTATTACATAGTAATATCAGCTGTCATAATCTGTTGTATAAATTTTTGACAGTTTAGATTTTGAAAGGTGAGTTGGGGAGGGGGGCATAATTTCCTCAGTCCTGTTGTGGCACCTCAAGGTGGGTTGAAGGTGAGGATTTTTCATCACACAAAACGAGAGCTGGGTACCAGTTCAGCTGGACTGGGTCCGACTCGGAATAACATTCAAGAAACGAGTAAAAAAACACCCTGAAATTCGTGAATCAATTCCTTTTTTGGACTCATAACAAAGTGCAAATGTATTATAGACATTTCTATTTAGAAAACTAACTATTATTAGTATTATTATTACTAGGTAATCTTGCCATAAGAGGTAAA
The DNA here is from genome assembly GCA_013266295.2 of Branchiostoma floridae x Branchiostoma japonicum. Classification (NCBI taxonomy): domain Eukaryota; kingdom Metazoa; phylum Chordata; class Leptocardii; order Amphioxiformes; family Branchiostomatidae; genus Branchiostoma; species Branchiostoma floridae x Branchiostoma japonicum. The sequence goes on along the minus strand of CM023830.1, from coordinate 18,263,923 downwards.
AAAATAACCCTGAATCAAACTAGATTAGCCTAGATTCTTATGCTTGTACATATCAATCCAATACATGTATACAATTTAAGCATAATTTGTAGAACTCACAGAGACCTGTACTCATGTATGCATTCCAAAATATGATATCGTACTACTGTATTAGCATAATCAGGTTCAGGTCCAGACCTAGACCTAAATCTGGACTTGGACCTGACCAAGCTGTACTGGTACGTACCCCTATGGCCGGGGCCAGCAGTTTCTATCTGTTCCTACTCGCCTCTTGTTCTTTTTGTTTCACTGGTTCCCACACCGGCCCTGTGTGTTGGCCATGTGTGCCGCACAGGGATGTCGAACTCCAGGATTTGAGGACGAATCTTGAATTTCAAAAAGGGGGAGTAGTGTAACAGTGGGGTTCAAAGGCCACCAACTGACCAGCCCAACTGGTCCTGGACCTTTTGGCCTAGCGGTTATGGCGATGACTTGTGGGCTGGCTGCCCGGGTTTGGCGCGGGTTCGATTCCCGGCATCCCAGAAGCCAGGGGTTTTCCTGTTTCTACTCGCCTCTAGCGTTTCAGTTCTGTTGCTGTGTCCATCATGACATCTTTTATGTCTATTGTGGAGCATCAGTGTATAATGATGACAGTTGGGATGTCCTGATCAAGATACTCCCATCCAACTCACACAATGATGTTGTAACTGCTTTGTACAGGGCATTTGGGTTCAGCAAGGGATTTCTTCTACCAGCATTGAATGGACAAATCTATGAGAGGGTCTGCATGCCTTTTTCTGTGAGGTGTAGCGAGCCATTTTAATTCACTGTTAATCGTAGCTGGCTGCTGTCAGGAAATTCCTTGTGAAGCGTAATTGGTCACTTGTAGCATGTTATTTGTTATCCTGAATTCAAAGTTAAGTGTTATTGAAAAAATCTTCGTATCGTGTAGTGGAATGTCAGATTGCCCGAAAATTATAACAGAGCATCCTACTAGGTCCACAGACTAGTTTTGCCAGACACCCCATGGATACAAAAGAACAATCCAATGAAGTTGTTCCCAAAACCTTACACAAGAACAACCTAATTTACCATGAAGCGTTGCCGGCCTGCCTGAATTTACCTTAATCGTTGTCAGCCCTCCTAAATTTACCGCTAAACGTTGCCAGGATCCCCCCATGCACACCCTCCATGACTTACCGGACAACACCCCTCATGAGGTATAGCGTCCAGAACCAACCGGTACAACCGGTGTGGGAGGTGAGAAAACAAGTGAAAGCGAATCAAAGAAACAAAATGACAATGTGGCGCAAAAAAAGTGATGAGATTTTACTTTAAGTTTACGTTTAAGCATTAGCAAATCTTGTTGTTTCTGCATGATAAAAGAATGTTGATAAATAAGCAGTAACAAAAAAATGACATGGCAGAATATAGCGAGACACATGTGGTACCACAAAATCAATACATGACCATGAAACCCCAAAACAGTAGTTTTAACAATAAGCCCCTATTGCCCATATTCACTGTAAATTCTATTAACAAAAAGTTATATTACCATTTATTTTTCAGAATAAGTCGCTATATGCTTAACCAGAAAATAATGTATTGAGTTTCCCCCACTTTCCCCTGTGTATGTAGTTTACCTTGTCTGTGTGCAATATTCCATTCTAATTTATAGAAAAAGGAAACAAAAGATCTATATATAAAGGCTGACAAATTCAACTAGCAAGGCTGAAAATACTGGGTGCATCTTAGCTTAATGCAGGTAAAATTGGGGCTGTGCAGGTATTTCTGATGTCTACCTGCACCTAACCTGCACTGGGCCATGTACTGTGTTTATATACAAATGTAGGTGTATGTGGATTTTTATTTGCTGCATTCATTGTTACCACCTGTGAAGTATAAAAGAAATAATGGCAATGGTTTCTGAACAGTTTTTAGTATGATCCATACTTCTCAAAGTCTGAGTGGTGCTGGTAAAATTTGTCTGGTGCAGGTTAATTTTCAATATTACCTGCACCAGTGCAGGTATGCAGAAAGAAGAATTTCGAGCCCTGACTAGGGATATTTATGATTTTTTAAAACAAACATCTTACCAAAGAGAACAACAACATCGGACAGGACTGGGCAACAGTTACTTAAGTTAAAGTATCGAAAATTACACTATACTGAGTGGATTAATATGCATATGATTACCAGGAATGTTGAAGAACCAGTTGTCCCCCTGACCCCAATTTAGCCCCAAAATAGCAGTTACCTGTATACAACTGTTCGAAACAGGTGGACAACTGTTTCTTCTTACTCTTTACAGAGGCTATGTAAGGGGGAGTCTATCAAACCCCATAAGCGTAGTGTTTTCTTGCATGGTGAAAATTTGAATAATAATTTGTACTGAAACCTACGGGTTTTCGAATTAATGGATAAGACAATGTTGTTAATGCAGGTAGTCACGTTGTCTGCATGTCAGACAACAACATGTCTTCTTGGACAAATATCTCCCTACAACTTGTCAGCTCGTCATCATCAAAATCCCTATAATAATCAAGTTAATTCAATGGTTTGGTAGAAGTTTTTGTCACTGAGAAGTTAGAGTACGTATTATCATATTCATAGCTCAAAATCCTTGTTGCTATATACCTGCACTGGTGCAGGTAACATTGAAAATTACCTGCATCACTCAGAGTCAGAATTTAGGAAGTATGGATCATACTAAAACTGTTCAGAAACCATTGCCATTGCTTTACAGTCAATACAGCCAATGGAATTCCACATACACCTACATGTACAGCATATATATACCCAGTACATGGACCAGTGCAGGTTAGGTGCCGGCAGACATCAGAAATACCTGCACAGCTCCAATTTTACCTGCACTAACCTACATATGCAGGTAGTATTTTGAGCTCTGATTATTCTTTTCTTGATACAAAAGAAACAAGAGTTCCACGACCTCATAACTCCATGAAATATGGTTTCCTGAACACAAATAACATCTATTTGATGTGAACGTCCAATCCTTTGGCAATGTTTAATCACGTCAACACGTTATCATTAATTATGCATATGACCTGTGCATTAACATAATATATGTATGGTGTTGTAAACTTTTAACTAACTTACACATGTCACAAGCATGAAATTCCCATCAATGACCACTAAAGAATTATTAATTTCCATATTAATTATGCTAATGAGGTCTATATTAGCATAATTGGTATCTGTTGATATTCTACCTGCGATAGATTATACACATTGCATGTATGAAAGTCCTATAATGAAAAACACTGGAATTTCAGAATTTTCTCATTGATTATGCAAATGAAGTCCTCATTTGCATAATTTGCATTTAATTATGTACATCTCTGTGTAAGCTACCTGCATACTAAAAATCATGATAATACGTTGCTCCTTTCTGGACTCATATGCTCTTAAAACTTTTTGCAAAAACCCCCCTGCAGTTCCAGCACAAGCTGCTAGGGGGACCAAACCCACAACACTTATTCCTGGCAGGAAAAGCTATCTGCCACCAAAAAATCAAAACCATAGCATGTTCAGGACAAAAGATACAAAAACCGGAAGTTCTGCTGCAGTACCAAGGTCAGCCACCAGGAGGCCCAGATTTGACATTGACCTTTGTCTTCCTAAGACCTACCTACATACAAAATATCATCACCATCCATAAAGGCGTTCTTAAGTTATGCTCACCAGTAATTGGCGGAAACACACACAGACACACACACAGACACACAGACAGACCCAAAACAATATCTCCATTTTTCATGGAGATAAAAAAACAGCCAGCATACTTCTGGTCTATACCAATCCATACTTATATCATTTGTGACGTAAGACATATGATTAGGCCACACCAATTTAATTTGTTGGTTCTCGGATTTCTTCAGAAAAAATATGAAGCGACAGGGCGAAAGAAAAATAAAATAAAAACAGGCCTGGGCATCCTATTATGGCCCCAAATGCCAAGATAGGAGCCATGAAGTCAACATAAAAGGCTGGGTTAAAATTTAAACAATGAATTTTGAACTTTTGATCAAACCACTGCATTGAGAGATGGAAAAACTGTAACAACTGGGAAGAAAAGGACTTTCTTTAACTGTTGGGGACAAAATGTGAGCATTTTTGAGCTGATTCAGAGCCAGAATCTTTTTTTTTTTTTTTTGCAAATCAGAAAAAAATGAAGAGGCGAATCCGAGAGCCAACAAATTAAATTGGTGTGGCCTTAGCACAATAAAAGGCTCAGTACAGTTTATTGTTTCTTACAATTTCAAACATACATTGGCAGGTAAAGACACGGTATGCCTTCCTTGAATTGCGTTAAGTTTATTACAGCAGTGGTGTTCGCATCATGCTGCAAAGCAGAACATTTGAATTGTGTAGATCTATGTACATAAAGATTACAAATATCAAAACAGCGCTCAAAATTCAATACAATATGGACATGAAACCAAGGACTGAGGCTGATAGAGACACTATGAAATTGACTTGTTGTAAGAATGCAGCCAGGAATGTTTGAACCGGTCAGTTCTGGTTTCGGGGAGAGTGAACGCACTTGTTTCTTGTATTATTAATTAACTGCCTAGCATGTGCACAGTTGACGACATTATTTTTAACACCTGTGCCCTTGCTCTATGAATAATTAATCTACCTTGCACCAGAAAATCTCATCTTCTGACAGGGTGATTTTGAATTTTACGTCATAATTTTATTTATTGTATGAATTTTCATGTAACATCTAGAACCATAAATTTGACACTTTGCTTGGACATATGCAACACCAAATCATATATGATAAGAAAGTGAGGTATTTTATTATGACAATCAGGGTCAGTGTTTACCCCATTCCTGATGTATGTGTTTTACTCATCTACTGGTCCAGCTTTGGTGAGAAAATAATAACACAGTGTACGAAATACTTTTTTGAGCCAGGTTGCCCAGTGGCAACCTAGGATGAAAGCTAGGTTGCCCATCAAAATTCCACGTTGCCCCGAATTTCAACTCTTCTACATTGTGATTAACTTTGCTAGAATGCAATGTGAATTTATACATTTCTGACACAGAGTTGTTTCCCCTTACCTGAAGTGATGAGCTCTTCCATGGGAACTTCTCAATAAACAGTTCCCAATGGAAGAAAGGGGCATCCTTACCACAAAATTTAGGTACTGCACTGAGCTACCTGGGTGTAGAATAGGTTGCACCAAGCAAAATATGGTTGCACCGCGCAACTGGGCAACCTAGTATTTCGTACGCTGTAACATCAAAATTTTTTTGCTTTTCACATTTCTATTTCAAGGGAAATGTTAATTGGACACTATACAATACTAAGTTTTATTTTTTCACATTATACTTGCTTGTTTCCTCTCCCGTCTACCATCAGACACTTTCTTCTAGTGTTTTTTGGCTAACGCAGTTATACAGTACTGTATTAGTCATACATTATCGCCAGCCTGCGGAATATGGTAAAAGCAAGACTGGTTAGTAATTTGAGGGCAGTAAAACTAATACAAGTAAAAGTAATACAGTATTCAATAGGGCTTATAAAGAAAAGGAAGTTAATATCTTAATTACTAAATAACAAGGGCTAATACAGTATTCAAGAGGGCTAATCATGAGTTTCGGCATTTTTCCTAATAACAAAACAGTCTTTTATGTATTTACCTATTTTTGCTTTGTAAGAGTTGTTTGGCCCAAAAAAAAAAGTTGTCTTTAGGCCACACCAATTTAATTTGTTGGTTCTCGGATTCGCCGCTTCATTTTTTTCTGCTTTGCAAATAAAAATAAAATTGGATTCAGGCTTTGAATTAACTGCAAAATGATCCTATTTTGCCAAAAACAGTTGAAGAAAGGTCCTTGTCTGCGTTGTTTTACAGTTTCTTTCATGTATCAATGCACTGGTTTGATAAAAGTTTAGAATTCGTTGTTTGAATTATAAACCAGCCTGGTATGGTGACATCAAGGCTCCTATCGTAGCTTTGGGGGCTATCAGAGGATGCCTAGGCTTCTTTTAATTTTAATTTTTTTTCGCCCGGTCGCTTCATATTTCTTGAAAAATCCGAGAACCAACAAATTAAATTGGTGTGGCCTTATTATGAAATCTTATTCGTCAGGAAGGTGGAACATAATCATACGGTGGCAAGGCAGCATCCATTGGCCAGAGCAGTGTCCGGTGGCTAATGGACACCCTTCTGGCCAGTGTATGTTGCCTTGCCACCATATGATCTGCTTGGGGGTTAGGTGGAACACACCAAACAATTATAGATTTTTCATTTTTGTACTTAAACATCTTCTTCTTAGACTTTGGAATTGACTTTGGCATTCTAGTCAACATTACATCCGTTTTCGGATTTTTTTTCAATTTACAGCACAAATTTGCTCATTGTACAGCTGCTTTGTATGATTTACAGTATGGTTGAAAATGAAAGAAAATTGAAAATGAGGGGAACATTGACACATATTAATTATGCAAATGAAGATGTGATTTGCATAATCCTGAGGAAATAACATAATTCCATAAGTAGTGGGAAATAGTGGGAATTGCATGCTTGCGGCATTTGGAAGTCAAGTGAAGTTGAACATTGTTGAACATAACTTATACAAATCAGGACCTCGTTTGCATAATTGATGAGGAAATGCTAGTCCTTCTTTGACTGTCTTTGGCCAGTCCTTGTTATTTGGGTGGAAAATATAGTCAAAAGCTACCGTAATCTTCGCCTTGTCCAAACGTGCAGAAGTGGCCATCCGCCACGGATTCATAACAGAGAAAACTCAAGCAAGAGCCACCATGTCAGACTAAAAGATGTCAGAAAGACTTCAAATCAACGTTTTCTTTATCAATTAATTTGACTAACTTCTGCCGCAGCAGAAAAGTAATTAAAAGATTCTGCCCATTGTCGTTAATGGGTTATTGCAGGCCGTGACCGTAATAGGAGTGTTGACACATCAGCAGGACTGGGATAGTGTGGCCGCTATAGCAGTGTACGAAATACTTTTTTGATGGGCAACCTACATGTAGGATGAAAGCCAGGTTGCCCATCAAAATTCCAGGTTGCCCCGAATTTAAACTCTTCTACATTATGAATAACTTTGTTAGAATGCAATGTGCATTCATACATTTCTGACACAGAGTTGTTTCCCCTTACCTGAAGTGATGAGCTCTTCCATGGGAACTTCTCAATAAACAGTTCCCAATGGAAGAAAGGGGCATCCTTACCACAAAATCTAGGTAGTGCACTGGGCTACCTGGGTGTAGAAATAGGTTGCACCAAGCAAAATATGGTTGCACAGCGCAATTGTTAATGCTAAGGTCAATGGGAAAAATCCAAGGGACCGATGAAAAGCGACCACTATGCAAATGAGATCGCTTAGGCCAGTTTTTTAAAATCAATTTGGTTCTTGGATCTGCCCGCTCCTTTTTTTTCTGATCTGCAAAAAAAAAAAAATATTCAGGTTTTGAATCAACTCCAACATGCTCATATTTTAGTCCCAACAGTTGAAGAAAGTAATTTTCTTCCTACTTGTTTCCATCTATCAATGAAGTGGTTGATTAAAAGGTCAAAATGCATTGGTTGAATTACAGACCAGCCAGGCATGTTGACGTCATGGGTCCTATCTAGCATTTAGGGCTATCACAGAGGCTATCATAGCATGCCTGGGCCTGTTTTTCTTTCCCTGTCACTTCATAAATCCAAGAACCAACAAATTAAATTGGTGTGGACTTAGAGTTAGACTACTGCAGGTTTGACTGTATACCCTTAACTCAAACATATCTGATTTTTGTGTTGAAGCTTTTCACTTTAGGGTCCCCAACCAATTATTTTGTAAATCACCCATAGAAGAAATGTGTCCTGCTACCTTATCTGTCATCCAGAAATAGAAAGGGACCCGTGATTGGTGGTTAGTCACATGACCCACTCGGATGTGATAGTCCATAGTCCTAGTTCAGTATACTGGAGTTGAACATACAGACAGTACAAATGTTAACATGCCTAGGAGCCACAGTTATTCCAGTCTGCTGCATCAGGAGGAAGAAGGTAAAAATGTACATGTATATTATTATTAGACTATATGGAAATCTGATCAGGCATAAAGACATTCTATACATTGACATGACACTTAAATCTCAGTACGTTTTGCACTTGGGTAGTTTTAAGCTGTGGATTTGACTTAACTTCAAGACTTGGCACTGTGTTGAAGTATGTAATTATAATAAAGATCAGTTTGAGTTTGCCTGCTCCAGTAAGGTTTTGTTATTTGTCCTATATAGGGGAGGGGCCAGCAAAATTCAATGGAATCTATGGTGAAACCATGAAAAACAAGCATTTTGAAACATATTTACCTTTATTTCAACCCCCCACTGCGAAGCTGGATTTGTCAGGTTTCTTTGGATACAAAAAGTGGAAGGTCAACTCCAGTATTTTAAAGAGCTAGAGCCAAAATATTGACATGACAACAGAATTTCACCCCCCGTCCCAGTGGCATGGGTCAGTCCAGTCAGTGAGAAAGTATTTAGGGGTCAATTACAGGGTAAACCATGCCAAAGGTCACACATTTTGGGCAGATGATAAAAATATACATTCTTCTGTCCTTACCAGAAAACTAGGCCTTTCTGTTTTATGTGGCCAGGAAAAAAGTCTAAAAGAAATCGTGTGAATTCTGCACATGTCCAGTGGCCGGTCCCTTGCCTATACAGTATACAGAAATCTGTCATAGTTCTGCCAAGACAACAGGGTTGCATAATCTTATGGCTGCAGGCCGACTCACTGTCCTTGTTTTGCCATTAGTGCTGTGTACCTAAACACATGTTTAGGCTCAGGTCCGGATTCAAGTCCAGAGGTTTAGGTTCAGTTCAGGACTTGTAAGCCCGGACCTATACCCATGGTATATACAAAATTGCATGTTGGCAACCTTGCAATGTTGTCTGGGCAAAACTGTGGCCACATAACACGGAGGCCGACACTTGACAATGCCCAATGGCAATGTTTTCTTCATTTTGCAGCACAGATTTTGTGATCTATGGAAGGTTTAATGTGGTTCGGAACGAAAAGGGGTATGTGACATGTTTTTTTTCCCAACCAAGTCCAGAACTGGTTCCCGCAATTCAGTTTTTTTCGGACTTGAAACTTAACGTTTTTACAAGTCCGCAACTGAGTCCAGCAAACCGGTACACAGCACTATTTTCCATATTTACATACCTTACTGCCGTTAAAATGCAAACATACATGTACATGTTTTATTAATCATTACCCAGCCAGGATGTTCTAGTCTGACCAAAAATACCGTTACCCAATGCATGTAACTAATCTGTAAGAAAATTTGTTCAGACTTACATTAGTTAGTACATGTACGTGCATAACAGAGCAAGTGCTAGTGGATAAGTTTCTACAGAAAGCAGGCACTGCTTTACTGCCCATGATAAAAGGTGTACAATAGCTTTCCATGACATGTATCTTACGCAAGCTGGCATAAGGTACATATTGTATAACTATAAGGGGAAAAAGTTGATACTATATGTAGGAATACAGGGCAATTTGCGACCGAAAAAAACATCACCAGAAAAGTTGGAGTTTTGTTAATCAAGGCGTAAATTTGAACATTCAAATTGTAACTGTAATACAGCACTATATATATATATATATATAGAATACAACACGGTGTATTCCATATCGCTTGAGGTATCGGCCCGACTACAAGTCGGATCGCCCGAAGGCCAAAGGGCGATTCAACTCGCGGGAGGGCCGGGGCCGAGGGCGATGCGAAATTCACCGTGTTGTATTTTATTTATGTCATACCCACCCAAGAAAAGACACCTTTCAATGCCAAATAAGCAAAAATTTGGTGTCCCTAAACAAACAAAAATGCAACAACAATTCCAAAGTTCGAATCCTGTATTCGAATGTTCGAAAGCAGCGTACACGAAACGCGATCGAATTGTTCTATGGAAGCCGTAAAGTACCGTCCGGCGTACGTGTTCCCTTTGGCAGAGTTGTAAACTATAATGTGAGCAGTACTGTAATACATATATGTACTGGTGTTTAGGACTGTTAGGACTGTTTGTTGTACAGTACCCGCATCGTAAACTTTAACGTAATTACGGCGTAGGCAAAACGTACACACGGCGTAACTGCGATGGTGATTACGCCGTAATTACGATTTTGGGTGGACAACAAATTCGGTACCGGCAGCTCATTATAGCTAATGAGGTCGATAATGAGCCGGCAAGTCCGCACGGTAAGAACTGATTAGCGCCTTGATTTTACAACAGTTGATTTTACGACAGAAAAAAGTGCGTGGCACTTGAAAGCAACAGGCTCGCGCCAGCCTTGTCGTGATCAGGAGCGAGTTTTGTTCTCATCAATATATACAAATATAACGGTTAGAATGTCAAAAACTCTATTTTTGTGTGAAGATTTCAATCTGTTTTTACTTACATTCAGCACTCAGAAACGATAAATTTTTAGGTTGGATCCATAAGTATCAAAGCCGATTTCCAAGGCGGCGCACATGAGCGAGGTCGTTGACCCCAAGAATATTTTGTTACGCAGCTTGGGTGCCAAGCATACACGTGCATGCGGCGCCCCAAGGACGTTCCTAGAAAACATTATGAGTACTGTACTCAGATTCGTACTATAAAGAAATTTAGACAAAGAAGAGATAGATAATAATCAGAGTATAAGCCATGCTTGTTGAAGTTTAATCGAGAACTAAGGAATTTCCAGCGTTGTTCTTCTCTCCTATCTTGCCGACTTGAACACGTGACTACTGAATTATTCGGGCTCCCCGGCGGTAAAGGGAGAGGCTGGATGCGGCATTTATACCGATATTGCATTGACGATATTCGGTGCTTTGGCGACGGACAGATTTGTAAAATTGACATTTTCGTAAGGTTTTATGGGGAAAAGCCTGGCTCCAACATGTAGAAAATGGTATCAAAGAACTGGAATTTGATTTCCACGAACTCGTCACAGACGGGTGAAGTTGCCATTTTCATAATACAATTTTCGAATTACGTACCAAGAAAGGCCATCAAGAGAAACATTTTATAACAGAAAAAAATGTTTTATCGTGATCAATTTTTGTCTCGCCCTTTTTTGGAGCTATTAATAATTCCATTTAATCAACAGCGAAAACTCACACGACCACGATAAATACGCCTACCTATATGTAGATCCCAGAGGCAAGGTCGTCCTTGGTTAGCTTCAAATTTTCAAACGTTCACAAGCAAAAATACTGGCATCGACGTAATTTCCATGCGGCTACACTATGATTACAGATTTGTAAAAAATAAACCAAATTTCGGGAGGGCGCGGCCGGCCGTGTCGGCCGACAGAAGGCGTGGGAAAAAGTTCAAGTGACACACTCCTGCGTTACGTCATTCTCTGACACGAGGCGCCGGCGAGTCTGTGATGAATGTTGCAAACACTTTTGCAGGGCGGCGTAAAATTAAGAAAAATAATCATAATGAAAAATATCGGAAGTACAGCAGGGGTTTCTCGGTACTCATGGCTTAATCGATTATTTAAAAGATGTGTAAACAACACACTTCTTCATTTCAAACCACTCAAATATAAAAGGTTACGCCTTTCTGGCGAATTAGCAACAAGTCGGCACGGCAAAGGGCGGGGGCGTGGTCAACCGCGCCTCTTGGTAATGGGAGCCGCCGCGCCGGCTCCCGCGGCCTCGTGGCATGGCACAGACATTTGCGCGCGTTACCACGTATTACGCAATATTCATTTTTTGGGCCGTGCCGGCTGGGAACAAGTTGAAGATAACGCTGTATTTCGCAGGGTGAATGCAGGCGCACCAAGTTTAATTATTATTTTCAAGGTCTAACACGGTATCTACATGACAGTAGCAGGCGCAAAATGTAAATTGGAGGTGATTTTCGCCGGCAGCTGACTTGTTTTGAACCGTAGTTGTATGAGATTTTTCAGGTCTTTTACGATATTTTTACACGAAAGGCTGGTGGAGCGCGCGTTTCTACGTTCAAAAAAATCATTAATCGCCGCTATTATCGCGCGTCATGTCCTGCAAATTAATTTCAAACTGCGGGCATGACTTTGCAAATGAATAGATATATGAAGAAAATTCTCTACAACTTGACTGGAGCGCTGTTTATTTTCACCAAGGACGTTGGCGTTGCGCTCGCCTCGGCGTTGTTCAAATCAAGGAGGTTTAGATTTCAAATACAGAGGTCAATATCTTGTCATTCGGTCAGAAAATACGTGGATTGAGTTAAATTTCCAACTGAAAAGAAATCAGCGGATTATTTTGGTGTGTAATGTAACTGACATTTTTTACCCAAAAGATCGGTTCGATTTACGTAAAAAAAATCCGTCTAAATTACGTTGACCATGCGTTGCAGTCCTCTGTCGGCCGGGCGCGCCTTTCGATTTCTGCCGTAAATGGGGTTGTTTGATTAATAATTAATGAAGTTCTCATGAATATTCCGTGTACACGGTGGCAGAAAATGAATATTCTGCATATTTCCGGCTGTTCCAGTGGCTGTTCCCCCCTCACTCCCGGAACGTAATTACGCCGTAATTACGATCGTAGTTTCGGCGTGCTTACGATTACGCAGATCGTAATTTACGTTAACGCTTACGATGCTGGTACTGTAATTAATGAGGGAAATGTATATTTTGTCACTGTTGAATGATACTATAGGACTGTCGCACTCATAGTGCATGTGACTTGGGAAGGAACAGTAATAGGTATGAATTATGCAAATGTTGTCCTGATTTGCATAATACATGTGAAGTCATCATAGCATGTCAGTGGTAAATAGAGGAAACGTCCTTAAAGATTTGTGATTGCACAACTGTGTGGCGCAAGGGCTACAGAAATGGAGATGGCACCGAGCCATGCACCATTAATGATGTGGGTAGGAACTTTCTTTTAACTTCAATACAGTTCATTTTGGATCAGTTTATAACACCATCATGTTGGCGCATTCCAATGCAGTTGAAAGTTGTTCATGTAATGCTGTATTTCACAGGTTAAATGTAGGGACATATTAAATTTTTCTAGGACTTGCACAAAATTTAGAGAGAATGCAAGTACATGTAGAAGGCAATTTTCACCAATAGCTGACTTGTGTTGACAGAGCAAGGGTACTTTTATGTTTTTCTGGATGAGTAATATGTACTACAATATGGATTAAACTGTGTAATCTTAAAAGCCATTTCAATTCTTTATTTGGTATTTTACAGGTGTTAACAACACAAGTTCTGCAAACTAAGTCCACATGAACTCACATACACAGCACATGCACAAGGGCAGGTTATATGTAAGCAGATGTCAGAAAAACATACAATGTATACAACCTCAGTTTTACCTGTACACTCACACTCACTATTCAGTTAAGTGTCTGTTATTCCCTGTCTTCCGAGGGTTAGACGTGCTTGCACACTGATGCTGAAGCTTGATGGCAGCCCACCATTTGCCTCTTTCCTGTCGATTGATGCTACATGTATGTAGGTTCAGGTGGTGGAAGTCCTCCCTTATGTTGTCAATCTATCTCTTCCTTGGTTGACCTTGTGGGTTTTGGCCTTCCACATTGAGTGTGATGATCTTCCTAGGCCACTTCTCAATGTCCATTCTTTGGAGGTGGCCAAACCATCTTAGTTGGCTAGATCTTACTACATGTATGTCCTGAACGCTGTGGACTCAAATTCTGGCTCTTAAAATGTTTAGCTGACTGGCTATCTGCGAGTTCCCAGGAGCATATCCATTGGACCTGCATATGCGGGAACCATAATATTTCAAGCTCTGAAACTGTTGTATGTGACTGTATAGTGTTGAGGTGTATGGCATAACTAAGTTTTGACTGAGAGTGAAACGTCTTTTACCTCCTTTGCAGGAGAGTCTTTATATGTAGTGCTGGGTCTGAAGAAAGATGCCACACCAGATGAGATTAAGAGAGCCTACAGAAAACTGGCACTGAAATTCCACCCTGACAAGAACCCCGATAACCCAGAGGCAACGGAAAAATTCAAGGAAATCAACAGAGCCCACAGTATCCTGAGTGACGAGACAAAGAAGAACATCTATGACGAGTATGGATCTTTTGGTAAGTCACAATCTGCATCCACATACATATAGCAAACCTTACATTCATTGTAACATTTTGTGTAGTAGTAGACCATTAGTTTCTGAAGCCCATCATTCCTAATGCTAAAAAATTAAGATGCAGCTGACGTGCAAGCAGACTACTAATGTGAGCTTTCTAGAGCGTTTTCATTTTTAGGTAACTCTTCCACCATCCAGATTCTTGGACAGCCTTCAGATCTTCAAACTGCAGCCAGAAAAAATCTTTTAGATCTGACTTGTCAGATTTGGAGTACTGTCTGTACATTTTGGCTGTGTATCAGTTGTTTTCTTTAATAGATGTTGTGTTTTTTACTTCCGGCACGGAAGTATCGTTTTCACTGGCGATGTTTTCGGTTTGTGTTGTTTGGTTGGATGGATGCCTTTGGAAGAATGTTGTAACAGTGGAGTTAGTTAAATGACACAGGTGTATGAATAATAATTCTTTCTATGTTGTAATTCACCCAGGGGTACATGTGTATGTCATGATGATCATACAATGTAGTTCTAATACATTTATGTTTTACGTAAGTTTCAAAGCGTTTTTTTTGGTTGATGTGGTGGTATATGAGAAGAGGTCACAATCAGTATCAGTACAGAGAGTAGAGAGTCATGAATGCAGAAAGAAGGTATCATGGAGAATTGTGTTGGATGTACAATGTAGTAGAGGTATGAATGTGTTTGTAGTGGCATGATTTTTTTGTTGGTGAAATTTTACAAAGGGGACGTTTGTCAGGAGGGTATTTTCATATCCAGATGACGTTAACACAAACCATACCTACCTACCAGAAGTTTGAAATCTATGATTTCTTTTTTGTTTTTTTTGTTAGGTCTGTACGTAGCAGAACAGTTTGGAGAAGAAAACGTCAATACATACTTCATCCTGACCAGCGGCTGGTGTAAAGCGCTGTTCGTGTTCTGCGGCATCATCACCGGGTGCTACCTCTGCTGCTGCTTCTGCTGCTGTTGTAACTTCTGCTGCGGGAAGTGCAAACCGCGGCCCGAGGAAGACGAGGAGTTCGTAAACCTCAACCCGGAGGATTTACAAGTAGACGAGGAGGACTCGCCCGTCACGTCTCAACCCCAGGCCTCCGCCGCGATGCCCATGCCGGCACCGGCGCCCTCAGAAACAACAAAGTTAGACACGGCAGATCACCCGTCATATACAGAGGAGAAAAACTTGTAGGGATCCATAGTTAACATCTGTGTCATAGGTGTCTGGAACAGTCTCATGTGACTCAGGCTTTTCTGTGGCAAATAAAGAGAACACTACGAACATGAATGTCAAGAAGTTTACAAAACCAGTTTACCAGCCCATGGACATCATTGTCACAGAATTCCACCTCTCTCTTAGCAAGACCATTAGCTATAATATGTTTTACAGAAAGTTTGTGAAACAGGAAAAGAAATTCTACAGATTTTTACTTACTTACTTTAGTTGATTTTATATTGTAGCACCAGTTATTGGGATAAGAAAGTCTATGGGATGTTGCAAGGTCATGTTTCATCAGAAACAAATGATGCATTCCTACCGTAGAAAATACAGGGGGTATTTTTGGACACCAGTCATTCATTTGCAAAAATGTCATGCATTTTAAATGCTCTCTGACACCAAAAAGTGGTTTAGATTAAGTGATATGTAAAAGTAAGATTGGAATTATTTTCTTGCTCATACTTGATGGTCCATGTTGCTGGTGAATGATGGGATATCCTTGAAAACTGCCGCTGACAGAATTAATTATCAATTTTAGGTCACACCAATATAAATGTCTTGGTTCTTGGATTTGCCACTTTCATTTTTTCTGATTTGAAAAAATGATAAAAGATCACATGTACCGCATTATACAAAATATTTTAGATAACTGCATAAAGTCTCTTAAAGTCAGATGTTACAGTCTTTCATCAGTGACTGAGAATGAGCATCTCAAGTTATCCTGCTCATAAACAAGCTAAACACAAAAGGTCCACTGCAGTCATGTAGGAATCCACCATGAGGCCCATTCTCCAACTTGACCTTGGTCTCCCCAACAGTAACTTGCCTACCACAAATCATGAACATCCATCCATGGATCCAAGAGTTATCTTGTTCACAAACAAACCAACAAACACAAAAGGTCCACTGCAGTAACGTAGGAACCCACCATGGGGCCCATTCTCCAACTTGACCTTGGTCTCCCTTACAGTAAGTTGCCTACCACAAATCATGAACATCCGTCCATGGCAAGAGTTATGCCGCCTACATACACAGACACTCCACCGTAGCCAAACCGAAAACATTAACCTCGAAGGTAATGAGTTACTGACTTAGCTCCTATTGGACCTCAGGACCACTTGTCTTCAAACTCATTCTCAGTCACTGATGAAAGACAGTGGGTGCTATATGGAATATCTGACTCTTTAAATAATCTATTAACTTGTTTAGATTATTTTTTATGATGAAATATTTTACCTGGATGTCTAACCTTAATCAATTAATGAGTCAACCCTAGCTTGCTCATATTTTGGTAGCATCATTTGAATAAATTCCTTATCTTCCTAGTTGTTACAATTTCTCCATTAGTCAGTGCACGGAAAATTATAAATTTCTTTATCTGCAACATGAACCAGCCTGGTATGTTGACTTTGTTGTTGCTATGGTGGCATCTGCGTCTATCTCAGGATGCCTGTTTTTTTTTTTTTCATTTCGACCAACAACTCCATTCTGCCCTTGCAAAAATCTGAGAAGCAAGAAATGAGATTGATGTGGCTTTATTAAGTAACAATCGTCCTTATGTCACATGAGACTGATAATGTTTAGAGTAAGCGCTAGGTTTACTTTAATTTGTTTATGAAACTTGGTGTATAATTTTGGCAAGGAACATTCCAGTCACTTCTGTGAGTTCAAGCTATGTTCTTTGTCTTATCTGTATTCATGCAAAAAAAGATATACCTTCCCACCCAAGTTACGATATGTTTTGGAAAAGATTTGTTGTTTCAAGTTCTGTGTTCAAGGTTGATTAAACTCAGGAGTTTGGTTACATATTGTTGTATGTTGTAGTGTTGCATGTGATGACACATGTACTACAAAGTACATGTACATGTATGGCAATCAAATACATAGTCTACGGATATTCTGAGAGCTCATTCACAAATAACTTCCATGTTTGATAATATGTCTCAGATGATAGACTGTATGGCAATCAAATACATAGTCTACGGATATTCTGAGAGCTCATTCACAAATAACTTTTACTTGCACCAAATCAAAGACTTGTACTTCCTAGGTGTAACAAACATTGGTATTGGTAAGTCAACTCCCATGATGACCCAGAAACATTATTTCAATTATCTATGATCAGAACCCAACACCTCAAACTGTTTCTTTGCTTTCTTCCAAACACCCACCCACAATGGTGGTGCTTAAAGCCCCTGTCACACATTCAGAACCTTCCCTGAATACCAGTCAACCAAGGTTGTCTGAAGTTCAGGAGCAGTCTGACCAGATGTAGGCCACGCCTACCTTTCGAGTTGAATCAAGTTAGATTTGAGTCAAATTTGACTGCCAACCACGACCCGACCACTGGTGACCTACTCCTGAACACTAGCCAACCATGGCCGAACCTCCCGTCCACACCTGAATGTTTTAAACATTTTGAAACATTCAGCTGGCGCAGCCGAACAGTAGTTGACCTCACCAAACACGAGTCCTGACCTACTCCCAACCATAGTGGGGGGGTGGGGGGTGATAGGAAGTTTGGCCATGTTCAGGAGGCCATATTCAGCTATGTGTGACAGGGGCTTAAAATTGATTTAGGACAGATTTATGTGATATTTACAACACAGGCTGACAGTGATATTCCCTTTTTTCTGCCTCCAAATTTTGATGTCATTTTTTCATGCAAGTCATTCACATAATACTAGTTTCTGATGCTGGTTTTACAAAATATGTAAATGGTCATTCTATCAATTTAAGGCTGTGCTGTTACCAATTGTGAGAAAATTACTGGTGCATTTGAAAGTGTTTACTTATCAAGCCCTGAAGGTGGCATTGTAGCCACTAGGTGATTTTCATGTAGCTGTACTGTACATAGCACCATATATATCGTAGTCCTAGTCTATACTCTCATATAGGATGCTGCAGTAGAAAGACCCACTATATCCATGTAAATACTGAGCATAGAACTCATCTCTAATAATATTTAAGTCAAAACTAGTGGTCTAGGTTGTAGATCTACAACCATGTGTATCAAGATATGTAAAGGAGGGAGAAGTCTACACCAGGTTAAAAAAGATAAATGTTTAGAATAGAATTGTGTCATGTTCTAGCACATGGGATTTGTAAGCTAGTATTGTTTTGTATCCCATGATATCACGATATATAGATGTCAATAAATGCTTATTTAGGCAGCCATCTTGGTTAGTAAATGTCAGAGGTCAACAGTGGAACATAAGATGAGTACAAGCAAGAAAATAAAGAAATACTCTCACTCACTCAAGTATGGATAAGGATTTTCGCCAAGCCATGTTGACATTATGATAGTTATAAGTGGGGAGAATCAGAACAATTCCTGTATTGTGATCTGAAGACCTCACTGCACTGTTGATATGTTTGTATAATGGACAAGGTCAGTGATATGGATAAGGACACCTGTTGTGCTTCATCTGGTTTTGTTCAGAGATAGCATCCATATCATGGTTGATGGTGTTGGTGTTACAACATGTTTGTCCACAATACTAGTTAGCAATTATAAAATGTTGCAACAGCCTGCAAATTAGACTGCACATGCAGAACTTTTCATCAGAGAAGAAGTGAATACCCAGAAACAATTATTCTGGACATTATATGACTGTATATGTCTTGAAAAATATGCACCCCAGAGGTATGGACTGGTTCTGGACTTGGCTGCAGTGTCTACCTCTGTACCCCACAGGCTAGCCATTTAGAGGCATACATGTAGGTGGAAGGCTATTGGCTTTATTGTTACTTACACTTCTGCATATAGCAATTGTCTGCTCTTTTTGAAACTCATGACTTTAGGATTATCATGTCCTGAATATCATCTTGATTTATGTGTAAAGCTTGAATCTGTTCTGTGTTTGATGTTGGTTTCCAGCTTTTGTTTCTAAAACTATAAGTACAACTATTTGGAACAAATTCTGTGTAGTATTATGAATATATTTCTGTTGTTAAGGTAACTATCTGGTCTTGCTGCTTAATTTATTGTGGTTGAAGAATTATACACTTGTATTTATGTTATGATTTTGAATAAGATGACATCTGCTTAAATGTAGTTACCTTGAACAGTATTGTTATTTGTACATAGTACTACTGTTTTTCCATTGTTTTGACATCGCAACTTATAACGTTATATATCAGTCCATGGATAGATTTATGTTTGGGGTCAATGAGTTCTTTTTCATAGGTTCCAGGACAACATGGTTTTTGTATTCTTCCAAAATTTTTGATCTGGACTGAGTGAGGTCATGTTCATTGTCACTGTTTTCCCTGGTGACTACCTGGTCAGAACATCCATGGAAATGACAAGAGAAGCATGGCTACTTTTCGAGTGATGGCCACACAAAACCACTACTGTAAGCCTCACTCTTCCAGGCAGTTAAGGTCTGAAATCTCCTTGTACATCCAAAGTGCCAGTCAAAGTCCAACAGCTTGGAAGATCCATCAAAATTGAAAAAAAAAAAAAACAGTAAATGTGAATAGCAGCATTTAAGATCGCTGACACTGCACTGGAATGAGAGGGCACACCAGGAAACAATTCTACAGGTTGACTTTATGTGATAAACGGACAATCTTACTAGCAAACAAACACCCAGTTTAGTTCCTGGTCACTGTGTAGCTGCTAGCCCACCTGTAATGTGTGAAATGAGAAGGACCTAAGCAAACCTGGGATACTTTTATCTCCAGATTAGTCCCACTTATGGCAGCATGCCTGTGGTCACCGCCCCGTAGATTACGGTGTATGTAATTACTCCAGAAGAAACTGATTTTAACTCTGAAGAATATAATGTATAGATGAAATCATAGGCAGCTTGATATGTGGATGGCAAATGTTTGATGTTGACTTGGTGTAGGAGCTCATACATTGTGAGACCTGTGTTCCTTGAGTATGCCATATTTTAGAAGTACAGACCTCTCTGCTCTTAGTTGCTCCTGAGGTGTATCATGACCTTGGTCAGGGGTATATGTGACCTTGGTCAGGGGTATATGTGACCTTGGTCAGGGGTATAGGTGACCTTGGTCAGGGGTATACATGTATGTGACCTTGGTCAGGGGTATATGTGACCTTGGTCAGTGGGTATAAGTGGAGATGGCTGTGTGTAGGATGTAAGTCATACTGTAATATACACACGTAGGCTAAATTATCGTATGGTTTCCTCTGTACTTCCTCGAAATCTTGAATGTCTACATTGTCCAAGAAAATAAAATGACAAGTCTTTTATCACTGTGTGTCTATTATTGAACACTTACTGGAACATTAACAGATACCAGTTATGCAAAAAAGGACCTAACTAGCACAGTCAATTGGAAAATGCTATGATTCCTCAGTGGAAAATAATGGGAATTTAATTGTTGTCACCTGTAAGTTAGTTAAGGGTGAATACACGATTATGTTAATGTGGAGGTTATTTGCATGATTTTTTTCCTGACGTTTCTTCTGCTATTTGCCTCTGCTTCTGCTATACAGACTATTTCCCACCCTCCCATTTCCAAAAGTATCCATACTGATGCATGCACAGGACTCGAAATACCACCTGCATATGCAGGTTAGTGCAGGTATTTCTGACTGCTCCATGTACTGGGTTTATATACAAATAGATTTTTTTATTTGCTGCATTGACTGTTACCGCCTATGAAATGTAAAAGAAATAATGGCAATGGTTTCTGAACAATTTTGAGTATGATCCATACTTCCTAAATTCTGAGTGGTGCAGGTGAAATTTGTCTGGTGCAGGTAATTTTCAATGTTTCTTGAGGGGGTAAAATGTACAGCCCAAGTGTAGAGGCTGTTCCCAATACAGTTTGACCCTTCCCCAAGATTCACCAGTTTTCAGCCCTTAAACTTGAAGAGCTTTTAAGCAAGCTATTTCCATATGTCTTTGAACTTTATTAGTGCAACATAAAATGAATGCAGACACACTCTTGATCACAGCTACCAGAGGAAATGAGCAGAAGATGTAAAAAACACTATACTGCCTTTTCTGCTATAACGTTAGGACATTTTTGCCATAACGTTAGTTGACTGCTAGAAGGCAAGAAGTTGACATCAAACCTGTGAAGTGATGACCTTTGTGACCAAGTTATGAAAACTGCAAATCCATAAAAACTAAAAAAAGTAGTTAGACTTCACTGCTTTTTATCTTGCGCTGCTACATGTAACTGTTATACAATACCTACAACTGAATATTTAGCTATTTATTTCAACTTTATTACACGTGTGTAAAAGATCAAGGGAAACAGGAATGTTCTTTTCCAACTACCTGACCAATAGGCGAATTCTGCAGTTCCACTACCTCATATCTTTGCCAAAATAATTATTGTCTCATCAACTATGGAACACATGCCCTGATAGGCTTATTTTATGTATGATGATGACCTCAACCTAAAGCTCCGGTCACACAATTCAGAACCGTGTCCTGACTACCAACCAACCAACCAAGGTTGACTGAAGTTCAGGAGTAGTCTGGCCAGATGTAGGCCATCCGTACCTTTCTATACTGATTGAATCAAATATGAGTTAAATTTGAGTCAAATATGACCCCCGAACACCGCTGACCTACTTCCAAATACCAGCCAACGATGGCCAGACCTCCCGTCCACACCCAAATGTTTTAAACATTTTGAAAAACACCAGCCAACCAAAGCGGACCTTGCTCCTGACATACTCCTAGCTTTGGTTCAGGGAGTTCAGCAGTATTCCGGAGGCTATGTGTGACGGGCTTGAGTGACAAGCTCAAATATGAAATCTCCATCATTCACGACAACATATTATAGAAGCTTCTTATTGTGCAAATAAGGTCCTCATTTGCACTAAATATATCTGCTGATGCTCTTCTCTACCCAAATTACATACTCCAAGGTAAGATACAACATGTTGTATTACAACACAAGACTACTGCCCCAGTCCTTGGTGCTGAATAAAAAATCATAGGGGAAAACAACAACATTGTCACCATTTCCTGCCCTATTGCAGACAAGGCATTTTCTCAGAAAATTGTTTTATGAAATACATGTTTCTGCAGCTTTTGTGGCCTTTTTTTCCCTCCAAATCTTGTAACTTGCTTACATGGAGAAGTAGGGCAAAGATTGTGCTTAGCCTGTCTGTTTTCTTGCAGTGCCACCTTGTGAGCAACATTAGTACTACACCCATGAGCTCTGAAAGCAGCTTTTTCAGTTGGCAGTAAGACTTTCAAATAGGTGACATACACAACAGGAGAAACCTTTTTTATATCTTAGTCATAGAGGTTAACATTATTTAGGCATGAGATCGTTGAACTTGTTATTATCTCCATGAAAAATGGAGATATTGTTTTGGGTCTGTCTGTGTGTGTGTCTGTGTGTGTGTCTGTGTGTGTTTCCGCCATCTACTAGTGAGCATAACTTAAGAACGCCTTTATGGATGGTGATGATATTTGGTATGTAGGTACGTCTTAGGAAGACAAAGGTCAAGGTCAAATCTGGGCCTCCTGGTGGCTGACCTTGATACTGCAGCAGAACTTCCGGTTTTTGTATCTTTTGTCCTGAACATGCTATGGTCTTGATTTTTTGGTGGCAGATAGCTTTTCCTGTCAGGAATAAGTGGTGTGGGTTTTGTCCCCCTAGCAGCTTGTGCTAGAACTGCAGGGCGGGTTTTGGAGAAATCTTTAAGAGCAGATAAGTCCAGAAAGGAGCAACGTATTATCATGATTTTTGGTATGTAGGTGTCTTACACAGAGATGTACATAATTAGATGCAAATTATGCAAATGAGGGCTTAATTTGCATAATTAATGAGAAAATTCTGTAATTCCAGTGTTTTACATTATAGGACTTTCATACATGTAATGTGTATAATCTATCGCAGGTAGAATATCAACAGATACCAATTATGCAAATATGGACCTCATTTGCATAATCAATATGAAAATTAATTCCTTAGTGGTAAATGATGGGAATTTCATACTTGTGACATGTGTAAGTTAGTTCAAAATTTACAACACCATGCATATATTATGTAAATGTATAGGTCATTTGCATAATTCATGATAACATGTTGAAATGAAACATTGCCAAAGGATCGGACTTTCACATCAAATATATGTTATTTGTGTTGAGGAAACCATATTTCATGGAGATATGAGGTCTCCGAATTCTTGTTTGCATAGCATTGTTCTTCAAAAATTTATACCATACATGTGTATGTCATATGCATTGTTTGTACTATTGAAAAATATCAGTGGCTCATCCATTTTCTTTGTACAATTGAAGACCTCCCAAAACAATGTCTTACTTCAGAGTTCTCAATATAATTGGGTTTCTTTTTGACATTGTGTTCAACTACTGTAGACATTTTGTATGTACGAGTTGGAATTGTCCCATACTTGGGTTTGTATTGTGTGTGATTTACTACACAATACAAGAGACGTTTTTGTTTTGGTTAAGTCTGACCATTTCTGTTCGTTCTTTTTAGTGTCTATACTTCTGGCATGAAAGTAGCTCTGGGGGTGTTCAGATATATGCCCACCCTACCTACATGAGTCTATAGGAGTGATACAGAAAGTAATAATACTTTGGAAACACATATTTCTGGTGTCTGGCCAGGCATGGGGTGCCTGTCACTTACTACAAAAAATCTGGAAATCTCTCATCAGAAAACAAACTAAGACAAAAGTGTTTCACACATGTATTGAAGAAATTCTTTTATATGGATCAGAATCATTGGTTATGAACACGCTCCAAAAAACTCAATGGCACTTATACATGTACGTATACAAAGATGCTGCGTGTAGTTTACAACATACATGTACTATGGCAGAAACACACTTCAAGTAAACAGTTATATAAAACATTGCCAAATGCCAACACTATAGTAAAACGTCACCGGCTGAGTTTTGCAGGACACATGGTACCTAGTAACTTAAACAACTCTTACACATCTGACGATATTGATACATCATTCAGCTGGACAGTCAATACTGAACAAGACTGACAATAGTGTAAGAAACTAGAGTGATAGAACATTACAATGGCATGTGCAAGGCACTGGGGAAGTTGGAAAACCCAAACCCCTCCAGTGCCATGCACATGCCATCGGTCACCGCTCTCTTGAGAGCTTGTTGGTATGCTCGCCCTTTCGACTGCATGTTTACGGCTGATCCATACCCAACACCATCGTGGAAGCGCCCATCCTGTAATACTACCCTTACAACACTATGCACCCCTACACTGTATCGGCCCTCTTCCTCATCAAGAAAGTTGATCTTGTGTTCGATTATTCTCGTTGACCAACCGTCGAAGCCGAATGTCTCGTTGGCAAAGTTGCAGGCACTGCTGCACGCGATTTCCTCTATCATGTCAGGACCCTCTGGTTCTGTCTGGATGGCAGCCTCGCCCTGCAGACCCTCTGGTGCTGTCTGGATGGCACCCTTGCCCTGCTGACCCTCTGGTGCTGTCTGGATGGCACCCTTGCCCTGCTGACCCTCTGGTGCTGTCTGGATGGCAGCCTCGCCCTGCTGACCCTCTGGTGCTGTCTGGATGGCACCCTTGCCCTGCTGACCCTCTGGTGCTGTCTGGATGGCACCCTTGCCCTGCTGACCCTCTGGTGCTGTCTGGATGGCAGCCTCGCCCTGCTGACCCTCTGGTGCTGTCTGGATGGCAGCCTCGCCCTGCTGACCCTCTGGTGCTGTCTGGATGGCAGCCTCGCCCTGCGGACCAGCTGGTGCTGTCTGGATGGCAGCCTCGCCCTGCGGACCAGCTGGTGCTGTCTGGATGGCACCCTCGCCCTGCTGACCCTCTGGTGCTGTCTGGATGGCAGCCTCGCCCTGCGGACCCTCTGGTGCTGTCTGGATGGCAGCCTCGCCCTGCGGACCCTCTGGTGCTGTCTGGATGGCAGCCTCGCCCTGCTGACCCTCTGGTGCTGTCTGGATGGCAGCCTCGCCCTGCGGACCAGCTGGTGCTGTCTGGATGGCAGCCTCGCCCTGCGGACCCTCTGGTGCTGTCTGGATGGCAGCCTTGCCCTGCGGACCCTCTGGTTCTGTCTGGATGGCAGCTTCGCCCTGCTGACCCTCTGGTGCTGTCTGGATGGCAGCCTCGCCCTGCAGACCCTCTGGTTCTGTCTGGATGGCACCCTCGCCCTGCAGACCCTCTGGTGCTGTCTGGATGGCAGCCTCGCCCTGCAGACCCTCTGGTGCTGTCTGGATGGCACCCTCGCCCTGCTGACCCTCTGGTGCTGTCTGGATGGCACCCTCGCCCTGCTGACCCTCTGGTGCTGTCTGGATGGCAGCCTCGCCCTGCGGACCAGCTGGTGCTGTCTGGATGGCAGCCTCGCCCTGCAGACCCTCTGGTGCTGTCTGGATGGCAGCCTCGCCCTGCTCCTCCTGCGCAAAGGTCATGTTTCCGCTGCAGGCGGCACTGTCAGTCATGGTGGTGGTCAGCTGCAGTGGTTACACAGTATATCCACTTTGTTAAAGGAATCACAAGAAATACTTGACTTTGTTTTGTTCATTTACATTATGTAACAAATCAATAGAACTAGAGTTCCACAACCTCATATCTTCGCCAAATGAGGTTACCCTTTATGACTGACGAATTCTAGATTTTCACATCACTTGATCATATTCTCATCCCAATGGCAGTGTTATCTTACAAAGAAGGCCATTTTACCATTTTCTCATAAATTATGCAAATGATTTGAATACCTCCAGTCAACTTCGAAATGCACAAGTATGAAATTGCTAGCATCAACCACTATGGAATTAGTTGTATTTTCTCATTAATTATGCAAATTAGGTCTTCATCTACATAATTGATATATGGCAATGTTCCTCTCATTCTTAATTACAAAAAAAAAGATGAGGAACACGAGACGTTAAACGGATAGTGAGTGAGTGTGAGTGTGCCAGTACAAAAAACAAAGCCAGATAAAAGCGCCTGAAAACACATCAGAATTAAGCCAAGGCCTAAACCTCTGCTTGTAGAGTAACTCGAGGCGAACTTCGCTACAAGGCGAGCTCTCTCCTACCATTTCAAAACTCCTTGATATGATTTTAATGATCTATTGTTCAACTCTAACGTCCTGATGAACCAAAGTTGGTTTCCCCCCCCCCCCCTCTCTCTCTCTGTTTTTGCAATCAGATTGGAAGTTCAAGCTACCCACCACGTTTAACCGAGGACGTTCATCAACAATTTGAATTTACAAGAAATGAAAAGGGGTAGAAATGTAATCTATAGATCTTTTGGTGGCTGCAAGACAGTATCAAGTTGACAACACAGTACCAAATACGCAAGGCAGTATTCATTTGTTACCAGGGCAGTTGAAAGGCTAAAAAAAACACCAGACAAAAAAAGAAAGCCTGATAAAATTAATTCAAAAACGCCTAAAAACACGTAAAAAAATAAGCCAAAGCTTTTGAGAATAGGAAAATGTAAGATGACGGAGGGTGTTGTTGTTTTAATAAGAATTTTGGCGGTATAATTGACTATAAAGAAGTTCTTTTTGTGGATGAAAAGTACTCTTGTAGAGTCATTAAACTTAGCTTGGGGTACCAGAAAAAACTTGCGCTTAACTTGCAGGAAATAAATGATTCAGATTTTAAAATTTTCCGGGCTTCGTGGCTTGAGATGGTGCAAATCCCGCCATCAATATCTCGCCCCTCCCCCAAAACGAAAGTTCCTCTGCTGTCAAGACTCCGTGTCAAGAGAGCGCTCAACTGACACTCCGATATGGTGAAGAAAGTCACCCACCTGTAAGATACCTGACGTTGGTATTTTCAAAGGAGAAAACTGCTCAGCTCTCCGAAGAATTCTCAGTTCTCCCGCAAACTCTGAGAGCGCACAGGCCGACTGTCACTGTCAGTGAGGCTAGTGACACGATCCACGGGCGCAGGAGCAACTTTTACCCCCCGCGCCGACAACACAGAGGCCGACCGAGACAGCCCGGCGCCGGCACGGCCAACACATTGCCACTGTGGGTAGCCTCATGTGCAGACTCCGTGAGTGGGTAGCCGTTTTGATAATGCGTTTTGAAGTTCTTTCGCCGGCCAGAGAAGGTTTCAGACCCGAGAGAAGGTTCGCCCCGAGAGAAGGTTCATTCCACGGGTCTGAAACCTTCTCTGGCCGGCAAAAGAACTTCAATTTCAAAACGCATTATCAAAACGCTCACGGAGTCTGCACATGAGGCTAAATTTTAACTGTGGGAACTTTCCTAGGCGGAAACTTTCGGGGACGATCTCACTCTGGGCTGGGGTGCAATGGAAATTCTGGCATATTTTATTCTGATACATAATTATGTTACAGTATATCCAGAACAAAGGACATAATGAACTTTTTCTTGTTCTTCCGTGAGTTCTTCCATGAGTTTTATCGTGTGAAACGGGAAGTAACTTTACTGTTTAATCCGTACGTGAACAGTTTCTTTTCTTCTCCGGTTTCTCTCCCGCTCCATGGTCGTGCCTTTACATGCCTCTGACTGTAACGTTAGACCGTATTAAACCTCCAAGCAGATGAAGCGTTCAGAACTTTGTCTAACGGTGCACGCTTAACAATGATGGTTACGTTCCTGTCCTTGGTGCTGATTGAACCATCGCTGAAAACTGGTCACCGTTCTCCACAGGCCAGCTAACGGCCCATGAGTACATAGGACCTTTCTACTCTCCAAGCAGATGTTTAGGATTAGGATTTATTTTAACGTGTTTTTAGGCGTTTTTAGCGGGCCTTGTTTTTTGCACTGGTATCTTTTTTTCACGCCAGCCAAACTCAGGTGGCGTATCGAATACTGCCTAGCCAATTTGATACAGTCTTGCCAATTTCATACTGTCTTGCAGCCACCAAAATATCTGCTTGGAGATTAGGGCCTTTCTAACAGCCTATCTTTCCAGCCGACCTTTCTGTGTGGGGGACAAAAGCAGTGATCCTACAAATTACATATGAAAATGAAGGTGGAACCGTAGTTTTCATAGTAGATTTCATCCAGAATGTACAATGGAAACCTGCATTACTTCAACTATACTATTTTGGCTGGACTACTTGTGTCTGTTTCAGGACACTTTTACAACCAACCCAAGGGTATCAAATTCTTATAGTGGTTGGCAGATGAAAAATGCCAAGTTCTTCCCCATGGAAAGCCCCTGTCACACATAGCCGAATATGGCCTCCATCCAAACACCGTTGATCTCCCCCAACCATGGTCAATATGACCAAGGCGCCCGGCTCTGGTTGGCTGGTGTGTGGCAAGGTCAGCTGTGCCAGTCAAATGTTTCAAAATGTTAAAACAGTTGGGTGTGGATGGGAGGTTTGGCCATCGTTGGCTGGTGGTTGGTTCGTGTTCGGGAGTAGGTCAGCAGTATTCAAGACATATTCGGGGTTCACGTTTGACTCAAATTTAACTCAAATTTGATTTGATTTATATAGAAAGGTAGGTATGGGCTAAATCTGGTCTGACTGCTCCCGAATGTCAGCCAACCTTGGAAAGTGTGGGAGTACATGTGAATGTAAAGGACCTTTTGGGCTTAGTTATAAATTAATATCATATAGATATCACTTATTGATAGTGATATCATGAACACCCAAAATAAATGTACAACTTGTTATGCCTCTTGTAACTGTTTCCTTCGTAATCAACAGCGATACATTGCAGAGAAAAGTAAGGCTTTGGCTGAAGAGCTGCCATTGTGGGAAAAGTATCTGTCTCAGGTAAAAAGTCTCAGCTTTAAATACAGCTCTGTCATCAGTAATTTCTGACAAATCTTATTCTGCCAGTTACTACAGACTATATATACTATGCTATGTACATTATATATAACAGTTATACATGTATTTAATCATGCTACATCTATGTGCATGAATCTGAAACAAGTGAAAGACAAATCTGCCATTGTGTCAAATTCTTATACATATATTGTAACTTTTGTGTTTGCAAGTAATGAGAATACAACTGGTCTCTTCAGTCTTAATTCCCATCCTCTTCCTGTGTTGCACAATACCGGTATCTCTAGATGACATCTTTCCATTTTATGACCCCATATTGTTGATGTGACAAATATGTGCAAGAGCCCCCTCATGATTTCTGCTCTAACTGCAGTATGGAGAAGGATCCTTCATCACTGGGAAGGACTTCACCCTGGCTGATGCAGGGTTGACCCCAGCACTTGCCTATCTCATGTGACTGAAACTGCCAATGAAGGAACGCTTTCCTGGCCTAGCCAGCTACTATGAAAGCATAGGACTACTTTTCTTTTTCAAAGCAATGATTTAACACTGATATTCTAAAAGTAACAAATGCTCTGTGACAGGGCTGGACGTATGCTGAGGTCACATTTCCAAACCGGGGCACGGTCAGGCAGTCTTATGGAATGAAAGTATGATTTCAAGACAACAAGGCACAAAAAAGTTGAAAAAATTAATAATGGGAACTATTTGCATACATTCGATATAAATTGTTGATTTTTCCTTAATCGAAACAGCCCGGCCAGGCCTCGGTTTGGAAATGTGACCTCAGCATAACATCAGCCTGTGTCTACACATCTCTCTTGCTTGGGTTAATTGGCCCCCGCCCCGATAACTATCAAGTAGGCCGCTAGGAGCGTAGTTAGTCAGGCTAAACTTATGTTAGCTTTGGTTGTCTACCATGTAATCATTGTAGTACAGTCAAACCTGCTCTCAGCTGGCACTTTGGCTGCTGAGAAAGAGTGCCTGCCCTAGACAGGGTTCGTCATCCGAATGAATGCTTTGGCACATGTGTAACTGTTATGTATCTGGTATTAAGAAATAGGCTTATGCAAGTACATGTAATACTAACTTAGAATCACAGAATATAATCAAGAGTTGTTTAACTGCATCATTCTGTCTTTTAGTATACAATGTACCACAGTGTTATCCTTGTGAAAATTACACTGTAATTTACACCTGTTCTAATTGTACATTGTATCAGAATATATTGTTTCTGGGCTGGGTGCATCAATCAATATTGCCTGCCCTGAGCAGGTCTGAGTGCCCCTTGGGACTGGAAAAGTGGCTGCGGAAGAGTTGCCTATCTTGGAGAATGTCTTAACTAATTTGGATGGGTCTGTTTTAATGTGGCTTGTGACTGCAGTTGACTGTAGTTAGTGTATATTCTTTGTCTTTACATGGCTCTGTTTTGTCTGTGATAACCCACTCTCTTTCCTCTCGTAATGCTTCAAGGTGAAAGACCATCCTTCAGTACAGTCATTGTGGCCTCCTCACTGGAAGGACACACCAGGGTGGGGCTATCTGATGGTTGTGTGAGACCAGTCTCACTACCAGATCATCAGCTGTCATCAAGGATGACATCACCTCAGGCTAACTCAATATCATGAAAAATCCAAATAAAAGAAGCTTGCTACTGTTATTATGGTCCAGGGAATCATATGGTAGATGTGGATGAGAAAGCTGAGAAGTTATAAGGTCATGATGTCAAATGTGTATCCAATCCACTTCAGAAGTGGTCATCAAATTGAATAAAATACATAACTGGTACGTAGTCATGTGGTAGGCCATGACCAAGATAGGAAAGTTTCTGTATCTGTATAGCCGGTATAACCGCCCTTCGGCGTAACACACCAGCTTCGCAGGCACACGGCGCGGCAGCTGGCTACATTACACCGAACGACCTGTTACACCTAACGTTTGAACGTCTAACTCTAGACATTGTTTAAAACTATCTAGTGACGATGCCCCTACTGTACTTGGTGGCAGCGAGTTCCACTCTACGATTGTTCTAGGTAAAAACAGTTTAGGAAGGTTTTAATTATCCTCACCTGGGCAAGAACTTCTCTAGCTACTCGTCAGCCCTTAAAGTGTTACAACTCCAGACACCACAAGACTGAAGGGTCACTCTGTGTACTAGGCTTGCCAAGAAAGTAGAAAACTCCGATCTGTAATACCTCAAATCAGGAGCAATGTTAGTGGCAGGGTGACCTGACAAGATGGAAAGATAGACCAACTGCCAGCATGTACGGAGCATTGTACATGTACAAGAGCCCCATACCATAGCAGTCAAAGTCTTGAATGACTTGAATGTATAGTAGATTTTCCTTAGACTCTTAGCTGCCTACAGATTATTTATTGTCATTTCATATATTTTACTGGTATTTTAGAAATTATGTTTTAAACATTGCAGCATCATGATTTTATCAACAATTTGTACATGCTATGTTCACGCAATTCAGCCTATGGCTGCAAGGTGCAACGTACTCTAAAGGCCAAAATTGTATTGTTTTTACATGTACTTGTAAACTAAATGATAAGTTTATTGCAAATGATAAGAATCTGAGTTTCTTTTCAAATCATACACTGTTGTACAATTGTCTGGAAGAAAGACAAGAGCAATCTGAATCTGTGAAGTCTGCATGGTTGTCATTTTTTGAGTTTTTTACTATCTGTGACTATAAACCTCAGAATAATTGTTGGGTCGTGTGGCCTAGCGGCAGAGTGTTCGGCTCGAAACCAAGAGGTCCCGAGTTCGAACCCTGCCATGTCACCGTTCTTGTGCCCTTGGGAAAGGCAATTTACACGACTTTCCTCACTTCACTCAGGTGGAAATGAGAACCTAGCTTCAGTTAGGGACATCCCTCGGATAGGACATTCAAGAACCCACCACACCCTTCGAAAAAGAGTAGGGGCATGCCCCGGTGTGCGATGGTGCAAATTCTACAGTGACTGGCCTCAAGGTTAGCCCTTAATAATAGCCCCGTGCTAGTTGGGCAGCCTTGGCTGTGTCTTCAGCCGAATAAATAAATAAATAAAAAATAAATGAATAATTGTTGAGTATCATCACTATCTGTCCATCTGCCCATCTGCTCTAACAGTTGGTAGGGGTTGGTAGCTGGCAGCCCAGGCTAGAGCAGTAAGTTCTATAGTAAAGAAAATGATGTGGGCACATTCAAATAATGTATTGAAATCCTGTCATTGTTTCCCCACTTTCCACTTAAATCCACTGTACATATCAAACTTTACCTTCAATCCAAAATATTGTCGAAGTAAAATGGGATACTGTCAGTGTTAAAAGTTAACAACAATGGTTTCGACTTAAGAATACCATCTCCATCAGTACTGTACAGCTAATATATTGATATATCATAAATGAGACATAGAATTAATTATTCAATTGTCTTAAAACTGTTGAAATTCAATTAATCTAGTGTTTTTTAATCAATATGACATTATTAACTTAATGAATCAATTATGTTTGCATCTAACCTGTCCCAGGATGGTAAATGTTATTTCAAATTGATAATCTATTGCAGGATCCAAGATGGCAAACAGTTCCCCAACTGACACAATTGTTCTAGATTTGGGCCATGCCTACCTTTCCATACAAAGTTTGAGTCAAATTTGACTGCCAACCATGCCCTGACCTACATTGTACTCCCGAACACCAGCAAAGCACCAGCCAACCATGGCCGAATCTCCCGTTCACACCCGAATGTTTTAAACATTTTGAAAGATTCGGCTTCCACAGCCAAACAGTTGATGACCTGGCCAAACACCAGCTGACTTGACGTTGCTGCCGACCTGCTCCTAGCTATGGTTGGGGGGAGTTTGGCTAGTGTTAAGGCTGCCATATTCAGCTATGTGTGACAGGGGCTTAGATAATGCAACATGTAAATGTCAGTAGAATGCACTGGCTACCATGTGGTAATGTTCATTGTGCTTCCAGGATACAAACACAATTTCATATCTAGTCGTCTTCAGGCTTCCGTTTTTTCTTCTTTTTCTTCTTGAGCTTCTTTTCTTCTTGTTCATCCTCAGTAGAATTTCTGGGTCTCTTCTCAGGCTCCAAGAATGTCTTCTTTTTCTTCTTTTTCTTCTTGAGATTCTTTTCTTCTTGTTCATCCTCAGTAGAATTTCTAGGTCTCTTCTCAGGCTCCAAAAATGTCTTCTTTTTCTTCTTGAGCTTCTTTTCTTCTTGTTCATCCTCAGTAGAATTTCTAGGTGTGTTCTCAGGCTCCAAGAATGTCTTCTTTTTCTTCTTGAGCTTCTTTTCTTTTTGTTCATCCTCAGTAGAATTTCTAGGTGTGTTCTCAGGCTCCAAGAATGTCTTCTTTTTCTTCTTTTTCCCCTTGACTTCAAGTTCATCCTCAGTAGAATTTCTAGGTCTCTTCTCAGGCTCCAAGAATTTCTTCTTTTTCTTCTTGAGCTTCTTTTCTTCTTGTTCATCCTCAGAATTTCTAGGTGTGTTCTCAGGCTCCGAGAATTTCTTCCTTTTCTTCTTTTTCTCCTTGACTTCAAGTTCATCCTCAGTAGAATTTCTAGGTCTCTTCTCAGGCTCCGAGAATTTCTTCTTTTTCTTCTTGAGCTTCTTTTCTTCTTGTTCATCCTCAGAATTTCTAGGTGTGTTCTCAGGCTCCAAGAATGTCTTCTTTTTCTTCTTTTTCCCCTTGACTTCAAGTTCATCCTCAGTAGAATTTCTAGGTCTCTTCTCAGGCTCCGAGAATTTCTTCCTTTTCTTCTTTTTCTCCTTGACTTCAAGTTCATCCTCAGTAGAATTTCTAGGTGTCGTCTCAGGCTCCAAGGATGTCTTCTTTTTCTTCTTGAGCTTCTTTTCTTCTTGTTCATCCTCAGTAGAATTTCTAGGTGTGTTCTCAGGCTCCAAGAATTTCTTCTTTTTCTTCTTGAGCTTCTTTTCTTCTTGTTCATCCTCAGTAGAATTTCTAGGTGTCTTCTCAGGCTCCAAGAATTTCTTCTTTTTCTTCTTGAGCTTCTTTTCTTCTTGTTCATCCTCAGTAGAATTTCTAGGTGTCTTCTCAGGCTCCAAGAATTTCTTCTTTTTCTTCTTGAGCTTCTTTTCTTCTTGTTCATCCTCAGTAGAATTTCTAGGTGTGTTCTCAGGCTCCAAGAATGTCTTCTTTTTCTTCTTTTTCCCCTTGACTTCAAGTTCATCCTCAGTAGAATTTCTAGGTCTCTTCTCAGGCTCCAAGAATTTCTTCTTTTTCTTCTTGAGCTTCTTTTCTTCTTGTTCATCCTCAGAATTTCTAGGTGTGTTCTCAGGCTCCAAGAATGTCTTCTTTTTCTTCTTTTTCCCCTTGACTTCAAGTTCATCCTCAGTAGAATTTCTAGGTGTCTTCTCAGGCTCCAAGAATTTCTTCTTTTTCTTCTTGAGCTTCTTTTCTTCTTGTTCATCCTCAGAATTTCTAGGTGTGTTCTCAGGCTCCAAGAATGTCTTCTTTTTCCCCTTGACTTCAAGTTCATCCTCAGTAGAATTTCTAGGTCTCTTCTCAGGCTCCGAGAATTTCTTCCTTTTCTTCTTTTTCTCCTTGACTTCAAGTTCATCCTCAGTAGAATTTCTAGGTGTCTTCTCAGGCTCCAAGGATGTCTTCTTTTTCTTTTTCACCTGAGGTTCATCCCAAGTAGAAGTTCTACGTCTCTTCTTAGGCTTCAGGAATTGCTTATTTTTCTCCTTGACCCGAGCTTCATCCCCAGTAGAATTCTTGCCAAATTTCTTCTGTGTTGTTCCCACAATGGCTTCATATCTACAAAAAGACAATAGAGGCTGTAAGTGCAATGTCATGGCATAGCAATGTTTAATTAGTCCAGAAAACTAGAAAGGCAGACATTTGAATGGGAGCAAATACAGTATTTCAGTCCATCTCCCTCCTAGTTCCAAAATGGACTGTTCCATATTAACCTTTTCCATGTAGTGCTCTTCAATATCAAGCAGGGTTTGAAATACCTGCTCTCGCACTCTTGCCGTGCAAGTCATGTTTTCTGTGCGAGACTCGTGGGAGATGCTAGGTTGCCCGGCGTGCAAGTTATTTTTTTTTGCCTACAAATTGACCTTTTAAAACTTTTAATACAGCGGTCCTGCTGAAAGCTTCTGAAATAAACTGGCCTGGGTGGCATTCAATTTCTAACAGAGCTCCTTGCACTTGCTTTTTCGGGCCAGAGAATGCAAGGAGCCCCGTTACAAATTGGATAGCACCCAGGCTAGCCTTGGACACCATGTGAGTGATCTCTTTACAATTGCAAGTGGCTTGCCATCTGAAATAAACAGGCTATCATGTTGCAAAGTGAAAACTTTTAGGCCACACCAATTTAATTTGTTGGTTCTCGGATTCGGCTCTTCATTTTTTTCTGATTTGCAAAAAAAAAAAAAAAAGATTCTGGCTCAAAAATGCTCACATTTTGTTCCCAACAGTTGAAGAAAGTCCTTTTCTTCCCAGTTGTTACAGTTTTTCCATCTCTCAATGCAGAGGTTTGATTAAAAGTTCAAAATTCATTGTTTAAATTCTAACCCAGCCTTTTATGTTGACTTCATGGCTCCTATCGTAGCATTTGGGGCTATAATAGGATGCCCAGGCCTGTTTTTATTTTTATTTTTTTTCGCCCTGTCGCTTCATATTTTTTCTGAAAAAATCCGAGAACCAACAAATTAAATTGGTGTGGCCTTAGTACCTCTAGTATGTTTCAATGTTCTTTCAAAAGTTTGTTTTGCTTCAATGTACACATGTTTACTTGAGTACTTACAAGTTACATATTTTTAAATAAATAAATTGTGTGCAATTTTATTTGAGACTTGTGTGTTCATTAGTTTGAATTCTTTGTTGTCAAGTAAGTAGAATAGCTAAAGATTGATTTTTGTTAAAGCATTGTAGATCTAACTGGGGCAGTCTGAAACATTGATGGGCAACCTAGCTTTTGGCTTAGGTTGCTCAGTCGGCTCAGTACTCATATATCCCACAATATCTTAAGCCTTGTGGGCAAGGATATAAAGGTGCATTGCACATCTGGGATCATTAAATGCTAACAACTGGTAACAAACTAGCAATACAAAAAATATAAAGATGGTAACCTGACAGTTGTTTCATCATCTGAAACAGTCTCTTTCTTCTCTTTGGCGTCTCTGTGGCTTCTCCTTGACTTCCTTCCCTTTGGCTTCCTGGCAACCTGGAATCTGTTGGTTCTTTTCTAGAAGAAAGCAAAAGGAGAAAACAGTTTTAAGTTTCAATGAAAACAAGTACAATTATATCTATCGTTAACCTTCACCAATGTTTATCTATCATTCACTCATTTACATCTTATGAACAAATATACAAAACTATGACTGAGTATGAGAACTAGTTACTAGTACTGTAATTCCTGATTTTTTCACAGTACCATTAAAAATGAATCGTCTACGTGATGTCCCGACTAGGGAATTTGCAGACTATTGAACTTGAACTTGAACCTGCAGCCACCGTGAACATATACATATAGTTCCGTGAACACCTCCATTTTTCTCAGACCGTGAAATTTTGCCACTGTGAACATAAAGTGAATTACAGTAACAGCTTTTTACCAAAAATGCAACGACTAGACATTGGGAAATTTCAATACGTTTTTAGTCTCTCTCACCTCTATTTCAGGGTTGAAGCCTTGGAAGGAAGAACGACCACACCTCAGGCCTTCGCATGGTACATAACTGTCTATAACTACAAATCTCCTTCTGCAAATGACAAAGAACAAACAACATTTGTAAAATGTAACCAGTAAAGTTTATCTCAATGCAAACTTCCAAAAACTGGTTGGTGGCCAAACAATAAGTTATGAACACTAGAAAGGCCGATATTTGCTCCGGAGCACATACAGCATATTTCAGCCATTTCCTTCCCATTTTAAAGTCCCATTTTACACAATTTGAAAGCGGTGCATGCCAGCAAGGTGAACAAGGTTATGTTTGCATGTGTCCAAGGATCCCCCGTACCCAATATCAGGTCATTTGGTTTTAATATCAGGTCATGGGAGCCAAAAATGTAAATTTTTTGCCTGAAAATAGCAAAAAAGGCCCATTTTGCACAATTTGAAAGCGGTGCATGCCAGCAAGGTGAACACCGTTCTGTTTGTATGTGTCCAAGGATCCCCCGTACCCAATATCAGGTCATTTGGTTTTAATATCAGGTCATGGGAGCCAAAAATGTACATTTTTTGTCTGAAATAGCAAAAAAGGCCCATTTTGCACAATTTGAAAGTGGTGTATGCCAGCAAGGTGAACACCGTTCTGTTTGCATGTGTCCAATGATCCCCCGTACCCAATATCAGGTCATTTGGTTTTAATATCAGGTCATGGGAGCCAAAAATGTACATTTTTTGTCTGAAAATAGCAAAAAAGGCCCATTTTGCACAATTTCAAAATAGAGTGTGCCAAAGTTTTCAACAATATTCTGTGGGCATAGCAAATCCCTGAGGTTATTTGGTTTTAATATCAGGGCACAGGAGCCAAAAATGTACATTTTTTGGCCGAAAATAGCAAAAACACCCTATTTTACACAATTTTGACAATGACAATGACAATGAACTTTATTGCATATTATCATATAGCTGGGTAGCGTTGACCAATCAGAGGTCCCCGTTTGCCATTGTTTATGACACCATAACACACCCACGCAGAGGTTATTAAAATCCAACGAACACCCGAACCAATCAGCGTCTACCTATATTACCGCCGGTGACGTCAGTTGTCACTGACGTCACCGGCGGTAATAAGGTCGACACTGATTGGTAGCCGACCGGTTCACTTTGAACTTTTTCAGGGTCATGCAGGCTGCCACATCTATTCGTAATGGCGTCAGGGAGGCTTCTCGTCGGTAGCTCAAGGCCGTATTTGTGGACAAATTTTGGTATTTGTAGAGGTTTTGTGACTTAAAAAAACACTCTAGAGGAAAATAAAGCCTCGTACGTTGTTTTCATGGGTAATATCGCTGTATTGCACGAGTCATTTTTCTCCCGCTTCGCTGAATTTGACAGAATGTCTCACGGCCGCCACGTGCTTGGTAAGGGGATTTTTCCACAGTTCGTCCGTAAACATACTAGTAGTAGCCAATAAACTTAATTTCTGAGCCGTGGGCTTTGATTCACAAGGAAATCAGGCAGTTAGCGTTGTTTACATGATTTTAGAACGCCAGCGGGGCGTCCGATGTTCCACTAATGACAGCGATTTCCTTGTAGCGATGTGCGAAATGGTCATTGTTGACGCGATTATCGCCCATTCACAAGTTTTCACAGGCAATGCCGACGGGAAAATAGACGCCACTCAGCCCTGAAATGAGAGAATTTTCACGAATTTTGGCAAAATTATCCGTAAAAAACAGGGATGAAACACCCTAAATTTGGAAAGCAGTATACCGGGGCTGAGCTAGGATTCATGATACCGGCGCAGCGCCGTTGTTCCGTCGTCTGGGGAGAACCCTGATAGGCTATATGATGATAACGTTAATGCCCCGCCTTATCCTCGGTGTATATGGTGAGATAATCCCTGGTCAGGTGCGATAACCACCGAATAAACCACCTCGTTCGCTACGCTCACTCGGTGGTTTATTCGGTGGTTATCGCACCTGACCAGGGATTATCTCACCATATACACCTCGGGGCGGTGCATTAACCCTTTATTCACGCCCTACATGGGCCAAATGCATTGAGTTAGATAACTTGGGTATAGGTAAAGAAGGAACAAGTGTTACATTTCTATGCTACGTCTCTATCTACAGGATCTATCTACAGGATCTCTTATCTCTTTTTACCTTCGCCAAGAAGGTTATGTTTTCGTAGGCGTTCGTGTGTGTGTGTGTGTGTGTGTGTGTGTGTGTGTCTGTCTGTCTGTGTGTCTGTCTGTAAACACGATAACTCAAGAAGGCTTGAATGGATTGTCTTCATATTTGGTAGGTGGGTAGGTCTTGATGAGACCTCGAAGTGATTAGATTTTGGGCCCCCTGGCGGCTTGTTATGGTACTGCAGCGGAACTTCCGGTTTTAATATCTCGTGATCTGGACATGCTAGGGTCATGATTTTTGGAGGGTAGGTAGCTCTTGTGCTCAGGAAGAAGTGACATAAGTTTGGGCCCCCTAGCGGCTTGCTCTGGAACTGCAGGAGCATTTGTTTAAAAATGTTTAAAGTAGGATAACTCAATAACCGGTGGACGGATCGTCTTGATATTTGGTGTGTAGGTAGCTAAAGTGATGCTTGTCATAATTAGATGACAATTATGCAAATTATGATCTAATTTGCATAATTAATTAAGGAATTCTATAATTCAACTACCTTCCATGATAGGACTATTATACCTGTAACATG
Organism: Branchiostoma floridae x Branchiostoma japonicum; assembly: GCA_013266295.2. NCBI lineage: Eukaryota > Metazoa > Chordata > Leptocardii > Amphioxiformes > Branchiostomatidae > Branchiostoma > Branchiostoma floridae x Branchiostoma japonicum. The sequence goes on along the minus strand of CM023830.1, from coordinate 18,224,590 downwards.
TGTAATTAAGAATGAGAGGAACCTCGCCATATATTAATTATGTAAATGAAGACCTAATTTGCATAATTAATGAGAAAATACTATAATTCCATAGTGGTTGATGTTGGCAATTTCATACTTGCGCATTTCGAAGTTGACTGGAGGTGAACATCATTCAACATAACTTATTCAAATCAGTACCTCATTTGCATAATTTATGAGGAAATGCTGGAATTACCTTCGTTGTTAAGATAACCCTGTCATTGGGAGGAGAATATGATCAACTGATGTAATTCATGCAAATGAGGATCTTATTTGCATAATCAGTGGTGAAATCTATCATTCGTCTGTCACAAAGGGTAACCTCATTTGGCGAAGGTATGAGATCGTGGAATTCTTGTTAAAACATGTATGAACAAATTTACATAGTTTTTCGTTAACATCGTAGTGCTTAGATGTCATAATATGTTTGAACAATTCTATTTTCGGTAAGTATGTAAATTTCTTTTCTAACTGTAAGGAATCAATAAGGGATTTCCTCATGTCAGTGTATAACGGACATTCTAAGAGAAAGTGTGCTTCATCCTCTACACAGTTACTGTTACATAAAGTGCAAATTCTGTTATTTGCGGGAGTCTAGTTATACCTACCAATTTCGATCTGTAATTGATGATCACTAATCCTTAATTTTGTCATTGCTCGGCGATGACTAAACTTTTTCACATGTAAATATTGTTCTTTTTCATATGTAAGCTTAATTGTTTTGTAAGTTCTTAACTTATTTCCTTGTTTTCCATTTTTTTGACATGGTATAGGTCAAACGCGTCGATGGTATTCTGTGTGCATGTGTCCATGACTCCATGGTATCCCTGTACCAAAAGTTACATGTACTTACTCTAATATCTTGACCTCTGGAACGTCCAACACCCAGTGTGCTTCATCTATAACTCGCTGCTGTTCTTCTTCTCGTTTTTTTCTGTCAGCTGCTTGTTGTTTTCGTTGCATAAACTGGGAAATAAATAAACAACAGTGGCAAATGAGAGAGGGTCAGCTCAAAAATGTGTGCAGTTGTTTGAGATTTTGTTATGCCTTGTGCTTTATGATATGGGTGTAACGTTACAAGGCCAATTGATGATAGCCTTGGTCTTGTGTGGAGGTAACGTTACATGTTACATAATGACCAGACATAGCGCAGCTTTGCCCTAGTCTCTACCAGACTAACTACGCTGGCCATAATTAATAGCAGTGTTCGAAATACTTTTTTGAACCAGGTAGCACAGTGTGCACCTTTGAGTTCAGCGGTACATATTTTCAGGTTGCGTGGTGCGCTACCTGAGTCAGGGAGCAACTAGCGCACAAGAAAATCAGGTTGCAATTGCTAGTGTGCTAGTGGGTATTTCGAACACTGTAATACTATATATGGGAGATATTTGCCAGGGGAGTTTAGCCGCCTTGTGGTTTGACTGGCCGAAATGATTATCCAGAAGTTTTCGCGAGCATGCCTTTACATCCTGTGCCATTTTGAACCCATCAAAAAAAGAAAATAGGCAAAAATACAGTATCAAAGTGGCCAAGAAATGGATACTGTCTGGCTAATGGTTACAGCTTGGCCAATTTGATACTGTATTTTTGCCTATTTTCTTTTGCTACCCAACCCCAAGATCTGCTTGGAGATTACCATCAAACGAAATGAGAGCTACCAAACCTTTACGGAGCTCTAATTCTAAACTTTATGAACAGAGCATGGCGTTGCAGTCTCTAAACTACGCTGGCCATAATAGGGAGATATTTGCCAGGGGAGTTTGGCCGCCTTGTGGTTTGACTTCGGAGGGGGAAGTTAACTACTAGAAATTAACCCTCCGGCGGACTGATTCTACTGGCCAGCTATTCCCTTCTTTTGCCGAATTCTACGATCCGTACCCCCGTAGGAAGGCCTGGTGGAGGCTAGCTTTGCCCCCCTCCCCCTTACTGAAAATTGACTGGTCTAGTATACTTTTCCTGGACAGCAATCAGAAGTATGCTTTACATAGAGATCAAAAAGTGAGTTGGTACTTGAAAGACCCAAATCTACATTAACGTTCCCCTGTACCTTCATCCGCCTCAAACGCTCGGAGAGTTTCCGAACCGCTTTCTCCGTGTCGTTTGCCATCTTCGACCCTTGCCCTGACATGTCTGATAACAGATGCACTGAGCACGAACCACGGCCAGAGTTGCAACTTTTCCCGCCCCGCGCCGACCGACGAGACAGCCCGGCGCCACATGGCCCCCTGTGGTTACTTTCACTAGAGCTGAAACTTTCGGGGACGATCTCACTCTATGCTGGGGGTGGTATAACGTTATGTATCATATCAAATTCTGATACATAACCTTACAGTATAGCCGGAACAAAGGACATTATGAACTTTTGCGTTTTTGCCTTCTTTCTATCAATGAGTTTTATCGTGAAATGGGAAGTAACTAACTGTTTAATCCGTTTAGCTTTTCTCACCATATAATTTGATATAGTGCAAGGAGGTTGATTAGTGCCATACGTGAGAGGCGTGACAAAATGCGGGTTGTGCCTTGATATTTACATGTCTCGGGGCGTAACGTTAGACCTCCTTGGTTAGACCTCGTCTCCAAGCAGATGAAGCGGTCAGGACATTTTCTAACGGTGCACGCTTAGCAATAATAGTGTCTGTCCTTGGTGCTGATTGAACCATCTGTTCCTAGTTCTACACTGGATAGCTTAATGGCCCTTAATGTTGTTTTACCGGCCCATGAGCATAACGTTACAGGGCTTTTCTCTCTAGCTACTTATGTTTTCAGCCGGCCTTTCTGATTACTATCACACATGTAGCAGCTACCAGGTATCGGGAAGCGGCTGGAAATTGGTCAAATAGACAGAGAACATGCCAGGGGCCAGGGGTCGAAATACATTTTCAGGTCAACTTGCGCTGGTGCAGATGAAAAAAAAAATTACTTGCACCAAAAAAATAATGTACACGTCAACCAAACATACAGGTAGTAACTATAATAGTATCCACTGTGTAGTTTTGCTAACGATCAAATCAAGTGATTCAAAACAAAACCTTTTAATGTAAATAAGAAAAATCTTTAGGCTAGAGATGAGACTCAGTTCAGTTCATACTGAGAACAAGAGCACCTAGTTCCCAGGGAAAGTTGCGACACGGGAGTGATTGGAAACATTGTCCGCTCGTAGCGACTTAGATAGTAACCTTCTAATGATTACACAAACAAATGAAGAAAAACTCCCTGGATTCTGGTTTTGTTACCTTTTCAGTTCTTTATTGGGTATTTCTACGGGTAGCTAGTAACAGTGGATAAAGCTTACTTGCACCGGTGCACACCGGTAATAAATTAGGTGCACAGCACCAAATTTAAATCTACCTGCACCAACTTGCACACGAAAGGGGTATTTCGACCCCTGAGGGGAGTTATCCGCTAAAGCAGTACAGTTTGCCGAAGAGATAAAAAAGCAAGATTCCTCCATTTTCAAATTCTGACATCATAAGCCTTGTTAAAGAAGGATTGAGGCAACAAAACATGATATCACAACCAACAGGTCTTTTATTTGTGTATTCAACAGTATTATCTGTCCATGTAGATGTGTTACTCGCCATCAAACGCGAACAATTTTGCTGGATCCATGATGGTCTCTGAGTTTAGAGACTGCCTTCTAAAACACAGGGCTCAATCACTGACGCATAAACTGAACTGTCAGCAAGTCAAACTAACTGTTATTTGAACTCTAGGATACCGTACATGACCTGCCTCATAAACTAGTATGGACTTAATGTGTCCATGCTGAAGTGTCCAACATAATGATATTCCACCTATCACCGTCAGAGGGCAAAATTTCCTCTTTTTTTTTTTAAATCAGGCGAAAATTAATGCGCAGTGATGTCATCCATAAACATAACTTGCTGTGGCCTAAAAGACTGTGTGTTGTTGCCTTTTTTTGGCAACGCGGTGAAACTCAGAAATGTGTCAAGTTACAAGAGGACCTGTTGCCCTCAGTCTGGTTGGTTCCATATCTGACCGACATGCAGCCACCCTCTCATTGGTCGAACCGCTAATTGTCATGTTATCATTGGCTGAACTGAAATTGTGATGGAAAGGTCTATTTGGCGCGGAACGGTGAAGATCCTCCAGCAGGACGGTTCCTTTGCCTTGCTGTGATCTGAATGTTCTCCCTGGTAACGCCCACCTGTTCTCGTGCCGTGTCGGACCGGCTATAAAATGGCTCGCTACGCCTTACGGTACAAGGCATGTAGGCCCTTATAGTTCTTACCGGTTATGCCAAGTTCACATTAAGCACTACTTTTATCATTAATCTCCAAGCAGACGTTGGGAGGGGCAGTCAGCATCTGTTTGGAGATTACTTACCTATTATTTGATGGAAGCAGGCTTGAATTGCAGGCGATTTCAATGTCATATCCAAAGAACGTTTACAGGACACATTTCCCTCTGGTTGGTGACAAGAAATAAACTAAAAACTTATTTTCAAGTCAAAACTGACTTCACATCCGAAAATTACCTTTTATCAATTCGCAAAAAAGCCTTTATAGATAGCATAACCTATTAAGAATCAGTTCACACTGCTTAGAAATAGAAAAAGGTCGGTATCATAATATACCAACCAACCAGAGTCCCTCATGTAAAAATAACGTTGGGGATGAATATCAGTTCTCTAATGACTTCTGCAGCCTATACTGTAGATAGCCCAAAATCAATGAATATGATCAAATGTAAATTTAGTAAACCTTTGCAAGACAAACACAGACATTTTCAATCTAATCATGTCATGCCCCGACTCCATATCTACGTACTTAGGCCCATATATATGTAGCACTTTACAAAAGAGTGGATGTATTGTAACAGATAGAAAGTTTCTAGGGTTCGAAATACCCACTCTCGCCGCACGAGTCAAGTTTTCTGTGCGAGACTTGTGGTTGCGCGCAAGGTATCATTTTTGGGCCCACAAAGCAACCCTTTTAAAGTTTTAATACAGCAGCCCGGCTGACGGCTTCAGAAATAAACTGTGTCAAGCCTCGGCCTAGCCTGGGTCCCATCCGATTTTTAACAGGCTCCTTGCATTCGCTTTTTCCGGCCGGACAGTGCAGGGAGCTCGAGCCCCCTTACAAGTCGGATGGGACCCAGGCTAGGCCGAGGCGAGACACACGTGACAGCCTCGGCCAGCATGTGAGAAATCTCTTTACAGGCGGCTTGCCATTGTCATCTGAAATAAACAGGCTGTCGTGTTGCAAAGTCGAAACTTTTAGTACCACTTGTATGTTCCAATGTTCTTTGCATAGTTTGTTTTACCTGAATGTATTTATGTGTATTGGAGTACTGACGAGACATTTTTAGATAAATAAATCATGTGTAATTTTATTTGAGACTCAATTGTTCATTAGTTTGAATTCTACTGAATAGAATATAGCTAATGATTGTTTTTTTTTTAAACTGGCGCAACCTGAAATATTTCTGGCAACCTAGCTTTTCGCTTAGGTTGCCCAGTGGGCAACGGGAGAAAAATAAGTATTTCGAACCCTGGAAACGCTTAACGTACATTTATTTACGTCCATATTCCTGTAGCCATAGTTTTTAGAATAGACTAGTATTATTGTATTGACTGCTTTGTCATTGTTGTACTGTGTACAACTGTGGAGCAATAAAGTTCATTCATTCATGTGTGTGCTTGCCTCCAGCACGTGGCGACGTGTGGCGTAATGACCCAGAACCCAGAGGTACCGGGTTCGAATCCCTGACTCGACTTTCTTCACTTCACTGAGGTGGAAATGAGTACCTAGCTTCGGTTAGGGACGTTCCTCGGAAAGGACGTTAAATGGAGGTCCACTGTGTTAAGTGTGATAGAGTACAGTCTTATGGCCCCTGTTAGTTCCGTGTGTAAGTTCTGTTAAGGTTCGTCTGACGGTCGGGAGCAGTCTTACCAGGTTCAGGCCACGCCTACCTTTCCATACGAATCGAAACGAATTTGAGTCAAATTTGCCCCCCCCCCCCCCCCGAACGACGCCCCGAACAATGCTGACTTACTCCCGAATGATTGGCTGGTGTTCTGCTGACTTACAGCCGAATACCAGCCAACCATGGTCGAACCTCTCGACCAATCCACGAATGTTCTAAACATTTTGAAACAGTCGGCTGGCGCAGCCGAATAGTAGCCGCCGAACACCAGCCGACTTTGTGCCGATCCACTCCTAACCACGGTTAGGGGGCGTTCGACTAGTGTTCGGAAGGCCGAATTCGTGAATGTGTGACAGGGGCTTTAGAGTACAGTCTCATGACCGCACTTGGGGTACGTATTGAGGTCACCTGAGTTAGCGCCGAATGGCAGTTAGACCCTTGCGATTCAGCCTCATGATCAGCCCTTGGCTCCAAGGAGAGAGTTGTAGCCGGCCCATGTGCCTCGAAGAAGCAAGAACACGACGGCTTCTATTCCGCGTATTTTCTAGCCTCTACCAGGCTGGATGGCACAGGTTGTAAACTGTACCCTCTCTAGTTAACTCCTCTGGTATACCATTCAGTCTACTTGGCCAATTTCTAGATGTACTATTCTTCCATCAACCCGGGGTCTGGTAGATACGCTATGTAAGACCCACACATTCACGGATTTGGCCTCCCGAACGCTAGCCGAACGCCCGCCAACCATGGTTAGGAGTGGGTTGGCTGGCGTTCGGCTGGGTTGGCTACGGCCTGCGCCAGCCGAATGTTTCAAAATGTTTAAAACATTCGTGGGTGTTCGGGATGGTCGACCTGGTTGGCTGGTGTTCGGCCGGTGTTCGGCTGGTGTTCGGGAGTAGGTCAGCAGTGTTCGGGGGGTCAAATTTGCATACGTACGTGAGTCAACCTACAGAGGGATCCCTCCTAACCCTCTGCCTACCGTGCCGAGTGCTTCCAGAGCGTGTGCCGATCACCCCGAATTACAGAGAAACACTAGCCGACCCCTAACTGAACATCATCCGAACACCAGCTGACCTCCAACCGACCCTTCCGACTCTAAGAGAACGTTCCCCAACCTCAGCAGACCAGGTTCCTACCCAGCCCTATAAATTCAGGCTATTGATAATTCCTTGCATGATGACAATAATGGCAAAAGCTTAAGGGGGTGACACCATGCCCAAAAAGAAGGCAAAGTCCAAGAACGTTGAAAAATTCCACTAAGTTCAACTTTCACTGTATGGCATGATTGTACGTAGTGGACCCCTGATTCTGCAATTTTTCATTCGTGACAGAGTTGGAAAATGGTCAGGAGAGATTCGGTAGTCTTCGGCTAGTGGTCGGGACGGTTGGAAGTAGGTTGGCCAGCATTCGGGACTGGTTCGGGAAATGGTTCTGAAATGGTTAGGGCATGGTCGGAGCCGAAGATAGGCGTGGCCTAAATCTGGTCAGACTGCTCCCGAACACCAGCCTACCTGTTCGGCTGGTGTTCGGCTGGTGTTCAATCGGGAACGCGATTCGGGAGAGGGTCGTGAATGTGTGACGGGGGCTTAATTTGCGGCGTTTCTTGGAGCCATATCTCGGAGGCTGTTATAGCCTGGTGTCCACGTGGTTCCGATTTCAGTCCCGAAAAAAATAGGGTCGGTAGATAGGGATTCTTTTCTTTATCTATTCATTATTATTATCATTATTATTTAGATTTCGGCTGAAGTGATCCAACAAATACACTTTTTTTTTAAATTGATGATATAAAACTGAAATGCATCAAGACCAGGGCTGTCTCCGGGACCCGTCTCTCTGTCTGCTTGTTGGGAAGGGACTAATATTTAAATCAATTTACTCAATAAAATTTGCCTGTGAAAGTACGTGAACTGACGTTTCAGAGGGTTTGAAATTCAAACGTCCGATATAAAATTTTATGGTCTTGTCAGCCGTCGACCGTAAAAAGGCTAGGGTTGGTAGGGAACCGGAAACACTACGGCTACCGATGCTTTTAAATACGTTGTAAAAAAAGTCTCCCATCGCCTCTGGTCGAAAACAAGCTTTATTGTTACATAATTGTAGTGGAGATGAGCAAATTTCTGCCTTATACTGGCTGCCTAGAGAAGTGACCATTAGCCTTCGGTGTCCTTTGACCGATGGATACTGCCTTGCCACCGTAGGATCTGCTTGGAGATTAGTTGGAGCGACTTTGGTGGTTCGCAAAGGGTCATGGGAAATCCCGTGTAACTCCACAAGCGCGCGAGACACCGGGGACGTTTTCCAGGAATCTGTGTGCTTCCAGGAGTCAGTCAGCAGTGTCCACCCAGCAGGTAACGCTCACTTGTACTCGTGCCGTGTTGCAGTGATATGCATGTGAAACGTTCATCCATACTGACCAACAGGATGGGCAGTCAGGGCAGTTTTCTGAAGTTGTGCGTTTTGAAAACTGTCACAGTTGTGCGTTTTGAAAACTAGTCACAATTAATAAGTAGACCCCACCAGCCCTTACGGATTGTTAGAATTCGGCAAAAATAGGGAACATTATTGGCCAACGAACTGACCACGATAAGAGAAACATTCCTCTTGAACAAGTGAACAGTATGGTGGCCAAACTCCCCGGGCACTACCATTTTTCAGCCCACGTTGTCTGGTGTAGACTGTGTGTGGGTCACAAACATGTGAGCCAACATTTTCAATCATTTGAATGATCTGTTTGGAACCTCATTTGTTATCCTTAGTTCACAACACTCTCTAGTATTTATGACAACTGCTGCCATTGTGTCAACAAGTATCTACCAAACTCAATGGATAAATGCTGGAAAATAGTAGAAATGCGATGCCAAACAGACTGAACAAGAGCTCCACGACCTCATACCTCCGCAAAGGATGACCTATTCTAAAGGTTTCTCATTGATTATGCTAATAAGGTCCTTCATTTAAAAAAATTTCATCCCAAACCCCTGTGAAACAAGGTCCTGTAGCAATGGTAACTAGAGTTCCATAACCTCAGACCTTCACCAAATAATGTGATAACGTTTATGATTGACAAATTATAATTAATGTTTGTCTCATTGATTATGCAAATAAGATCATCATTTGCATTATCTATATCAGTTGTTCATATTCTCCACCCAATGACGACCTACAAACTTCCGTCACTTCTTCCTGAGCACAAGAGCTACCTACATGTACCATCCAAAATCATGACCCTAGCATGTCCAGATCACTAGATATCAAAAACCAGAAGTTCTGCTGCAGTACCATAACAAGCTGCCAGGGGGCCCAACATCCAGTCATTTCGAGGTCTCATCAAGACCTACTCCCCTACCAAGTTTCATGACAATCCATTCAAGGCTTCTTGAGTTATCATGCTAAATTACATACATAGCATTATGCTTCAAGGTCGATCTGTTTTACCTAAATACTTTAAAATAAACCCATGGTAATTGATGAAGGTTAAACTGTTTTAACAGACCACTGTACTAAAAGTCTGTCTGTTTTATTTTCTAGATTCCCTGTTCCAGCTGGGTGGTGAGGAGCTTGGCAGCCTGGCAGACAAGGACAAACCAAGAGCATTTAAGGCTGTAGCCAAAGGTTGGTGCCATTTCCTGATGGGATTTTTTGGCAACGCCTCCGTGGGGAGGAGACCTTTTAGCTATATTCTGTTCAGTGCTACAGAGAGCTCCCTTATTGGAACTTGGAAGTAATACCTTAGAACACTAGAGGTTAAGATGACATTTTATCTTTCTGCACAGAAGTTGCAACAACATGATGTTTAGCAGTTGAGCCGTATCCTGTTCAGTGCTATAGAGAGCTCACTTGTGGGGACCTCGGGGCAAGAACTCCTCGCTAACTTGTACCGTGGCACCTTAGTCAACCAGGTAAGTAGTTTTCCTAGCAAGTCGGCAGAACGTACTGCGCCTGCGCAAAACCTAGATTTTCGCTGGATTTTTGGTCAACGTTGCATCAGAATTTTGCTTGTTGCAGACGATATCATTTTCTACACAACATTTGAAAACTACAGACAGGATGTCACCCTTATATACGCGAATTCGACCTTATATGAGATGTTCTGCTGAAGTGCTATGCACAATACATTACGGGTTTTGCGCAGGCGCAGTACGTTCTGCCGACGTGCTAAGTTTTCCTCATCTCTGAATAGAAAACAAGGATACATGTACAGACACTGAGACTAGATGCTCTAATTTTGCACACAAGTTAGCGCTAATACCAATGAACTTCTGATCAGTGCTCTGATCCTTCTCAAGTGGAAATGGTTGATCCTTCTCAAGTTCAACTCTTGTCTCGCAAGGGTTAGATGTGCTTGCACATGTAGATGTCGTGATTTGATGGCAGATGTCCTGCAGATTAACAGATGAGTGTAGTTTGAGGAGATTCCTCCCTTTTGTCATCAGTAAACCTTTTACCTGGTGGTCCCTTCTGTAATGGTACATGTTTAATTAAGTGTTAATGCCCTGCCCCGAGGTGTATATGGTGAGATAATCCCTGGTCAGGTGCGATAACCACCGAATAAACAACCGAGTGAGCGTAGCTAACTATTTGATCACTTCTGTCCCGCCACCATAACAAACTCGTTATGGTACGCTCACAATCACGCTTCAATTTTTGACCAGGATACGCAAAATACATTTTTCGGCAAAAATACAGTTAAACGTTGCAGTTAAAGGCTATAGTGTCTACTGAACCTCGTAGATAACGTCCCGGATTCCAGTACGCTCCCATCCTTGGACGATGGTGATGGACTTTTGGACGGTCCACGGCGACCAAAAGCGAGTTACGTTGGCCAGTAGCGGGTTATGGTGGCGGGCAGGCACAGCGCGCAACACAAGCCAGTCTTATGAACTTTGATGAAACATTTTGAAGTCACCGCGTCGGTACGGTACTTTGTTTACTAGTACGTGCGCCCTCATTACCTCGTAAATTATGTCCTGCTCTCCGCTAGATGACGGGCAAACTTCAAAATGTCTTTAGACTGAGTTTGTTCTGTAACCCGAATCAGGTTACACCATGTTCGATCTGACAAAATTCAAACACAACACGTTCCATATAACGTCACCGGTGACGAATAATCCCCGCCGGGTGATTATGGCGAAATAACCACCTGGAAATGCGGGCCTCTGATTGGTCAACGCCATCTGGCTATATGATAATGAATCTAATTTTGTCGTTTTATGATATGATCATATCATCATCATATAATGATGACCATGCACTCACAAGCAAGAACAAGTGTCTCTGCCAATACAACAATACCCTGTTACTTCTTTTGAACTGATACTGAATCTGTGTTACTACAGGTGGACAGTTGTGAGAGGCATTTGACAGCAGTTGATAGCAGTTCTGGAGAGGATCCAGCCAGAGGAGAAAGTAAACTCCCCAGCCCTGAGTCTTGCTCCACAATGCCAAAGAGGCAGAAGGAGAGGGAAAAAAGGGCTAAAGAGTTAGCAGCGTTAGAAAAGAAGAGAAAGTGGTTTAGACTGATGATGCTGCGCATCGAAAAGGGCTTTGTGCTAAAAACAGACGACCAATGTTTTCTGAAGAAGCTTGTAGGAAAGACAAAGTATGACTACAGGCCAAGAGAGCCACAAACGACATGTCTGAAGAGACATTTGCTTAGGAAACAGCATGCTGTCAAGGCAGAGATCAAAAAACTGAAGACAGCAAGAAAGAAAGAGCAAAGAAAGAGAGCAGCTCAGTTTCACACAGTCACTCAGAGACTCCGCCTGGTTGGAAAGGTCATATTACACACCAGAAAAGGCACTTGGCTTACAAAGGAAGAGTGGGATTTGCGGAAGACGCTGATAAGGAAGTGCCCTACTGCTTTAGACAAGACTTCTCTGCGGAAACTATTGCGGAGGGAGCAACGAAAGCTGCAGGGTAAGATTAGACGCATGAGAAGGGAAGATACAAGATGAGAGGATACAAGGCACCACGAAGACAAACAGGCCATAGAACTAGCTAATATTTAGTTCTCCGACATAACATACCTGAATCACCTGGCTATCCCATATTCTGATATATACAAGAGATATTTAATGAAAACACAAGAACAAGCTGGATATAGTAACATAGGATAATTTGTTTTAAGACTAGTAAAGGATTGAAAGTAAATTAAAATAGCTTGTTAAGTTTTTTTCACCACTGTAGAAGCCACATTCAGTATCTTTTTAAATGATGTCAGCATTTTCTACATCACACAGCAGCTTTTCAGGAGTTAGGAAGTGTGTTCAGAATTTCAAGACCTTGAAGTGAAGAGGCTACGTATACTATGCTCATGTTGATAGTGCAACAGGTTCTGATTGAAATGGACTCCATGTATTGAACTGACATTAGCTGTTAGACATGTATATATGTCAGGGTAGAGACTGAGACTGATCTGGTAGAATCTGGTAGTAATGTCACATAATGCAGCTTTAACTGTTATATTGTTATCTGTTATATTCTGTTATATTCTGTTCATCTTTAGGAACCATTTGAATTGTTATTAATCCTTTCATGTTTTCGTCATCGTTATATATGAATGGTAAGTCCCTCATGTTACCATAGACCTAGACAGGACATTTTGATGACTAATAATATCAGTGACCACTGATCACAGCTGGTCTCCTCAGTACAGGAGCCAGCAAATGTCTCCACATCAGGGGGAACCATTAAATGGCATGGAATAAAGCCTGGTGTTTCCTTCAATTTGCAGTGCAGCTGTGTGACTCCTAGTTGTTAATTTATTATCTCCATGAAAAATGGAGATATTGTTTTGGGTCTGTCTGTCTGTCTGTGTGTCTGTGTTTCCGCATATTTGTGGTCAACATAACTTATGAAGGCATCTATAGATTGTGATGATATTTGGTATGTTGATAGGTCATAGAAAGACAAAGGTCAAGGTCAAATATGGGCCTCCTGGTGGCTGACCTTGGTACTGCAGCAGAACTTCCGGTTTTTGTATCTTTTGTTCTGGACATGCTATGGTCTTGATTTCTTGGTGACAGATAGCTTGTCCTGTCAGGAATAAGTGGTAGGTTTGGTCCCCCTAGCAGCTTGTTCTTGAACTGCAGGGGAGTTTCCGGTGAAATCTTTCAAAACGGATAAATCCAGAAAGGAACAACGTATTTTCATCATTTTTGGTATGTAGGTAGCTTAGACAGAGATAAATATAATGTAATACAAATTATGCAAATGAAAACTTTATTTGCATAATTAAGGTGGAAGTTCGCTAATTCCAGTGTTTTACATAATAGGACTTTCATACATGTAATGTGTATAACCTATGGCAGGTGGAAAATCAACAGATACCAATTATGCAAATACAGACCTAATTTGCATAATTAATGTAAAAATTCTATGATTCCTCTGTGGTAAATAATGGGAATTTCAAAGTTGTGACATGTGTAAGTTAGTTAAAGGTTAACATCACTATGCATATATTTTGTTAATATAGAGGTCATTTGCATAATAAATGATGACATATTGAAATGAAACATTGCCAAACGATGAGACTTTTACATATCAAATATATGTGATTTGTGTTGAGGAAACCATATTTCATGGAGATATGAGGTCTCCGAATTCTTGTTTTATCTGTACAGAAACCATTATCTAAGGCCTTTACAAATGGTGTAGTTTGAAAGAACCTTTCCTTGAGAAAGATCAGAATGTGTTGAATATAATATACATGACAGCTTTTGGAAATTTTGGTGAATGTGTACAGCCAGATCTTCCCTCCCAACCTCTGCTTGGAAATTAGGAAACTAATCTGCAATGTGTCTGTGTTAATGGCATGCGTGTGTGTGTGTCTGTGCACTTGTCTGTGTGTGTGTGTGTGTACGTGTGTGTCACGGTTCATGTGCGCGTGCATGTGTGTGTGTGTCTGTGCAGTTGTCTGTGTGTGTGATGTGCATCTGTGTCTTCATGTGATTTCAATTGTGTTTGTGTAATGTGCATATGGGTGTGATAGCTTGTATGTGTATGTACATGTATGTGTGCATATGTGTGTGTGTGTGTGTGTGTGTGCACTTGTTTCGGTCTGTGTGCATTCAGTGTCTGTAGTGTATGTGTCAGTCATATGGGTGTATGTTAGTGTGTGTACATGTATGTGCTTGTGTGTATGTGTTTGTGTGTGTATATGTGTTTATGTGTATGTGTATGTGTCCGTGTGTGCATGTGTTTGTGTAATATGTATATGTGCATGTGTTCGTGTGTGCAATTATGTTAGTGTGTCTGTATTTGTACTATGTGTTTTATATGTGTTTGTGTCTTACGTTTGTGTATATGTGTGTATGGTGTTCTTGTGTGTATGTTTCTGTCTGTTCTGCCAGAAGGTCTAAAGTCTGCTCATTCCATGTTGTTCTTGCTGAAATACAGGCAGAGTTCCTGCGATTCATATAGAAATGTCAGTGAATTAGTAACCTCATACTACCAGAAGCTCTTTTACTATAACTGTGTTGTCATCATAATTGTTCTTCTTATCCTAAATCTAACTTCCTTAGGTGTTGGACAACATGAACCCTAATATCAAAGTCTTATACTAATCCTACAGAAATTAACATTTGCAAAGATCATCCTACCATACAGTTTGTCATGCACTATTTCTGGAGGATGACTGGACTTGACTTCTGCAAGTTGACCTGGTTTGTCTCTATTTAAAAAAAGTTTCTCTGTGGTGATGGGCACCAACTCTTCTAATGTGAGATTATCATTAGGCCACTCTGACTTGATTACATGGATGACATCCGCCCGTTTTCGTCCGTTCCCTATTTGGAACCAAAAAAATTGTTTCTGTAGGTACTTGAGGGATGACAGAGGTCAAAGTACATGTAAAATGAAGAAGACGAATTTCAAAGGTTTCAATTTAATATCACTTACTTGCACCACCGAGTCTTCCAACTCAGATTTGGTGTATGTGTTCAGTCATTTGTTCAACTTTCCTGATCACTTAGATTCCACAGTGACCTTTTTTCGCACGCTCTCATCTGTTTTGTCATCCAAGTACTAGTAATCAAATAAGTATAGCCTTACTGCCTAACTGTACAGCTCAGTTAGTTGTTTTAAAAGCGCCCCACAACGCCCCAAAATATCATTGCAAATATACTGGTTAGACATCCGCAGGTTGCACGATGGTCTTCTGGTTTATAGGGTTGTTGATTCAGAATCGGAAGGTTCTGGGTTCGAATCCCCGGCAGGCCCCAGTGTTGTGTCGTTGGTCAAGGCACTTTACACCTATTTCCTCACTTGACTCAGCTTAAAATGAGTAACGCTACCTGTACCTACCCACCACACCACACACAATAGAAGATCATAGAAAAGAGCACCTTCCCAGTGTGAGTGGGTTCAAACTTTACAGTCTGGTCTCAGACATCTTGGAAAGTTGTCAATCCTTCAAAACAAATGTGGCGAATATTGATAAATAAATGTTGCAAAAACCCAGGTCAGAATACCAGGCACCTACATGAATACCAGGCACCTACATGTACATTGTATACTCAACGCTAACAGCTCAAAAGCGCCCCTCATCGACCATAAATGTCCTTGCAGATATTGAGATGTAGAATGTGATTGATTTGTAGAAGTAGAGATGTAGAATTGCAAGTCAGACTATACAATATACCTGTACAACTTGGTAATCGGAATTTAAATGTTTAAAATCTAAAATTTGATGCTTAATTCGGCCCATTCCTCTGTCATCGCCGCTATTGAAGCCCAATTTAATTTGTTGTTATTTAGTGTAGTGTCTGTGGCATTCTGACATGTTTAATTGCAATACGAAGCCATTCCGATACGATGAAGCAGTGATGAACTTTATAGCTTCTAATTCGCATGATTTGTATCTAATTATCTAATTCATCACTCAAGCTAGCCGTGGCGACTCTAGCAGGGCCTTTTTTGCTTGTTGCCTTTTACAATGGCCCTACAGAGTCGTGGATGCCCCCATTGGGAAAAACCAACTTTAGCCGACTGTATTAGGACGGTACCTTTACGCCCAGCTTTCTGGGTGTCGCTAGCTTCCCAACACTCTAACTCACTAGGACGGGGGGTTGGCGGGCTCCTAAACGTCTAATTCCAAGCCTGATATTTAATCTTGATTTCTATTTTGTTCTACCTTGGTTCTATGTTATTTGATGTTTCAGGCTTCACTATTGTTTTCATTTATTTGGGTATTATGATTTTAAGCGCAATGTATGTTATTTAAGTTACTTTGCTTTTGAATTATTTAGTAATTTTGTAACTAAACAGTTACTTCTGTTGTTAGTTGTATTATTTTGAGTTTGATGTTTTTGTCTGGGGTCTTCCCCAGGCCCAGGGCTCATTGAAAAGCGCCCTATGGGCGATATGTATCCCCCTGGTTAAATAAATAAAAACAAACAAACAAACAAACAAACAAACAAACAAACAAACAAACAAACAAACAAACAAACAAACTCAAGTCAGAACCCGCGCGGCGACGATTTCCGATCAATACCAATGCTTAAGCTCACTCCGGGCCGCCATCATGTCGCCTTTTCGAATCGCTGGACGAAAATGACGCTACTTTTCTTTCAAAACTTTTCACGTTTTATTATTGAGTGACTTGATGGGCATTTTAGTAAAGTTATTTCAAAGTATTTCCCTCATTCCGTATTTTTTCCTCTATTCACCTTACCATGGCAACTTAGAACTTTCTGGAGGATACAATGTTTCCTAATGTGAAAAGTTTTGAAAGAAAAGTAGCGTCATTTTCGTCCAGCGATTCGAAAAGGCGACATAATGGCGGCCCGGAGTGAGCTTCAGCATTGTATTGATCGGAAATCGTCGCCGCGCGGGTTCTGACTTGAGTTTAGGAGCCCGCCAACCCCCCGTCCTAGTGAGTTAGAGTGTTGGGAAGCTAGCGACACCCAGAAAGCTGGGCGTAAAGGTACCGTCCTAATACAATCGGCTAAAGTTGGTTTTTCCCAATGGGGGCATCCACGACTCTGTGGGACTGTGATTTCAATAAGACCAGCTAGGGGTCGCTGTGAGACCGTCCTTGAACTTAATTTCAAGCTAAAAGCCTGTAAAGGGTTAACGCTACATTTAAAGCATGCGCTTGGACTGTGATTTCAATATGACCAGCTAGGGGTCGCTGTGAGACCGTCCTTGAACTTAATTTCAAGCTTTAAACTTGTAAAGAGTTACCGCTACAATCAAGCATGCGCTTGGACTGGCATTTTGATAAGACCAGCTAGGGGTCGCTGTGAGACCGTCCTTGAACTTAATTTCAAGCTTTAAACCTGTAAAGAGTTACCGCTACAATCAAGCATGCGCTTGGACTGACATTTTAATAAGACCAGCTAGGGGTCGCTGTGAGACCGTCCTTGAACTTAATTTCAAGCTTTAAACCTGTAAAGGGTTAACGCTACATTTAAAGCATGCGCTTGGACTGTGATTTCAATAAGACCAGCTAGGGGTCGCTGTGAGACCGTGCTTGAACTTAATTTTAGAGTGGGGGATGTCGCGCGTACAGGCGTAGGGTCACCACAGGCGGGCACAGGAGGCGGTCACGAGAGGCGGACTGTACCATTTTCTGTGCGGGGAGGGGCAATATCTAAAAATTCAATGCGTTGTCCCTCTATACAAAGCACAGAGACATGATTTCTTAACCAAATATTTTTGGCGGTGTTTTGGAAATTATATTAATGATCATCACCGTTACGATTTCAGTGGGGCATTGTGTCATGTCATTGTATTTTGTGTCAAGGAAATTTTATTGAACCTCATGATTGTGCGGAGAAATTGAAGCTTTTCATATAGAAGAAACTCTGTCAAGTACCTCATATACATCGATAGTTTCTCAATCTACCATATTAACCAATTAATTCATACATGACCATGCCATGACATGACTATATTGTAACTGATAGTATTATCGATGATATTTTGAACTTATAATTGTCTATATTCATTATTACTCAATAAAGACATCGACTCCGGGTGTTGGCGGTTAGGTTCTTTTAATGGCTCATTTACAGACGGAGAAATAAAGTCCCCGCCTGAGGACACAACAAGGTAACATGGTGAATGCATTCTTCAGATTTTCAGATACATTTAAGTGGGCGAGGGAGGGAGAACGAGCTAGCCACGTGTCCTGCCCTTGGATCTTGCGAGTGACGTGTGACGCGCCACCAGTGACGCGTGGCCAGATGTGGGTCAGATCATGTTTCGTCCGACAATTACAAGATATTTAATTTCCGGGGGAATATTAACACAATTGTATTATTCAATAAAGACATCGTCTCCGGGTGTTGGCGGTTAGGTTCTTTCTTTCAATGGCTCTTTTACAGACGTACAAAAACACTGACATGGCTGAAAAGTGTGAGACGCGGTGCACGTGTGTCTTTTTGTTGTTGTTTTTTTGTTTGGGGCGGTTGATTGGGACTAGATCCTTACTCCAATATATGCTTCCGCTAGATTTATCTCTTTGCGGAGTTGCAGTACCTCGGCATTAACGACGTATATCATAAAGTGTTGCATTTCACCATAGACAAAAATAAAATCAACTTAAATGAACTTACTTGTTATCATAAAATAGCATCATGACAACGTAACAAACCTTTCTGTGAGGTCACCACATGTTTCGAAGTTTGTAACATAATGATATCAGAGAACTGTCCAATTATGAAAGCTTGGCCTTTTCCGTTAAAAACCATAACAAAGCATTTTGCGCTTGCCTAACATTCAACCCTGACAAGTGGGAATAGAATAAAATCGCTTTATAAGAATTGTCAAGTTCTGTCTTTTAAGCGAATATCTGTACAGATATATCTTAAACTTTCTGTTGACAAAGATCGGGGCCTCTACCCTGACGTGTAAGGGGAACAAAAGCGGCGGATGAGGTCGCCAAATTCTGACTTCTTCCAGAGAACTAGTGTCCCACCCCCCAAAAAACATCGCAAACATAATTATCAAGCAGGACTGCACGGTAAGTTAGATGACTGGACAAAGCGTTTCCGGAATCTGGTTGAGAAATGGTTTCATAATTGAAAACAAGACAACGTCTGACATGGTAACCCTGCCCAGACGTTGACGAAACCGTTAACGGCTGGCGGTCACGGATTGGATTAAAGAAGCCCTTTATGGAGTCTACTTGGAGTTCGTTTTTTGGTGAACAAGATTCCTACATAATATTATTTAAACTGAATAACCGTAGTGTTTCACACTATTATTCTTCTGACATCGTCATTACTGTGGAGCAAGGGGGTCTCTTATTTGTGGAATGTTACAAGGATGCGCTAAGGAATTTGGTACTGCGACTAATGAATGTTTACGGTAAATAATTGGGAGCAACCCTGAGACCTGGTCTGCATTGAATCTTGGTAACGTCCACATGGGCACATGGAGACTCCACCTCTGTCTAGGAATGGTATTGTCCAAAACTTTCCAAAACTTTCACAGCTGACCTATAGCGCCTTTAAAAAGTTTTGAATAGGGTACTGTCCATTCATCTCAGGGGGGTGCACAAATGTCTTGACCCCGATTTAACCTTATGCTATATCACCTAGGTTAATTGGCTAAAATGAAAATTAACGTGAAAATAATCGGGTTTGACAGTCTTTTTTGCGGAATTGTCAATCAAACGTCATGGAAAACTCTCTTTTTGACAAATTACAAGACTAGTTTGAATATTCGATGCTGCCCAATCAGAGTTAAAATTTCGTGCGTAATTTACCAAATTTGGCGGAGGGCGGAAACCAACAATATCAGGGTATATAAATGGATACTTCTGGAAAAGTGGATTCGATGAGAACTCCAGCACTCTATAGACGCGTATCAAGAGCATTACAGCACGGACAAGTTGTCGGTAGGGGAGGAGCTCGGCACGGAGAGGACTGGGACACTATGGAATGGTGAAAAGTGAGGAGAATGGCAAGGTGCGTCTTACTTATACACTGATTTATATATCGTTTTTAAATTGCGGGAAATCATAACTAAAGGATTTTCCGTCATGTACGGACTGTGTACTTTTCCGTCTCATCCTTCAAAACCATGAGACGGAATATGTAGAATTGTCTGATGTAAAACTAGAGGTCAACGATCTCATGCCTTCGTCAAAAGATGTTATCGTTATATAACTTAAGAAGGTAGAAGTGATATATTAGTCCCCCTAAATATGGAAGTTGGATTGTGAAAATTACCCCTGCCGATGCAGTCTGCAATCGAGCATTGGGCAAGGGAAAAAACACATGTGCAGGCTGTAAGGCAACACCGCCTGCAGCTACATGGACTATCCCCTCTGGGACTTTCTCCCTCTGGGACAGCCTGTAGCCCATGTGTCACAATGAAGGTAGAGTATCATGGAAGGTAACTGAATTATAGAATTGCTTCATTTATTATGCAAATTAGATCATAATTTGCATAATTGTCATCTAATTATGTCAAGCATCACTTAAGCTACCTACACACCAAATATCAGGACGATCCGTCGACCGGTTATTGAGTTATCCTACTTTAAACATTTTCATACAAATGCTCCTGCAGTTCCAAAGCAAGCCGCTAGGGGGCCCAAACTTATGTCACTTCTTCCCGAGCACAAGACCTATCTACCATCCAAAAATCATGACCCTAGCTCCTCCAGATCACCATATTTCAAAACCGGAAGTACCGCTGCAGTACCATAACGAGCCGCCAGGGGGCCCATATTCCTATCACTTCTAGACCTCATCAAGACCTACCCACCTACCAAATATGAAGACAATCCATTTAAGCCTTCTCGAGTTATACTGTTGACAGACTCACGCACACACGAACGCCCATGAAAACATACCCTTCTTGACGAAGGCAACAAAAGGATGCTAGGTTGTTTGAATTAACCTGGTTGCCAACCTCCGTAGTTACCACCAGCGCCCTATTGTCGCTGGCTACCGTGATATAAAGCCGGCGCTTACAACGAAGATGGAAACCAGGCTATAGCTATAGCTGGATATTCCTATCAATAGATGGCATAGATGTCATGGAATGCAACAGGTTTATAGATTTTTCTCAAAACTTTTGACCCTAGCATGTCTAGATCACCCGCTGCATAACAAGCTGCAGGGGGGGGGGGGCTATCTGCAACTCAGCTAAGGCATCTCGATTTATTGTGTTTAATAGCATTTAATACAAAAGTGAAGGGTATTTTAAAATTTATTTGAAGGGAAATGTTATGGGGGAATGCACAAAAAAGCCAAAGCCAGTACAAGCTTTGAACTCGTATTTGCAGTGTTGTGGTATGGTCGATACCTTTTGTTGAACATTATAGACATTACTAACTCATTGATTCATTTCTCCAGCCATGTGTCTTGGGTGAAGAGCGGAAATGAGCTTCTCCGGTGGGGTGCTCGGCTGCCGGCAGCATGTCCATTGTGCCCATCTTCAAAGTTTAAGCCTGCAGACAGCAAGGTGAAGTTCAAGCGGCACATCGACACACACGTGAAGGCTTCTGTCAAGTATCAAGGTATGTTAAAAGTTATTCTACTTCTATCTTAATTAACAATGGTTGATAAACCTTTCTTTGACACATCTTAAATAACTGACAAAACATCCCCCCCACAGCCACAGGCAAATGAACTGGGCGTGGAAACTGACACCATGGACGGACAAGTTGTATAATCTATCCTACTTAGGCCAAATGACCTCTGATAATTTTCAAAGTTTTGAGAATGAATTTTTTGTGCTTTTCAGTCTTGACATTTAGCCATAAATGTTAACTATTCACTTCTGTGCAATGGTATCAAATCCTGAGATTTTGTGTCAGTACCATTTGTGCACCAATGCCCTTCTGTCATTCAGATGTAGGAATTAGAATTAATTTTTTGCCATTTTCATCCCTGAATTCATCAAGTTATTAAATCATACGCATTGCTGTTACATACATACATATATACATTAGTGGCCATCAGCCGGGTCTAAGCCAGTATATACATCTCGCCAGTTTTCTTGGTTTTACATTATTTTTCCTAGATATTCTAAATCTATTAAAGTGTCTCTTGTTAAAGTATTGGTAAAAGTCAGGATTCTGCAAGCTACTCGCCCTCTAGGCTTGCAGAGGAGAACAGAGGAAATAATTTCCTTCTTAGCTCAGCAACAATGTCCTGCAAATTTTACTCTGCGGTGGGTGAGTTTTGGATACACCCTTTTAAGACCTCCATATATTGTTGAGTAGCATGTTGTGTCCACAATTAATGTCAGTAACTTAGTGTACGTCCCATCTTATCCATTTGGAAGTTGACATGTAAGTAAGTGTCCACGTTTCTGTACCATAGAGCAAGATTGGCTAGACAAGGGTGTGAAAGACTTGAACCTTCAGCTTGTTAGGAATGTTTGACTTCCAAATTCTAACTTGTTTCCCATGTCTGCGCTTTTCTAGTTTCAAAATCCTTTCTGTAAGAGCCTAAATATTTGAAGTTTTCAACTCTTTGAATAAGTGTCCCAGACAAGGATCTGAGCTCTTGTGTTTCTGTGATATTGGTAATGAATTCTGTTTTTGATTCATTACAACAAAGTCCAACCAGGGAAGCAGAGTCCTTGAGTGACTGTAACAGTAACTTTGAAGTGACTTTAAAGTCTTTGCATTCTTAATTAATTCTGCAACAAGGGCAAGGTCGTTTGCAAAATCTAGATTGGTAAGGTATTGGGCAGGATATCTTTGGCTCCTTCGAGGATTTATTTCTATTTCTTTGTTTTTATGTCTATCAAAGGAATGTCTTAACACAGAACCAAGTACAATAATAAATAAATGAGGAAAGTGTCACCCTGGAGAACTCCCATGGCTAACTCAAATGAACTTGTCTCACCCCCAGGGATTCTCACAGATGCCAGTTTGTAGTATTTCTATACTGTAGTTCTGATTGCTTATATAAAACATTGTGTTATGTCATATTGTGCTAGAATATCAAACATCGCATCTCTATTAATGGAATCAAAAGCTGTTGAAAACAAATGCCCTGTACCATATGATTTTAAAACAGTCTGTTGCATGGAGATATTTTCTGAAGGATCTGTTTTGTCCAAAAGGGACATCTCAGACAAATTATTTTATTTCAAAATTCTTTTGCATTAGTTAGGGTCCATATTTGTACAGAGTTTGGGAATGATCATAATACTAGTCTTGTGTGTCAATTAAGTTCATTCATTCATTCATTCATTCATTCATTCATTCACTTGAATGAATTTGTAACAGAACAGTAAATTACAAGTAGAATATTCTGAAATGAACCCATGCAAAAGATTTTTATTAACCATCTATTTTAATTGAATGAGGGTCTTCTCCATCGGAGAAAGTTTCAACTTGTCATTTTAAATGCATGTGGGACAGACGTGTGATGCTATGTTTTGTATCATGACTATAGATGTAATAATTGTAAATTTAACCTCGTTTTGCATAAATCATATTGGCAGATCTTATTATTCAGTGTATTATAGTTTTTAAATTAAGTTATTGTAGTAGGGCGAGGTATAATAAGTAGCAACTCAGTCAAATCTTCTTGGGCTTCTTTCGTCTTGGTCAACCGCTTCTGTTCCCGAGTGTTGCTCTCCGCAGTTCTTAATGACTAGTATGGCTGATAATGGCCCCAGAGACGCTAACACAGAATCTGTAGGAGAACCTTTGGCCTTCTTTTCGGAGCTTCTGGGGGTCTCGTCTGCCTGTTGGAAGAAACAAGATTCTGTCAAATATGTGCTCTGAAATAAGGGGAATGGTCTTTCAAAACACGAATATAACATAAGTTTGGCAGTTGTTCAACTCTAACCCCCATTTGAAGCATTGATTTCATTTATTACATATACCACAATCACCTTGCTAATGTCAACAACATTGAAAATCATAAGGGGGCGGTCATGAGAGGCTGAAGCTTGAAACTTTCTCCTGACTTGGAAAAGGACATTTCTGATCAGACTTTCTGGGCTTACATGTATCTATCTCTATTGTATGTATGGCAATCACTCGAGATCTTTATTTGTAATCAGATACAGAGTCATGTACAGATACAGATTCATGCACAGATACATATTCATGTACAGATATACAGATTTTCCGAGTATAATGACCGTGTCAGTCCCTACACCTGAGTGAGAAGGGCTGACACGGTGGCCTTCGCGTGAATTTGTTTACTGTGGATAACAGATATCTCTACTGTACACATTCTACAATTCCCAATCATTAGTTTTTTACAAATGTGCTTAATTAGGCTAAAGAGCACTCCCTGTAATCAGAATGGGGGACGGTCAAGAGGGGCTGAACCTGTAGGCCTTCTCCTGATTGTGAAAAAAACATTTCTGATCAAACTTTCTTGGCTTTTCTATACCTACTATACACATTCTATAATTTCCAGTCATTAGTTTTTAATGAATGTGCTTAATTAGGCTAAAGAGCGTCCCCAGGATATCAGAATGGGGGAGGGGGGCGGTCACGAGAGGCTGAACCTGTAGGCCTTCTCCTGACTGTGAAAAAGACATTTCTGATCAAACTTTCTTGGCTTTTCTATACCTACTATACACATTCTATAATTTCCAGTCATTAGTTTTTAATGAATGTGCTTAATTAGGCTAAAGAGCGTCCCCAGGATATCAGAATGGGGGAGGGGGGCGGTCACGAGAGGCTGAAGCTTGAAGCTTTCTCCTGACTTGGAAAAAGACATTTCTGATCCAACTTTCTTGGCTTTTCTATACCGACTATACACATTCTATAAGTCCCAATCATTATTTTTTAATGAATGTGCTTAATTAGGCTAAAGAGCACCCCCTGTTATCAGAATGGGGGAGGGGGGCAGTCACCTGTAGGCCTTCTCCTGACTATGAAAAAGACATTTCTGATCCAACTTTCTTGGCTTTTCTATACCTACTATACACATTCTATAATTTCCAGTCATTAGTTTTTAATGAATGTGCTTAATTAGGCTAAAGAGCGTCCCCAGGATATCAGAATGGGGGAGGGGGGCGGTCACGAGAGGCTGAACCTTTAGGCCTTCTCCTGACTGTGAAAAAGACATTTCTGATCCAACTTTCTTGGCTTTTCTATACCTACTATACACATTCTATAATTTCCAGTCATTAGTTTTTAATGAATGTGCTTAATTAGGCTACAGAGCGTCCCCAGGATATCAGAATGGGGGAGGGGGGCGGTCACGAGAGGCTGAACCTGTAGGCATTCTCCTGACTGTGAAAAAGACATTTCTGATCCAACTTTCTTAGCTTTTCTATATCTACTATACACATTCTATAATTTTCAGTCATTAGTTTTTAATGAATGTGCTTAATTAGGCTAAAGAGCGTCCCCGGGATATCAGAATGGGGGAGGGGGGCGGTCACGAGAGGCTGAAGCTTGAAGCTTTCTCCTGACTTGGAAAAGGACGTTTCTGATCCAACTTTCTTGGCTTTTCTATACCGACTATACACATTCTATAATTTCCAGTCATTAGTTTTTAACAAATGTGCTTAATTAGGCTAAAGAGCGTCCCCAGGATATCAGAATGGGGGAGGGGGGCGGTCACGAGAGGCTGAACCTGTAGGCATTCTCCTGACTGTGAAAAAGACATTTCTGATCAAACTTTCTTAGCTTTTCTATACCGACTATACACATTCTATAATTTCCAGTCATTAGTTTTTAATGAATGTGCTTAATTAGGCTAAAGAGCGTCCCCAGGATATCAGAATGGGGGAGGGGGGCGGTCACGAGAGGCTGAAGCTTGAAGCTTTCTCCTGACTTGGAAAAGGACATTTCTGATCAGAGTTTTTGGGCTTTTCTATCTCTACTATACACATTCTATAATTCCCAATCATTAGTTTTTAACAAATGTGCTTAATTAGGCTAAAGAGCGTCCACAGGATACCAGAATGGGGGAGGGGGGCGGTCACGAGAGGCTGAAGCTTGAAGCTTTCTCCTGACTTGGAAAAGGACGTTTCTGATCCAACTTTCTTGGCTTTTCTATACCGACTATACACATTCTATAATTTCCAGTCATTAGTTTTTAACAAATGTGCTTAATTAGGCTAAAGAGCGTCCCCAGGATATCAGAATGGGGGAGGGGGGCGGTCACGAGAGGCTGAAGCTTGAAGCTTTCTCCTGACTTGGAAAAGGCGTTTCTGATCCAACTTTCTTGGCTTTTCTATACCGACTATACACATTCTATAATTTCCAGTCATTAGTTTTTAATGAATGTGCTTAATTAGGCTAAAGAGCACCCCCTGTTATCAGAATGGGGGAGGGGGGCAGTCACCTGTAGGCCTTCTCCTGACTATGAAAAAGACATTTCTGATCCAACTTTTTTGGCTTTTCTATACCTACTATACACATTCTATAATTTCCAGTCATTAGTTTTTAATGAATGTGCTTAATTAGGCTAAAGAGCGTCCCCAGGATATCAGAATGGGGGAGGGGGGCGGTCACGAGAGGCTGAACCTGTAGGCCTTCTCCTGACTGTGAAAAAGACATTTCTAATCAAACTTTCTTAGCTTTTCTATATCTACTATACACATTCTATAATTTCCAGTCATTACTTTTTAATGAATGTGCTTAATTAGGCTAAAGAGCACCCCCTGTTATCAGAATGGGGGAGGGGGGCAGTCACCTGTAGGCCTTCTCCTGACTATGAAAAAGACATTTCTGATCCAACTTTCTTGGCTTTTCTATACCTACTATACACATTCTATAATTTCCAGTCATTAGTTTTTAATGAATGTGCTTAATTAGGCTAAAGAGCGTCCCCAGGATATCAGAATGGGGGAGGGGGGCGGTCACGAGAGGCTGAACCTTTAGGCCTTCTCCTGACTGTGAAAAAGACATTTCTGATCAAACTTTCTTGGCTTTTCTATACCTACTATACACATTCTATAATTTCCAGTCATTAGTTTTTAATGAATGTGCTTAATTAGGCTAAAGAGCGTCCCCAGGATATCAGAATGGGGGAGGGGGGCGGTCACGAGAGGCTGAAGCTTGAAGCTTTCTCCTGACTTGGAAAAGGACATTTCTGATCAGAGTTTTGGGGCTTTTCTATCTCTACTATACACATTCTATAAT
This sequence comes from Branchiostoma floridae x Branchiostoma japonicum, assembly GCA_013266295.2. NCBI lineage: Eukaryota > Metazoa > Chordata > Leptocardii > Amphioxiformes > Branchiostomatidae > Branchiostoma > Branchiostoma floridae x Branchiostoma japonicum. The sequence goes on along the minus strand of CM023830.1, from coordinate 18,197,646 downwards.
TCCCAATCATTAGTTTTTAACAAATGTGCTTAATTAGGCTAAAGAGCGTCCTCAGGATATCAGAATGGGGGAGGGGGGCGGTCACGAGAGGCTGAAGCTTGAAGCTTTCTCCTGACTTGGAAAAGGACGTTTCTGATCCAACTTTCTTGGCTTTTCTATACCGACTATACACATTCTATAATTTCCAGTCATTAGTTTTTAATGAATGTGCTTAATTAGGCTAAAGAGCGTCCCCAGGATACCAGAATGGGGGAGGGGGGCGGTCACGAGAGGCTGAAGCTTGAAGCTTTCTCCTGACTTGGAAAAGGACATTTCTGATCAGAGTTTTTGGGCTTTTCTATCTCTACTATACACATTCTATAATTCCCAATCATTAGTTTTTAACAAATGTGCTTAATTAGGCTAAAGAGCGTCCACAGGATACCAGAATGGGGGAGGGGGGCGGTCACGAGAGGCTGAAGCTTGAAGCTTTCTCCTGACTTGGAAAAGGACGTTTCTGATCCAACTTTCTTGGCTTTTCTATACCGACTATACACATTCTATAATTTCCAGTCATTAGTTTTTAATGAATGTGCTTAATTAGGCTAAAGAGTGTCCCCAGGATATCAGAATGGGGGAGGGGGGCGGTCACGAGAGGCTGAAGCTTGAAGCTTTCTCCTGACTTGGAAAAGGCGTTTCTGATCCAACTTTCTTGGCTTTTCTATACCGACTATACACATTCTATAATTTCCAGTCATTAGTTTTTAATGAATGTGCTTAATTAGGCTAAAGAGCGTCCCCAGGATATCAGAATGGGGGAGGGGGGCGGTCACGAGAGGCTGAAGCTTGAAGCTTTCTCCTGACTTGGAAAAGGACGTTTCTGATCCAACTTTCTTGGCTTTTCTATACTGACTATACACATTCTATAATTTCCAGTCATTAGTTTTTAATGAATGTGCTTAATTAGGCTAAAGAGCGTCCCCAGGATATCAGAATGGGGGAGGGGGGCGGTCACGAGAGGCTGAACCTGTAGGCCTTCTCCTGACTGTGAAAAAGACATTTCTGATCAAACTTTCTTGGCTTTACTATACCGACTATACACATTCTATAATTTCCAGTCATTAGTTTTTAATGAATGTGCTTAATTAGGCTAAAGAGCGTCCCCAGGATATCAGAATGGGGGAGGGGGGCGGTCACGAGAGGCTGAAGCTTGAAGCTTTCTCCTGACTTGGAAAAGGACATTTCTGATCAGAGTTTTTGGGCTTTTCTATCTCTACTATACACATTCTATAATTCCCAATCATTAGTTTTTAACAAATGTGCTTAATTAGGCTAAAGAGCGTCCACAGGATACCAGAATGGGGGAGGGGGGCGGTCACGAGAGGCTGAAGCTTGAAGCTTTCTCCTGACTTGGAAAAGGACGTTTCTGATCCAACTTTCTTGGCTTTTCTATACCGACTATACACATTCTATAATTTCCAGTCATTAGTTTTTAACAAATGTGCTTAATTAGGCTAAAGAGCGTCCCCAGGATATCAGAATGGGGGAGGGGGGCGGTCACGAGAGGCTGAAGCTTGAAGCTTTCTCCTGACTTGGAAAAGGCGTTTCTGATCCAACTTTCTTGGCTTTTCTATACCGACTATACACATTCTATAATTTCCAGTCATTAGTTTTTAATGAATGTGCTTAATTAGGCTAAAGAGCACCCCCTGTTATCAGAATGGGGGAGGGGGGCAGTCACCTGTAGGCCTTCTCCTGACTATGAAAAAGACATTTCTGATCCAACTTTTTTGGCTTTTCTATACCTACTATACACATTCTATAATTTCCAGTCATTAGTTTTTAATGAATGTGCTTAATTAGGCTAAAGAGCGTCCCCAGGATATCAGAATGGGGGAGGGGGGCGGTCACGAGAGGCTGAACCTGTAGGCCTTCTCCTGACTGTGAAAAAGACATTTCTAATCAAACTTTCTTAGCTTTTCTATATCTACTATACACATTCTATAATTTCCAGTCATTACTTTTTAATGAATGTGCTTAATTAGGCTAAAGAGCACCCCCTGTTATCAGAATGGGGGAGGGGGGCAGTCACCTGTAGGCCTTCTCCTGACTATGAAAAAGACATTTCTGATCCAACTTTCTTGGCTTTTCTATACCTACTATACACATTCTATAATTTCCAGTCATTAGTTTTTAATGAATGTGCTTAATTAGGCTAAAGAGCGTCCCCAGGATATCAGAATGGGGGAGGGGGGCGGTCACGAGAGGCTGAACCTTTAGGCCTTCTCCTGACTGTGAAAAAGACATTTCTGATCAAACTTTCTTGGCTTTTCTATACCTACTATACACATTCTATAATTTCCAGTCATTAGTTTTTAATGAATGTGCTTAATTAGGCTAAAGAGCGTCCCCAGGATATCAGAATGGGGGAGGGGGGCGGTCACGAGAGGCTGAAGCTTGAAGCTTTCTCCTGACTTGGAAAAGGACATTTCTGATCAGAGTTTTGGGGCTTTTCTATCTCTACTATACACATTCTATAATTCCCAATCATTAGTTTTTAACAAATGTGCTTAATTAGGCTAAAGAGCGTCCTCAGGATATCAGAATGGGGGAGGGGGGCGGTCACGAGAGGCTGAAGCTTGAAGCTTTCTCCTGACTTGGAAAAGGACGTTTCTGATCCAACTTTCTTGGCTTTTCTATACCGACTATACACATTCTATAATTTCCAGTCATTAGTTTTTAATGAATGTGCTTAATTAGGCTAAAGAGCGTCCCCAGGATACCAGAATGGGGGAGGGGGGCGGTCACGAGAGGCTGAAGCTTGAAGCTTTCTCCTGACTTGGAAAAGGACATTTCTGATCAGAGTTTTTGGGCTTTTCTATCTCTACTATACACATTCTATAATTCCCAATCATTAGTTTTTAACAAATGTGCTTAATTAGGCTAAAGAGCGTCCCCAGGATATCAGAATGGGGGAGGGGGGCGGTCACGAGAGGCTGAACCTGTAGGCCTTCTCCTGACTGTGAAAAAGACATTTCTGATCCAACTTTCTTGGCTTTTCTATACCGACTATACACATTCTATAATTTCCAGTCATTAGTTTTTAATGAATGTGCTTAATTAGGCTAAAGAGCGTCCCCAGGATACCAGAATGGGGGAGGGGGGCGGTCACGAGAGGCTGAAGCTTGAAGCTTTCTCCTGACTTGGAAAAGGACATTTCTGATCAGAGTTTTTGGGCTTTTCTATCTCTACTATACACATTCTATAATTCCCAATCATTAGTTTTTAACAAATGTGCTTAATTAGGCTAAAGAGCGTCCCCAGGATATCAGAATGGGGGAGGGGGTGGTCACGAGAGGCTGAACCTGTAGGCCTTCTCCTGACTGTGAAAAAGACATTTCTGATCCAACTTTCTTGGCTTTTCTATACCGACTATACACATTCTATAATTTCCAGTCATTAGTTTTTAATGAATGTGCTTAATTAGGCTAAAGAGCGTCCCCAGGATACCAGAATGGGGGAGGGGGGCGGTCACGAGAGGCTGAAGCTTGAAGCTTTCTCCTGACTTGGAAAAGGACATTTCTGATCAGAGTTTTTGGGCTTTTCTATCTCTACTATACACATTCTATAATTCCCAATCATTAGTTTTTAACAAATGTGCTTAATTAGGCTAAAGAGCGTCCCCAGGATATCAGAATGGGGGAGGGGGGCGGTCACGAGAGGCTGAACCTGTAGGCCTTCTCCTGACTGTGAAAAAGACATTTCTGATCAAACTTTCTTGGCTTTTCTATATCTACTATACACATTCTATAATTTCCAGTCATTACTTTTTAATGAATGTGCTTAATTAGGCTAAAGAGCGTCCCCAGGATATCAGAATGGGGGAGGGGGGCAGTCACGAGAGGCTGAAGCTTGAAGCTTTCTCCTGACTTGGAAAAGGACATTTCTGATCAGAGTTTTTGGGCTTTTCTATATCTACTATACACATTCTATAATTTCCAGTCATTACTTTTTAATGAATGTGCTTAATTAGGCTAAAGAGAACCACCTGTTATCAGAATGGGGGAGGGGGGCGGTCACGAGGGGCTGAACCTTTAGGCCTTCTCCTGACTTGGAAAAGGACGTTTCTGATAAAACTTTCTTGGCTTTTCTATATCTACTATACACATTTTCATAATTTTCAGTCATTTCTTTTTAATGAATGTGCTTAATTAGGCTAAAGAAAACCACCTGTTATCAGAATGGGGAGAGGGGGGGTTACGAGAGGCTGCAGCTTGAAGCTTTCCCTTAACTTGAAAATCTCTGTCTCTACTGTACACATTGCATAATTAATTCCCAATCATTACTTTTTAATGAATGTGCTTAATTAGGCTAAAGACAACCTCCTGTTATCAGAATGGGGGAGGGGCGTGCACACTGCATAACACCTCTTAGTTGGGGTAAGACACACAGGGTGGATCAGAATGGGAGATGGTCACGAGAGACTGAACTATTCTCCTGGTACAACTGATACTTGAATTTAGTACAAAATAAAAAATCCAAATCTTACTCTTTTTCATACATTAGTCCTTTTCTTAGTCTGGTGGAGAGTGGCCTACTACTACAATATACGTGTTACACATTTGAAGTAGGCTAAAGAATTTTTTTTTCCTTTTTCAGATAAGCTGGTTTGTGCTTGCTTCTTAGCCTGCAGAAATGTGGATTCCAGACGGGGACATTACCATTGCCCAATATGTACCCATATTGTTACACGGAAAAGTAGATTTGAGACACATCTTAAAAATCATTCCACTATACTATCAACACATGCCCTGGGAGATAGTGGTACTCGTGTTGCCAGAGATGGTGCCTCACGTGAGTCTATAGAGACCAGAGATGGTGCCACTACAGGTGACTCCACGGACCCCAGAGATGGTGCCTCTACAGGTGACTCCATGGACCCCAGAGATGGTGCCTCTACAGGTGACTCCATGGACCCCAGAGATGGTGCCTCTACAGGTGACTCCATGGACCCCAGAGATGGTGCCACTACAGGTGACTCCATGGACCCCAGAGATGGTGCCTCTACAGGTGACTCCATGGACCCCAGAGATGGTGCCTCTACAGGTGACTCCATGGACCCCAGAGATGGTGCCTCTACAGGTGACTCCATGGACCCCAGAGATGGTGCCTCTACAGGTGACTCCATGGACCCCAGAGATGGTGCCACTACAGGTGACTCCATGGACCCCAGAGATGGTGCCTCTACAGGTGACTCCATGGACCCCAGAGATGGTGCCACTACAGGTGACTCCATGGACCCCAGAGATGGTGCCTCTACAGGTGACTCCACAGACCCCAGAGATGGTGCCTCTACAGGTGACTCCATGGACCCCAGAGATGGTGCCTCTACAGGTGACTCCATGGACCCCAGAGATGGTGCCTCTACAGGTGACTCCACGGACCCCAGAGATGGTGCCTCTACAGGTGACTCCATGGACCCTAGAGATGGTGCCTCTACAGGTGACTCCATGGACCCCAGAGATGGTGCCTCTACAGGTGACTCCATGGACCCCAGAGATGGTGCCACTACAGGTGACTCCATGGACCCCAGAGATGGTGCCTCTACAGGTGACTCCATGGACCCCAGAGATGGTGCCTCTACAGGTGACTCCACAGACCCCAGAGATGGTGCCTCTACAGGTGACTCCATGGACCCCAGAGATGGTGCCTCTACAGGTGACTCCACAGACCCCAGAGATGGTGCCTCTACAGGTGACTCCATGGACCCCAGAGATGGTGCCTCTACAGGTGACTCCACAGACCCCAGAGATGGTGCCTCTACAGGTGACTCCATGGACCCCAGAGATGGTGCCTCTACAGGTGACTCCACAGACCCCAGAGATGGTGCCTCTACAGGTGACTCCACGAACCCCAGAGATGGTCTTAGAAATAGAGCTACGGTTCATCAAGTGCAGAATATTTTAGTAAGTCAGGCAAAGTGCCCAGTCTGCCATAAAATCATGCTCAAAAGGAACGTCAAGAGACACATGATGACCGTTCACATACCTTCTACACCTCAGATTTCACAACAAAGGCATCACCTCTGCATTTCGGTTGACCCAAGGTTGGGTCTGTACATGGTCAGTAAATCCATCTCTGGCCCTCCATTCCCCCTTCATGTCAGACTTCATCTAGCCGGCCCAGACCAGCATGTCCGGTGCGAACAGGAGAGTTGCAACGACATCCTGAATGCCGTTAGCAGAGGAGGAGATGCCTCATTTCAATGCACTCATCTGCTATCTGTGCCTTATGCAGAAGTAGCGCCACCAGAAGTACAACTTAAACAGGAATTCCTTACAAAAGCAGGGATGACGAAGGAGAGGCAGGCAGACTGTGTGGCCCTTCAAAGGAAAGCAGCAGAAGCAGGGGCTCCACTGATAGTTCCGTGGCAACCAGCTGGCGCAAATAACACGGTGTTCTTGTCAGTGTATGATGAAGACCACCACCACTACTGGGCAAAGCTCGGAAGAGCAGTTGTTGCAGTTTCAGGAAACATACTTAACTGCACCTGTTGCCCAATCAAACGGGGATGCATCCACAAGGGGATAGCCAAATGGTGGGGTGCCCAACATCAAACATCAATTTCTGCAAAAGCGGAGAGAAGTGAAGGGGTCGATACTTCACTGGGTGACAACACAGATCTAGATGAAGCAACGCCAGCAGCATCCATTGGTGACATGACACAGTACCTCAAGACCAAAAAGATTCCAACGGACTTTAATTATCTCGAGGCAACTGGCCAGGAGCTGTTGATTCCTTCCATCCATCCCAAGGAAGAAATCTGTCCCCTCTGTCAAACGAAACCACAACTGCAGGAAGAGCTGGCAACATCAACAGCTAAGATCATTGGATTGCAAAACATTACAACAAGTAAGTGTTAAACCATGTAAAATATTTTAACCTTATATTGTTGCAATTGCTTGGAGACAAACAGTGTAATAGCACAGCCGGCCTGCTAATTGCAAATTTTCTAAGTCTATTGCTTTTTTTTCTTCTTCTGATCATTGCTTTCCATTGCTAAATACTAATATCATACTCATAGGAAAGAGTCTTTATCATGAAAACAACTTTTCTTTCAGATATCAAAGTTTTCATACGGAAGTGCCCCCAGTGTCATCAAGCCTTCCGTTATCAGGAATATGAAGATGGACTCCTAAACTACAACAACAGAACCTTCCTGACACTGCAATTGTGCTTTTGGTTGAGGGCTGGTGTTAAGGTGAGTAATGTCAGAATTCCAGTTCGAATTTCAAAATATATGAAAAAGCATTTTTATGACAAAATTGATTATGATTAATGGCCGACATAATGTACATGTATTGACATAGGCTTAAACCGCTTTTACTGTGGCAAGTAAACGTCATAAAACACTTTGAGGCTAAATTGATGACAAAAGCCTTTTCTTTCAGAACCACACAGCTGTGGGAAGAATGACTTCATGCCTGGAGTCATACATGGGCACAACTCTGCCTCGGAAGGACATTCTCAATGGCTATCTGTTGTTTGAAGTGCTGTCCAGACATCCGTATGAGTACTACTGTATCAGGTGTGGACATCATCCCCCCGTATTGATTATGGACCTGGATAGGAAGGTTGCCTTTCACATGGCAGGTAGGTCATGAAATGAAGAATAAAATAATTGCAATCATTGCAAACATTACATGCATGTTGGAAGTTACACTTTCAAACTAAATAAATTTATTTTTTTTAATTTATGGTGTGAAATTTAATGACCAATCATAATAATTAGTCTAATTTTTTTTCACCTTTCTATGAAAAAAATGAAATTTTATTTTTAGTCTAAAATGAAGATGGACAATGATACAGAAAAACTATCAGTTTCCCCCAGGAAACATTTATTTTTAGTATTATAAATTCCAAGGCAATGAAAGAACACAGTCATAATTCTGAAAAATGTGAGGACCCTTCAATTGTGCTATCACCTATGATTTGATTATGAAGTATGGCAAGTTGTAGCAATTGATCTTAACAATTTCCCCTGTAGCATCAAGCTTGGACTCCACAGACGGGTGTACAGATGAAGTTGACCTGGCTTCATTTTGGGACAAGGTGGAATCAGAGATTATTGCGAGAGGGCTTCTTTCAAGTATGTTACAATTTGTTATTTCAAATTCCAAGTCCTTCCCATTTGAAAGTCCTTACCACTCTAGAAAAAATATTAAGTTTGGTTTTGTTCCACTTATTACAGCCCAAATGCAAAGGTATGTACTTTGGACTTTAGGTGAAGTTCCTCATAATACTGTCAGTGCTCGAATGTGCTTCTGGTTGATTTAATTTTTTCCAGTTTACAAATGTAATAAAAGTAATATCCTAAAATTCAGAATCAACCTTTAACCAGTCTTATTTTTGTGCATACCATGTTTAACCAGTAACAGTTGACATTTACGACCACTATTTTTGTGAACACAGGGGATCAAGAAAATCCATTCAAGGTAGAGCCCTCCTTCCAATTCTGGGCACCATGGCTGGGTCCCTACACAAGGGGCCCTGTATGCTTAAATACTGAGCACAGAAAGAAGCACCCAGAGAGTGTGGCGGATCTGCAGGCAGATGATTGCAACACTGACCTGTCAGAGGAACGCCTGATCGACCTCCTCTGTGAGGGGAAGGTATGGCATATTTAGCCCTTGAAGTGACTACAGTATCTGTATCAATAACTTGTTGTACTTTAACTATAACCTGGAAAGCATTGCAGCAAAATGTTCTCATGTGTAGTTGAAGGGAATGACATGAATGGTGGAATGAGTCAGAATGCAATTTTCTGATTGATTAAACTGCACACTCTAGGATATTCAGTCAAGCTCAAAACTTTAAGTGCTCGAAGTGGAAAACATTGAAAGCTATTCAACACCTGGTGTATTCTAACTGCATTCTGAATATTCCAATGGCAAGTCGAAATTAGTGTGAAGGTGCCTTAGTGTCCGATCCATTTTCATTGACTACAAATAATTTTATCAACTTCAAGTCAAAGTTAATTACACAGTAACTGCAACAGGGAAAATGTATGGCAAATAACATAGATTAACACCTATAAACTACTAAACTAGTGTACTAATTTAACATTATCTTTCAATACAACCCTTTCATTGACCAAAATAGGCCAAGACAATCAAGGAATTGTGCAGGACAGCCAAGGTGAGCAGTCATGGGTCCAAACTTGACTGCATAAAGCGGCTACAAAGCAAGCTGAACAACCCAACTGTGTTCAACAAGGTGCTTTACAAGATCTGGGGAGCATCAGGTAAGCAAATTGTTAGTGATACCATTATACCTCCATGATTTTATACCTCCATGGTGATACCTACATGTATAGCAGATCTGACTTTAACATTGGTACTAGTAGATTTATAATGGCACTTAGCATATAGTTGTAAACACAAGGCTACTGAAGATATACAGTGTATGACAATAATGATCAGACACACACAAGTTGGTACACATCAACAATTTAAACATTTGCATACATGTATGTGTTGTATAAGATACCCGCAGGTGTTTGATGGTCAGGATATGTTTGAAGTGAGCCATAGTGTTCTTTTCTATACAATAAGTTTGATTATAATCTATATCTTGTTACAGGAGGATTGCTTGTTGCAGCATGCCCGCATAGGGTTGTCTATGCTGTAAAGTTTCTCCTGAGAGGAGAAAGTCCCAGAGATTTTGTTGACATTCTATTGTCCATGAAATGGCAGCCAACTGTAACCATTGCAGACATGCCACAAATCATAGCTGTGCATGGGAATGGAAGAAATCCAGGGATGTTTCAACCACATGGAGGACGTCTAGCTGAGCCAACCACTGAAAATATTGAGCAAGTTAGAAGTGGAACATTCAGAAAGGAGTTACCCTGCCTGGAGGTGGGAAATGCAACCACATCTACATCTGAAAGTAGCTCTGCACATCCTGCCACTAGAACCACTGACAGGTATTGCCTGTTTGACTGGCTCCATCAGAATAATTCTTCTCAGGAGAAAGAACTTTTGAGGCAGGCATCGCTTGTCCCTCAAATGAGAGGATGGTTAGACACACAAAGTGTGGAGCAGTTGTTCAGTTCGATAGGGAGAGGTACATACTTCCTCGACCAGCTACAGCCCCAAAACCATGTGTTTGTTGTTCGACTGACATGGCATTTGCACAACAATGATGTCAACAGAGAGTTCGAAAAGTCCATTGGAAAAAAGTACTCAAGCTTCAATGTCTCTGTTGGTGTTGATGGAAAAATCACCGCAAGCACAAAAGGTGAGTTCGAATAATTATGTAAACCTGGAATGTGATTGAATAAAAAATTATTTGGTATAATTGCAACTCACATGTACAAGATATACAATATATCTATCATCATAGTACATTTAATACCGTGTCATATATCATGGAAAACATCATCCGTGGATTTTACATTACAGATACTAAGCATATCCATTTTATAATGTCTAATAGAATGATATACTTCATGTTCTATGTTTTCTATATTGAAATGCTTTCCACAGTGGGAAAGGATGTGAAGACCTGGAGAGAGCTTGACACTGACGCTGAGGTAATTTTTGCTTAAAACTTATTTGACACCAGTTGAACTGGTGTCAAGGGGTCTGTATCTTTCTGTCTAGCAGTAAGTGCATTGGGTTCATGATGAGCTGGTGGCCCATTTTTGGCGCAAATTTGAATCCCGTGCCGGGAGCCAGCCTTTGCAATTGGGTTTCATTGGTTACCATACACCTGCCCAGTGCACAGGGATATCAAACGAATCTATAAAAGAATAGTGGGAGTAGTGTAACAGTGGGGTTTTCCAAAATTCATCCAAACAGATTTTACTGGTCTTGAGTGCTCTTCTTGGGCAGTGTTGTCTACGTTGGTGCCCTATATATGTGTTTATGTATGTATATTATATGAAAGCAAAATTTTAAAAGCTTAATAAATATTTCTTAGGTGTCGTTGCAAAAGGAGCATCATCACAGACTTGGGCCGGAGGAAGGACAGAGAACTCCAGTGATGAAACGGGTTTGTTTGTTTTGGTCTTTTTTTCATGTGATTACTCTGCTTAGTAAGATGATATTTTTCTTGCATTTGCTTATTAGTAATAAACAAGAACAGCAAGTAGCAGTAAAGCTTATGTTACGTCATCTGTATAGCTACATTATTATATTCAAAAAATCTTCATCTTCCTTACGGTTTTCCTGAACAGAAATCATCAACTTCCCCAAGCAGAAGTCGCAAACACCAAGGTGTAACAGTCCACCTTCAGCCAAAGGTACATGCATGTCTATTGTTGCTATTCTTGGTAAGAATACCTATAGGTTGAATTAGACACCACTAAAGGATACTACGGAATACATATAGATGTGAAATGAAAATGTGCAATAAATCATGCCATGACTAGTGTTAATTTGTTAACTATGGCTAGCTTTTAGCAGAAGTAAGCCTGTCTATAGCTCGAGTCACATTTCCAACAGGGACAGCATGGCATGTGAAGCGGGGTGGACCCTGGCTATGACATGGTCACAATAATTAAATGTTCCTTTACGGTTCTCACTGCACCGGGGCCCGGGGTGACTTTAGGTTCGAGTTAAAATCAACTCAGAGCCCACGCGGGGTCAAAAATAGGCTGGCAGCTGTCCGGACCCCCACCGAGTCCCTCCGGGCACGGCCAATAGTTGTGCCAAAACAAAAATCAGCTTGACGTGGTGCCGCACGGGCCCCGGTTTTTAGTTGTGACTAGGCTTATATCAGATAATTTTTAATATCATTTAAACCTTTCTTCCTTAAAAATCAAAAGCTTCAATTGTTAGTCACAATTGCTATTCTACCTGTCTCTACTCAGGGCTTGTCAAATCCAGTAGGTGACAACAGGTGCTACATGAATGCCACCATCCAGTGCCTCATCGCCTGTGGAGTTGGGGAATACATGTGTGCCCAGAATGACAGTTTCATACAGTGGTTGGGAAACTTCATAAGGTCGCAAAGTCGTCTCGGCCAGCCCGAAATTGTTGACACCACAGTGTTGATCGCAAAAGTCAGAAGTCAGTTTTCTAGTTTATCCAGTTCAGGACAACACGACGCTTCTGAGCTGTTTTCACTCTTGGCGGATAGGATGAAAGGGTATTTGTTCAACCTTGTTTTTACATATCAGGTTCTCAAAAGGAACTTGATTTGCATCTTTCTTTGTATTTTCTTTATTGGGCAAAATGTATCTATCATTGGCTTGCTGGGACCCTGTAGCCTGTTGATACGACTATAATGTTGCATGGGGCTGCTTTCATACATATAAGTAAGTTATGACAGCCATATTATAAACATAGAGCTCAATTGCCCCTTTGTGCCATCCACGTATGTGCCAGGACTTGACCTTTACTTCCTATCCCTCTGGAAGCATGTTTATTTCACATATACCTTGGCATGTCATGATGATCTTACATTTGACACAGGCCTTGGATACATGAATGTTCAGTGGAGACTACATGCCACAACTGCACCATCATCAGCCCTAAACAAAAGGAGCAGAGACCCATTCTCCACATACATACAGATATCAGTGACAGTGATGTGTTGACCTTAAGCGAGCTACTACATTTGCACCTAGTGTCAGAAGAATGCACCTGGCAAGAGCTGTCCTGGTATGTATGTTTAGAATACAACAAGGTGTATTCTGTATTGTCCATTAGGTTCCAGTCCGACGGCGGGTCGGTTTGCCCGACGGCCGAAGGCCAGAGGGAGATCAAACCCGCAGGAGGGCTGGGACCAAGGCTGATGCGGAATACACCATGTTGTATTTAACTTATGACATAGTATGCCAAAATTTGACATTATACAACTGTTGTATAATGTCTTTGGTATGAGTCACATTTCGCATTGAAAGGCGTGTTTTCCCGGGTTGGTATGACATACATAAACTACAAGTCTACAACATGGCGTATTTTGCATCACCCTCGGTCCTAGCCCTCCCGCGAGTTGGATCTCCCTACGGCCTTCGGGCGATCCGACCCACAGGAGGACTGGGACCGAGGGTGATTCAGAATTCACAGTATGGTATTCCATATGTAAGCCTTCGTTGTAAATTTTAAGATTAACAGCTTGTTCCTTTCTAATGTATAAAAATCATGTTTTCAAATTCTCAGTAAAATGGTGGACCATAGGGGCTTCATACGTAGAGAATTGACTTCAAAGGGACCTCTCCTAGTCATAAGTCTTGGACGGTATGACAACAACTTGCAGATAGACAGACGACAGTTGCAGATTGAAGAGAGGCTGGAGATTGGTGGGCAACACTACAGACTGGTGGCCACTTTGGTAAAGTATCCATAATTTACCATTAAAATGTGACAGTGCAAAATTTATGCTACTTTTCTTTGATGGGTCTTCTGTATTTCTGCAGTAAAAATTAGAGATATGAAACATGATTGCCTGTTTGCCCTTGACAGTGTCACATTGGAAATTCCAAGTCTGGCCACTACATCGCATACACTCTTAGGAATGGACAATGGTTTACCTGTAGTGATGAAACCATCACAAGATGTGATATCACAAGTGGAAAAGGAATGGCTGACTCCACTGTTTTCTTCTACCAGAAATGTGGTGAGACAGGTTTCTTAATTATAATCAAAACAACATATAATGTGCACATTTTGCAGCTTAAACATTTGCAGAAGTAAACTCAATGTTTACTATTCTGAAAAACAAAACAGTAAAAGAATCTGCACAACATTTGCAGCACAGTAATGAAAAAAAATAATGTATTGTTTATAGGCATTAATGTAAGACTATTTTTCTCTCTGTTTTTGTTTACTACATACATAGCAGACAAATGCCAGGACCCAAGATTGGAGGTAGGAAAACTAAAACACCTTTTGCATTATCAATACAGAATTACTAATTATTTGCAAATCAATGTCACCACTCCATGCCTAATTGAAAATGAACAATGTTTATGAACTGAGGAGAATGGAACAAAATGTTTTTTGTGCATTTCTACATTTTGTAGGTTTTGATTGAAATTGTTTATGTAGTGATATAGCGCAGCCTTGACATTGTAGAAATCAATTGAAATCTAAACAAAGAAATTATTGATGTAGCAAACTTTGAAGTTGGCCCAAATGGTAAAAAATGACATTACATTGAGCTTTATACCTGTGGTTGATTGCTACTACCAGTATCCATTGTTTTCCATCAAATTGCATTGAGGCCACACCAATTTAATTTGTTGGTTCTCGGATTTTTTCAGAAAAAATATGAAGCGACAGGGCGAAAAAAAATAAAAATAAAAACAGGCCTGGGCATCCTATTATAGCCCCAAATGCTAGAATTGGTGCCATGAAGGCAACACAAAAGACTGGGTTAAAATTTGAATAATGAATTTTGAACTTTTAATCAAACCAGTGCATTGGTAGATGTAATAACTGTAACAACTAGGGGTAACAGGTCTTTCTTGAACTGTTGGAGGCAAAATATGAGCATTTTTGAGTTGATTCAGAACCAGAATTTTTTTTTTTTTTGCAAATCAGAAAAAAATGAAGAGGCGAATCCGAGAACCAACAAATTAAATTGGTGTGGCCTGATGCTACAAAATGTAATATTTCTGTCCAGGAAAGTTCAGCCTCTGTTCCCACGCAAATGAGTGATCCACCCCACAAGGGTCAGTCACTACACCTCAGGAGACAGAATAGAGAGTTCCTGGTTAACACAACTGGACTAGCAAAGCTGCTCCCTGAAAAGAGGGTAGTTAAGGCCACCAAGTCAGATGGAACAGTGAAGTATTACATCATCCAGCCAACAACTGTCACTAAGTGTAAGTTGCATTAAACAAAAATTATAATGAATAAGCAAAGTGGTAAAGAAACAATTCCTTTTGAGTTATTATATCATAATATTATCGAGTACCTAATTTTGCATTTGATCTTTGCCACACTTCTTGCTCAGTATCTTATGATGTAGACAGTATACATTAAATTTTGTAACTCTAACTACTGTAAAAAAATTATTCAACTCAGTTAAAAAATCTATTAATTTTCAAAATTGAATTAAGGCTTTACTTCAATGTCAACACTGCTACAGCTGTCACTGCTACTGCCACCTCTGCTACAGCTGTCACCACCACAGCCACCTCTGCTACAGCTGTCCCAGTCGGAGCCACCTCTGCTACAGCTGTCCTTGTCGGAGCCACCTCTGCTACAGCTATCCCAGTCAGAGCCACCTCTGCTACAGCTGTCCCTGTCGGTGCCACCTCTGCTGCAACTGTCCTTGTCGGAGCCACCTCTGCTACACCTGTCCCAGTCGGAGCCACCCCTGCTACAGCTGTCCGTGTCGCAGCCACCTCTGCTACAGCTGTCCCTGTCGCAGCCACCTCTGCTACAGCTGTCCCTGTCGGAGCCACCTCTGCTACAGCTGTCCTGGTCAGAGCCACCTCTGCTACAGCTATCCCTGTCGGAGCCACCTCTGCTACAGCTGTCCCAGTCGGAGCCACCCCTGCTACAGCTGTCCGTGTCGCAGCCACCTCTGCAACAGCTGTCCCTGTCGGAGCCACGTCTGCTACAGCTGTCCTGGTCAGAGCCACCTCTGCTACAGCTATCCCTGTCGGAGCCACCTCTGCTACAGCTGTCCCAGTCGGAGCCACCCCTGCTACAGCTGTCCGTGTCGCAGCCACCTCTGCAACAGCTGTCCCTGTCGGAGCCACCTCTGCTACAGCTGTCCTGGTCAGAGCCACCTCTGCTACAACTGTCCCTGTCGGAGCCACCTCTGCTACAGCTGTCCTGGTCAGAGCCACCTCTGCTACAGCTGTCCCTGTCGCAGCCACCTCTGCTACAGCTGTCCCTGTCGGAGCCACCCTAGCTACAGTTGTCCCTGTCGGTGCCACCTCTGCTACAGCTGTCCCTGTCGGAGCCACCTCTGCAACAGCTGTCCCTGTCGGAGCCACCTCTGCTACAGCTGTCCCTGTTGGAGCCACCTCTGCTACAGCTGTCCCTGTTGGAGCCACCTCTGCTACAGCAGTCCCTGTCGGAGCCACCTCTGCTACAGCTGTCCTGGTCAGAGCCACCTCTGCTACAGCTGTCCCTGTCGGAGCCACCTCTGCAACAGCTGTCCCTGTCGGAGCCACCTCTGCTACAGCTGTCCGTGTCGCAGCCACCTCTGCTACAGCTGTCCCTGTTGGAGCCACCTCTGCTACAGCAGTCCCTGTCGGAGCCACCTCTGCTACAGCTGTCCCTGTCGCAGCCACCTCTGCTACACCTGTCCCTGTTGCAGCCACCTCTGCTACAGCTGTCCTGGTCAGAGCCACCTCTGCTACAGCTGTCCCAGTCGGAGCCACCTCTGCTACACCTGTCCCAGTCGAAGCGACCCTAGCTACAGCTGTCACCAACACAGCCACCTCTGCTACAGCTGTCCCAGTCAGAGCAACACCAGCTGCCCCAGAATCAGAGATTGTAGTGGAGGGATTTGGGTTGAGCATCTCACGGAGGGACATGAAGACGATAGAAGGATTGAATTGGCTAAATGACAAGGTTAGCACTACTCTTATAAGTGAGTGGTATATTGTGTGTATATTGTGTTTGACATAGTTGACATAGCATGCAATAAAGTTTATGAAATTATTATATTCTGATTGTATAATTTATTTTTGCAGATTATCAATTTCTACATGCACCTGATAACAGAAAGAGCCAAGCTGCAGGTGGGTACTGAAGCATTACTTTTCCCTTACTATATACATATAGGTAGGGTCATTTGTACATTTGTTGATAGTGCTCTGAATGGTTGGACGGAATTTTTTCCTATTTCTTTTTACATGATTAATTTATGCATGTAAACTTATGGCAACATCTTAACAGGGCGGCCTGAAGGTGTATGCCTTCGACACATTTTTCTACACAAAGCTGGTGCAGGAAGGGGCCTCCTCTGTTTTGCGGTGGAAACGAGGAGTAGACTTGTGTGCAGTGGACATTGTCTTGGTTCCCATCCACCTTGATAGCCACTGGTGCCTGATGGTAGGTATTAAGGCTGATAATTATACCAAAGTATTCCTTTGAACATGAAGCGAACCTTTTTTATGATCAACCCCAATGCTTGCACACATGAAAAAGTAATTTTTAAGTGGTTAAGGCATTAAACTTTAGCAAGTCGATATGTGGTATAATAAATATGTAGAAGTTTAACATCTGTAACATAACAGCCACAATGTAGACTTTTAGTAATCTCCCTCAATCCATTATCCGTTAAAAATTGTATTTTTTGTTCAACAATCCAAAACTCAACCACATGCCTGCCAGTGGTTGGTGCAGTGTGCTACAGTATATGGTATGATCCGCAAAAGAAGAGTTACCATGTTGAGATTATTAGGTTTACTGGCTGTAGGACCCCAATATATAGCCTGCTTAAAGCAATTGGCACGTGAAAGAAACAAGCAGGAAGATGTAAATACTGTCATTTTATTTTTGCTTTGCTGTATTTAGGTGGTAGACATGAGAAGGAAGACGATAGTCTATTATGATTCGATGGGAGGTCAGAACAACAAAGGCATCAATGCACTTCGGTAAGTCAATGTCAGTGTTCAACTCCAGGTTTATATCCTATCATCATTTGTTGTGATCAGGGATACATACATGTGTATAGGGTGATCCCTTTTATGGATAATTTACCGCATTTTATTTTTTCCTGTGGAGCTCCACAGATACAAGAAAAGTTGTTTTTAAATGCAATCCGTCTTGGACTATGGAACGCATAAGAAAAACGGGGTCAATGGATCTTTATTGGTTTTGGCATGTAGGTAATTGTGGAACGATTGTCATAATTACATCCATATTGTAATAATCTGGACCTAATTTAAAAGAATTATCCGCAAAGCAGAACTTCCATTTTGAAAATTATCTGGTGTTTTGAGCATGCCACCGTCGTTGGAAACAAAAACGGAATATAAGATGCTACCTTCTCGGCCTTCTAACCATATGGTAAAAGAAGTTGTAATCAGGTAAAACATAACCAGTTTATTTTAAAACCTAATTTAACTTGACGAAATTTTCAATAAGAACATTAGAAATAAAAGCCTACTACTAGTACTAGTAGGCTAGTGAAAACAAAGTCTTAATTATTAAGTTAATATGAATCATGAACATACACTTTCATGATTGGTTTTGGGACTTGTTTTAAAGGATCTTAACTTTAAGAGAATGGATCCGGAATTAATGGTGTTTATGCTCCTTTTTTTCCTTTACTTTGTGTCTAGTACTTATCTACAGACAGAACACATAAACAAAAAAGGGACCTCTCTGGACTGGAGAGGAATATATGCTGAGGTAAGGCAATTTGCATTATGACGACAATACTGTATACATTGTAGTGTAGCAAAATGATGTGCTGTTATGCCAACATTTAACTTCCTTTGTAAACGATATCAGAGATCAGAACAAAACTTGTTGCAGTCAGCTGTTTTTCTTAC
This sequence comes from Branchiostoma floridae x Branchiostoma japonicum, assembly GCA_013266295.2. Classification (NCBI taxonomy): domain Eukaryota; kingdom Metazoa; phylum Chordata; class Leptocardii; order Amphioxiformes; family Branchiostomatidae; genus Branchiostoma; species Branchiostoma floridae x Branchiostoma japonicum. The sequence continues at coordinate 18,179,189 of CM023830.1, read as the reverse complement.
TTTATTTTAGATTGACATTGTTGTCAAATCCCAACAGCCGGCCAGTTGAGGGTGTGTTGAAGTTACTGGTTTGCCCTTGTTCCCCACCTGTCTAACATAGTTTATTACTGTAGAACATCCCACAGCAGAAGAACAGGAGCGACTGTGGTGTGTTCGCTTGCAAGTTTGCGGAATACGCAAGTAGAGACGCCCAGATAGACTTTACACAGGTAAGAGCAAATCTTCAAGACTTGATAGTTAATGCTGGAACTTATCGGGTTACTCTCAACTCTCGAATACAAGTACCCCCTGGAATAAAAGTACCCCCCGGAGAAATTTTCAAAATGTAATAAAAGTACCCCCTGGAATAAAAGTACCCCCTGGAATAAAAGTACCCCCCGGAAAATTTCAAAATTTACATGTAATGTAGGCATCGTCTATACTAAAATGTGTTCTCTTCAAAATCTAATAAACATACCCCCCCGAATAAATGTTACCATATTGACAACCATGTTCCTCTTAAAATGCACTCTTAAAGGTCATTGAGTCGTGTAATGCAGCCTAATCTATATGTATCTATGTAAAAAATGAAAATATAATTAAATATAGACAGCAAAAATATATGCACTGTGCATTTGGAAATGTATTCAATTTCCAGAAACATTTCAATGATAAAAATACCAACAAAGGAACAAGCACACCCCAAAGCGAAGTTTTGTTGAAAACCTCCATCTCAAAATGTTTGTATTGGTCACATTTGCCTGAGATTTGAACTTGAAGTCGGGGAAATGTTGAACTAAGAAAAACACCCCAAAAATGAAAAACTGAAGTGTGTTTTGCGTTTTAAAACAATGAATTATATTATCTAGAGGCATACAGACAAGTAAAATTGTAAACTGGCCATGTTATCATAAAAAAAAGTTACCAAGAAATAGCCAGCGATCTCCCCTAATCATGTTGCAATGTTTCCCCTGATAGAGACTAACGTTATATCAGATGTAGCTACTTAGCCACGCCCCCCCCCCCATCCCTTTGATGTAACCTGAGATGCCTGTGAACTCAAGTGGCAAGAAGTTGGAATGTATCCAACTTTGAAACTGAACACTTTTTTTGCTGCCGAATTGTTTTGTAGCTGAATTGCTGGCTCTGCTTTATCAGTCTTTTTGTCAACTATGTGACACCCTGAAACTAGCTGCAGTGAAAGGTAAAACACTATCTTTTTATCTTTTATACAAAGGATCAAATGGCAGAATTCAGAAGACAGATGGTGTGGGAAATACTGCACAAGAAATTAAGGTACATGGTTATGATCCTCTAATTACACACAAAGGACGACTATATAAGACAAACAAGATGTTTTATTCAATGAATTTCTAGATTACTTTTGATTGTATGGTTTTGCGACAGTTATAACGGTTTGAGACCTTTTACCTATCCGCGACGGCCATATTACATGTATGTCGTGTGATGTGCAATTAAGTCACTGAAATTGGACGAAAGCTTTGGCTTACACTGAGATGCACAGCACAGACTATCACAATAGAAAGAATGATATTACAGCTGAGTGTAACTGTTAGTGTTAGCTCAAGGGTTTGTCCATCACATGTACGTATAATCACTGCAATATTTAGAGCCCTTACCACTTATCATATACATGTATCTTTGTTAGGTCGTCTCCACTGTAGAATAGCGAGAGTGTTTTGAATTGTTTTGACATCTAAGGCCTTTCTACTATTTAGGGTGGACGTCCTACATGTAAGGCACAGCCTGGAGAAGCGTATTGTTGAGTACATCAAAACCCAGGATGCCCAAGTAAGACTAGACTTGTTTCCACCACAAGCACTCTAAGTTTATTTATCTAAAACTATTTAGTAACCAATTATTGAATAGATACAGTCTTCATACTGATATAACTTTTCTCATTAATCTATTACAATTTTCCTATGAATTTATCTTTATTTTCAAACAGTTTGTGTGAATACTTATGCACCCTTAGCCTGTTTTTCTAATACAAAGTAGCCCGGTCTATCATCTTTTCATCTTGTTTTGTTATGATAAGTGTGCCTTATTCTGAGTGCTACTCTTGCCACGACTCCAGACAATGTGATTGTCTCCTCTTAGGAGGGTTCTGGGGTTTTGTTTTTGTTGCTGATGTTTTCTATTCTGAAACTCAATAGGGTCATCTGGCTGGTATTTTCCATAAATCAGTCCCATCCCAAAGACACCAAGGCTTCTACCACAAAGACAGATCTGTTCGTGTCCAGCTACAAGGACAGGGGACTAGCTTTATTACAAGTGACAAGCTGGTAAGGACCCACCAATATTTCCTATCAGTACAGATGCATCCTTTGGTATTGTGTGAAATCTAGGAGATGGACTGTTGTACTAAGACTTTGCATTGTTGTTACTTTGATGTAGTTGATCCCAAATCTACTTTTGCTTTGTGTGAACTTTCAAATAAAAAAGAAGAATATTTGCATGTGTCAGAGAAGCACCTGAAACTAGTCTTAACTATTAATCTAATCATGTTATTAAACAAAGTACATGTAGTGATCAGCACATATTAGAATCATTGTATAGATTTAGTTGATTGTGCCCAATATACCTGCATAATCTTTCTTCTTTATATTGCCATTAAATCAGGCCGAAGAGCTGTTTTCATTTCTGTCAGATCTTCATCTGAAGTGGGAGAAGAGAAACTTTCCTGACACAGGATATGTGGCCTATGTACTGATGCCTGAGGTGAGTGCCTCTAGATCTAATGTTGTATTCATTACCCTGACAAGTTGACAACTAATGACACAGGCAGTGTGCTTGTACAATCTACATGTACAATACATCAACAAAGATTGTATTGAAACTGACTTTACACTAAATTACAGAATGGAAAAACGTAAGGCCAAGGAAAAAAAATGTTGTGTTTCCTGTTTCAGTCCTGAAAAAATTAGGGTCGGTAGGTAGGGACTATCTTATTTTTATTTATTCTTTTTTTTAGACTTAGGTATTTGGTGTGTACATATAAGCAGAACATGTTGGAAAATCGATTGCGCACTATTTCATCACTCAGGTACTCAGCTGTCAGATCATGGAGCTAGAAAAGGTCAGTCAGCTCGAAAAATTTATGTCCCTAGCCCTTGCAGTGGTAGTGACACAGCAATATGCGGTAGGTTCCACACAAAAATAAGGCTAGGGTCGGCGTTTTTTTTTTGGGGTCGGTCGGGAAACAGGAAACACAACATTTATTTTCCTAGGCCTAAGCTGTCAGACCAGCAATATCGGTTCTAGACCCAAACCTTCCAGTTCTCTAAGCCACTTCCCATAGCACAAGTACAAGCAGGTGTTACAAGACAGGTTCCATGTCCAGGTAAGTTGTGATCAAGCAAGTTGCATGTCCGAAACAAGAGTTCCACGACCTCATATCTCCATGAAATATGGTTTCCTGAACACAAATAACATATATTTGATGTGAAAGTCCAATCCTTTGGCAATGTTTCATGTAAACATATCATTAATTATGCATATGACCTGTACATTAACATAATATATGTATGGTTTTGTAAACTTTTAACTAACTTACACATGTCACAAGTATGAAATTCCCATCAATGACCACTAAGGAATTATATAATTTTCATATTAATTATGCAGATGAGGTCTTTATTTGCATAATTGGTATCTGTTGATATTCTACCTGCAATAGATTATACACATTACATGTATGAAAGTCCTATAATGTAAAACACTGGAATTTCAGAATTTTCTCATTAATTATGCAAATTAAGTCCTCATTTGCATAATTTGCATTTGATTATGTACACCTCTGTATAAGCTACCTGCATACCAAAAATCATTATAATACGTTGCTCCTTTCTGGACTTATATGCTCGTAAAAATTTTTTCAAAAACCCCCCTGCAGTTCCAGCACAAGCTGCTAGGGGGACCAAACCCACAACACTTATTCCTGGCAGGAAAAGCTATCTGCCACCAAAAAATCAAAACCATAGCATGTTCAAGACAAAAGATACAAAAACCGGAAGTTCTGCTGCAGTACCAAGGTCAGCCACCAGGAGGCCCAGATTTGACCTTGACCTTTGTCTTCCTAAGACCTACCTACATACCAAATATCATCACCATCCATAAAGGCGTTCTTAAGTTATGCTCACCAGTAATTGGCGGAAACACACACAGACAGACACACACACAGACAGACAGACAGACACACAGACAGACAGACCCAAAACAATATCTCCATTTTTCATGGAGATAATAAGGTGAACAATTGACCATGTTTCATTTGAGTGATAGAGGATATCTTTTAAGATATTTCCCTGTGTGGAGTGCATTACATTACTAAACGTCAAAACATGGCCTTTAATATTCATGTTGCAGGCAATTCTGTATGGCCTCCACAAGGTCAAGGGCATCAGTATGGAGGCAGCTCAGGAACTGATGGATAAGGGACCAGAGCTGTCCGCAGAAGAGAGGATCTGGTACAGGAATTTATAAGCTTTGGGGCAAAGCCACTAAACAGAGGGGGAGAGGAGAAGAATCATCCACCAGGCACAGCTCACAATTAGTTTAAGTTACTTAGTAGGCACAATGTGCTTGGAAAGGAGCTCGAGGGTTCTAAACAGTTGATGCAACTGACATAGCCCACACCGTACACCCTTCTATGGGATTTACCTGACGGCTGCATAGTGATTTGACATAACGTTGCATGTAACTACTGTTTTTTTCTGTTATTGACAGGTCGGTTCTGTCAACACTCAACAGTGCCAAATTTTCTGTTATTACTGCACTGTCAATAAGTACATTACGACTTTTGTGACAGTAACATCACTTGATTGCAGTAAGTCTGTATGTTAGGAGGTGTTTATTGTTGCGTTTTTTTTCTTTTTCTTTCGACAATGACTAAGATTCATTACCATTCCCTGTACTAGAAGGCAATATTACGTCAGTGCCATGTGAAGTGCGCTAATTGTTTTGTTTTAAAACGTTGCTTAGTTTAAAGTGTTGTGTTACAGTAACATATTGGTTGACTGCTGAATAAAAAGTTCAAAATGGAACAATGGGCTCCAGCTGTGTCTGACTCTCTGAAGGATGATTGCAGTGTAAGACTTACTCTCCAAGCAGAGGTTTGGGTTTTGGGCTTATTTTTGGCATGTTTTTAGGCTTTTTTATCGGGCTTTCTTCTTTCACTGAAATTTTGTTTCCACTCAACCCAACGTTGGGTTGAGTGGAAACAAAATTTCAGTGAAAGAAGAAAGCCCGATAAAAAAGCCTAAAAACATGCCAAAAATAAGCCCAAAACCCAAACCTCTGCTTGGAGAGTATGTAAGACTGTGCTTGGCTTGAGGAACGATTGTGGGCATGGCTCTTTGGGTCACACTAGTGTTAAGATGAGTTAGATAGAACAGTATGGGTACTGTGGAGGTGAGAAAGTAAAAAAGTTCTATTGTAAAAGATTTCCTCCTTGAAAAGAGCCAGCATTTTAAATTTCAGCCTCTTGTGGCAGTTTCTCATTATAAGACATGGGGGGTGTGGCTCTTTGGGTTAATTAAGCACACTGGGTATCAGATATAACAGGATATTGAAGAGATCCATTTATTTGATCCTGAAATATTAAACCAAAGATTTTGTCAGCCATATTGTTTACAATGTGTGAATTTCAAGTACTGCAATACTTTAACAAACAGAAAATATTTCTCCAAAATTAAATTAAACATGACTACAATAGTTCACGTTACATATATATCCTTCCCTTGTAACATATGCTGGGATTTCAAAGAGATACATGCTTATAAACCAGAAACATAAGCATATGTAAAACGGTACACCTATGTGATGTCTTGGCCAGGTTGGGCCCCCTTTCCCCAAGAAATGTTAGATAACTGATTATGAATGTTATTCATGACTGTTCGGATATTATGAAAAACATTTCTTGGCCACCTGAGAGCTTCCGTGCTGATGATAATGGCACAGGAACCCATGATTGGGTATAAACATATAGAAAAAGCCATAGTGACTCATTTCTTACTCAGTGAGTAAGAAATGTAATACATGTACCAGAGCATGCAAGTTATGACATTAGGTCATGCAATCTGAATGTTTAGAGTACTGAATACATTGTCTATACGATTATAAATAAAAATCACAAAGTAACTGAATGTTTAGAGTACTGGATACATTGTCTATACGATTACAAATAAAAATCACAAAGTAACCCTAAGTATTTGCAAGTTTTTTTTCTCAATTTATATAATCTTTTAGGGAGTGATACACCCCGCAAAATTTACTAGTATCCGCCATCAAGTAATCTGAGTGCTAAATCCACCACCGAAAACATGTTTAAAGAGGTTTCCCTCTATATCTGCTGAGTTTCCGTGCAGCGCAAGCTTCTTTACTTTCCTTATTTTGACTCCAAACTTACGGCACGATGGTGAATATTAGACCTGGAAGCGGTCGGTTGAGGCCGGTTGAGGTATTTAGTCTTACCGGAAGGGCGGTTATACCGGCTATACAGTTAACGTTACAGATCTAGAAGCTCTACCGGCGTGTTTGATACTTAAGATTTCTAAAATACAAAACAATGCATTCTTATCATCGTACCTTGTCATACGTAGGCCCTTTTGTATCTGTTATTGTCGCTGCACATGCACTCGTTGTTGCTGTGAGGCCTATATATTCGCGGCCCCCATATGCCGTCCTGGGTGGTCGCCGCCATCTTGGAACTGTGGTGACGTAGGATGGCCATGAGAGGCGGGTCACCAGAGGCGGGTCACGAGAGGCGTGCGCCGAGGATGGAGACTTCCCCAGATGTAATTTTAAGCTTAAAGCCTGTAAAGTTTTAACACTACAATAAAGCATGCGCTTGGACTGGCATTCCAATAAGGCCAACTAGGGGTCGCTGTGAGACCGTCCTTGAACTTAATTTCAAGCTTTAAACCTGTAAAGGGTTAACGCTACATTTAAAGCATGCGCTTGGACTGTGATTTTAATAACACCAGCTAGGGGTCGCTGTGAGACCGTCCTTGAACTTAATTTCAAGCTTTAAACCTGTAAAGAGTTACCGCTACAATCAAGCATGCGCTTGGACTGTGATTTCAATAAGACCAGCTAGGGGTCGCTGTGAGACCGTGCTTGAACTTAATTTCAAGCTTAAAGCCTGTAAAGGGTTAACGCTACATTTAAAGCATGCGCTTGGACTGTGATTTCAATAAGACCAGCTAGGGGTCGCTGTGAGACCGTCCTTGAACTTAATTTCAAGCTAAAAGCCTGTAAAGGGTTAACGCTACATTTAAAGCATGCGCTTGGACTGTGATTTCAATATGACCAGCCAGGGGTCGCTGTGAGACCGTCCTTGAACTTAATTTCAAGCTTTAAACTTGTAAAGAGTTACCGCTACAATCAAGCATGCGCTTGGACTGGCATTTTGATAAGACCAGCTAGGGGTCGCTGTGAGACCGTCCTTGAACTTAATTTCAAGCTTTAAACCTGTAAAGAGTTACCGCTACAATCAAGCATGCGCTTGGACTGACATTTTAATAAGACCAGCTAGGGGTCGCTGTGAGACCGTCCTTGAACTTAATTTCAAGCTTTAAACCTGTAAAGAATTAACGCTACAATCAAAGCATGGGCTTGGACTGGCATTCCAATAAGACCAGCTAGGGGTCGCTGTGAGACCGTCCTTGAACTTAAACCAGCTAGGGGTCGCTGTGAGACCGTCCTTGAACTTAATTTCAAGCTTTAAACCTGTAAAGAGTTACCGCTACAATCAAGCATGCGCTTGGACTGGCATTTTGATAAGACCAGCTATGGGTCGCTGTGAGACCGTCCTTGAACTTAATTTCAAGCTTTAAACCTGTAAAGGGTTAACGCTACATTTAAAGCATGCGCTTGGACTGTGATTTCAATAAGACCAGCTAGGGGTCGCTGTGAGACCGTGCTTGAACTTAATTTTAAGCTTAAAGCCTGTAAAGTTTTAACACTACAATAAAGCATGCGCTTGGACTGGCATTCCAATAAGGCCAACTAGGGGTCGCTGTGAGACCGTCCTTGAACTTAATTTCAAGCTTTAAACCTGTAAAGGGTTAACGCTACATTTAAAGCATGCGCTTGGACTGTGATTTCAATAACACCAGCTAGGGGTCGCTGTGAGACCGTCCTTGAACTTAATTTCAAGCTTTAAACCTGTAAAGAGTTACCGCTACAATCAAGCATGCGCTTGGACTGGCATTTTGATAAGACCAGCTAGGGGTCGCTGTGAGACCGTCCTTGAACTTAATTTCAAGCTTTAAACCTGTAAAGGGTTACCGCTACAATCAAGCATGCGCTTGGACTGTGATTTCAATAAGACCAGCTAGGGGTCGCTGTGAGACCGTCCTTAAACTTAATTTCAAGCTTAAAGCCTGTAAAGGGTTAACGCTACATTTAAAGCATGCGATTGGACTGTGATTTCAATAAGACCAGCTAGGGGTCGCTGTGACACCGTCCTTAAACTTAATTTCAAGCTTAAAGCCTTTAAAGGGTTAACGCTACATTTAAAACATTCGCTTGGACTGTGATTTCAATAAGACCAGCTAGGGGTCGCTGTGAGACCGTCCTTAAACTTAATTTCAAGCTTAAAGCCTGTAAAGGGTTAACGCTACATTTAAAGCATGCGCTTGGACTGTGATTTCAATAAGACCAGCTAGGGGTCGCTGTGAGACCGTCCTTGAACTTAATTTCAAGCTTTAAACCTGTAAAGGGTTAACGCTACATTTAAAGCATGCGCTTGGACTGTGATTTCAATAAGACCAGCTAGGGGTCGCTGTGAGACCGTGCTTGAACTTAATTTTAAGCTTAAAGCCTGTAAAGTTTTAACACTACAATTAAGCATGCGCTTGGACTGGCATTCCAATAAGACCAGCTAGGGGTCGCTGTGAGACCGTCCTTGAAGTTAATTTCAAGCTTAAAACCTGTAAAGGGTTAACGCTACATTTAAAGCATGCGCTTGGACTGTGATTTCAATAAGACCAGCTAGGGGTCGCTGTGAGACCGTCCTTGAACTTAATTTCAAGCTTTAAACCTGTAAAGGGTTACCGCTACAATCAAGCATGCGCTTGGACTGTGATTTCAATACGACCAGCTAGGGGTCGCTGTGAGACCGTGCTTGAAATTAATTTCAAGCTTAAAGCCTGTAAAGGGTTAACGCTACATTTAAAGCATGCGCTTGGACTGTGATTTCAATAAGACCAGCTAGGGGTCGCTGTGAGACCGTTTTTGAACTTAATTTCAAGCTAAATGCCTGTAAAGGGTTAACGCTACATTTAAAGCATGCGCTTGGACTGTGATTTCAATATGACCAGCTAGGGGTCGCTGTGAGACCGTCCTTGAACTTAATTTCAAGCTTTAAACTTGTAAAGAGTTACCGCTACAATCAAGCATGCGCTTGGACTGACATTTTAATAAGACCAGCTAGGGGTCGCTGTGAGACCGTCCTTGAACTTAATTTCAAGCTTTAAACCTGTAAAGGGTTAACGCTACAATCAAAGCATGGGCTTGGACTGGCATTCCAATAAGACCAGCTAGGGGTCGCTGTGAGACCGTCCTTAAACTTAATTTCAAGCTTAAAGCCTGTAAAGGGTTAACGCTACATTTAAAGCATGCGCTTGGACTGTGATTTCAATAAGACCAGCTAGGGGTCGCTGTGAGACCGTGCTTGAACTTAATTTTAAGCTTAAAGCCTGTAAAGTTTTAACACTACAATAAAGCATGCGCTTGGACTGGCATTTCAATAAGACCAGCTAGGGGTCGCTGTGAGACCGTCCTTGAACTTAATTTCAAGCTTAAGACCTGTAAAGGGTTAACGCTACATTTAAAGCATGCGCTTGGACTGTGATTTCAATAAGACCAGCTAGGGGTCGCTGTGAGACCGTCCTTGAACTTAATTTCAAGCTTTAAACCTGTAAAGAGTTACCGCTACAATCAAGCATGCGCTTGGACTGGTATTTTGATAAGACCAGCTAGGGGTCGCTGTGAGACCGTCCTTGAACTTAATTTTAAGCTTTAAACCTGTAAAGGGTTACCGCTACAATCAAGCATGCGCTTGGACTGACATTTCAATAAGACCATCTAGGGGTCGCTGTGAGACCGTCCTTGAACTTAATTTCAAGCTTATAGCCTGTAAAGGGTTAACACTACAATAACGCATGCGCTTGGACTGGCATTTAAAAAAGGCCAGCTAGGGGTCGCTGTAAGACCGTCCTTGAACTTAATTTCAAGCTTAAAGCCTGTAAAGAGTTAACGCTACAATTAAAGCATGCGCTTGGACTGACATTTTAATAAGACCAGCTAGGGGTCGCTGTGAGACCGTCCTTGAACTTAATTTCAAGCTGAAAGCATGTAATTTGGTTAACTCTACAATTAAAGCATGAGCTTGGACTGACATTTCAATAAGACCAGATAGGGGTCGCTGTGAGACCGTCCTTGAACTTAATTTTAAGCTTAAAACCTGTTACACCATTGTTACCTCTTAGACATGTACCTTCGTGTTTCCATTAGCTTGAAAGGATGACTTGAAATCATTGAGAATACTTTCACAGAGACATTTTAATATTAATTTCAAAAGTTGTAATATTATAAAGGGCATGTATGATTCTACTAAATTTTTTTTGGTCAAACTGTGCCCTGGAGAGATAGTTACAAATGATCCTACCACAAATGTTACAGAATGGTACGAAGACAAAAATCACGAAAGACCAACATAGCTGACTTGGTCAGTAGAGTCCTACAAAACTGAGTATTTACATGTAGAGCTGTCGTCGTTGTAAGAAGATAGATTGGCTGAAAAAGTGTAAACAATACCGCATGTTGATGTTGCGATATTTACTTGTAACGTTACAGGTACTGCTGTAGGGTTATAGGTGATATTTTGTGCATACACGTAGCCTATAGCTAGTATCAAGGAGTTTATGAAAGCTCCTTGCTAGTATCAAGTAGATCAACTTACAATCAAAATATATTCTACACGGTATCACATGTATTACTACGGTAACCATACTACACATCATGGTGTAGGGAACCTTGGACAGTCCCTGACGCCAGACAAGATGTTATCATTGGGTTACTAGTAGTGCCTTGCACAAAACGAACGCTAGTAAGGGTAACAGCCGCCTTCTTAGAACTACTCAAGTACGGGCATCTCTTCAATGTGAAACTGGTGGAAGGTGACTGCAGATTAGCTTTCCTAGAGCACCGAACGGCCTTCTTCAAGTAGTTGCGATAGTTTTCACCAATGAGAGTATAGACAAACGGGTTCACAGCAGAGTTTGAGTAGGAGAGGATGAGAGCTGTGGTTTTGAGGGCGCTGATGGCGTCTGTGATCTCCACATCCAGGTTGAAGACGCGCCACAGGTTGACGGCATGGTTGGGCAGCCAGGAAAGCGCGAAAATCACCACCACGCTGACGATGATGCAGGTCGTGCGGCGGGTCTGACGAACCTGGTTGGGTTGCTGAGCGGGAGCTCGCTCCATGCGGGAGAGAAGGCGACGGATGATGAGGACCCCGCAGGCTCCACAGCAAGCCAGCGGCAGCACGTAGGTCAACAGGACGGTGTACAACATGTAGCCACGTTGTCCGGACTCGGACACCCACACCTCCTGGCAGTAGGTCCGCCGCCCGTAGTAGGTATTCTCTACCAGCTCGTAGTTCATCGCGACGGGGATGCCCAGTAGAGCGGACGCTGAAATGATATGAAATATTAGAAAACTAGAAGGTAACATTTGCAAAGTATTATGTTTACCTTCACATGGTCTAGACTAACAAACTACTGCTCTGTTTATTCTTACTTAAACATATTCACATACATGTACTTGTATATGGTGAACAGCGCTCTTTCCTGCTACATAATATAATCCAACACCACAGGGTGTCTGGTACAGCACCAGTTACCATGGTGACAGACCTCTTGTCCAGGTCATTGACCTTATGTGTTAAGTGGCAGCACGTGAGAGGGGGAATTCCCTAACCACAGATCACAAAAGTTCAGGCACAGCCTAGGAATGATGTTCTTGCGTCTATACCTGTCCACACGGATGCGCAGAGGATCTTGGCGACCTTTTTGGTCCGGAATGACATGGAGGAGACCGGGTGCACGATCGCGCAGTACCGGTCAACACTCAGCACGGCTAGGGTCAGACACGTGGCTTGGACGGTCACCTGGGGGGGAGGACCGAAATGTGAAAATAAACATATAGTTAAGGTGACACGCACGCACACACACACACACACACACACACACACACACACACACACACACACACACACACACACACACAAACACACTGCATTGTATAATAACGGGGAAATACTCGATTGGTTTACATAATAGAATTGATATTTTACTCATACACAGGTATAACACCGCGGTATATGTTTCATACCATGATTACACAGTACACATGCCTGGCGACTTCGAAGGATGTGGATCCTACTACCAAGGGCAAACCGGGTCACAAACCCACTCACTTCAAAATCTTGTTGCTGCGGACAAAAATACACACAATCCCCTTAAACCAGTGCCACTCGAAACAATACTTCCGTCCCAGAAGTAAAGGCACCTTCATCAGGTAGCTGACAAACTTGCACGTGAACAGTAACAAACACAAACAAACCCTCTAAACCAGCGCCGCCCAAAACAATACTTCCGTCCGAGAAGTAAACACACCTGCATCATGTAGTTGACAAACTTGCACATGAACAGGCCCAGTTTCCATTCGAACGTGACGTAGTTGGCGGCGCTGAACGGCAGACAACAGATAAGAAAGGCCAGGTCCGTCACGGCTAGATTGGAGATGTAGTAGTTTGTAACGGTGTGCATCTCATGGAACCGTGCCACGATGTAGATAACCAGCGAGTTACCGGTCAGACCCACCAGGAACACTACTGCACTGATAGTCGGCATAAGGTAGGCCGTCACCTGGAATGAAACGGTCAAAGCTAGAAAGGTAACATTTGCAAAGCAAATGCATAATGTTAGCTTCACATGGTCTAGACTCTAGTCTAGCAAAGTACTGCTCTGTTTATTCTTGATAAAACACGTTCATATATAATATATGGTGAGCGGCCCCTCCAGCTCTGTCATGTAACCCAACACCACAGGGTGTCTGCCACAGCACCAGTTACCATGGTGACAGACGTCTTGTCCCAGTCATTGACTTTGATTGAGGACGATGAAGAAACAGAACAAGCACACACACACACACACACACACACACAAACACACACACACACACACACACACACACACACACACACACACACACACACACATAAACACACACACACACACACACACACACACACACACACACAAACACACACACACACAGATACACACATACACACACACACACACACACACACACACAAACAGACACAGACACTCACATACATACATACATACATACATACATACATACACACACACACACACACACACATACACACACACACAAACGCCCACATACACACAGACACAGACACACACACACACACAAACAAACGCACGCACACACAGACACATACATACACACACACAAACACACACACACACACACACGAACACACACAAACACACACAAACGAACGCACACACACACACACACATATACACACACAAACACACACACACACAAACACACACATACACACACAAACAAACGCACACACACACACACATACACACACACACACACACACACACACACATACACACACACACAAACACACACACACAAACACACATACACACACAAACAAACGCACACACACACACACACACACACACACACACACACACACATACACACACACATACACATACATATACAGGTTAATACAGTTATACCTCCATACTACAACTGGATACGGTCCAGATTATCAAATGCACGCACCTCTGTGGGCGGTGAGCCTGTTGTCGTCATGTTGGTGTGATTGAACCCCTTCTCGTCCCCGGTTCCGCCCTCCACACTGTCCATACTGGGTACAGGCGAGATGAGCAGCAGCACACAGCCGAGGATAGCGTTCGTGTATCTGTACTGGTGACCTGATGTGTAGAACAAAGAGAAATCATCATTCACAGCAATGAATGAAAGAAACTCAAACTCTACTACAGTTCTAATCCGGACTGAATCGCATTAATTTTACAGTACTCTTACATTGTAAAACACTATAATTAATTAAAACATAAACAGCATAAAACGGCATAGTAGTATTCAGAAGATATGAACAACATTTCGAGATGCTTCTCAAATGGATTTTTATCGACAATCCATACCCATGTCTGCGAACAAGCGAAGAAGTAACTGTATGAGTATAACTTTATACCTCCATGGTATAACTATATCGTGTACAAATCCTATCACAATTATGTTAATGTTGAATCCTGCTTTCTCAAGTAGCCAGTTATAATGCAATGTGGCCTCGCTATAGCTGGTGTTTTCATCCAAGCACATGCACCGGGTCAGCCTTTTTTTTTATTATCATAAACATTGATGCAAATACGAATATAACATGAACGTAAAGTAACACATACATGTAGCTTCAGAACACAGTGAACCAGTAACACCTAGCTTCAGTGCGCGGTGCACCACTAACACCTAGCTTCAGTACACGGTAAACCAGTAACACCTAGCTTCAGTACCGGGTCACCCCTGCTCTTCTCGATAGGTACTTTCTTTCGTGACACACACAGTCACTGCATATGGAGATCCTTCTACGATCCTTCTCTACAAGATCAATGCCGAATTACAGCTACCTCGATGGACTTGTTACTCACTACTGCGCACGTATCAGGCTTTGTAACTGTAATATTCCCCTGGTCAAGACCCTCACCGGTCAGGGTGCTTATCCAAACACAATGGCAAACAATTTGTACCACTGAGGCAGGTTAAACTGTAATGGAACTTCCGTGAATAGTTTCAGGTTGGTAAGTCACTGTATCTGTATCTGTATCTGTATCTGTATAGCCAGTATAACCGCCCTTTGGCGTAACACACCAGCTTCGCAGGCACGCGGCGCGGCGGCAGCTGGCTACATTACACCGAACGACCTGTTACACCTAACCTTTGAACGTCTAGCTCTAGACATTGTTTAAAACTATCTAAAGACGATACCTCTACTGTACTTGGTGGCAGCGAGTTCCACTCTACGATTGTTCTAGGAAAAAATGAGTTTTTGAACACCCCTATCCTTGGTTGATAGCTCTGGTACTTGACTATTTCTTGTTCTTTTTGAGCTGGTACTAGGTACTTGGTAGTTGGTACATACACCAATTTATTAGTCATTTTGTACATCATGCATAGTCTGGACACTTTTTTTCGCCTGTCATCCAGTGACGCCCACTGTAGGTTTCTTTTCATTTCCGTGAGACTGGCGTAGTTGTTGTTCGTGCAGAATCTTGTGCGTCCGTGAATAGTTTCAGCAGGTTGGTAAGTCACTGAATAAGTTTAAAGAGACTCTTTTTTTACACAACCAGGAGAATTATTCAGCCGACGTTTCGGTGACCGTCTGTTACTTTGCATTGGGGACGCATCTATTACAGCAACACCTGTGCTGCGCAGTGTGAACCAGTCAGAATTGCCCTGAGGAAAGTGACAGGCGGTCACCGAAACGTCGGCTGAATAAAACTCCTAGCTATGTAAAAAAAAGTCTCGTTGTTTTGTAATGGAACCATGAGCTACTACCGAGATCAAAGTCAGACGTCAGACACATGAGAAAATGAATCGAGATTAACTTTCGTCGCCTGAGCGTGTGTTGTAATGGTGCTCTGAGCGACCGACGAGATTGAATTCAGACTCCAGACATTGAGAAGAATTTACTAAAATTAACTTTCTTTGCCTCGACATGGTCAATAGATGAGAAAAATGACACTGACACAGGGTACTAGTGTTGTGGATTTGGTCCAGCTGCAGGTTTACATCACACTTATCAGACCTGTACTAGAATATGGGCATGTACTACTAGTAGGGTGCAACAAGGAGCTGGAAAGACTGATTGAAAGAGTACAACGGAGAGCACTCCGGATCATCTCACTGGGGGGAAGACGTGAGGTGCCTCCTCTGCCAACACTGAAGGAAAGGCGAGAGGTGGCGGCAGTGAAGCTACTGAAGGACATGCTGGACGAGGGTCACCTCCTCCATGACCTGGTTCCACCGGCCAGGACAAAGGCCACTGGGAGGACCCTAAGAAACGGAACTGCACTTACAGTGCCAGCAGCCCGTACAAACAGACTGAAAAACTCTTTCTTACACAAGGCAATATGCCTGTACAACGAGTCTATGCTGTAAGACTCTCAGGACTCTCTGGCTTTACTGTTGTGCCCATGTGTGGCTTTTTGAAATGTTTTTTTATTGTTTGTGTGTTGGTAGATGTATTGTAATTATTATGTCAATTTGTATCTGCTGGACAAGTTTATTGTAAAAAAATCAGTGTTATTCAGCATGTTCTTGTACTGCTGCGAGGCTGGTTTTTATGAAATAAAACTGTTATAAACTGAGAAAAATGCATTCAGATGAACTTTCGTTGTATTGTGTTGTAATGTAACTCTGAGCGCCCACCGTGGTTGAATTCAGACTCCAGACATGAGCAAAATGCCTCGGCATGGTCGGTGGATGAAAATTGTGTCCATAACAAGTAGATGTGGTCAGTAGATGAGAAAAATGACACTGAGAAAAATGCATTCAGATGAACTTTTGTTGTAATGTGTTGTAATGTAACTCTGAGCGCCCACCGAGGTTGAATTCAGACTCCAGACATGAGAAAAATGCCTCGGCATGGTCGGTGGATGAAAATTGTGTCCATAACAAACCTTGCAGCACTTCACAGCTCTGAAGAATAACCTCAATTGCCGAGTGACTTCGTCTGAAGTGAAAACCCATCAGATATGATCGAAGTACGGTTCATCATTTTCTTGAGATACAATTTGTCGACCATATCTATGTTCCTTTACAGATACTGCTAAAGCTTTTAAGCTTGTTTTCTTGAACTATATTCCGGGCTCTAGAATTCTGATTACACTCCATGTTTTGATTATATGTCTGCCCTATTCTGTGTCCACAAGGCAGAACACGCTATATAATCAGACCGCGTGTTTAGTTATGTAACGTTAAATATAAAAAGCTCGGCGGGGTCTAAACTGCACTATATGTAGCTTCAGGAGTACATGAGAAAAGCTAGCTCAAGCCTGGACGATGTACTGTGCAATTTACGGACACTGTGGATCATACACGTGTATCTTATAAAAAGATAACTCTTGTGACATAAGCAATAAGTGTATATGTTAACTACACCTCTTCGGGCCTAGTAGTAGAGCAGCTTCTTCGATAAGGTTGATTCCATAGCCCGCGCGCCCACCTCCGCCAAAACGTTGAAATGCGTAACAGAAGCATGAAAATTCAAATATTTCACGAGTCGACATGCGAACACTGTCCCATTGTTTATACCAAGGAATCTCTCATTGGTTTAACTGCTAATTGTGATGTACAGTATATTCAGGAAACTCAGATTTTGTCCGCTAAAAATAAGGCATCCCATCGTGCGTGGGGTCCGTCGACCACACTGGCCGAACGAAGCGGCGGTGGGTTCGCCCCCCTCCCCCTTTTCTTCCCGTATGGGACATCGTAGCGGCTTCCTCCAGGCGCACACGAGCCTTGGCGTCCTTGCGCGGTTCTGGATACGACAGGGCTTTAGCCGGCAATGGAGATGCCAAAACAACTGCCAACCCTTGAGTCAAGGCGAAGGGAAGCGTCCAGAACTGAAAAGGATCTTGAAAGATCCCTCACACCCCTGCCACGCTTTCATTCACCCGACTGAGAAACTGCGATACGAACTGAGACGTACATGTAGATCGCAGTACAAACTCCCAATCAGCCGGGCTGAAAGACACAAAAATTCCATTGTTGCGAGGGCCATGAAAGACTTACGAAATCTAGGCTAAGGCCCATATTCCTTGTCGTCCACATTACCTTCATGCATATTATGTACTTCTTTTTATCACTGTGTATCCATTATGTCGTCCATGTACTTTTACTATATTTACCATATTTTAATTAATCGTTATGTAATGTAATATTTTATTAAATGATGAAATGTTGTTTATTGACAGTATTGTTTTTTTTTTAATTGACAAAATGTATAATCAACGCAAGTCTAAGGACTGCCAAGTTGATGAATAAAGTTTGAATTGAGGTGTTAGGAACCCCTCTTTTCGGCACCAAGGACATCGCCCGCGGACGCACCGCCACTTCACTGCGGCCGCAGCTGAGTGCTCTTCGCAACCGTGCTTTATCAGAACCGTGCCAAGGTGCGGCTCTATTTATTTCTTTTCTTTATTCATGACACCAAAAAGCAAACCTTGCAGCAGGGATGAGAATCCCTGAATTAAAAGAGTTTGCGTACAAAAATGAAAAGTTACAATAGACAAGACAGGCAATATATACAATCCCGCATATACAATATAGTACATAGATTTTGTACCAGGCAAATAACCTTTATCCAGATGAGGTTCAGGAAAGGTAAAGCTAGTGATCTGACAGTTCTTTGTTGTATAGGGCTATGGTCCTATGCAGAAAGGACTGCTGAAGCCGCTTCGTCCTTGCCTTCTTGGCTCTGGATAGTCCACGCGTATCCAGAGCCGTTTCTGAGGCAAATCTCCGTTCTTGGATGCGCGGAGACTATCCTGAATCGTGCCTTATCCTAACCCTAACCCATTCAGGCATAGAAATAGATACATGTAGGCACGGCTCTGGATACGATAGGCCGTCCCGATTTCAGAGTGCGTGCGCCGGGCCGCCCCGACACAGGAGAAATAGCGGTAGAGTTAAAACCGAGATCTAGAGGTTCTGAGTTCGAATCCCTAGCGGGTCCCAAAGTTGTGACTTTGACAAACCAGTCACTTTCCACCAATCTCCTCTCTCGACTCAGGTGGAAATGGGTACATAGCCTTAGTACCACATGTAGCGTACTCTCTGGCGAACTGTATGATTTGAATTTCTGTGAGTGGCAATTTTGACGTGCGTGGGCTTTCCTAGGTTCTTCTAATTATAATTCTGATCTACTCTTTATAAAAGGGTTATGATTGTCACCTTGCGTTGACTAGGAAGAGGAGGCTACGTTTGGGGAATCCTCAAACGAACAGTTATATAAAACATGTTAAGAAATATGTTGAAAAACGGTTAGGTTCAGTTTACAAGTATAGCTAGGTAAAGCAGTCAGCCTTCAGTTGAGATGATCAAGCATGATGATCTAGCTGCAAAGTGACCTCATCTCATCTACAGTTTTTTTTTATTGAACAACATAAAATGAACATAAAGAACACAGTGCAGGGCAACTCTAGCTGGTTGCTAATATCAGCCCCACCACTGACAAAGAAAGTAAATACATATACAATGGCAGATCATTATAACAAAACAGCAACAAGTAACATAATTATAACAGCAAATAACAAAACAGCAAAAGGGCAATATAAACGATAACATATAAAAAACGATCATAAAGGTTTAAGAATGAATAGTTTACCGTAGGCAGAACCGTTTTTGTGAACAATGTACGTTTGGGTCAAGATATGTCTGTTGGTTTCCAGGCTCACGAGAGGTGAGCCCTTAAGTAATAAGTAGGTACAAGCTTGTTCAGACCGATTTTGCAAGTCAAGAATGGGGCCTACTAGATGTTGAAGATTGCTGAGTAGGGACAGTCTAGAAGAAGGGCAGTATAGATGAAAATGCACAACGGTTTCGCATCGGCACCCGCAGATGCAAGCATCTACAGTTGTATCCTTTAGTCTAATTATTCGATCGTTGGGGCATCACAGATGAAATGACAACCAGTTTTAGTTCTCTCCACCCTTCTCAGTTTTCTGATCCTCAGAACGTTTCACTTAATGTCCTGGTGGTCAATACTCTGAAAGTATCCTCGCATCTCTTCCCTTGCCTACCCTTCTTTCTTCCTCCTTGTACTGTTTCTTGCATGGTGGTTTTGGCGAGTCCCGATGACCGTGACACGTGGCCATACCTCTACTTCAGTTTCCGTTTCTTTACTGTGGTTATTAATGAAGAGGTCTTCACACGAACGTAGACATGTTTGACCAAAATGATTTGACTTTTCAGTGAGGATATTCATACAAGGCTTCATACTTCATATCTATAGATAAAATCGGAAAATACGGCCATGAACGTCTTCAATTCTTCTATCGCAATGCTTCTGCACGTATCGCAGGTCCTCAAGGGTATCTTAAGAGTCATCCAGAGAGCTGTCTTCAAGTAGATCTAAAAGCCTCTTACAAGCAAGGTGGGTGAGCAATCCCGAAGAGTCAAGGTCAAGCTTCAAAGGCACTCTTTAAGTTATTCCTTTGAAAGTGGAAGATTAGCTCGGCACAGGGTCGGTAGTAAAGAGGCGGTAGCACGAAATGTCGGCTTGGGGGAAGGGGACAGAATACTGATGGCTGAATTTTCGCCGTCGCTCGCGCTGTTGAACTCGTAACCCTCTGAGACGCTATTATACGTCGCACGATTCCAAAATGATGACATTCTTGTGATAGGATCATGAAAAATAGTAAAGGTATTAGTGAAAAAGGAAAAAAGCACAAGCTCGGATTCGAACCCGGGTCAAAAAGCGTGGCTCTAAAATCTTAACCTATACCCTATCCCTCCACGCCACGGTGTGGATGGGCCGTGGTGATGCACTTAAAGTTAGCCGTTCTGACATATAGCATCGACCGTTTCAAAAGGCGACGACAGCTTACGAAACGAAAATTAGCATCGGCAGTTGGCTCTGTCAAAACTTGCTGGAAAATCCTACGGCATCAAAATCATAGGACGACATACGACCTTCGCACCCTATCCAAAGCTAGGTACTCATTTCACCCGAGTGAAGGAATTGGTAATCAGTTCTTTTCTCAAGGGTACAGTATTAAGACCAACTAGGGATTCGAACTCAGGACCTCTAGATCCCAGGATAACTAAAAGGTCATATGATACCTCTCTGCAATGCGAGAATGAAATGAAATGTTCGCGAAAAGAAATCGAAGCTGTGCGTCTGTAGCCTGACTAAATCTCATTTCTATCAGCCCTTCCACTGGTCACGCCCCCAGAGTCCAAATCAGACCGGAAAGTGGGAGATTTCGCCACAAGGGTTAATATGTCGGCGCCAAACGTGACTATATCTGTACAATGCCACGTTCAAGGCATTAAAGAAACGCCTGTACACATGTACAAGCATCTGGTAACGGTCGGATCCGAATAATGTTCTTTGCCCTGCATGGTAATTGTTTTGTTTCGCAACTAACAAAAGTGACATTTTGGCGCCGATCTTGTTTGATGTCACAGCTTTCCACATTTAAAACATGTGGCAAGGGAATATTCCAATCGCAAGTTACAACTGTAAAAGTTCCACGTTTTGTCAAACTTGTGTGAACCCCCTCTGTGAAGTGAATGCCTTGTTTTATTTATCATTGTGAATTTCTCACTTATTCTGTACGTGCATTTTACCACTGGCATCAATAAGGCAACTTTAGAACTTCAGAAAAAAACATTGCAGGACTGCATCCTGACTTGTGTTGTAGTTTACAATATGTACAGCTGTCTAAAAACAGACATGAATATAACTCGCACTGGTGCCAATTACTGAACTTCACCCCAGTCTGTAATGAGACCGTTTTGACCTCCTTCCTGCCAGTCTGTGGTTACGCTATTCCCCCCCTGACTTCCCTGTCACTCTACTGTATTCAAACAACTACAAGTACACAAACAAACATACACGCACACACTCACACACACACACACACACACACACACACACACACACACACACACACACACACACACACACACACACACTCACACACTCACACACCCACCCACCCACACCCACACCCACACCCACACCCACACACATTGTTTGCGTGCGCGCGCGCGCACGCACACGCAAACAATAAAAACCTCCGTACAAAAACGAGGGAAAAAACATGGTAGCGTTATCCAACCATTCTCTTCCTTCTGACAGTATCCCTGCGCATTACACCTCCAAACCACCTGTTGGCCAATTTTTAGTGGCGCCACCTTGGCTGATGGAAAACTCAAAACGTCGCCTTGACCAAGGAAATCTATTCTTCACGCAAAGCCATAAGATCTCGTGCCCATCAACGGTTCGCTTGAAGAGCAAGCTCGGAAATGAACTGTGCTTTTTTGGGCACCTACAGTGTGACCCAATGTATGTATATATCGACACAGACATATGCAGATTCAAATGCAACCGGACAGATTTTGTTGTAGAACGCACGAAGTACAGAAAAGCATAGGGAACTACATTAGACACAAGATTACTGTGAAAGATAAAGGCTTGAAGGCACACCCAGAAAATGAAATGGCGCCATGTATATGTATATTCCGTCTCACAAAGTCTAAGACGCGTTATTTTACGTTTTTGTAAGAGCATTCGAGCACCGGCGTTGAAGGAAAAAATCAGACTGCAAAACGAGGTACAAATAACACATGCAAATAGAATCTTCAAAGGGCATCGTTATTCGTGAGAATAGTTTAGAATCTAAACGTTCTGGGTTCGAATCCCAACGTTGTAACCTTGGAAAAGGCCCGTTTCACCCCAAGCAAGTTAAAGAACCCACCACACTTATCAAAAAGATAAGGGGTCCATCCCGGTGTGAGTGGATCAAACCTTACAACCTGGTCTTGCCCAACTTGTATTTAAAGGAGTAACGTTATATTCTCTGAGGAACTACATATAATACTCGCGTCTGGACTGGAGTACTATTTAACATGCAAAACTGGTGTATTCCACCTCAAGGCAGTTTAACTAGATGTAGTATACACTGTAGCACGATTCCCCAGACCAATTTTCCGACAGATTCCGTACCCGCGGGTTATTTTGTTACGTGAGGAAAAGATGTCACTGCTTCGTTTTGAATATTCAGATCTCCAAGCAACGTTGGAAAGGTTTACAGATGATCTACTTTTATAAACAAATCGTTTCCGTGATTATCTTAGTGTCCTTTTATTTTATCAGCCATCCAAAATGCATCACAACAATATTTGAAAGATACCGTGAATAGATTTGTTAGGACATCATGTAACCTGTATCTTGTTATATTTCGTCTGACCCTTACCTCATGACCTCAATGAAAAGCTCAAACAAGCAAAAAACAAAAAAACAAAATGCAAATTCAAAAGATTAACTCGATGGATCCCTTTTGACAAAATATACACCCCAATTCTGTAAAATTCTACTATTTTCTTAGCAAGCAAAGAAGCCTTAGTAAAGACTAGCCGCATAGAGAAAGGGGCACAGCTAGAATGTTCATCACTGGGAAATTACGAAGTTTATTTTACAAGCAAGTTCGACGTTGATATATTGATATGCACCAAGTTTAATACCCTCTCGTTCATGGAATTAGAGAGACCACCTTTCACATTGACAGATCGGTCACAAGAGACTATTCTTTATTAGAAACGCAGCGCAAAAATACAAACCTACAAATGACATCTGACAGCTTCCGGCTGCCTTTCAGACAGTTGCAGACAGTTGGATGAAGTTCAATTCCAAATTTCAAACCTTCGGGAAGTATTTGTGAATTGGCACAACCAAAGAGATTTTCTGACGCACTAGGACAGAAACCGTGCAGGCTGAGAGGCCAGAAGTGCACGAACCCTAAGTTGTTGTGACAAGCCCTAAGTGGGTACCCCAGTGACTTGCAGTAGCTGTGTGGGTGGACCTTCATATGTCAATCTAAGGTTTAAAAAATCCCCCCTCCCTTCCTGCCACTCTACTGTATTCGAATGCCTACGAACACATAAGCAAACACACACACACACACACACACACAAACACACAAACACACACACACACACACAAACACAAACACACAAACACACATACACACACACACACACACACACACACACACACACACACACACACACACAAACACAAACACACAAACACACATACACACACACACACACACACACACACACACACAAACAAACACACAAACAGCTCTTAAAGGTAGGTGTGCAAAGGTTAGATGTAACAGGTCGTTCAGTGTAATGTAGCCAGCTGCCGCCACACCTGGTGCCTGCGAAGCTGGTGTGTTAGGCCGAAGAGCGGTTATACCGGCTATACAGATACAGAAGCAGGTGTGTTACGTCGAAAGGCGGTTATACCGGCTATACAGATACAGAAGCAGGTGTGTTACGTCGAAGGGCGGTTATACCGGCTATACAGATACAGAAGCAGGTGTGTTACGTCGAAAGGCGGTTATACCGGCTATACAGATACAGAAGCAGGTGTGTTACGTCGAAGGGCGGTTATACCGGCTATACAGATACAGAAGCAGGTGTGTTACGTCGAAGGGCGGTTATACCGGCTATACAGATACAGAAGCTCATGTTATAGGTCGCAGGGCGGTTATACCGGCTATACAGATACAGAAGCTGGTGTGACACAGTGTTACGCCGAAGGGTTATTATACCAGCTATATAGATACAGATACAGGAGCTGGTGTGTTACGCCGAAGAGCGGTTATACCGGCTCTACAGATATAATACACAATGTACATAGTACGTACACAAAAAGATGAAATCTACACTCTACCACTTTCGTATAGCAAGACAAACTCTTTTCAAGAACACTCAGTCACACATGGTTAAGAACACCGCACTTACCTGACATCTTTGTCGGAGATATCTGTTCTTAGGGACGGCTTGGTATTCCTTCCAAAACTCCAGATGTCGGTTGTTCACAAGCTCTTATATAGTGGCCCAGACTCCGCCCTTATAATGAATATGTACATACATGTACTGTTCTTCTGAAGTCTCGCGAGAAACGACGTGGGGCACCGTTCGATCGCCGGTTGAACGTTTTTAGATCATCTTGTCTGGTTTGGAATGAATGACGTGACTTGGCGGGAAACAGTAACAGCAAGAACGTGGCAGAACGCACTGCGCCTGCGTGAAACCCGTAATATGTTGTGCATAGCACTTCGGCAGAACGTCTCGTTTGAGGTCGTATTCGCGTATTTAGTGATGACAACCCGTCTGTAGTTTTTTCACGGTTTTCGTTGGATGTTTGGTCAACGTTGCATCAGAATTTTGCCTGTTGCAGACGGGATCTTTTCCGACACAACATTTGAATACTATAGACGGGATGTCACCCTTATAACGCGAGCACGAGCTTTCGAATTCTGTAGAGGTGCTATAATTCTACCGATATGCACAATACATTACGGGTTTCACGTAGGTACAGTATACGTTCTGCCGACGTGCTTGGCAGCAGCGATCAGGCCAGAAACATTCTAGCTCTGAAAAAGCATGTTCGCTCTTTAAGTACATGAAACACGATTTCAAAGTTTCAAAGAGTTTAAAGAACAGCTCACTCAAGAATTCAATTCACCAAAACTTTTCCATGTCAAGTATCGTACCTTGAGCTTGAAAAATAGTTATCTTTACTTAAACAGGCAGTTATAATGAACGTTTGAAATGAAATCTATATGTCTTTATTGTCAAGAAAAAGTGGAAGCTAAGATAAAATATTTTGTTTTGTGTGTTGTGTGTAATTTATATTGATTTAGGGTTTATATAATGAAGTTTCTTCTTCGTCTATAATGCTTAAAAGTCAGAAAGAAATCGAAATATTAGAAGACGAAATGTCCGATAATGTTCGACCTTGTGGGGTCGTGTGGCGTAACGGCAGAGCATTCGACTCAGAACAAAGAGGTCCCGCGTTCGAATCCTGCCATATCACCGATCTTGTGCCCTTGGGAAAGATAGTTTACATGACTTTCCTCACTTCACTCAGGTGAAAATGAGTATGCCAGAATGCCATTGTCATGATCGTTTGCATTAAAGGAAGAAAGAAAGAAAAGAAAGACTAGTGTACGTCAATGAGGACCTTGACTTCAGTCGCCCTTGTGAGTCTAATTAATGAGTCCAAGTCTTGCTCGTTGCAGTGCGCGGTAAAACGTGGTCTCGAGTGTCCAGCTCTGATAATCTGCTCCAAAATGACATTAAAAATTATACGAACAAATCATACTAACAAGATTTTCGCATAAAAGTAGTCCAGTAGGTTAAGACTAGGTTTCTAGAACACAGACGACCCAGTTCTACAGCATCGGAGGTGGCACAGCACATCCACATAGAATCACCGGGACACACAGTGGATCTGGGGTGTGTGAGAATCTTGGACTCCGAACAGGATTACTTCAAGAGAGGCGTAAAAGAGGCCATATACATTAGGGCACTTCAACCTTCGCTCAACCGGGACGGGGGGCGATGTCGACTTCAGACAACCTTTGGCCCTTTGCTGACGTCACACGTGAGAAAAATCACGTGTCCACAGCATTTGGGTCAGATAGCTGAAGAAGACTGAGTGATTCAGTCTGAGAAAATTCCGGTGAGTGAAATTTATGAGTTGGAGAACAGTTTAAATTCTTCATAATGCAGTCCGGTGAAGTTGTTTGCGCACTACGCAGTAATTTAAAGCAAGTCGACCTACTTACATGTACCAGCGTGTGTGAATGGCACCGGTTTTAGCTTTTAGCTTTTAGTGTAGTAATAGTCTGACCACTTTCGCTAATGACATCGGATGGACAGCCGACCTACATGGATATACATTTATCCGGTGCAAAATGTCTGATCCACCTATCTAATTATCAGGAAAGCACTCTAGATAGATAATTGAGTTTATTGAGTTAAAACTCTCCTTTAGCTGCCTACCCGAGGGTGACAGCTATTCTTCCAGGAGAGAGTATACACATAAAACGTAACAATACATCAACATACACAATATATACATTTTTCTAATCTTTAATTTACTACCACTTCTATTCAGTTTGTTTCAGTCTGTCTTTGGTAAGAGTTTTAAGTCTAGTAGGTACTGACATTCTGATATGATATGGAAGTGTATTTTACAATTTTGAGCATCTCTAAAGGAAAGATTTAGTAGCTGCTGATGTTCTTGGCTTTGGTAGCTTAAAATTATTCCTTGCTGCAGATCTCGTGCTGTAACTGTGCTGGTTAGATACAAGCTGTAGTTTACTGTTAAGTGTTGTCGGTTGCTTATAGAAAAGCAACGTGTGGAAGGTACACATGTTGTTAACATAGAGTCTTTCACTACCAGTCAGCCATGATAGCACACTGTGCATAATCTGCATGGTCTTTAGTCCCATCCTGTACCCTTAGCGTTTTAATGTCAAGCTTTTGCTTTAAGTGCATTAAGTGCATGTCTAAGCCTCAACATTTTACCTCAGCAGGTTAAGAGTGCATAAACACACGTTTGAGGATTAAATAGGACAAAACTATATTGAAAAGATACAACACTTACGCAGTTCCTTTTCTAAAAAAAGTTTTGTCGGCTTTGATAGGTCTTATTGGGATTTGGAGCATTACCGTAATGTCTTTATGTCTTTATGTTGAAAAGCCGACAGATATTTTCAAAACATAAAAGTTAAGAGTTTGTTAGTTTTGCTTGTTTCCAAGAAGAGATTGAATTGCATTGATGGTGTTTGGTTTGTTTGTTTTATTTGGATCCCCATTAGTATTAATCTAACACTATTCTTCCTGGAGTCCCTACAACACAATAACGAAAATAAAATAAGATAAAAGAACAAAACCTTTACAATTGATCAGAAGTAAGGTAGCGGCAATTTGAGGTAGCGGCGATTCATGAAGTTTGGAATACACGTAGATCGTATAACCTTTCTTGACCTATATGACTATATCCTTTTCGCTATATGTCCTATATTATAATTACTACAAACTGTTCGCTTCTGCAATAGCAGCATTACCCACATTGTCAGATTGCTAAACTCCCCGCTCCACTAGAATGCAATACGTACAATATTGACATCGATATTGACTTTTAATCGATTCAAATTTTAAACGTTCTGAACAAGATCTAATACTGTGTTATTTTATATCATCTAATACTGTGTTATTTTAATGCGTTATTTTAATGTGTATTTGTGTTAGTGAGCTGTATACGTAATTCTGAACGTCTGCTATATTGTTGTGATGTCCTTACATCAATTCAGCCACACATGTGGCTGCCATCTGTGGACAATTTCAAAGTTGACAATAAACCATTATTATTATCCTTGAACCACGACTGCGCTTAACGAGACGTTACAAGGACATGTTGGAGTGAAAATGCACACGCATAATTCAAGGAAAGTCATAGCAGTAAAGTTAATGTTCCAAATCCTCCAAATGCTCCACCATACCTTGTTGCTCTGTTGAATACTAATCAATTCATAAACACATTACACAATCTCAGATTCACCTATACAGTTAAAGTCTCCGTACATTGTATAAAGTGTGACTGATCGGTACTGACGCCCTTCTTTATGTTATATTGAATGTATGATGTGGGAATGTATTGTTTAATATGTGTATTTATTATGGCTTCTCATTATAGATCATCTAGATTGCTTGTAGTTTTAATTTAATTGTAGTTTTAAGTGTACAATGCCATGGGTCTTCTGACCATGTTTTTGTAAGAACAACATGAATTGCAATGACGGTGTTTGAGGTAGCGGCAATTCATGTAGTTTGGAATACACGTAGATCGTATGACCGTTCTTGACCTATATGACTATATCCATGAACCACGACTGCGCTTAACGAGAGTTTACAAGGACATGTTGGAGTGAAAATGCACACGCATAGTTCAAGGAAAGTCATAGCAGTAACGTTAATGCTCCAATCCCTCTAAGACCTTTCAAAGATGATAAAGCGTTTTCCACCATAGAACTGCCTGTTAATGTTGCATCTTTGCAATGCAGTCTTGTCCTATTTAATCCCCAAATGTATGTTTATGAAAACATGAAAGTCAAGAGTTTGTTAGTTGTGCTTGTTTCCAGAAAGAGAATGAATTGAATTGATGGTGTTTTAGGTGGCGCTATTCAGTGAGTTTGTAATAAAAGTTGATCATGTGGCCTTCCTTAAACCACGACTGCGCTTAACACTCATGTTATGATGTTTCATATCTTTTTTGTGTCTAATATTGCAATCTGTATTTATATTGTAGTGTTTGTGAGGACAACTTTGTAAAGGTGTCTATGCACCTGTTTTGTCCTCCCTTCCACTTGTATGTTAACAATGTACTTGTGGTAAACTTAAATAAACAAATAAACAAACACGACATTGCAAGAACACATCACAGTATAGCAGTGCGCATACGCATGTACAGTTCAATGCAAGTCATACGATCTATTTCAAAATTAACGAATCGCACGTCGCTTCAATAAATGCCATCGATTCAATTCCAGGTCAAAAATGACGACGACAAATTAAAGCGTTTTCACGATAGAACTACCTATTAATAAATGTTGCACCTTTTCAATGTAGTTCTGTCCTATTCAATCTCCAAATATATATGTATTTGTGGACTGATAAATTCCACCTTTTTTTCAGTCCTTGTGTTCTGTTGATCGCATGGCCATCCTTGAACTACTCATGACTGCTTTCTTGAACCACGACTGCGCTCATCAACGTAACGTTGCAACGTGCAAGGACGTCCGGACATTTCAGAGTGGAAGTGCTTGGTGATGTATAGGTCAAAGAAAGTCAGCTAGAAGAAGCTGGACGATCAGCCAGTTCTGGTGAGTAAAATGTTTAAGGGCTAAGACATGCACTTAAGGCACTTAGAAGCAAAAGCAGCCGCATTTTGCCCTGGTTAATCGGTGCGTGTTTCTAGTTCCGACCTTTTCTGACACCATATAGGTCAAGGAAAGTCAGCTAGAAGAAGCTGGACGATCAGCCAGTTCTGGTGAGTAAAATGTTTAAGGGCTAACACATGCACTCAAGGCACTTAGAGAAGTAAAAGCAGCCGCATTTTGCCCTGGTTAATCGGTGTTTCTTGTTCCGACCTTTTCTGACACCAACAGGCAGCGAGGACACTGCGGTAAAATGTAAAGAAGCCTTTCCAACTGTCAATCCTCAGTCTACTACCACCGAACTGCACGAAAAGTTGGATTTACCAATGACTGTAAATGCCAATAAAGTCGGGTAATGTTTACTTTGTTAATTTCATTCACTACTACCGTATAGCCCGGTATTGTTTACAAAGTACACATTACCCGACTTTACTGGCATTTACTACCATGGGTAAACCAAATTTTTGTGCAGTGTTGTATATGTCGTTATACACGAGGGCAATTTGTATGCAGTGCGCCTCATCTGGAACATAAAGCTCCGGTCACTCTTCGAGGGCCTTCCCTCGTAGCCTCTACCAGGCTTCGGGAGGCGGCTGGAAAGAGTAGAAATTGGCCCAATAGAGAGATAACATGCCAGGGGAGCTGGTTCGCTGGAGAGTACATTTTGTGGATCCTCTCTGGCTGGCTAACTCCCCTGGCATACTATTCCCTTTATTTTGGCCAATTTCTACTATTTTTCCTAAAAATCCGCGGTGCCTGGTAGAGGCTACTTCCCTCGGCTTTTCGCTCGCCCACCGTCCCCAACCAAGATCGGCACTGGGTTCACTGACGGTCGTCGTTAAAATCATCGCGTTTTGCCAACTAAGTTGGGAGTATTTATTTATTTTTTTATTTATTTATTTCAAATGCGAACAATACATTACACAGACTTACATCAATGCTGATGTACGTAAGTCAACATACAGGACAACAGTAGCGTTACATCTGTACACAGCTACACCATACAAGTAACATTACATATATAAACAAATGCAATAATTCTAAAATCAAACCAGTTGAACAGTTTAAATCTATGTCGCACACTTCTGTAAGGCACCATATAGATTAGGTGCTGTAACTAGAGTAATAATCAGTACAGCATGTGTTGGGAGTAGCCTGGAGTCTTTTCAATTCTAGCCCCAATTCACTCGTCTGATCGCATCCAAGGAGAAATATGACTTTCTTGACTTTGATATATTCATAGAGCACGTCGGCAGAACGTACTGCGCCTGCGCAAAACCCCGAATTTTCACGTTTTTCGTTGGATGTTTGGTCAACGTTGCATCAAAATTTTGCCTGTTGCAGACGATATCTTTTCCTATACAACATCTGAAAACTACAGACAGGCTGTCAACCTTATACGCTCTAATACAACCTTATATGAGACGTTCTACCAAGGACATTATATCAATGTCCTTGGTTCTACCAAAGTGCTATGCACAAAACATTACGGGTTTCGCGCAGGTGCAGTACGTTCTGCCGACGTGCTTATTCATAGTTGGCTGACGCAGCCACGAGTATGAGACCTCACCCATCAACTTCCATCTTTCCTTTTCGAAGTCTTAATCGCGTCTTAAAAGCATGCTTTTAGGAACACCTCTGTGTCAAAACAGCTTTTAGTCAAATTTCTTCCATCTTTCATAAGATTACATGATCCACTTAACCAGCTTGAGCACCATGTTTCCTTTTAACACTCCGAATGCGTCTTGAATAGCGGGTTTTAGGAACATAATAATCGTGCCTCCTGCAGGAGTATTGTGGTCAGATGGTTTTTCGTGTTCGCGTTCGCAGCTAAAACTCAGATGCGGAATGTAATGGTTTATGAATGGGTCAGATTTTTCAAATGTGTTTGCACCTAAAAGTCATGTTTCTGTACGTTGTATTTCTATGAAATTGGGCATGTGGTGTGCCGTTATGTCCGTGTTGATGCAAGTGTCTTTGTTTTTACCGTAGCGGTTTTTATATCGAGGTAAATTTCATGTTTCAAAATCACCCCTATTTTTATCATTCTGTGGAATAGGCCGTAGGTTAAGTAGTTATGCGGTAGGCGAGGTTCTATAAGCAGATATTAGGTGGTTGTTGTGTATATTCGTTTGAGTATCTGTTGGGATTGTGACTTATGGTTTGCACCTACTACGATACCCTATCAAATAAATGATATGTAGTGCACTATACTGTTCCCAATCTGCAAAATATATCGCCTATGGACACTTGTTCTATCTTCGCTTGAAGAAATCAAATCCACATACTAGTATATAAGTACCGAGCCGTTTTCCTGTCTAAAGTTGCGAAGGCCTCTGGAGGAAAATGTGTATGAGGAAAGCCCTCTAGGTAGGCAATCTGCATGGTTCTTAGTCCCCATCTGTACCCTTTATATAATGTCAAGCCCTGTAAAGCGGCGCAGTGAGTGTTATTACCAGTATAACACCGCCGGCGTTTTGAAACTCCCTGAGTGCCAAATGCAAGACTCAGAGAACTTAATCTCCAAGCAGCTACAGTTTCCAACTTAGGGGGTTACCGGCCGGTAAACCCAACTTAGAGGTTTACCTAATCTCCAAGCAGATCTTGGGGTTGGGTAGCAAAAGAAAATAGGCAAAAATACAGTATTAAATTGGCCAAGCTGTAACCATTAGCCAGACAGTATCCATTTCCCAACCCAAGATTTGCGAAAAGTCGCAATGGATTGGGAAATGGATACTGTCTGGCTAATGTCTAGATGTTGGCCACTTTGATACTAGTACTGTATTTTTGCCTATTTTCTTTTGCTACCCAACCCCAAGATCTGCTTGGAGATTAGTTTACCGGCCCCCGAGTCCTGTACTAGAGTATAGCATAAGTCGGCTTATACGACAGCAATTGAACTCAGGTGTTTGTACAACCAAGGAGATTATCGTGGATCTCCTCTAGGCTTTCTCTTGACTGTTAAATAAACAGTTCTCATCAATTTTTGGGGGCTTTTCTGTCTCTACTGTACACACTCTATAATTCTTTATTTCTTAATGAGAGTGCTTCATTAGTCTAAAGAGCACCCCCTGGGTATCAGAATGGGGTACTGTCAGAAGAGACCAAGGAGCTTCAAATAGAAGCTCCTTAAAGAGACTGAAACTATATTATCTTTCTCCTGAGGAAAAGGCATTTTCAATCAAATTTCTTTTTATTTGTATCTTGAAAGTTCATCTGTGTTGGTAGAAGTCATTATGAACGAGCTTAAACTGTAATTTCCAACACAAGGAATATTGGACTTACCCAAATTTTTCGACAGTACAACTCCAGTTTTTGTCAAGGAATGAGAAATCGCCGGTGGATGATGTTCAGGAACAGAGCGGGTTAGCAGCGCCACCTGTCTCTTCTGTTCGGGACTGTCTGCAGCACACAGATTCCCGAGTGAAACTCTACTGCATAATGAATGCGACAGGTTCGTAAAAACAGAGGATATACTGACTAAACCCGACATGACCAGCATGTCCACGGTTCTAGAAGAGGTGGACAAGGTAACCAATAGGGTTAAAGTGAAATCGACGGGTTGGAAACCGTATGGAAAAAGGACAAGATTGAAACACGGCAGAAAAATTACCTTGTCTCCAAAAAAAAACACCCCGCCAAGAAAAGGAAATGGTCGGCAGGACAGGTCCAAGGAAAACGGCTTGGTTGGAGAGATTCTGCGACACATGTTTCCCTTCATACCGTCCCACCATGCTTCGGGAGGAAACGGAATAGCAACCGCATCAGGACAACCACCTTCCGACCAAGAAGAACTATCATTGACAAGTGTTTAGTTTTGAACGTACTACAGTTGTACTTCTAACGTACTATTGACTCATCTCTGCTAGTTTGACGTGAACTCCACGCATACCTGGCCAGTATCTACGATTATTTCTGCACTAAAAAGCTCTCCTGGATCATGGAGCTATGGATGGATCAGACCAAGTGATCAACCAATATTCATAGAAATGGTAGATATTAACATCGGTTTTGGTAAACCCTTCTTAAAATTTCACCGTTCAAGGTTGTTAACTAATTCGTCTTCACATTTTGGGTAATCAGCTGAGACAAAAATACACAAGGTATTAAAGGTTTATAGATACAAATGTATACTTTGGTGATAGACAGGAGAGTATCACCCAGCAGTATTTGGACTGTAACATGTAAATTCTGCACACTAGGCAGTTTAAAGTACCGTGTAGCATAGAAAATTAAGGTTTCAGAACATCGATTCTGAGCCACATTCACATTTCACACACTACAAACCAGTGATTTCAGACTTCGGGGAAGCACGCAATCCTCGGCTTCCTGAATTCCATATCAGAGCCATAGCAAAGTTCCCACCAACTTTTATTGAGCAAAGACGATAAGTTGTACATGTAGGATCTACAAAGCTATTTCTAGGATCAAAATACTAGTCGAAGCTGCCATCTCGATACATAGAAAAATCAGAAGTCACTGAACCACAACCAGCGCAAAAGAATGAGGTTCAATCTTTTCTACTACTACTGTAACACATACTGGCATTCTATCAACGTTTAACATGCCTACATCCCTTACCCTTTCTTGATTAGTATGCAAAATCTAAGTTATTAAAATTATTATGTTTCCAGTCAATATATATATAATATATATTTGTATCACAGTTTAGATTTAGGCACATGACATCTTTGGTAGAAGAAGATACTATGCCCCACTTTGACAATACATGTAGATCTTACAATTTTGTCACAAGTAAAATTCAGACTTGACTGTTCTACACATTTAATCCGATGTAGAATTACAAAACAATCCTTCACAATATTTCACTACAGCAGCAAATCAGGCAGCCAGGATACCATTGTTGTTAGTGGATGCCTGCTCCAATGCTAAGATCACATGTCCATGAATAGTTTCATCAGGTTTTTAAGTCACTGAATAAAGAGACTTCGGTGAAGGTTAGACACCCAGGTAATAAGATATGCCAAAAAACAGTTACTCAAGCAACTGGATATGATTTTGGAAACGGTCAGACGTTTGAGGTAGCATCCACTACCTTTTGTCAGTGACTCTGGAGAGAAAACGACTTCAGCAGGTTTATACGCTTTGTCTAACTTTTGTTTCCTATTGGACTATCGAAAATTTTTCTTCACTTTATTTGCATATCAATCAACAATTCGTGCTTATAAACCTGCTGAAGTCGTTTTCTCTCCAGAGTCACTGACAAAAGGTAGTGGATGCTACCTGAAACGTCTGACCGTTTCCAAAATCATATCCAGTTGCTGAAGTAACTGTTCTTTGGCGAATAAAGAGACTCTTTTATGCAACCGATGTTTTGGTGATTGTCTGTTGCCTTCCTCTGGGCAATTCTGACTGGTTCACATTGTACAGCACAGGTGTTGCTCCTATACTGCACAATGTGAACCAGTCAGAATTGCCCTGAAGAAGGTGACAGACGGTCAAAACATCGGCTGAATAAAACACTTGGTTGTGTAAAAAGAGTTCCTTCATTCATACGGTTACATTTGTTGTACAATACTGTAGGTTTACGACAGTGAATTGCAAGTGTTCTTTGGTCATTTGTGGATGTGTTGTACAAAATTCATCCGTCTTGTGACAGAACAGTTTGGAGTAAATCTTTGTCAATGGTCGTTGTGGAGGATATGACAATGAAAATCATATGAAGAACACAGAGCGAATGCAAACCAACAGTGATGGTACCCAGTCTGCTTATCATTACATCAAGGTTAACGTTATATCATATCACCAGTCCTGGAGAAAGACAGACATACCACCTCTGAAAGTACTGGCATTACATTATTACTCTACGTAAGTATATTGTACATGTATACTGCATTCAAAGCACAAAAGTACACAGTACTCATTTTTTATGACACTAAAGACCTGTTGGCACTAAGATTGTCCCCCGGTCTCCTACACCATTTTACACCACAAAGAAATTATATCTTGTTTTGCTCTCTAAGCTCTACCATTTTGCATATCATTCTGTTTCATTTTTTACTCTGCAAAACATACAACATCTCTTCAATCATCGAGTTTTCCTATGTTCTAATACTATAAATCAAGTTCAAAAGATGAAAAAAGTCAAAACTTGCATTAGATCTGTAAATTGTAAAAAAAAAACTTTTTTGGTAAGTACACATGTACATGTACAATGTACCTGCAATTATCAAGACAATCAACAGGGGGCATGACTTGCCTCACAAGAAGCAGTCTAATATTCTTGTACATGCATATAACTAAAAGTCTATGGAAGCAGAAACTAAATTCACCTCATCACCTCACCTATGGCTAGGCAATTAAC
Source organism: Branchiostoma floridae x Branchiostoma japonicum (assembly GCA_013266295.2). Taxonomy (NCBI): domain Eukaryota; kingdom Metazoa; phylum Chordata; class Leptocardii; order Amphioxiformes; family Branchiostomatidae; genus Branchiostoma; species Branchiostoma floridae x Branchiostoma japonicum. The sequence continues at coordinate 18,143,183 of CM023830.1, read as the reverse complement.
TAACAGAATTAGTGTACAAAGTCATTGTCAAGTCCCTGTTTATACATATATTAAACCTTTTTTTCTTGTCAAGATCACCATGGATGTGTTACAAACATGAATCAAACTTTGTTAACTACATCAGATCATTCAGTCACCATTATTACATAACCCTGTTGCTTCTAACTTCATCTACACACAAAACATATTAGAATTAGAAGTAGAAAGGTAACATTTGCAAAGCAAATGCATAATGTTTACCTTCACATGGTTTAGCCTAACAAACTACTGCTCTGTTTATTCTTACACATTCACATATGTGGTGACCAGCCTCCCCAAGTCTGTCCTGTCACTTGCAACATAATGTTACCCAACACCACAGGGTGTCTGCTACAGTACCAGTTACCATGGTGACAGACGTCTGGTCCAGGTCATTGACCTTATGTGTTTGAAGAAGAAGAAGAAACAGAGCAAAAACAATATGTTTTCCTTCTGTGAAGGTAAACATGATAATTCCATTGTTTACATAATCTCATGTAAAAGTTGAGCCAGGTGGAATATAGACAAACTCTTCTCCCCATGTTCTCCATTTGGGTGTGGCATTTTCACGGGCTTCTATACAACGTTGTTCTCCAAAACCATCTCAAGAAACTAGAAGGAGAAAGAAAATGTATCAGTCAGTCCCTGCATGGGTCAATTGAAACAGTACAACAAGGACAATATGCAGACTAGTGCTGCATAACAGTACAATACAGCGTAAATCATATAGCTACATGATTTCCTCCCACAGAGTGTTTGTGGACCAGACCTGAACCTTGTTAACCCCTCCCCCAGTGTGTTTGTGGATCAGCCCTTAACCCTGTTTCCCCCTCCCCCAGTGTGTTTGTTGCTTCCTCCCCCAGTGTGTTTGTGGACCAGCCCTTAACCTTGTTACCCCCCTCCCCCAGAGTGTTTGTGGACCAGCCCTCAACCTTGTTACTCCCCCCAGTGTGTTTGTGGATCAGCCCTTAACTTTGCCATCCCCCAGTGTGTTTGTGAACCAGCCCTAAACCTTGTTACCCCCTCCCCAGTGTGTTTGTGGACCAGCCCTCAACCTTGTTACTCCCCCCAGTGTGTTTGTGGATCAGCCCTTAACTTTGCCATCCCCCAGTGTGTTTGTGGATCAGCCCTCAACCTTGTCACCCCTCCCCCAGTGTGTTTGTGGGTCAGCCCTCAACCTTGTCACCCCTTCCCCTGGATGTTTGTGGACCAGCCCTTAACCTTGTCACCCCTTCCCGTGGGTGTTTGTGGATCAGCCCTTAACCTTGTCACCCCTCCCCCAGTGTGTTTGTGGGTCAGCCCTCAACCTTGTCACCCCTTCCCCTGGATGTTTGTGGACCAGCCCTTAACCTTGTTACCCCCTCCCCCAGTGTGTTTGTGGACCAGCCCTCAACCTTGTTACCCCCCTCCCCCAGTGTGTTTGTGGGCCAGCCCTCAACCTTGTTACCCCCTCCCCCGGTGTGTTTGTGGACCAGCCCTCAACCTTGTTACCCCCTCCCCCGGTGTGTTTGTGGGCCAGCCCTCAACCTTGTTACCCCCTCTCCCGGTGTGTTTGTGGACCAGCCCTCAACCTTGTTACCCCCTCCCCCGGTGTGTTTGTGGACCAGCCCTCAACCTTGTTACCCCCTCCCCCGGTGTGTTTGTGGACCAGCCCTCAACCTTGTTACCCCCTCCCCCGGTGTGTTTGTGGACCAGCCCTCAACCTTGTTACCCCCTCCCCCAGTGTGTTTGTGGACCTGTCCTGAATATTGTCACCCCTCCCCCAGGGTGTTTGTAGATCAGCCCTTAATCTTGTCACCCTTTCCCCTGGGTGTTTGTGGATCAGCCCTTAATCTTGTCATCCCTTCCCCTGGGTGTTTGTGGATCAGCCCTTAACCCTGTCATCCCTTCCCCTGGGTGTTTGTGGATCAGCCCTTAACCCTGTCATCCCTTCCCCTGGGTGTTTGTGGATCAGCCCTTAACCTTGTCATCCCTTCCCCTGGGTGTTTGTGGATCAGCCCTTAACCTTGTCATCCCTTCCCCTGGGTGTTTGTGGATCAGCCCTTAACCCTGTCATCCCTTCCCCTGGGTGTTTGTGGATCAGCCCTTAACCCTGTCATCCCTTCCCCTGGGTGTTTGTGGATCAGCCCTTAACCTTGTCATCCCTTCCCCTGGGTGTTTGTGGATCAGCCCTTAACCTTGTCATCCCTTCCCCTGGGTGTTTGTGGATCAGCCCTTAACCTTGTCATCCCTTCCCCTGGGTGTTTGTGGATCAGCCCTGAACTTGACTGACCTCCTCGTAGTTGATCCTGATCATGCCTCTCCTGTGGACGTCCTTCTGTTGGAACTTCTCTGTTAGCGCCCTCAGCATCACGCACACCTGGATGAAATCGTCGAAGTTGATGGTGCGGTTGCTGGTCCTGTCGAACTTCGTAACAATCATCCCGCAGAAGGTCGGTGAACTGCAAATGAAGGACAGTTCATTCATAATATACCGTAGAACATTCAGGTGTTTTGGGACATCTAAACACAAATGTATCTTCTAATCCTTTCAAACAAATTAATGTTATATCAGAGAAGACGACACCAATTTTCAGTTGCTAAAAACTCAAAGCTGCAGTGTATACCTCAGCTATTGTTGAGGCCACACCAATTTCATCAATTGATTCTTGTATTTGCCCACTTAATTTTTTTTCTGATTTGACTAAGATTTGTGAAAAAAACATTCAGGTTCCGAATCAACTCCAAATGCTCATATTGCCATTTTCTTCCTAGTTGTTACTGTTACAGTAACAGTTTTTCCATCTATCAATGCAGTGGTTTGATTAAAAGTTCAAATTCATTGAATTATAAACCAGTCGACTAGTCTGCTATGTTGACTTCATGACTCCTATCGTAGCATTTGAGGCTATAATAGGATGCCTAGGCCTGTTTTTCCCCTCATGTCGCTTAACATTTTTTCTGAAAAAATCCGAGAACCAATTCTCTTGGTGTGGCCTGAAATTCAATGGAATGAATGAAAATGCTCCAAAATTCCAGAAGTTAAGTACAGATAACTTACAGTGAGTATCCAAAAGTCCTGAAGGCATTGTTCAGTTCCTGAGCGTCGATGTTCCCTGACCGGTCTGTGTCAAACCTGAAGAAAATCATCAACATTCATTTTTGGCCCAAAATAAGGGGACTCCTCACGTAGCTTGTTTGGGGGCTATTTCAAATGCTTCAAGTATGAAATGACGACGAAAATGTGCTAAGAAAAGGCAATATCACACAAGATTTCCTCATCCAGAATATCTTTTTTTTTTCTGCCCTGAAATTGCATTCGGTACCTGTAAATATTTTAGTAAGTAACCTCTGCTAATACCAGTGCACACAAGAAATGTAAGGTGTTTGAGACACTGGTACAATGTCATACCTGTCAAAGCAGCCTTTCCAATCATTGATGTACTTCCACAGGGCAGCAAACTCCTGGATGTTGATGGTACCATCCCTGAAATCACAACCAACTCACACATGAAGCTTCTTCTATATAATTATGTCTTTATAGTCGCACGGTTAATGGTTTTCAGTAAAACTGTTCAGCAAACTGAAATAAAACTTCCAAACTATACCAGGTCCTGTAGTCAGGGGTACGTCCTTTTTGGGTTTACTCGGTCGGGGAATCTAATCCACTAGTGTAAATTTCACACTATTTTTCCTGGAGTCCGTAGTGAATCACCAACTTCCAGTTAGTAGTATTTGGACCATCGCACACCGGGGCATGCCCCTACTCTTTTCAAAAGGTGTGGTGGGTTCTTTAAAACGTGTGTGGGATGTGGCTCTCTCCAAACGTGGGACCTCCATTTAACGTTCTATTTGGGGGACATCCCTAACCAAAGCTAAACTACTCATTTTCACCCCAGTGAAGTGAGTAAAGTCATGAAAAGTGCCTTTCCAAAGGGTACATGTATGTTGGAGGATTCGAACCCAAGATCTATTCGTTCTGGGCTAAACACCAAACATTACACCTCACGATCTCACTACACGAGTACAGAACAACAGGACAGTCCGACTCACTTGTTCTGGTCGAACATGCCGATGAGGAGTCGGCAGGTTTCGGGGTTGAAGTGGGACCAGTTCCCGTTTACCAGAGCCTGCCGCAGCTCCGTCGAGTTGATGGACCCCGAACGATCCTGGTCAACCGTCTGCAAGAACCAGAACAACTATTAGTGTGTTTGCTTTGTTTGAGTCTTTGTTTATTCATCAAATACTCAAATCGGCCTGCTGGGAGCTTTTCATTGAGGTCAACCCTGCATCAACTAGTCTAGATTAGCCTAAAATTCATATGTTTGTGCATCAATATGTGTGTGAGACCTGTGCTTGTGTCTCGCTCTTCAAAATATGATACATTGTTAGCATGAAAGTTCATCTGTGGTGGTATACTTCATTATGACGAAAGGCTAAACTTAGAAACTTATACATAGAATCTTCAGGACACTCCGTCTCTCTGGAAAGTGAAAATTCTAGACTCAGAACCGGATTTCTTTGCGAGAGGAGTGAAGTAGGCGGTGTACATTCGGGCCAACCGTCCAACACTAAACAGACAGGGGGGGCGACACAGGTTATCTTGCACGTATGACCCTCTGCTGCAATCACGTGTTTCCGGTCCATTCCGTGAACAAGGCTGACGGAGTGAGCCAAAAACTTGGGTAAGTCCCAATTACTTTACGTGTTGGAAGATAAAGTTTAGCCTTTCGTCATGATACATTGAATCTTAGTATTACTGTACTAATATAGTCAAGTACAGATTCAGGTTCAGACCTGGACCTGATCGTCAGTGAACCTGGATCTGGACCTGATCAAGCCGAACTGGCACCAACCCTTAGTCCTTGGTATGAAATTTGCTGTCTTACAGCATTAAATTAAAACTAGAAGTCAACATTTGTTCACGAGCAAATACAGCATATTTCACTCCATCTCCCCAAAACAAAAATGGACTGTCCCAAACTCAACCCTCTAACTCCATGTCAAATTTCAAGTATGTTGGCTGAAAAATGACAAAGTTGAATCCATTTGACCAAATGACAGGTGGAGGAGAAGATACATGAGGAAAAACAATATACTACATCCATACCATGGTATGGAGTGAAATATAATTAAAGGGCAAGGAAAGTAATTTCAGTTTTGGTGCCTTTCAACCCAAAATCCTGTTTGCAAAAGGTGATTCATTGGCTTATACCCGTCCCGTATACATTGGGGTAATATTTGACCCAAATCCATGTTCACGTTTGATGACTGCCTATTCCACCAGGAGGCTGCCGTGACATCACAAGTACACTTAATCTAATTAACTGGCCATAAAATCACTACTCTGTTAACGTTAGAACATAAAAGAACATCTCCACGAAACGAAAAGGATAAAGAGAGCTCGAGGCCAGAGGACGAATAATCACCTGAGGGAGAATTGAAGTAGGCTGTTGTCTGCATGTCAGTCCTTCTACAATCACGACATTCATCATATCTTCTCCGAAAGACATACATGATTTTATAATATAGAGTTAATTAGATTAAGCGTACTTGTGACGTCACGGCAGCCTCCTGGTGGAATAGGCAGTCATCAAACGTGAACATGGATTTGGGTCAAATATTACCCCAATGTATACGGGACGGGTATAAACCAATGAATCACCTTTTGCAAACAGGATTTTGGGTTGAAATGCACCAAAACTGAAATTACTTTCCTTGCCTTTTAAGGTGGAACCCTTGATGCAATATGTGTGACTCCACTACACACTGTCACTTTACCTGAAACCAACCCCACAATGTAGGGTCCACTCCAGGGGGTGGCCCTGCCTGGTAACCCTGGTGATAGCCCTGCTGGGGAGGGGGGGCACCGTAGCCTTGTTGTGGAGGGGGTGCCCCATACCTCTGCTGCTGCGGTGGGGGGGCTCCGTACTGCTGTTGTTGAGGAGGGGGTGCCCCATACCTCTGCTGCTGGGCTCCGTACCCCGGCTGGTGTGGAGGGGGGGCTCCGTAGGCCTGCTGCTGCTGAGGGGGGGTGCCGTAGCCCTGATGTTGCGGTGGGGGGGCTGAGCCATACCCCTGTTGTGGTGGTGGTGCTCCAGGGCCTTATGGGTATAAAAAACACACGTCAGGTCAAAAAAAAATTCACTTCCATAATATAATTAGCTTGGTAGGTTATCATGATACAACCTTGGGTGATACAGAATACATTGCATTGTATTCTATATCAGCCACCTAAAGCATGCAAAATACTCGGTTGCCCTGTTGTGCTGTGCTGCAAACAACATTTCGTTTGGTGCAACCTATTTCTAAACCCTTGTAGCCGAGTGCCAGTGTTCTAGCAAGCCTGAGATTTTTTTTCGTCATCTCAATTTTGTTTCACGTAACATCATGTTGAGAGCCGAACTCAACAAGGGGGTCTGGGGGCATGTCCCTCCAGGGAGAAAGTTTTGAAATCTTGACCCTCTGAAGTATTTTTGCCTGCATTTTGAGGGGCGAATTTTGCTGGTAGACTAAGCTTACTTTAATGACATCTCTTTCCATCTCTTTACTCACCAATTTTTGGTCAAAGATGACGGATTGGGCAAAAATGTTGTCCATCATGAGCAGCAAAATTCCGTCAAATGACGGCAAGATGGACGCTGGCTAGAACACTGCCCAGTGCACTTTATAGATTTTGTGGTAAGGATGTGCCTTTTTTCCATTGTGAACTGTTTATTGAGAAGTTCCCATGAAAGAGCTCACTTCAAGTAAAAGGAAACAACTCTTTTAACTATAGGTGTAACACTTTTTTCAGAAATGTATACATGCACCTTGCATTCAAACAAAGTTAATCATAATCATAATGCAGAAAAGTTTAAATTGGGAGCAACCTGTAATTTTTATGGGCAACCTGGCTTAAAGTATTTTGCACACTGCACCTACGGTAAGGAGAAATAGGTCAAGGAGATTCTTTAAAGAACATTGAACAGCTCCCCCTATCTCTTCCTGTCATGCATTACAACGAAGGTGCCTCTCCAGGATGTATGGATCCATGCTGGTACTGTCAGGTGGTCCTACCAGTTCTGTCTTTTCTTCTCCTGCACTGTTCTTCAAGGTACTTTCTAGCAGACCTTTGCAAGGACTTGACAGCCTGTTTTGAGTCCTCTGTGTTTGGGTAAAGTTATGTCTTGAAGAACCTTCTAACAATATACATTGTTGAGCCTGTTTCCTGCTAGGTATATAAAGTCCCTGTCACACATAGCCGAATATGACGTCCCAAACACTGCCGAGCTCCTCCAAACCATGGTTAAGAGTAGGTCAGGAGTAAGGTCGGCTGTGGTTGGCTGGTGTTCGGCAAGGTCAGCTATTGTTCGGCTGCGCTAGCTGAATGTTTCAAAATGTTTAAAACATCCGGGTGTGGACGGGAGGTTCAGCCATGGTTGGGGACTGGTTGGCTGGTGACTGGTTGGAGTGTCAGAAGTGGTCAGGGCGTGGTTGGCAGTCATATTTGACCTAAAGATTAGTCAAATTTGATTTGATTTGTATCGAAAGGTACATGTAGTTGTGGAAAAATCTGGTCAGACTGCTTCCAAGTCCCAACCTAGCGTCAACTTTGGTTGGTTGATGGTCAGGGTAAGGTTCTGAGTCTGTGACAGAGGCTTAATTAATGCACATTAAAAATCTAACTTTGATAACTACATTTTGTATTTGAACTGGCTGAATACACATGTCCGTTTCCAAAGATAAACTTCTTTTATGCTCAATTTGAAGACATTAACTTTTCTCCTTTTTTTGTACTTGCTTTTTCATGCATACCTCCAAAGCAATGTTCTAGCACTTTTCCATGCCTTTTCTGGATACATGTATAAAACTAGATACTGACTTAGACCAACTTCAGTAGTTGGTACGTGGAATTTATAAGAGGCTTTTTGCTGCTCAAAAAAAGCTGATACCCCTCCAAGACCATACTTGATGTCATTCCAACAATGCCTGCCTGGTGGCACTCTTGTACACTCATCAGCCTAAGTCAGCACAAAGAAGACCTATTGTTGTATCCAGAACTGTGCTTGCTAAACCTACATGCTAGGATTAAAGGCATCCAATGCAATTTCAGGACAGCAAAACAAAAAATATTCTGGATGAGGAAATCTGTCCGATATTCACATTTACTGATATTTCTTAGCACATTTTCATCATCATTTCATACTTTTCACTTCAAGTGTTTGAAATAGCCCCAAAACAAGCTCCTTGAGGCGTCTCTTCATTTTTTGTTCCAACCCATAAATAGCTAGAACCAGCCTACGATACGAAACAAGCCACCCTTTTTCTGTCAGTGACATCGCATTTTTGCCTCAAAGATATCAGTATGATATGGGATAGGGTTGATACAAGTTACAACTTACTACATTAAAAAAATGAGCAGAAAATGGACCTTGAAAATCCAATTTTGCCACTCTAAAATCGCTTTGAATGCCTTTAAAATATCATACAGTACAACTTGCATGTTGCAAATTCATTAGTGGCAAGTCAAGACATCACATATATGTATAAATAATATTTGAAATGGGATATCCTGTGGATAAGTGGTCTCACCTGGCTGACCATAAGGGTTCTGCTGTCCTGGGGGCTGGCCGTAGCCCTGCTGAGGCTGACCATAAGGTGGGGGTTGACCATAGGCCTGCTGATGGGGCGGGGGTGCAGAGTAACCACCACCTCCACCCTACGGAAGAAACAACAATCAGAGATAGCAGACTTCACCCCCTTACTAGTACGCATAATGCTTTGGGACACCAATAGTACACTTAAGGTCCCGGGTCGGAGTTCAAAGCTGACCAGGGTTTAAGTAAGTGCGGCAGTAAATCGCCGGATCTGGGTGGTTGTCACGCTAAGTTTGGCTCCCCCTTGCTCGGTGATCGTTATAGATAATCAAATAGTTTTCGTATTTACCGAGAAACCCGTGGTTTGTAGTATTTTCGGGCGTGGTAAACTTGGACAGTCAGCGAAGCGTTTTTGGTATTAGTCCGCGAGCAAGGGTGACGTGGTTTTGTCGCCTGATGACCAAATTTGGCTGCGTTCTATATGCATTTTCAAGGGATGTGCGTCACCGAAGATTGCGGAAAACTTATCGTAACAACCTATACTTTTTTTTCGTTTTTTAGAAACAGGAAGTAGTGAGCTTTTTCGTCATATAAGCCGTTACCCAGGGAAAATTCTTTTTTTCTCAGCAGCTCCGCTGAAAAAAGTGTAAAAAACGGTATTTTTCGGGACCAAAATTTACATTTCACAACAGTTTCTACCCAAAATGAAGAGTCAGCAGACGATACCTAAACACCTATCGGAAGCCGGCTGGAAACCTCTGTTCACTGGTATAATAAGATTTTACGGCCTACCTTTCTTGGCGGAATTGTAGCCCTTCGGCCTGGGGGTGTCCGCCGGACACAAAAATCGTAAAAAAAACTCCGGTCCGAGACCATAATGCTTTGGGACTCCTGCTTATTAGTACCCATAATGCTTTAGGACATTCCAGTCCCCCAGACATAGAGAGCAGTGCAGTCCTTGCTGAGGACATCACTGGATGCCACCTTGGGAAGCTTGGAATATACTTGTCAGTATCTAGTTTTCTGGTTCCATCTTGTTATCTAACATATTATATGCAAAACATCCTCTTGCATTGGCATTTGACATTAGATTTCCTCAAGATAAAAACCTTGCCTTACCATAGGTTACATTTATATTTTGTTGACAACATTATTTACACCAAGGAGGTTAGTCTCCCTCTAACCTCCTTGTTTACACATAAAATATTATTTCAAAATTATCCCAAGAACATTTGATGATTACAAATGATCATTATTTTCTGTTGCTTTCCCAGTAGAACTACCCTTTTGTTTGCAGTCAAATAAAGATAACCTTGTTTTTTTCTGTTGAAGTATGACTCACGTAACCTTTGATATTTGTGTAAGTGCAAATATTTCGAGAAAATTTGATTATTATTTTGTGTGTGTGTGTGTACATGGTCTTTCTAATTAAATGACTCAACATCTGTCTTTGTTTTTTTGGCTTTGGGGTTAAGGTAGCCAACATCAACTTACTGATGATTCTGCTACACTGTAGAATTGAGCTGTTGAATTTGGACCATCGCACACCGGGGCATGCCCCTACTCTTTTTCGAAAGGTGTGGTGGGTTCTTTTACGTGCGTGGGGTGTGGCTCTCCCCAAACACGGGACCTCCATTTTACGTCCTATCCGAGGGACGTCCCTAACCGAAGCTAGGTACTCATTTACACCTGAGTGAAGTGAGGAAAGTCGTGTAAAGTGATTTTCCCAAGGGCACAAGATCGGTGACATGGGTGGGGATCGAACCCGGGACCTCTTGGCCCTGAGCCGAACGAGCTACCGCTGTGCCACACGACCCCACATCTTATGTAGGTTTAGCACCAAGACTTTATCCAAAACACAAGTGACCAGCCTCCCCAACTCTGTCCTGCAACTTGCAACATACATAAATGTAACCCAACACCACAGGGTTACCATGCCCCACCAGTTACCAGGTCTGGTCCAGGTCATTGACCTTACGTGCTTGGAGAAGAAGAAGAAGAAACAGAGCAAAAACAATATATTTTCTTTCTGCGAATGTAAACATTGAAAAAACGGTACCACTACTAGTAAACATTAGCTATGTTTTACATGGCCTAACTCTATCTACAAACAAATTCAGATACGACAACAAAACCCTCCGTACTACATTGCCCTACATCACAAGGCATGTAACCCCGATGTAAAAAAATCGCGGAGACTCTTACGTGGCTTGGGTTGTAGGCTGGGGGAGGTCCGTAAGACATAATTTTACATTGCAGGCTAACAAGTTGGCAAGTTGCAAAATCCTGGAGCTGAAAATCTACTAAAACCTACAGGCCGGGTTAAAGGTTAACAACTACTGCAGGCACACGCAAAAAAGGCATTTTTGATAATGGAGCAAGCGTACAACCAGATTGACACAGTACCAAACATTATGCTCAAAAGTACAAATAGTAATATTTAATAGATATCCGATTTATGTCGGTATAATTGTAATTTGCACCAATATAAGGTACATATCACAGTATATTTGTTTGTGTGAATGTTTGCGTGTTTGTGCTGTGACTGGAATCATGGGAAGGTTTTTGAAAAAAAGAGGGCCAATCAGTGGACTGTCTCAAATAATGAATTGTAAGGGGTAAAATATATTGACCAAAGTGAAATAAAAAAAAAGATCGGATCTACCAAAACAGGACTGGACAAAGAAATCGAGTGAAATAAACTTATATTAAGTAGAGGTACATACATTTATTGTATTACGGGAATTTGCATCAGAAAGCGGCTTCAGCAAAAAAGCTGATTTTCCACCCCCCTTCCGCTTTATTTATTGAGACGGTCCAATGGCGGTCGGGTTCGAACTCCGAATAAGAGCGGCAAGTTTTGTTTTGATTTTGTCTCAAATCTCCAGATTTCTTTCAGCTGCTTGAAACGTTTGACATTCATCGTGTACTTAACCACAAGGGTAAGCTGTCTAGTACCTTCTCTTGTGTCTTAATTAGACTTTTTTGGTGAAATTTGTCGTTTTAAATCACGTATGATCCTCCTACTAGAATCAGTTACAAGTTTATAACACCTTGTTGTTGTAAAGTTTGTTTGTTTTTCTGTAATAGTTTAACGTCTAGTTGTTGTTTTAAAGCAATTACTACTACATTATCCTGTTGTTTTTTTTGTCTTACCTTCAAGCATAACGGATATATTTGTCGGTTCGAAACCATATGCCGTTTTTATGTAGTTTTTTTAAAAGAAAGAAAACTCGTTCGCCTGACATCTGGTCTACTTCCGGGGGAGTAAGGGTACTTCACACGAACTTGAAAACCGTGTTCTTAGCATGCATGAAAAAATTGTAATAATACAGCTGCATCTACTTGAAATATGCCATAGATATTTTCATAAGTTCACCAAAATCAACAGAAGAAAATGTGACCTTGTTAATACTCACTTCAGGTGGAAGTTCGTAACATTTTTCTGAACCCAGCCTCTCTCTCCAGTATCTGCTTGGAGATTGAGATTTATAACTGCTAGGCTTTAGCTACAGGGCTTGAAATTCATTTTTGGGAAGACAGAGGCTATATTCTAAGCCTGTCAATAAGCTATTTTTCCCACTATTGACAGGCTGACCCTAACCGAGGAACCCTAACCCTTGAATAAACCTATTAAACCCTCAGCTGCAGGTAGTTGTCTAAAATGAGAGTAAAGCAAGAATAATTAAAAAGACAAAAATATGAAACAACCGGGATTTGAACCAAGTCCTTCAAGTCAAGATTAGTATGACAATGCTTAATCCATTGAGCTACTGAGACATGCTTTCTGTGGAAGGCATTAATTTGAATGGTATTACCTGAACAGCCTGTCACCTCAACAAGAAACTTTTTTCACTATTGACAGGGGGACAGCCTGTCAAAGACACTTTCTTTTTGGAATAGGTGTACATTACGTATATATGTAACCCTACACAAATATCTAGCTTCAACATTGCACCCACAGCCAAAGAGTAGGTGCACAGCCATAATTTCACTAACAGGTTCTGCATATGCAGGTGGTATTTCGAGCTCTGTTAATGTAACAACCGCAGTCCCAACTCAGCATGCAAAATACTAGGTTACCCAGTTGCGATATGCAACCATATTTTGCTATTTCTACACCCATGGCCAGGTAGCCCAGTGCACTACCTATATTTTGTGGTAAGGATGCCCCTTTACTGTTTATTGAAAAGTTCCCATGGAAGAGCTCATCACTTCAGGTAAGGGGAAACGTATAAATGCATATTGCATTCTAACAAAGTTAATCATAATACAAATAGAAGAGTTTAAATTCGGGGCAACCTAGAATTTTGATGGGCAACCTAGCTTTCATCCTAGGTTGCCACTGGGCAACCTGGCTCAAAAAAAGTATTTCGTACTCTGACTTGAACTACAAAGTAGAGTGTGTACTTTGTGAGTTTTAATTGGGCGTATGTGTTTTCCTTTGCCCACTTGTATTTGTACTCTTATTGTTCAGTTGTTTTTCATGGTTACTGGCCATTATAAAGTAAAAAGTCAACATTCAACTGACCGTATACTAATGAAAAGGTTAGATGTATTGTTACAGTAAGCGGGTGTTTTCTGTCCCATTATCATGCCACGTATGCTTTAGGGGCTCGAAATACATGTACAAACTTTTGCATGCCTGCGCTGGTAGCATTCAAAATCACCTGCACCAGACAAGTTTTACCTGCACCACTTATTTTCCTAGCCTTGGAAGTTCTATTGCTCTTGTGATGGAAGATCACCTCCCACAGGTGTACTGTTTTATACAGTCATGTTTGTCATGTAAATCATTTTAACATCCAAAGAATTGTGATTTGTCTTCAGGACAAGACGATACACAATTTCATCAGGTTGGTGGATGATTGAATAGCAAAGTTCTTCATTCACAACCACTTGTTTAACAAGAGCCAACTTTTCGACGACTGTCTGTCATCTTCATCTAATTTACAACTTGTATATTTTGTTGGAACTTGCTTTAGGAATCATGTAATGTTGTGTTTTTTTGTAGGTCGGCAACCAGAAAATCTAACTACACCGTCCTTATCCAAGAGAAAGCGTCAGATACTTCTCTACAACTGACGAGACTGGTGGAGTAACATCAGGTTCACAATGGATTCAATAACTGTGGACTCCTCAGACTCCAAACTTGATGCAGAGTTCGACCGTTCGCTGGCAGACATGAAACCCTATGTTCTCAAGCTGCCACACAAAACAGGTGAGAACAGGCTTTTAGCTAGGATTTGTTTGTTGGGTGTCCATTTTTTTATTGTATGCTATAAGGTACAAGCTTTTTAGGGGGGCTTTTAAGTTTTTTGAAATTCGTACTAATGCTCTCAAACACTACTTCCTGCATTTTGAGGTGGAAATTTTGAGGAATACAGCCAGGTTTTTTTCCTTCGTTACTTCATTTTTGTATTTATAATATAAGGCTGAAGGAAGGCATGGGGCATGGCAGAGGTTGGGAGTGGAAAAAAATAGGGTGTCTTTAGGGTGTCCTACCAAAAAGTAGGGTGTCCAATTTCTCAATACAGGGTGTCCAAAAGACACCTGGACACCCCTCTAGCTAAAAGCCTGGGTGAGAATAAGGGAAACAAGAAAGCTTTTTAAAAAAGCTGTCCATAGGCCGCAAAATGGGAATAGCTGGTTGGGTGGCATGGGTGTGCACTATTAATGACTTGCTCACCTTGCTCGAATTGTAGCAATGCTAAAAAGTAAAAAGAGTGAATTGAAAGACCTGAAAAATAGACAGTGTTGCTCCCCTTTGCTTCCCACGGATGGATCGCGTTCCTAAATGACGTGGACGTCAGAATTGTCCAATTGCCCCGAAATTGCCGAAACGTAATTTGAATTGTCCCGAGCTGAAATTTAGCGTCATTTTGACATCGGGACATTGTTAATTTCGAGACCTGGCTTGGCATTGCGTAACGTGCGGATAGACATTGCGCAACTTCTTGCGACCCAACTACCACGGTGATTCCGGGCACAATACGCTTGGCGGCCTATGGTAAAAAATTGGCCTGTATCAAGTAGGAATCTTGTAAATAAATTGTAAACCATCTCCTGCTAAGGCCATACCAATTCAATCAATTGGTTCTTGAATTCTTCTCTGATTTTTTTCTGATTTGCAAAAAACAAAATTCAGGTTGTGAAACTCATATTTTGCCGCCAACAGTTGAAGAAACTGTCCTTGTTTTCCGAGGTGTTACAGTTTTTCCATCTATCAATGCAGTGATTTGATTAAAAGTTCAACATTCATTGTTTGAATTACAAACCAGCCTGGTATGTTGACTTCATGGCTCCTATCGTAGCATTTGGGGCTAGCATAGGATGCCTAGGCCTGTTTTTTTTGCCCTGTCACTTCATTTTTTTTCTAAAAAAAAAGTCTGAGAAGCAACAAATTAAGTTGTTGTGCCGATAAAATGTAGAAAACACTGTACGCATTTGAGCTTTGTCTATCGAAATGCATTTTTTATCAAGCACACTAACATACTAGTAGGGGTCAGCACCTATATGCCTACTTCATTGATTGAGTAAAAATGTTCTATTTTTATTTCCAGAGAGACAGAGATGTGCCTTATGGATTAAGAAACTATGTGAGCCAGTTGCACCTGGACCTACCGCAAGGTAAGGAACCAATATGTACTTCTAGCTGAAGACTTCAAAGGCAATTTCAGGGTGGCAAAACAAAATAATATTCTGGATGAGGGAAAATTCTGTCTGATATTGACATTTACACTACAGCCATTTCCATTTCTTAGCAGTGTACGAAATACTTTTTAAGCCAGGTTGCCCAGTGGCAACTTAGGATGAAAGCTAGGTTGCCCATCAAAATTCCAGGTTGCCCCGAATTTAAACTCTTCTACAATATGATTAACTTTGTTAGAATGCAACGTGAGTTTATACATTTCTGACACAGAGTTGTTTCCCCTTACCTGAAGTGATGAGCTCTTTCATGGGAACTTCTCAATAAACAGTTCCCAATGAAAAAAGGGGCATCCTTACCACAAAATTTAGGTACTGTAATTCTTGATTTGTTAACGGTCACTTAATTATAGCGGTTTTAGCGGTCACCATTCCACCGCTATAATTTCATTACCGCTACTATTTTCTTCACCGAAGTTTCGCCCCCCTCCCTCTTGCCCGGCACCAAAATTATGTTGGAGTACAAGCTCGTTACGGTACGATCGCAATCACGCTTCATTTGTTGACTACAACATGCACACATCGTACTAGTGATCCACACAGGAATAAGCAAGACACTGATGTTCTTCCAGAAATAAAATATTTATTATACAGAAAGAATTTCATTTTTTTTACACAATGCAGTGCGTAAACATACCACAGTAAGAAGCATGCACAAACATGCCGTAGTTACGCTATGAAATTTCACAGCTTATTTACACGAGGGTATTATAAATATCAGCTTACATTATGACTTAGAAGTTTCTCCGTAAATCTACAGACACGACAAGGCGTTCATCTTGTGCTACTAGAAGTTACTAGTAATATCGAAAACAATGAGACTTACGAAATAATTCAGCGTCACCCAAGCGTGCAGACAACAAAGAAACAAAATGGCGGCCCGGCTCTACTCAACTTTACAAACTATGATCAAGGAGCTCTTCTACGAGAAATGCGGCATAAATCTGCTAAATTCTAAGGTAGAAGTACAGTCGAAAGTTTAGCGTCATGTGTACTACAAAATGTAAAGCGTCAGTAGTGTGCTACGACTGTAAGGCGAAACGGAAATTTGGGAACCAAGCGTAGTAAAAGAATCAATGGCGTCACCATTTTTGGAAACTTGCGAGTCACCTTTTACGACAAAAAAATACGATTAAACGTTACTGTTGAAGGCTACAGTGTTTGTAGAACTTTCTCCATGGCGTCCTGGATACCAGTACGCTCCCATCCCAGGGCGATGAAGCCGGGCTCGGCTGTACGCTCGTCCACGGCGCCCAGCAGCAAGTTGGTGTGCGGCGGCTTGATGGCGGACGGGCCAGGCGCGGGGCGGGGCGGGGCGCAACGCATGCAAGCGTGTGTTACGATCTTTTTTAAATCACCGCGCACCGTGCCGGTTCAGTGTTCATTTAGTGTTTATTTAGTTCCAAAAACCATCGAAGTGCCTGTTTTTTCTGGTTTATAATTGGCATTGGTCTGTAAACTGCCGACATTTTCTTATTTTCTTTAAAAAAAAAACAGCGTTTTCATGTATTTTTTTCACACATCAGCCATGTTCACACCGCTATAATTAAGTGCCGTGAGCTTGTCCATTTTTCGTCGACCGCTATAATATCCAACCGCATTATTAAATGGATTTACAGTAGTGCACTGGGCTACCTGGGTGTAGAAATGGGTTGCACCAAGCAAAATTTGGTTGCACGGCGCAACTCCAGGGCAACCTAGTATTTCGTACGCTGCTCAATAGCAAAAACAATATGTTTCCCTTCTATGAAGGTAAACATAACTTACTTCATGGAGGTGTGAATTGTCCAATTTCTTGTTTCCCCATATATAGGAAGAACAGGAACATGTATGCAGAGTTGTTGCTCCACATGTTGAAGAGAGGAGTATTAGAGGGACCGTTCAACCACAGACCAGACCCTGGGCCTCTCAAGACCCTGCCTTCATATATGGTAAGGACCTCCTGGGCTCCAAATACTATCTGTTGCATTTATAGGCTCCTGTCACACATTCAGAACCTTCTCCTGACCACCAACCAACCAAGGTTGGCTGAAGTTTGGGAACAGTCTGACCAGATTTAGGCCATGTTTATCTTTCAATACGAACCAAATTGAAATTAAATTGAGTTAAATTTGAGGCAAATTGATCCCCGAACACACCCCGAACACTGCTGACCTACTCCAAAACACCAGCCAACCACGGCCGAACCTCTTGTCCACACCCGATTGTTTAAAACATTTTGAAACCTTCGGCTAGCCGACCTCGCCAACCACCAGCCAACCACAGCCGACCTTACTCCTGACCTACTCCTAACCATGCATGGTTGGGGGGAGTTCAGTATTGTTCAGGAGACCAAATTCAGCTACAAGTGTGATGGGCTTTAGTTGTATGTATGTTTATAAGTTAGAGCAGTAAAATTGGAGTTATGCAGGCATTTCTGATGCCTAACGTATAACCTGCACTGCTCAATGGATGTCAACTTTTGTTAGCTGTCCTGATCGACTGCATGGTTCAACTTGAGAAACGCCAAAGAGGGAATTTGAATTCCATACATTCTGAAGTATGTTACTGACGGTCAAGTTTTCTTTTATTAATTTTTTGGTCTTAGAAGTTAGAACATTTGGGTAGTACCTTCAGACTAAAACAACTGATTTCCAAGGTAGCCCAACAAAACAAGTTATGTTACAGAGGAAACCATAGACATAAAACAAATCATATTAAACAATTAATGTGTTCATTCTATTGTATACAGCAGATATTGTAAAAAAACCCACTTGAATGCCTGCGTAGCTTACATGTACGGGTTTGGAAGCTAAAATGTACTATGAATTTTGAAGAAGGATCCAGTCTTTTGCCAATTTGGTATCAATCGCTTAGCTACTTATTGTAGCAAGGTACGTGTCATGAAATTATTCACATTTATATCATACCCGGGCGGCGATAACGTTCGATACGGTGTTCCCAACCGGCCGGTACTTTACTGTACGACTGGTCTTCCATAGAACGATTTGAACGCGTTTCGCCCTAACCGCATGCGCCGCTTTCAAAAATTCGAATACAGGATTCGGACTTTGGAATTGATGTTGTTGCATTTTTTTGGTATAGGGACACCAAATTTTGACTCATTTGGCCGGCTTATACAAGTTGAGTTACAAATTAAAATGATTTACTGGGAGTGGAAGATGGGAAAATTGTCTTATTTATATTATGTGTTCAACAATTGTCCATTACAAAATAACACAGTCATCCAGACTAAACTGCTCCTACAAAACTTAACCAGTCCTATATTCTTTGTTGCCTTTTGTTACATATATCACATTAGGCATTTTTGAAAAGTTTTAAAAGGAAAACAATCTTTTTTATAGCCTTTTAGCTTTTTTTAGCTAGTTTTTAGTCAGACATGAGATGGTCTGCAAAACATTTAATTGTTATTTTATCTTGAAAGTTCATCTGTGGTGGTATAGAAGTCATTATGAAGCAACTGTACATGTAATATCCAACACAAGAAATTGGACTTACCCAAATTTTCGACTGTACAACTCCAGTCTTTGTCAAGGAATGAGCAATCCACCACTTCTGTGACGTCACGTTATACAGATGACATACGTGACTCGGTGAGCAGTGGATCATAGGTTGCAGAAAGTCTGTGGCGCCCCCCGTCTTTGTGGAGAGATGGTTGCAATGCCCTCACAGAGTAAGATGTTTCATCTGCATAACGTGACGTCACAGAAGCGGTGGATTGCTCATTCCTTGACAAAGACTGGAGTTGTGCTGTCAAAAATTTGGGTAGTCCAATTTCTTGTGTTGGAATTTACAGTTTAAACTTGCTTCATATTGTTGTCTGTTCTACATGTCCAGTCCATCTACTTTGACGATGTGCCAAAGTCTACAATCCCCAAAAGTAAAGTAACAGAGGTGGGTGAATGTGGTTTTACCTTCAAAATCAGTAAACCAGTGTACAAGACGGTCTTTTGTAGGTTATAGTAGCAGTCAAGCTCTCTTTCTTTTTTTTACACACTTTAAAAAAAAATCCTTTTAAAAATTTGATCTTTCTGTATATCTTGTCCGCTCCAGTGCATTCAGTCATGTGATACGTGTGACATACATCATAATTAATATGCTGTTTACAAATTTCATTTTACTTTTTGCTGAGTTTTACATTTTTGGCGGCCTATGGCATTGTGCCCGGAATCACCATCATCATGGTGGATGGGTTGCAAGAAGTTGTGCAATGTCTAACCGCACGTTACGCAATACCAAGCCAGGCCTTGAAATTAACATTATAATGCCCGGAATCACCATGGTGGATGGTGGATGGGTCACAAGAAGTTGCGCAATGTCTAACAGCACGTTACGCTATAAGCAAAGTGCATCTAAATTCACCCTTTTTAGCATTGCTACAATTCGAGCAAGGTGAGCAAGTCATCAAGAGTGCACACCCATGCCACCCAACCAGCTATTCCCATTTTGGAGCCCTATGGCCAGCTTTTTTTAAAAGCTTTCTTGTTTCATTGTGTGGTTGGGTGTCGGATACATTACCATATGAATGAAAACCAAGCAGATGTAAGGAGGGAAAGAATGGCTAAATGAAACAAGAAGTGATGCAATTCTTTACAGCATGTAACTGCTAATAAACTATTGCAAAATATCTCTTCGTCTTATAAGCAGTGTGTACTAAGTATCTAAGTCTAGTCTTCTTAGCATTAGTCCAATTCCAGTCACCAAGGTGAACAACTATTTGAGTCACACAGAAAGGCTGGCATTTGGATGCGAGCAAATACAGCATATTTCACTCCATCTCCCTCCCCATGCAAATATTAGACTGTTCCAAACTTACCCCTGTGCAAAAGTGGAACATTTCAAACTTCCTCATTAGAAAAAAGATGATCCCTCCCTGAATGTCCTTATAAAATGCAATAAATGAACTGAAAATTGCTGGACAACATTATCATGATTTAGTACCTTTACTTTATCTTCCAGCAAAATCCACATGTACCCGACTGGGTGGCGGGAGAGTTGGACGATACGCTGGCGTCATCCCTGCCGTCCCGCGCCGCGGAGGAGTCGAGAACGTTGTCCAACTCACGCCACAGGTACTCCTCCCTTAGGAAGTCCCCACAGCACTCCACTGGAGTGGAGAGTATGCTCAGGGACAGAGGGGCGCATAGGTTTGTGTTGTGTTGTTCTGTTCTAAGTTGCTAGGGGGAGCTTTTGTACAGTAACTGAGATGGAAGGTATGATGAGAATAACCCCCTGAGGCTGTGCTGTTTATTTCTTACAAGTAACATAACTTTTTGCTTCATTTTTGTCAGGGACAGAGGGGCTCATAGGTTTGTGTTGTGTTGTTCTGTTCTAAGTTGCTAGGGGGAGCTTTTGTACAGTAACTGAAATAGAAAGTATGATGAGAATAACCCCCTGACACTGCTGTTTTGTTTCTTACAAAGAACACTACTAAACTTTTTATTTCATTTTTGTCAGGGACAGAGGGGCTCATGGCTTTGTGTTGTGTGTTGTTCTGTTCTAAGTTGCTAGGGGGAGCTTTTGTACTGTAACTGAGGTGGAGGGTACGATGGGAACCCTTGACACTGTGCTGTTTTTGTTTCTAACAAATAATACTACTCAACTTTTCATTTCTTTTTTATCAAAGGCAACTGCTGTTGTCTGCAGTCTAAGGCCACACCAATTTATTTTCTTGGTTTGTCTTACTGGACGTAAAGCAGGAGAACAAAATAAAAACAGGCTTCGGAGGCAAATTTCAATCTGACTATACAGTCACTTCCTGAAACTGTGTCAGAGCTCGAAATCCTTTCTACTTCACTGGTACATTCAAAATTACCAACACTAGACTAATTTTACCTGCATCACTCAGAATTTAGCAAGTATGGATCATACTAAAAACTGTTCTGAAACCATTTCCATTATTTCTTTTACACTTCATAGGTGGTAACAGTAAATGCAGCAAATAAAAATCCACATACACCTACATGTATATATAAACCAAGTACATGACTGGTCCAGCTTAGGTGCAGCTAGACATCAGAAATACCTGCACAACTCCAATTTTACCTGCACTAACCTGCATATACAGGTGGGATTTCCAGCCCTGGTAGTACATGTAGTATCTAGTGTTTGATTATACATACTAAGCGGGAGCCCCTCAAGACTAACATACAAAATGTTACAGTCCACTGTGCTTTCTAAATCCAGAAACCAACAAATTAAATACGTGTAGGTGTGGTGGCCTAACAATTGTACATGAATTTTGCAGACTCTGAGATAGACAGAACACAAATCCTTCTTTTCAGACGGGAGGAAAATGGCGTCTCTCGCGTCCTGTACAGCAGTCGCACAAAGCCGTCCTTCTCGTTGTCGTCTGATGAGAGCGAGGAGGAAACTCGTAGGCCGCGTCCCAAGTCACCGCTGGCTCCCGTCCGAACCTCGCCCATCAAACCCAGGACCACAATGACCAGGTAGGTCACTACTGTAGTCTGAGATTCTCACATGAGCAAAGCTAAGACAACATTTCCAACTTCTCCGTACAACAAACGTGTACATTTTAGTTTGATTCCAGTTATTCTTCTTTTGCTCTGAGCTTCAGCCTCTTGGGTACCGGTACATCGTACAAATCAGTATTTTTTGCTGGTGATGTGAAAGTGGTCCCATAGCCTTTTCAGGCCATAGGGTTGTTAATCCACTGTTTCAAGGGCACGGTATCGGAAGGCGGAGCCCATCCCTCTCCTTCCACAACCAAATGCGCCTCCTCAACCAAAGTCAGGTACCCATTTTACACCTGGGTGGAGTGAGGAATTTAGTTATGTAAACTGTAAAGTGCTGTTCCCAAGGATACAACGTGTTGCCTGAGGAATGCAAGGAATAGAACCCATAACCTATCAGTCCTGTGTCCGCTAGCCTAGCCACTTGGCCATTCAACCATTCATGTTTACAGTAAAATGAAATGACTGTCACATTAGTAATTGTGAGATTGCCTTATAATTAACAACATCATGTGACATGAGCATCAGGATATACAGGGTTCTCACCACTTTTACAGGATTTTTGTCACAGCGTAGGGGTCAGGTACAGAAGGACAACTTTCTGCGGCGCAAGTCGCGCATTGAATCCCAAAAACATGACCAAAGCAGGGTGTCTGGTATTCTCCCTAAAAAATTTAAACTCGTAACCCCCGGAAACACTATTTCTTGCTTATTGAGAGACAGATTTTGTAACATTAATGTTTTCCCTTTGTTATAGCTTCATTCTAAAGTTATATTTTCACTTTTTTAAAAGATTTATGAAGATTCTCCCTCCAAAAATACCCCTACGCTGGTTGAAAGACAGTGTAGGGGGCTAAATCACAGCGTAGGGGGTCCAAATCACTGCCCCCTACGTTCAAATATGTTGCCTAGTGAGAACTATGATATACATGTATGTATAATGTATGTATGTGTATGTATTTCCTTTGCGCTCCAGATCCAGTACCAGTACGGGGTACGGCAGTAGTTCCATACGTGACCACGAGGAGTCCACACTGGGCCGGCTACACGAGAAGGAACTGGAGATGAGAACCAAGCTGCTGGAGTCTCGCTTCCACGAGGAGATGTTAGTCTTACAGCAGAAACACGATGGTGCAGTTCAGAAGATTCTAGACAGGTGGCGCTTGCTCTCAAATTCTTCAAGTTTTCTTTTGTAAGAGGCATTAGGTCTCCAGTAAGACACACATGTACCAGTAATAGCAACATGTGTTACATGTAACTTTGTGAAATAAGCTTATTACTTATTACTCAATTTTCTGGTCATTTCTTTACAAAGTAAATTGAATGACACTTGGAGTGGAGTAGGGTTGATTCAACTTACTTTGTATAAAAATGACAGAAAATTGACTTTTTGTATTGTCCTAATGTTACATGTACATAATGCAGCTTTAAGTTTGTGAAAGAGGATAAGATTTTTCATCAATGATTGGACATCTTGACATCTACAGGGAACAGCAAAAAAGTCATTTTTGTGTACCTAAGTATTTGTTCCATTTACCTGACATTTGTTTTGCAGGAAAAATGAAGAAATGGAGGATGTGAAACAACATTACCGAGGCAAGCAGCAGGAGCTGGAAGAACAGGTTAAAAAACTGGAGAAGAGATGTCAAAGTCTGGTCAAGGAGTCACAGGTCAGAGATTTGGCCTTTTATAGTTCAGTTGATTAATATGTTTACCTTCGCAGAAGAAAAACATATTGTTTTTGCTCTTTTTCTTCTTCTCCAAACAAATAAAGTCAATGACCTGGACCAGACTGCTGTCACCATGGTAACTGGTGCTATAGCAAACATCGTGTGATGTTGGATTACATTATGTAGCAAGTGGGAGGGGCTGTTCACCATAATTATATATTCAATGTTTTTCAGTAAGAATAAACAGAGTAGTAATTTGTTGAGCTAGACCATCCCCATGTCAAGGTAAACATTATGAATTTGCTTTGCAAGCTGCTATGGAAAATTGATTGTTTATGTAGAAATAACATATGTGAAAATAACGTAATGAAGTGTTTCATAGAACTACTCTATGTATGGTAGTACACAAATATTAATCATATGTACATTAATTTTTTTTGGGGGGGGGTTCTCATGTTTTTCTAAAAAGTAACTAGAAAATCTAACTGTAGACACATTACAGCAATGAAGTACGATCAATGGTAACTTTGACAGTAGCCCCAAACAAAGTTCATTTTTTCTTTGTGTTGATGTCATCTTAAACTGTCCTTAATTGAATGTATGAATAAATGAATGCATGTATGTATGTGATGAATGAATGAGTGAATGAACTTTATTGCACAACTGAACAGGGTACAATGTATGGCAAACAATAATAATAATAATAATTCTTTAAGACTAATCTGTAATCATGATTGTCTAATGGGTAAAAAGAAGTGTGTTGCAGTACCATAAATGACCTCTAGATGGCTCCTCTTATCCTTAATCTATAACATACAATGCACAGGTTATACGAGAAAATCGTGACCGCCAGATAGCGGAGCTGAAGAAAATGACGGAGCAGACAACGGCCAGCACGCAGAACGAGTACGAGAAGCGACTGCACGACATGGTGGCGGACTTCGAGCAGGAGAAGTTTGACATGCAGAAGCTGCACACCAAGAACATCCAGGAACTTCTGGATGATACCAACAACCGGCTGCAGAAAATGGAGCAGGAGTATCAGGCACAGGCAGTCTCCACGGTGGGATTTTTTTTGGCGATGCCTCAGGGGCAGAGCTGTTAGTATAGGGCACAGCCCACCATTTTGAGCCCCAATTGAAAAGTATAGTAAACAGCTAAGAAATGAGCTGTCAAAAATCACCTCGTTGAGTATCAACTATTGAAAACTCACATTGACAGGATAGCTTGGCCTCCAAATTGTCCATATACCGGTAGCCCAAAATTCTTATTTTTGAATCGGCTCAAAGTCCTTGTTCGATGGCCGCAATGACCTCTGACCCCCCTGAACACCACTAAACACAACATAGCATCACTTCTAGAGCTCTACCCAGCATCAAAAACAAGCCTGAAGGCCAGTTTTTGCAAGGAAATAAAAAGAAAGAAAACCCACCAGCTTCAAAATACCAGCAAATAGCAAGATATGCCAAGAAAAAGGCTGTTTACAGTTGGTTTGGATGCTCTCACCAATGGTCACTTGAAATGGCCTTTCTGCGTGTGCTCGAAATGGTGACCTTTGCCCTATAGTACTGCGATTGAGTTAAAAATATTCCATGCACGCATCCCGTAGGGAATTCTTTTTGTCAACAACTTGCGGGACCAGCATTTGCATAATTGATATTTGTTAATGTTCCACCTGCCATAAATTACAATGTATTAAAGTCCTATTATGTAAACCGCTGGAATTATAGAATTTCCTTATTAACATGCAAATAAAGTCTTAATTTGTATGGTACAATGATGCCATATTCTCAATCTTAAAGATGCAGTGCAAGTAACTTTCAACATGCTAAGATACAATGTAGTTGTTTGGCACCAAATTTGTATTGCAAATGGGGTTAGGCAACAGGGAGAATGTTGGTAAGATATAGATTTATTTTTAAATAAATTTATATCTTACCAACATTAAAATGTCAAAACAATAACTTGCCTACAACCCTTTAAAATTTTAACACAACCAATGTTTTGAACCTACCAATATTATGGCTCAGCTATCCTCATCATGGTGTAATGGAATCTAATAACTCATCAGAAGACCATGGCCGCTGTACTTAAAAATGAGTGTAGGTGCAGTACCACACAAAATAAATAGAGGGCGCTGCTGAACTATTAATACACTGACACCAAAGTAATGAAATAAACCAGAGCGAAGGTCTGTCTTAGGCCACACCAACTTAATTTTTTGGCTGCTTCAGTTTTTCTGATCTAAAACAAAACGATTGGTCACATCCCAGGATCTGAATTAAACATAAAATACTTTTATATATTTTGGCACCAGCAGTTGAAGCCCTTGTTGTGATGGTTAAAGTCTTCCTAGTTGTGATGGTTAAAGTTTCATTAAATTCATTGTGATTTTGCAGTTTTGAGGGAATTGGGAGGTTCGGTGGTGTTTGAAGTTCGCAACTCAAACAATTCTGTAGTACAGTTAATACAAAACACATTTTCATCGTGTGTCTTGATTTTACAGTAAGAGGTCACTGCATAAACTGCGGAAATAAAAATACACTGAACATTTTACGATTTACAGTACATCATGAATCTCCAGTATTTTGTATTGTATTATCAGGGCTCGAAATCCCACCTGCTTTTTTTTTTTATGCAGTGCAGGTATGCAGAAAAAAGGATTTCAAGCCCTGATCATGCACCCAAATTCCTATGATGCATATTCCATTTGGTATATCACCCCCCTCCCCCCCCTCCCACCATCACTATTAGGGCAGCGTAGTAAAAGAGCTGGAGGCGCGAGTGGCACAGCTGACCAAGGACGTGGAGAACAGCGTGGCGGAGAGGAACCGCCTGTCCACGGAGAAACTCCAGCTGGAACACAGGTGTAGCGAGGTCAGCGGGGAACTGTCTGATTGGCAGGCCAAGTTCGACGGTAATCTCCTCATTTAACCATGCCATAAATAACAACTACAGTTTGGATGGTACTACAACATTTGTACTTGTTTAAGCCTAGGAAAATTAAAGGCATCCAATGCAATTTTAGGGCAGCAAAACAAAAAATATTCTGGATGAGGAAATCTGTCTGACATTTACTGCCATTTCTTAGCACATTTTTGTCATCATTTCATACTTGAAACATTTGAAGTAGCCCATAAACAAGCTACACAAGGAGTCCCTTTATTTTTGGTACCACCAATAAGTACAGCCTACAATACAAAACAAGCAACCATTTTCCATCAGTAACATTGCATTTTTGCCTCACAGATATCAGTATGCTATGGGATAGGGTTGATTCAACTTTAAGTTACTACATTAAAAAAATGACCAGAAAATTGACTTTGAAAATCCAGTTTTACTGCCCTGAAATAGTTTTGGGTGCCTTTAATGTTATTTTTCTGATTACACTACTGAAAAAATGATAAGGGTTGGTAGATAGGATTCTCTTTCTCTTCTCTTGTCTTCTCTTTTTTTCTTGGCAACCTCTGTGAAAAATGAAGGTGTCCCCGACGGTGAAACGCCGTTTCTGACGCCCGTCCGAAGAGTCTCAGATTATTGAGACGCCCTGGACGATCACGATAGCAGACGCCTTTGGACGGCTTTGGACTGGCCTTTTAAACGTCCAAGACGGTCCAAAACGCTTGGACGCGTCTAGATTGGCCGCTTTGACGCGTCCAGACAGACGTCTGGGCCGCCCGAGACGACGTCTGGAAATGGGGACCCAGACACTAGAGACGGCGCTCCGGGACATCTTTTCGGACGGGCTTAGACGGCATTTTAGACGGGCTTAGACGGCATTTTAGACGGGCTTAGACGGCATTTTAGACGGGATTTTAGCGGCGTTTGGGACGGCGTTCGGTTGCGGTTGGAACAATTACGTAACCGGGACGCCTTTTGAGACGCCCGAAAAATGATGGGGGTTCCTACAGCGGTGTTCGATCACGGTAAATTAAATTAATCTTCACGCTGCCACCATGGCACAAAGAGCTTTAAATACAAGCTGAATCGCACGGAAATCGTACGATTTTCTTCGGATTTTCTTTGCAAATTGTGGCGTAACAAATTGTTGAACAGTGACGAGCTTTCTTGGGAAAATCGGGAGGCGCCGCTGAAAATCACCGCCACGTGAGCGCACACAAACACAACAGGTCGGGAACAAAACATTAAAAAAAATTAAATGTTGTCTAAGTGCACGTTTGAATGTATTATCATTCTTTATTAAAACATTAGATATTTCATAGTTGCATTTTACGATGTGCGTATTCTTTTTCAACAATTTAATATGAAAACAACATTGACCGTTGCGTTTGGAGATGGCACCATCGCAGCTTACTCAAGCAGCATGCACGGAGTGTCGGAACTTATGCCGCTGGATTTTGTGTAAGATTTAACATAACGTGGACATTTATACGGCATCATCATTCTGTATTAAAACCTCAGGTATT
Organism: Branchiostoma floridae x Branchiostoma japonicum; assembly: GCA_013266295.2. Taxonomy (NCBI): domain Eukaryota; kingdom Metazoa; phylum Chordata; class Leptocardii; order Amphioxiformes; family Branchiostomatidae; genus Branchiostoma; species Branchiostoma floridae x Branchiostoma japonicum. The sequence continues at coordinate 18,115,329 of CM023830.1, read as the reverse complement.
GTATACATCTATTCTACACATTGTTTTTGTGCGCCTTTACATTTTGCGGCGATAAAACATCGATCAATTTGCCTCAGCTCCGTGTGTGGTCCCATATGTGGGGAGGGTACTTGGGAATCTTACGTTTTACATATCCTCGGAATAATTGCTTGTTGTTCTGTAACAATTGTAGCACTACATGTTCGTTTGTATACTTCTGACAACATAAAATGCTTGTTCACTTACCGAGTCTCCTAAAACAAAAAACTGTTGTGACTGAGAACAGTGCCTCGATACACTCGGAATCTGCCGATCGGAGTAGTGACATCCTCGAACACCTCGTTTGACGTGTTAGTCGGTCGCTGGTTTAAACCCAAACTCCGTACAGTGTCGTCGGAAGATACAGCTGCTTGTAGAAGTGAACTTCACCCCCCAAAAGTGCGCACAATTCGACAAAGAGGCAAAAAAGCGGACATCCAACGAACAGTGTCTCTTACTAATACGGGCGCCACTAACGGTCGGCGCGTTTAATTTAAATCTTGCGCATGTGCATTAGAAGCCTAAACCACGTGAAAAACGTCGTAAATAAATTAATTCTGACGCCTGTCGCCACATCGGACGTGTAAGGACGTCTGGGGAGAGACGGGAGGCGTGACCCCTTTTTCGTCCGGCCGTCCAGAGTTGCAAGTTTGCAGACCGCCAACTGTGTTGGGACGTTGTTGATGGCAGTTTAGACGGACAGACGGACAGAGACGCGTCTGACGGGCAGAGACGGCGTCCAAAACGCCGTTCCCCCTCTGGGACGCTTTCATTTTTCACAGAGGAACACCTTAGGGGCTAGGCTAATAGTATATTACATATGCCTGTTCCAAGTACTAGTATATAAGTCTAGGAATCCCTTAGGCATGTTAGTCTGTTACAATGTCTGTGGATACCTTGTTAACATTCTGTTTGTCCCCCAGAAGTTACAGAGGTTTTGTCAGCTGAAATTTAGAAATACAATGTTACATAGTAAGTGTTCATATCACTAATCAAATGACATACATGTATAAACATCAAAGTTAAAGCAGAATTTTTTTGTCTCAATTCTTGCTCCCCGCAGCACTTGAGAGAAACTCGGAAAGACTTCGAGAAGACCATGAACAGGAGCTGAGAACCCTTAGGAACAAGTCAGAGGCCAGCGTGGAGTACTTAAGACAGGAGAACAGTCTGGCCGCAGCCAAGGCACACGACCAGATCAGCGACCTGGAGGCACACGTCTCCCAACTCAAACAGTCCCTACAGGACTCCGAACACGAGAGGCAGAGACAGATCAGGTCAGCTAGTGACTGCACCAGTGTTCTAGCCAGTGTCCATCTTTCCGTCATTTGACGGAATCTTTTTGCTCATGGCAGACAAAAATTTTGCCCAATCTGTCATCTTTGCCTAACAAAAATTTGTATGGAAAGATGTGGAAAGATGTCATTAAACTTAAGCTTTAAGTCTACCAGCATAATTTGCCCCTGAAAATGCAGGAAATAGCGTTTCAGAGGGTCAAAAAAAGAGCGTTTCAAAATTCGCTGGACATAATATTACGTCAAACAAAATTGACATGACGGAAAAAAAATTCAGGCTGGCTAGAACACTGGACTAGACATTTTATTTGTTTGTTTGTTTTGCATAACTGCATATGACGGAGTGAAAATATTAGATTTTCCTCCCAGCTCTCTCTTCCCACCTGCTAAATTTCACTAAAACTGTAAAAGAAACTTGTCTAACAGGTGTAGTTTTTGTTGTTTCCTGCTTGTAGGGAGTTGGAGGCAGTACACCAACAGGACAAGATGCACAAGGAGAACCTTCACGAGAAGAAGGTCCGGGCGCTACACTCGGAACTGGAGCAGGAGAAGGCCGACGCCCTGAAGAAAATCCGCAAACTGGAGGAGGCTGTCAAAGACAAGGACGAACAGATTCAGAAGATGGCTGAAATACAGAAGGTAGAATAAGAATTGTCAACAAGAATTCCATTAAGAAATGGTAAATTGTAGGTTGGAGCCCTACTGATTCAAGATCCTACCAGTTGTCTGATTGGACACATCAAAATCTGAAGTAGGGTGCAGTAGAGTTGGTACACTACTGTAACAGTAGACTCCAGGGGTTGGGGATTTGTGGAAGGATTGACATGGCAGGTGACTATCACCTCAACCCTGAGACCAGACTAAGGTTTGAACCACTCACACCGGGAAGACCCCTGCTATCTTTGATAAGTGCGGTGGGATCTTTATGCTCAAGGTATACAAAATGTAGCTCTGACCTTAAACACGGGACCTCCTGCTTTACATTCTATCCGAGAGGACGTCCCTAACCAAAGCTAGGTACTCATTTTCACCCGAGTCAAGTGAGGAAATAAGTGTTAAGTGCCTTTTCCAAGGACACAACAATGGGGCCTGTCAGGGATTCGAACCCAGAACCTTCGGAAACTGAGTCAACAACTCTAACTACAAGACCACCTTGCCACCTAATTGTGAGACAAGAACCTGTGCAAAACTATCATGACAGGACTTTGATAGGTCTGAGTCCAATGCTAAACTCAATTTCAGCAATTTAGAAATGACAATGATTATCATGCAGAAAAATCACTGTGTGATTAGGTTACCTCCTAAAGTTGCTGGTTTTCTCTAGTTCCAGACCCAGCAGGCGGATAAAGCCTTGGAGGACTTTAAGAGACAAGTGGAGAAAAACTCCAACCAGGTGTACGCAGACATGAAGTCACAGGTAAAGATGTGCAAATGGTTTTTCCAGTTTTTCATATATAAGTGTTGACTAGTTCTGTTACCGTAGTTCAGTTAAGTGACGTTGAAGAAGAGTTATGGATGTCACTCAAAACGTCTGAAAGTAATCTCTGTAATTTATCCAGTAGTAGAGTTGGAATTGTCTATAGACATGTAGATGAATGTTCCTAGGAAAAGTTTAGAAGTTTGGGGGAATGGCTTCTGCTTGCATGGCACCATCAAAGTATAAGAGCCATAAAGTAAAAAAAAGGCAACAATGCATGGTGAATTCTCATTGATACTAAAGTGAAAATGTTTCAACTACATGTATGAGTTATCAGGGCTTGAAATTCCACCTGCATATGCAGGTTAGTGCAGGTAAAATTGGAGCTGTGCAGGTATTTCTGATATCTACCTGCACTGGGCCATATACTGGGTTTATATGTGTACATGTTTGTGGATTTTTATTTGCTGCATTGACTGTTACCACCTATGAAGTGTAAAAGAAATAATGGCAATGGTTTCTGAACAATTTTTAGTATGATCCATACTTCCTAAATTCTGAGTGGCGCAGGTAAAATTTGTCTGGCGCAGGTAATTTTCAATGTTACCTGCACTAGTGCATGTATGCAGAAAAAAGTATTTCGAACTCATGAAGGAAGTTAGTTGAAGAAGTTGTAATGATGGTTCCCTTGGCATGACATAACCACAGATGGAGAAGGTGGAAGCAGACTTGGAGAGGTCCAAGATCCTTCGGGAGAAGCAGCACAGGGAGTTCCAGAGACAGCTGGAGGAGGAAAGACAGAGGAACGAGCACAAGGTACACAAAATGGTCTCCTGTTTTGATCCCACACCACATTCAGCACGGCGATGTCAAATTATTCTAAATACACTGCACAAAATGAAAGCGCATCGTCACAACCTCAATAACTAATCATATACTAGATATTCAGACAAATCGGTCAAAAGAACTAAATTGTTCGAACACACAAGTGCAACCGAAACAGTACCTTCCCGCGGAAGGATTTCATTCTCCCCGGAGGAAATAACAGGTAGTTCGGGATCCAATCCTTGCTCCTGTGACTCTTAAGTTGGTTCCCTACCAATTAAAGCCCCTGCCACACATAGCCGAATATGGCCTCCCAAACCTTGCCGAACTCCTCACAACCATGGTTAGGGTTAGGTCAGGAGCAAGGTTGGCTGTGGTTGGCTGGTGTTCGGTGAGTTCGGCTACTGAATGTTTCAAACTGTTTAAAACATTCTGGTGTGGACATGAGGGTCGGCCATGTTTGGCAGGTGGTTGGTTGGTGTTCGGGAGTAGGTCAGCAGTGTTTGGGGGTCAAATTTGACTAAAATTTAACTCAAATTCGATTTGATTTATATAAAAAGATAGACGTGGCCTAAATCTGGTCAGACTGCTCCCAAACTTCAGCCAACCTTGGTTGGTGTCCGGGAGAAGGTTCTGAATGTGTGACAGGGGCTCAAGTCACAGCATGCCTGTATCTTGACTGACAAGAAGCTTAACACATGGAAGGAGAAAACATGTCTATCTAAGAACGTTAACTAGTAGCAGGATTTGTCATATTAAAAGATGGGGATTAGACTTGTAAGCGTCCACCATAGGGTATGATAACAGGTCCAAATCCCGTGGTATGTCAGGGTAAACCTTAGCCCTGTCTGCTACTATGGCCCAGGCTATAGGGGTTAGATCATTTTGATAGAGATACATTTGTTACTTATACAGAGTTACTAATCTTAGTTAGGTTTCCTTTTTAACAATTTGTAAAACATATCTAGCATCACTTTCAGTTGAACAACTTTCAACTTTGTTGTCTTGATAAATACTTAAAGTTTGATTAGACTGGACTATGTTTCCAGATAGGAATTTTATCATAGTGATTCCAGTATCAATTTTGCATACCTGAAAGCTGGCTGATGAAATCTGGCCATGCCTGGGTGGTGTCCCATCCGGTTTGAGTCGCAAAACAAACTTACTGGACATTCGTGCATCTGATTTACCTGAATACTTCAGATTTCACCCATACCCTTATAGATATGGAAATGTTTGGCGTCTTCATTTTGCCTGAGGCTACACTAGCCCTGTCTTTCAGGAATTTTTCAAAGAAGGGCACAGTCTAGGAGAGGTTGATTTTCTTTTTGTTGTTCACATATTGTGTGTCATCTGGAAAAAAAAAAAAACTTTGTAAGAAGTTGTTACCTCCATGAAAAATGGAGGTATTGTTTTTGGTCTGTCTAGGTGTGTGTGTATCTGTGTTTCTTCATATTTGTGGTCAGCATATAGACTTAAGAAGGCCTTTATGGATTGTGATGATGTTTGGTACGTGGGTGATTGTTAGGAATTTGTGGGTCAAGGTCCAATGTGGGCCTCCTGGTGGCTGACCTTGGTACTGCAGCAGAAATTCCGGCTGTTCTTAGTCCCCTTAGTTCTTAGACATTCTATGGGCCTGATTTTTTTTGGTGGCAAGTAGCTTTTTGTGTCAGGAACAAGTGGTACATATTTTCAGGTTGCGTGCTGCGCTACCTGAGTCAGGGAGCAACTAGCGCACAAGAAAATCAGGTTGCAATTGCTAGTCGCGCAGGGTATTTCGAACACTGTATACCAATGAATTTTAATATGAATTACATGTAATTGTACAGCAGGATGTAATCCAGTCTGTGGCTGCAAATTCCTTGTTTTATCAATAAACCACTTGATTGATTGATTGATTGATGGATTGATTGATTGATTGATTGATTGATTGATTGATCTCCTCTAAGATGCTGGAGTTGAAAGTTGCGCTGGAACAAGAGAAGCAGCAGATGTTGCGGAACCACCAGAACGAGAAGGACGTGGTACAGCACGAGCACGAGAAGGCGCTGGAGAGTCTGGAGGACCGTCTGAGGGCCAACATGGAGGACGTCAACAGGCAGGCCGAGGACAGAAAGGACAGGGACATGAAGGTTAGACACAGTACAAGACGTTTTCAACCGGAAAAGTTCATAAATTCTGAGCTACTCCTGTACTAATCTCTCAAATAGAACCAAATATTCGTGAATAGTTTCATCAGGTTGGTAAATCACTGAATAAAGAGACTCTTTCTACACAACCGAGTGTTTTATTCAGCCGACGTTTCGGTGACCGTCTGTCACTTTTCTCAGGGCAATTCTGACTGGTTCACATTGCACTGCAGCATAGGTGGCGCTGCTATAGATGCGTTCCCAAACGTATTTAGTAAACATATTTCTTTATTCAGAACCAAATATTATGAAGCAAGTTTAAACTACAATTTCCAACACAAGAAATTGGACTAACCCAAATTTTTGACTGTACAACTCCAGTCTTTGTCAAGAATGAGAGATACACCACTTCTGTGACTTCACATTGCACAGATGACACATGTGACTCAATGAGCAGTGGATCATAGGTTGTCCCTCAACAAAGACGGGGGGCGCCACAGACTTTCTGCAACCTACGGTCCACTGCTCACTGAATCAGGTGTGTCATCTGCATAGCGTGACGTCACAGAAGCAGTGAATTGCTCATTCCTTGACAAAGACTGGAGTTAGTACAGTCAAAAATTTGGGTAAGTCCAATTTCTTCAGTTTAAAACTTGTTTCATAATGACTTCTACCAACACAGATGCACTTTCAAGATAAGAACCAAATGTTGTTACAGAATTACAGAAGTATTGACTGAAAGTTGTCCTCCAGGCAACCTGGCCATGAAAAGTATTTCCATTTCCAATCCTGGTTCAGAAAGTCATTTCTTGACAGAGACACATGTTGTGTGATGACTTCTGCTGCCCATATTTTGCAGACTATCTCCGAGATGGAGCAGCAGGTGAGGGAGCTGCGGGAGGAGGTGATCCAGGCCAACGCACTGAGGAAACAACAGCTGGTGGAGCTGGGACTGCTCAGGGAGGAGGAGAAACAGAAGGCAACAAGGTCAGGACAGGGAGGGGGGAAGAGTGAGTGAGCGAGTGACTGACTGACTGACTGACTGACTGACTGACTGACTGACTGACTGACTGTCTGACTGACTGACTGTCTGTCTGTCTGACTGACTGACTGACTGACTGTCTGACTGACTGACTGTCTGACTGACTGACTGGCTGTCTGTCTGTCTGACTGACTGACTGTCTGAGTGACTGACTGACTGTCTGACTGACTGACTGACTGACTGACTGTCTGACTGACTGACTGACTGTCTGAGTGACTGACTGACTGTCTGACTGACTGACTGGCTGTCTGTCTGTCTGTCTGACTGACTGACTGACTGAGTGACTGACTGTCTGACTCACTGACTGACTGACTGACTGTCTGTCTGACTGACTGACTGTCCGAGTGACTGACTGACTGACTAACTGACTGTCTGACTGACTGACTGTCTGACTGACTGACTGTCTGACTGACTGACTGACTGACTGACTGACTGTCTGACTGACTGACTGACTGGCTGACTGACTGACTGACTGACTGACTGACTGACTGACTGACTGGCTGACTGACTGACTGACTGACAGTGATTGACTGAATGAATGAATGAATGAATGAATGAATGAATGAATGAGAGGAGTTAGTGAGAGTGAGTAAAGCCCCTGTCACTGTCACACATTCACGAATTTGGCGTCCCGAACACTAGGCGAATACCCCCAACCATGGTTAGGAGTAGGTGGACGCAAAGTCGGCTGGTGTTCGGCGAATTCAGCTACTATTCTGCTGCGCCAGCCAAATGTTTCTAGATGTTTTAAACAATCGGGGTTGGTCAGGAGGTTCAACCACGGTTGGCTGGTATTCGGCTGTAAGTCAGCAGTACGTACACCAGCCAACCATTCGGGAGTAAGTCAGCAGTGTTTGGAGTGTGTTCGGGAGTCAAATTTGATGCAAATTTAACTCAATTTCATTTTAATTCGTATAGACTGCTTCTGAACGTCAGCCAAACCTGGTGTTCAGAGCAAATTCTGAGGAAGGTTGTGAATGTGTAACAAGGGCTTTATTTATTAGTGAATGAGAGGAGTGAGTGAATGAGTGAGTGAGCAAGTGAGTGCATGAGAGAAGTTACAATGTAGTGAGTGGATGAAATATTCTTACAACTAGAAAGACCAACATTTGTTTGGGAGCAAATACAGCATATTTCACTCCATCTCCTTCCCTATCCAAAATGGACTGTTCCAGATCAACATTTTCCATCCAGTATCAAGTGTTTCAATACCCCCATGTTTGTAACAATTGTTCTCAAACCCCCATACAGTATTTTTAAGAAAAAAATATTCTCGTAACCCCCATACAGTGCATTTCAGTGTTCCTTACCCCCCCCCCCCATATAGTTCTTTTCAGTTACAAATATTCTCAAAAACCCCATGTAGTGCTGAAACGCCCAATAGAATGCTTTTCAGAAAAAATGTTTTGATAATTGTGCACATTTGAAATTTTTGTCAGAGAGAGTGTCACAAGCAACCTGTGTCCAGGTTTGGAAGAATAGAGGCAGAAGAGAGTCCAGGTCTAGAGGTGCATATTTCCCGTCAGGAGAGGCTTTGTAGTCAAGTCTCTGTCAGAAGCACTCATCCTCACATGGACGACGCCCTGTGTGAGTCAACGACCCCAGAGTAACTGTCGGGTCACACCTGTGAAGCATTAATGACTGGGACCCGATTAATGACCTGAGTCGCTGGCAATAATCACCTGAAATTAGCACGCTACACTACCTTGCCAAATCACCACCACTATACACCACTGACCCCCCATTAACACCCTACCATCTCACTATAACAGCCCACACTCACAATAAGCTAATCTCGATAGTTGTTAAATCAATTAAGAACAATTATCTTGATTGTATGTGATTTTCGGGGCCGTCGTATCTCTCGAGCGGCGGTTAATCGAGCGGAAAGCCGTTGGTAGTCATTAGTACGGGTCAGGTAAAGTTCAGGGCTGATTGGTCGGTACATTTCTCAGCTGATTGCTCAATTACGTCTATCTTTGGCCGGCATGACAAGCTTGTGTCGGTGTATCCATGTGAACACCTGGCTGTCGCACGTCTGCTTGGTTATCAGGGCCTGTATCGCTATTCACTTAGTTCTAACGTTTCAAATTGTGTCAATTATAATAGCCAGCCTTCACATATGGAAAACAGTAACAGCTTAAGCACTAGTGCCGTCTTAGTGTCCTCAATATACGATCAGACAGTTGGAAGATAGGCAAGGCCTTTGATGTTGGCTTGGTTTGTTTTTTTGCTCGAGGCAAGAGTCTTTGTCCACTGAAGTGAAAAACATCATTTCACAGGTGTCTGTCCAGACCTGCACATGAAAGGAAACTTTAAGACACTTTGAAAAATTGTGTATAAACCTTTCTTTCAGAGCTCGGCTTGAAATCGTTTTGCTCCGCATACCTGCACTGGTGCAGGTAACATTGAAAATTACCTGTACCAGACAAATTTTACCTGCACCACTCAGAATTTAGGAAGTATGATCATACTAAAAACTGTTCAGAAACCATTGCCATTATTTGTTTTATACTTCATTCAAAGTATAGGTGGAAAAAAAATTCCATGCACTATGTACTAACCGCAAATTCACTATACCAGCTTTGTACTCAACTGTATGGTTTTGCAGCATTTTTTGGGGGGGGGGGTGGAATTCTTTTCGCCCGCACGCACTAGTTTGGGGGTCTTCAAAGGATGTCATCCATAAAAGTAAGTCAGTGTGGCCTAAGTGATTGTAGTCTTAACTCCCTTTACAACCAATTGAGCAGTGATGTCATTTTCTGTCCCCATGGGTCCCTGATGACCTGTGAGTACTGCTGTAATCTCAGCTCATTAGGACAGGAAACACATTATGTTATCAGTCATTTCAATACCTTTAGATGGTTTAATAGAGTACATTTAAGTATACTACTAGTCGTCATTATTCTGAATGGGACTGGCTGTTCAAACATCGAACGGCCAATCCCATTCGTAGTTTGAATAAAGTACATGTAGTTGTTTTGCAAGAACTCAGTTAATGTACATGCTTTACATTAATTTTGTTCTATCCCAACATTTGTTATGCATGGAGCTTGTCCTGACATGTAAGACTTGTTTTGATGCTTAAAGGGACATTATGTAACATTTTTGCACCAAAACAATTGAAAAATTTTAATTTAAAAAAATCATGTGATTGTAATTTACTTCCACTTTTCAACATATTTGTGCTATTATCTCACCTTTCTGACATTTATGGTTGGCACTAACACAGCTCACACGAGGTGCACTCAGTTTGTGGCACCACCACGAAATACCAGAATGTAAACAAACGTGGCTGACAGCTGTGTTTCCAACCGTTAAAGACACTGGTATGGTGCAATATTTTGGCACCTCCACTTCCTGAATGACACTCATTTGCAATAGAGTAGGGTTGATTTAACTTACTTTGTAAAGAAATGACCAGAAAATTGACGTTTTGTATGGTCCTAATGTTACATAATGCAGCTTTAAAGCACTTGCATGATGCTGAGTGTGTTCCTCCAGGGAGCTGGAAGCTACCGTCAACAAGTTCAAGTCTGAACTGGAGCAGCAGAAGCTCCAGCTCCAAAGAGAGCACGCCACGGAGATGGAAGCGTCGCTGGAGAAGACCAACTCCCGCCTGAAGCAGATTGAGAAGGAGTACACCCAGCGCCTGACCAAACAGTCGGAGACCATCTCTGAACTCCAGGACACCATCCAACACATCAGGGAGGACAGTGGCAGGCAGCTGACTGATGCAGACAGGAGGTAGGGGATAACAAAAGGACTTGTTATTGTTACCTTTGCCAGAATATGTTTTTGGTAACATTTGTGTGTATGTATGTGTATGTGTGTGTGTGGGGGGGGGGGGGATTAGCACGATAACTCAAGAAGCTATGGATGGATTGTGACAGTCATGAAACTTGGCAGGTGGCAAGGTTTTAATGAGACCTCAAATGATTAGGTTTTGGGCTCCCTAGCGGCTTGTTATGGTACTGCAGCAGAACTTCTGGTTTTGATATCTCTTGATCTGGACATGCTAGGGTCATGAATTTTGGATGGTAGGTAGCTTTTTTTTTAAGAAGTGACGTTTATCTGTGTTGATAGATGTCGTTATGAAACAAGTTTAAACTGTAATTTCCAACACAAGAAATGGAACTAACCCAAATTTTCGACTGTGCAACAGTTCTTTGTCAAGGAAATAAGCGATCAACTGCTTCTGTGACGTCATATTATGCAGATGGCACACGTGACTTGATCAGCAGTGGAACACAGGTTGCAGAAAGTCTGTGGCGCCCCCCGTCTTTGTTGAGTCACGTGTATCATCTGCATAATGTGACAGAAGTGGTGGATTGCTCATTCCTTGACAACTTGAGTTGTACAGTCCTAAATTAAGTACTGGTAAGTCCAATTTCTTGTGTTGGAAATTACAGTTTAAACTTGAAATGAAATGTCATGGAGGTTGTATTTTCAGTTGCGTTTGTCAATCAGTCAGTCATTCTGTCTGTTGGTCAACAAGATAACTCAAGAACGGCTGGATGGATTGGTTTCATACTTGGTGCGTTGGTAGGGTGTCACGAAAACTGGAAATGATGAGATTTTGGGCCCCCTAGTGGCTTCCCTTGGTACTGTAGCAGTTCCGCTTCATAACATTCTAACCTGTACATGCACCAGAAGTCCAGAACAAACTGTGTGTTCCCTGATACTGACCAGGCTACAAGACTCGCAGACCAGACAGGGAGAGGAGGTACAGACGTTAAAACGACAGCACAGCGCAGCCCTGAGAGGCCTGCAGCAGGACGTAGACACACACAAGGCCCATGCACGAAGCCTGGAGAAGAGGCTACAGCAGCAAGAGATCGACCAGCAAGAGAAGGTAATGCACTACTATACATGCATAAAAAGATTATACTGTAAATTCACATAATTTTGCAGTAGGAAGGGGAAGGAGAAACTATTCTGTAGTACAGTAGAAGTAGAATGATACGCATATTTGCTTTAAGGAGGTCACCACAAAAAAACAAACCACCACAAGCATTTACCTGAAGTTTGCTTTCAAGAATACATTTAATTTTCACAGTCCTTTTGCAATGTTATTGAGTGTCTGAATAAAGAGACCCTTTTCACACAACCAAGTGTTTTACTCAGCCAACATTTCAATGACTGTCTGTCACCTTCCTCAGGGCAGTTTTGACTGGTTCACATTGCATAGCGCAGGTGTCACTGCTATAGATGCGTTCTCAAATGCAAAGTACCCGGTATTTACATATCTACACGGTTATAGGGAACGGTATCTACAATGCAGTCCCAAATGTACAGGAGTGTAATACATACATAATTGTTGTGAAGTAAAAAAAACGATCAATAGTCACGGATGCTTGAGTGTCTGCCCCCCTGCCCTCCCCAGCTGACCCACCTACAGCAGCAGTATGAGGACAGGATGAGAGGCCTGATGCCAGCCTCCCTCCGACAGGAACTAGAGGACACCATCGCATCACTCAAGGCACAGGTACACACACTTCCAGACTCCTGTCCATACAGAAAATTTTTCCACCCTAAAAATTGGCATTTTTACAATGCTGAGTTATCAATTCCTGAGAACATGGTATGTCAGTCAAACCTGTCCAAGGCGACCACACAGGACTGACCAAAGAAAAGCGGCCGGCTTGGACAGGTGGTCTCCTTGAAGAGGGGCGATTCACAACATGTCGCCACTCCATTGAAAATGACGTGGTTGTCATGGGAAGGGAACGGACCATGAAGGGTCCCAGCTTGTGGCGGTCGCAGTCATGTTGGGCAGGTGGTTGCACTAGGCAGGTCACTTTATGCTTGAGTCAATGGGGAAAATTTTCAGGACTGACAAAAAGCGGCCACTATGACCACGTGGTTAACTTGAAGAGGTGGTCGCCTGGGCAGGTTTGACTGTATCTAGTTTCCTCTTATGGTATAGTGTCCACATTCACCATTCACAAATTGAAAGGATTTTGGTCATAGATGTGTCCTACAGACTTCAGATGTCTTCTGACAGAATGGATTGCAGCCAGAGGTCATTGTGAATGGTCAGTTCTGTGATACACACAGCCATGCTGATAAACCTACAACAAAACAAAGAGCTCTGCAAGAAGCACCCACCTGTTGGAGGTGACATAACTGTGCAGTTTTTATGAAGTCTGTTGTTATCACACAATTGTTTACCTCTTGTTTGTTTGTTTGTTTGTCCTTAGGTAAACTCCGTCCAACAGAGAGCCATCATTCTACAGGAAGAACTAGATGCCAAGTCCAGATACTAAACTCCAGTAGGCAACTGTACACCACCTGTACAAAAAAATAGCTATTTTTTGATTTCTTAAAAATTGCATTTTCTTACAAATATTGGGACCAGAAACTGAAAGACATATTGTTAAAGCTGACATAATTTGTAATGAAATTTCTATGATTTTGTGACAGTATACTTGCTGTAAGGTTTCTCCCACAGAGAGCACACATCAGATGTTCCTCCTGCATTTGAAATCCTTTCCTTCCAGTTATTTAACTTAGGCCACAGCAAGTAAATTTTATGGATGACATCCTCCGCAGAATCCAAATTTAATGCAATTAGAAAAACAACAAGATTCCTACATTTTCAAATTTTGAGATCATAAACCTTGCCCATTTTCAGCATGTTGACCACCATTGGAGTTCAACAAAACTTCCATAAAAATAACTTGCTGTAGCTTTACTTGAAGATGAAACATTGAAGAGATGAAGACGTCCATGTCTGTGATATTTTGATAGGTTAACAAACTTTCTTGAGTGGATACCAACTTCTAAGGATCTGTCAGGAATGCATTATTTGTTGCTTTGTTTTTCTTACACTGACTTGAAATTGTTACTGATAAGTTGTTCCATTTTGAATTTCAATTTTTCAAACCTTCCGATTTAGGAAAGTAACAACTTACCTCAGTTTATAAATTGGAAGAAAACAAATTTGTATTGATATACATATCTGTTTTTAAATCAAATTCCCATATGATCACACCAAGGAGCTTTAAAAATGTCCTATACATGTATAACCTCCTTGATCACACTTAAGCTTGCCTCCCCATAGTTTTTGGATGGTACAGTCCAGAACTGGTCCAGTATACAAGTCAGACATTCCATTGACAGCTGGGTGGGGGTGGGAGGTGGAGAGAGGGCCTGGGTCAACACAGCTGGAGGTCAAGTCCACCTGTGGTGAAAATGGACTCACCCTTTCATCCCTGTGTCAGGTGTCAACGTAGGACCACTCTCACTCACCCGCTAGGTCAAAGGTCACCAACCAGGGCGACACAGAATTCCATTGTATTACTACTCCCAAATTTGACCAATAAAACAACAAATAATGATGGTTATTATAAGCCCCGTGACTTTGTGGAATTTGTTACAAAATTGGGCAATATCTTGTATTCCTGTATGCTTAGTTCAAGATCTTGACAAAGAATGTAAAGAAATGTCATTAGAAAATTGTCACTTCATAGACTGTACATGGTAAAATGACCGTCCACTGAAGTTATGGTGCCAAAAGTTTTAAGAAATGTGTCAGGAAATATTATAATTTGACACGGGAAGGCAATTCAAATGTAGGGACAAAACTATTCAGTTCTAAACTCGGAATGTTTTTACTCTATTGTGTTACTCGAATGGGCACAAATCTTGTCAGACTGTGTAGAACAGAAGCAGACGTTGCTTTTCTGTATCTTGCAGAGATTTCATACAGATGTATCAGGCCAGACGGTACCCCTGGTCAAAATCTGCCCCGGGTAGATTCTGCCCAGGGGTAGATTCTGGCCTGCTACACTGATTCAATCTAGTTAATCACAATGTTGTCATTTCAATATGTATGATTGGATTAACTAGATTTAAGCTGAATGAAGTGTTGTGTTTAATTTTATTGTTTATTTGTCACTAATTTTTTTGGCATGCGTAATTGTACATTAAGAAATCAATGTGTATATAATATTATACAGGACCGCTTGTTGATTTGAATACTTTGATTTGGTCATGAAATGTATATTTTCAGTAGTAAGCAAACATTCCTATTGTTAGTGACGTAACAAGATTTTTGATATTGTTTATTTGGCTTTTGTATATTATTCATACCATTTATGGTTTAATTTACTTAGTAATACATAGTCTAGTAATAATAGTGATAGAAAAACAAACAAACTTTCCTACTGGTTTCTCTCTGGAAATAAATGAAAATTTGATAATGATTGATGGAATATACATGTATGGTACCTGTTTCTTTGCGGTGTAATTCCTTATATAATATTGTCTTTAGGCCACACCAATTTAATTTGTTGGTTTTCTGATTTTTTCAGGAAAATATTGAAGCAACAGGGCGAAAAAAACAGGCCTAGGCATTGTATTATAGCCCTATATGCTATGATAGGAACCATGAAGTCAACATAGAATGTCTGCTAGGCCGGTTTGTAATTCAAACAATGAATTTTGAACTTTTTATCAAACCACTGCATTGATAGATGGAAAAACTGTAACAACTAGAAAGACAAGTACTGACTTGATTCAACTGCCAAAATATGAGCATATGAAGTTAATTCAGAACCTGGAATTTTTCCTTTTTTTTTGCAAATGAGAAAAAAATGAAGAGGGCAATTATGAGAACCCGTTGATTAAATTGGTGTGGCCTAACTCTAGAAGATATGGATGGATTGTCTTCAAATTTGGTTATGTGGTTCTTGACCAAGAAAAAATACATAAATTTTGAGCCCCCTGGTGGCTTTCCTTGATACTGCAGCGAAACTTCCATTTTTTTTTCTATTTCATGTTCTGGACAAAGTTATGGTCACAGCTGCATGCTTGAAATCATGTGACCCAAATATTTAGTACCAATTATTAGCCTGAATTATTACAATTCAAGCTTTGCTTGGAGAGAGAGAAACCATTCTTAAATAAAATAATATGTTTATTCATGAAGGATTGAAATAACAGGTGACTATCACAATTTCAAGATGTCAACCCTGAGACCAGATTGTAAGGTTTGAACCACTTTTCGATAAGTGTGATGGGATTTTTAGTGTGCTCAAGGTGTGGCTTTCCTTATACACAGGACCTCCTGCTTTACTCATTTTTTACCTGAGTCAAGTGAGGAAATAGGTTAAAAGTGCCTTTCCCAAGGACACCACAATAGGGCCTACCAAAGATTCGAACCCAGAACCTTCAGATTCTGAGCCAACAACCCTAATACCACAAGACCACTTTGCCACCTATCAAAGATACATGTCCTTGAAGTCCTCACAGCTTGTTCACAGGAAGCACAAAACATTAAAAGGCCAACATAATCTCAAATTAGTTAATTGTATATATGGTGCAAGGTAAATCTTTCAGCCCAGCCAGTACTTAGGTCTGCATTTGCAGTAATCTAGGATCAAGTGGCCTTCCCTCCCAGCATGGGCAACACTTCCTGTTGTTTCACACAGCCACTCACAACTCTACTTTGGTAGAACTTCTAATTGATTTCACCATCAACAAAGTTCCAAGCAGATGTTGAGTAGACTGTGTTCCATCCTATTCTAGGAGGTTCAATTGATCCTTAGTCCAAGTTTAGCCTGGCTCCAATAGTTGCCTTACTAACCAATATGGACCAGTCACTATTGAAGCCAGTGTAGACTATAATAGTAACCACGGTAGTACCTAGGACAGATATTGAGAAAAAGCTGTAACATAATTGCCACCATTTGAGATGAGGGTGTCCAACTCTGTCCTGCAACTGGCAACATAATGTAACCCAACACCACAGGGTGTCTGCTACATCACCAGTTACCATGGTGACAGACGTCTGGTCCAGGTCATTGACCTTATGTGTTTGGAGAAGAAGAAACAGAGCAAAAACAATATGTTTTCCTTCTGCGAAAGTTCAGTTTTCGGTGAATAGCTGTTGTATCCTAGTATTATACACGGAATTCTCTTGTACACAACATGTTTTGACCTGCCACTGTTTTGCCACTCTTGCTACCTTCTTGGAGGTACAAATGTAAACGTGACTGGAGTGGCCTTCAATACTTCAGTGCAGATCACACTGAGGAGACAGTATTAACGGTAACAACTTTTAAATGGATTTTGTGTGTGCTTGAGCAGTTTATCACACACACAGATACACATGCATATAAGGCCACTGAAAGCTTTTAATGACTTTTTATTTACCTTGAAAAAAATTGAGGAAACAAATATTTAACTAGACAAAAATAAAGCAATATATAAAAGTTTCCAACTGGAAGCCTTTTTGCTGAAGCATTCTTTGGTGTCCTACAACTTTTGACAACTTCAGCCTTCAAATTTGGTCAGTGAAGTAGACATTCACATAGCAGGGGAGCCGATGTGCATGTACACAGGACTGTAGACTACACAGTGGGAGAAACAATAACAGCACTCCTCACAATACACACACCTGTGCGACCCTAGGGCCAGTCTGGAAACTTAACTGTCATAAACCATATGGGATGAACATCTGAGATAGGAGGATTTGTACCAAGGTAAGAGCACTTGGTCCGACCGAGCTATTAGTCCAGACTGCCTACCGGGCTGTGACAGGGTATCATTACTTAGTTCTGTAGAACACAAATGTACAATAAAGGTCTTCATTCATTCATTCATTCATTATGGAGCGGCCCGCAACCTGTAATTTTCTCCAAACAGCCAAGGGCAATGTCTTTAATGCGGGGCTACTCCCACCATAGGTGCAGCTTTTAGCCAACGTCGTGAAAATTAGTTTGAGGGTATTAGAGGTAATTAAAGCTTTTTACTTGTGTCAAGTGGCCCAATCTATATAACATTATATAAAAAAAGCAGATCTTTTGATGCCTGCAAGACAGTATCAAATTGGCAAGACTGTATCAAATTGGCAGGGCAGTATCCATTTGGCTGGCATAAAAAAAAATTAAAGCCTGATAAAAACAACTAAAAACTTGTCAAAAATAAGCCGAAGCCTAAACTCCTGGTTGGAGAGTACAGTAAGGGGTGGGTGGGTAAATGTTTGGTGGACATATGCCCAAAACTTTTTTTTTTTAAATCATTTCTTTGAAAAGTCAACAATCTGTCTATTTTTATTTATTCAACAATATTTCTGTAATCTTTAACCATGGTAGCCCAGCTCTGTAGTGGTGTTTCAATCGTGGACCATTCAATAACCCTGATTTGGCCACATTAATTTAATTTGTTGGTTCTCTGATTTTTTTCAGGAAAAATATGAAGCGAGCCGGTAAAAAAAAAAAGAAAAATACCGGTATCCTCCTCTTGTCGTAAAACTAGGGCTGGAAGGGGGGGGGGACTCTGATATCATACAGGCTACAGCGAAAGAAAACAAAGACAACACATTACTACTACCAATTTTATACCGGTATTGCCCTTTTCATAGCCTATGATCTTATTTCCACCTATGCATTGAGGATAATGGCTTTTATTGATTCTATTTAACAAAATGGCAGTGTAACAGTGGGGTTCATACGCCACCAACTGACCAGCCCAACTGGTCCTGGACCTTTTGGCCTAGCGGTTATGACGATGACCTGTGGACTGGCTGCCCGGGTTTGGCGCGGGTTCGATTCCCGGGAGCCAGGGGTTTTTCCTGTTCTACTCGCCTCTATTTATTTCAGCAGTAGTAATGATATCATAATCATGGTCATTGGCGGCCTCAAGGGCAGAGCCTGTGGGTAGAATTACTTTTTTTTAAACTATAAAAAGTCAAGGAACCTCCTTGGAAAAAAAAAAATGCAGGTTTTGAGGGCCTTTGCGTAGGTCCTGGTGCAGTACTTTCTACGGATGTGCAGGTCTAGGCATGTGTGGTCTTGAAATCTGTACTTACCAGCATGCTTTGCAGCCTAACCCAATTTCAAAACTGACATGGTAGGGTTTTATCATGACTCCTGTATAAATTACCATAATACATGAATTTCTATGCACCTTTTGGGCAAGTCCTTTTTTTTGTAAGATGACATTTTACGACCAATTTAGGCTACAGCAATTGAAATTTTAGCTTCGGTTTTAGGTTCTGCTGTCAGCTGTTAAGGTTAAAATCATTTGGCGAAGGTTTGAGGTCCTGGAACTCTAGTACAAGTGTGCTTCAGTTGACCATGAATGTTAGGGCATGCACTTTTCAGTTTATGTTATAATTATTATAGTTTATACATTGATTTAGGAAATGAGAGCATATCCATGAAAGATTTTTGAATCATAGGTTGGTTAGGGTCAAATGACAGGTGCACTATAAACATACCTTGCTCCCCTCCCCCTCCTAGTCAGGTCCCATGGGATTGAACTGACAGGTGCACTATGAACATGGAGGTATCCTTTTTGAACCTCCTTGCTAGGAACAAACCTTGCTCCCCTCCCCTTCCCAGTTGGGTCCCTTTGGTGTGAACTGATAGGTGCACACCTGAACATATCTTCATCCCCTCCTAGTTGGGTCCCATGGGATTGAGCAGACAGGTGCACACCTTGCCCCGCTCCCCTCCTAGTTGGGTCCCTTGGGATTGAACTGACAGGTGCACACCTTGCCCTCCCCTACCAAGTTGGGTCCCATGGGATTGAACTGAAAGGTGCACACCTAAACATACCTTGCTCCCCTCCCCTTCCTAGTCAGGTGCCGTGGGATTGCAGTGACAGGTGCACAGTTTTAAGTTTTATATAGAACTCCATATCATTATAATTGTTGTAGGCAATAGCATAGATATTAGTTTGATACTTTGTACTTCTCAAGAACTTGCCATACATTGTTACAACTGTTACAATTGTTATGCAATAAAGTTTGATTTGAAAATGAAAATACCTTGCCCCCTCCCCTTCCCAGTCAGGTCCCATGGGATTGAACTGACAGGTGCACTATGAGCATACCTTCTCCCCTCCCTTTCCTAGTCAGGTCCCTTGGGATTGAACTGACAGGTGCACACATTGCCCTCCCCCTACCAAGTTGGGTCCCATGGGATTAAACTGGCAGGTGCACACCTAAACATACCTTGCTCCCCTTCCTAGTCAGGTCCCCATTGTTGTAGGCAATAGCATACATGTACATATTAGTTTGATACTTTGTACTTCTCAAGAACTTGCCATACATTGTAACTGTAACAATTGTTATGCAATAAAGTTTGATTTGAAAATGAACATACCTTGCTCCCCTGCCCCTCCAAGTCAGGTCCCATGGGATTGAACTGACAGGTGCACTATGAACATACCTTGCTCCCCTCCCCCTCCTAGACAGGTCCCATGGGATTGAACTGACAGGTGCACAGTGAGCATACCTTGCTCCCCTCCCCCTCAGAGTGCGCCCCTTGAGGTGAGTAGTGTGGGAGGATACACATGTTTCCTATAACAGGTTTGCACGCACATTCTCACCTGGCCCTGATTACCTGCTGACCTGCCTGCCCAACCTCCTAGGTAGAGTAGGGCCCTAATAGCCCTAATGCCTCAGGGTTGGATCCAAAATTACTGCTATTTGAGACTGGCAGAAGGACTACTAAGGAAAAAGTGTTCAGCATGGTTCAAAAAAGTGCCAAAACAAAAAATATGCTGGATGAAGAAATCTGTCTGATATTGACATTTACTGCCATTTCTTTAGCATATTTTCTTCATTATTTCATACAGGAAGTATTTGAAATAGCCCAAAAACAAGCTACATGAGGAGTCCCTTTATTTCTTTGTATGTACCACCAATAAATGTATGGCAATCACTCGAGATCTTTATTTGTAATCAGATACAGAGTCATGTACAGATACATATTAATGCACAGATACAGATTCATGTACAGATATACAGATATACGAGTATGATGACCGTGTCAGTCCCTACACCTGAGTGTAGAGGTTTGACACGGTGGCCTTCGCGTGGATTCACCAATAAATAGCTAGAACCAGCCTACGATACATTAAGCAAGCAACTGTTTTCTGTCAGCGACATCACATCTTTGCCTCACAGATATCAGTATGCTTTGGGATAGGCCAGTTGAAGTTGATTCAACCAACTCACTATGATAAAAGAATAACCAGAAAATTGACTTTGAAAATCCAGTTTTGCCACCCTGAAATCGCATAGTACATCTCTATATGATGAAGTCAAAGAAATAAGATATTGTAATGGGATTCTATAACGTTATAAGCATATGGTTCTTTCATGTCCTTTTTTCAAGTGAAAATGACTTCCGCTCTGTGAACTGCCCTGTGTAACCTTGACCTCAAATGAACCTGAAAGTTAAGTTGTTAATGACTTCTTCCCAAGATGCCGAGTGTCTTTGAATTTGGGTACGTGTATTTACTGGTATAAAAGGAATTACTCCAACTAGGCAGGGTTCTAAGAGGGTCTGCATGCCTTTTTCCGTGATGCATAGCGAGCCATTTTAATTTGCCATTTTAAGCATGTTACTTGTTCTTAATTCAACGTTAAGCAGTTATTAGAAGTTATTAAGAAATTCTTCATATTGCATCATCGAACGCCAGATCCAAAAATCATAACAGAGTGTCCAAGCTCCACAGACTAGTTTTGCCAGACACACCATCAACACAAAAATAGAACATTCCAAAGAAGTCACTTCCAAGGCCTTACACAAGACAACTTAATTTACCGGTATTAAAGCTTTGCTGACCTGCCTGAATTTACCGTTTAACATTATTGCCCCTCCTAAATTTACTGTTAAAAGTTGCCAGGACCCCCCCTTGCAGACCCTCATATAACCTTGACCTCTAATGAACCTGAAGGTTTAGTTGGTAATGACTTCTTCCCAAGATGCCCTGGGTGTCTTTGAACAAGGAGGTTTAACTCCTTCCTTTGAACTTGTGTATTCACTGCTAGAAAAGGAATTATTGTTCGATTAGGCAGGGTTATGATATAACTATGTAGGCTTCTAAAGGAAACTCTTTAGTTTCAGTTTTGTATCTTACAATATTGATCCCTAACTTGGTGCAAAAACAGATAATTTATATCCTGTCACATGTAATATTTTTATTCTTTTACATACCAGAAAATAATGTGACAAATACTAAGTACTGAAGAAGCAAAATATTATATTGGTGTGGCCTTAGCCAAAAGCTAACCAGATTTAAACTATCATGACCACATTATGTTCATCAGCAAAGAAACACAATCTTGGGTTCCAAGAAAATGTAAACCAAAAGTAACCTCTGTCAAGCGATACCTCAATATTTATACTCTCCAAGCAAAGGTTCAAGCTTCGGCTTATTTTTGACGTGTTTAGGCATTTTTATCAGACTTTTTTCTTTTTTGTAACTGTCTGGCAAATGGATACAGCCTGGCCAATTTGATAGTGTCTTGCAGCCACCAAAATATCTGCTTGTCAGCTTGAAGATTACCTCAATATACCTTAGATATCGAGGAATAGGTATATTGAAAGGTGATGTGTTAATGTTATGATCTAGCTTTAGAAAGCGCCTATAATTTCAGCCCCTCTCCTACACTTTCACTCATATCTTCTGAGTGCACCTGCTCTTTCTCATTAGTCTGCGGTCGCCTCCTTTCATTCCATGCGCTCATAAGGTCGTTTCCATCGAAATGATTAAAGAGCAGCGTTCCCTTTCAAATCCGTTTGTTTTCGCCAGTGAGGACCAAAATTGTCGCACGTAGGTATCATCGGCGTACAAAAGAGTGCGAATTCTGAATCACAGCGTGTACATGATAACATTTTGTCTGTCAAGTTTTCAAAAAGAGAGATCTAGTAGGTAATAAAAATTAAAAAGCATTAGGCTTTCATCAACATGAAAGCTCCTTGGTAAAAAGTAGTCTGTCGTGTTTGTATAGTCGGCACCGTTCACAGTTTTTGCCGCTGCCTTTGATATTTCCGTCTTTATTACGTACACATGAATCGGCAGAAATTACGTGGCCTTGTTGAATGATATCTAAATTATTCATCAAAGGCATTTTTTTCGACTCCCTGCATTTTCCGTGTGCCTTGTCCTGTCTACTGGTTTAATTTCATTCGCCCATTCCTCTTGGGGGCCGGCGATCCACCGATACGGCATATGTACATTTGCCGCCGCCAACGTCAGTCGCTTTGAAAGCCCCGCAACTTATTCTGATTTTTACAATGCAATGGCTTATGTAAGGGGCTTTCCCCATTATGTCCGCCGTCCCAGATGGGAGTTGGACCGCTTTTCGGCGTTTTGCGCTGAGCGCCGCGGGCGGAATTGCCCGCATTTTGACGCTCCGCCGCGAATCATATCAAAGCACCGCCTTCTTTTGTTCTTTCAGCCCTGATTTAGGCAAATTTTTACTTGGTTCCGCTCCAAACGAATGCATGTCTACCTTTTGTTGGCAGGCTGTAAGCCATGTTTTGTACACCGACCCGACCGACCCGTGGCTAAAATAAAACGTCGCTCTGCTCTAGCTTTTTCGACACATGTTTTATTTAATTTCAGAATCAGTTGTAAAGTTCAATTTCAAACCTCAAGATAACGTCATTCTACTCCCCCCCCAAAAAAAAACACGCAAGGGAATCTATTTCTGAGTGGAATAACATTTTTTTATTTTTTTATTTTCATGCATTTTAGTCTGAAACAAAAGTTTCAGAATGATGATTTCTTGACCTTGTGTATTTCACATGTGTACGTTTTTTTTTCTTCACTGTGTCATTTTTCTTTTGTTGTTGTTGCATTGTTCCGGCGGTCAGTTGACTTGTGGTTGGGAATGATGAGGTGCGAAGCCGCAGGGAATAACTGTGTAAAACAATTATTGCCCAGGTGAAAATAGATCCATGCTCTTGGCACCTTCCTGTGAGCCAGTCTTTTATCCAAGTGTATGTGTGAAAAACAGCGAAGATCTGTCTAACATGGCCGGTCAAGTCTTACAATTTTTTTTTTTTCATCTCCAAAAAGTCGATGCAAGAACACACGCATAACATTTACGGACGTTTTCTTATGTTATGGTGTGGCATAATAATGTTGGTTTCGCGTACGAAAAATCATTTAAAATGCCCCCCCCCCCCCCCAAAAAAAATAAGAGCAATGAATACATAGATCCTCTAATTAGTAAGAAGGCTTTTCGGCATTCCTGGCCAAATACAAACAACCATTTTAGTCCTATTCCAGGCGAAAAGGCTCCGTCTCTCTTTTTCTGTCGATCTGCCCGTGCCATCTGGCACCGTGATCCCGCCAACTTTACAGCTGTTACAGTGGCGGGAAGACTGCTACAGCATGCCGACGGGGTGGCTCAATGGCCCCGACCCGCGGCACTCAAACAGGCGGGGCCCACTGTACTGTACACCCGGCAACGCAGGCAGGCGGCCCGCGAACCGAGCCGGTTTGTCTATCTCTCTGTTTGAGTTTCGGCACCGCGACCCACTTCAAAAGGATGAATCGAACCGACATTGTTTAATTTATATGCCGGCAATTCAGCGTACTGTTGATAGGGCCACTTCCGAGTCAGGCCCCGCACAGCGTCCGTACCGTCCCCGGTCTCCTCAAAAACGGCGCTACAAGGCCTAAAGACAGAGCACAACACCTTGACAACGACGCTACGGACGTAATTTACCAAGAAATACGAGTCCTGCTGTCCGGCCCGCCATCTGTGATTGATATAAGTGTATCAAAATACAGGGCGCTGGTCTTCAAAGGCTTCCGAATTCTCCCCACTCAAGTCGATAATTGCTACTTTTTGTTGTGTGTAGACAACCCATTTCGGCGGAGGGGTGAGCCGTGTATTCAGCTAGGATAACAATCGCTGCATCCGGTGCCTACCTCCTCTGGACGAACGCTTGAGATGCTTCTTTCATCAGATAACTACAAGAATTTGACAAAAAATATCAGAAAGCAAACTTTTAAAAAATATATTACAACACTATGCGATTGTTAATGTAAAATATCTAATTCACACTTTGCAAGACAAGTAACCTTCAAAGAATCTTCTGAAATTTGAATGTAGCTCAGTTGAAAAAAATTAGTATCGATACTACTAATCTTCAACCATAGAGTATGACAATATTTATATTTTGGGGGAAATTGTGGTCAATTTTGTTGTTTGAAGTAACAAAAATGGAGTCCTGCCCACCCCCGCGGTCTGAATCTTTTGAACCCTTAGTTCCGTGTTCTGATTGGTGCGGCTCAGTACACACGGTGACGTCACGGCCCCGGGGAGTTGGCGGCATGTGCTTTGATCTGTGCGGCCGACCAGCAAGCTGAACTTCCTCGCTCCACAACGCTCCAAATTCTACCTTTTCCTCGCCATGGAGTGGATATACAGCTAACTATGAAGGTAAGCAGGATAGTTGAGTGTTCCCTGGTGAGATTCTGAGGCAAAATGTCGCCATATTGTTGAGCTAGATCGCTGTAGTCGTTGTTTGATCAGCCCAGGCTCGAGAGGTAAACTCGATTCCCTATTATCTTAATATGGCTTGCCGTTGCCTTTTAAAAATAGCGCAGCTCCGCTGCATTTTCGAACTGTTTGTGATAGTAGCATAGCACAAGGTTGTTTGTAGGCCTTCTGTGGGTCAGGAGGTAGATTTTGAGGGGGCAGGGTTGGTAGGAACGGCGAGAGAAGTCGGCGTGTTGTGGTGGAGGGGCCGCGGGGGCAAGTCTTTTATCTGTGCAAATTTGATTGCAGTCGGGTCCGGCCGTTTTACCGCTAGAGACACATGCAGACGGCATTCCTAGCCTGACGGGGCCCCGTACCTCAGTAATCTTCCCTTCCCCTGCCACAGTTTGCTTCTATCTGTATGAAATGTACTAAAATGGAACCCAGAGACGGGACCTGGACCTAAAATGTCTGCGCTTTGAGGGTTGTTTTTTCCGTTGGTCGGTACGCCTCGTGTGTGGTTGTTACAGCTCGGCAGTACTGTAAGTTGGCGCCCGCCCTCTTCAGCATTTCGCAAGCAACCGCGCGACTCAAAAAAGCAAACCATTCACCCATTTTAGACCTCTGTGTATTCGTTTCTAATCTTTCATTGAATTTTTTTACTCAGAACTGTATGTCTACCGCGTTTTGGTTCTGTTGGTTGTAATTTTTTACCGGCAGCACAATTTCTCACAATCTCGACCGCTAGCCACCATAGTAGTTTGTCGTCTAGAAAATAAATTCGATTCGTGGCGACCAGGGATATGTGGTGTGATGGAAATAATTGGAAAACTCTGTCGGAGCGAGCCGGGGAGCTGGCTTTTAGCGTGCGAAATGTCCGTGACCCGCGGGGTGACCCCCAGCACTCCGTCCCTTCAAAACAGATCCATTTCAAAAGCGAGGATTGCAGTTGGAATACATGACCTCTGAAATACACTACACCCCCACATGTCGGCAGAAACAGTTTGAGACCAGCAAATGTATTTTCCTGCCACACACCAAAAAAAAATGGAGAGAAAAAAAGATAGATTCACCAAGCCAAGGTGTTTTCTTTTCCGGCATAATTTGATAGGAGAGGGGAGGGGGCCCACCCTTTCTTATACAGTGTTATAATTGTGACATTGTTCCGACTTTGTTCTACCGCAAAGTAGTCCGTGAGTGGTGTGATTTGAATATCAGTGGCGTTTGTTGTGCTTTAGTTTGCCGCTTGTCAGCGACATTTGCATGAAAGATGTTTCTGTGTGTTAGACTCATTTGGAGGCCAGGGCATTTGGTTGCCGCCAACGGAAAAAAAAGCATGCTATGCATGTCTAGGGCCTTTTCATCCATCCGCGATACATATCCTTACAACTGGAACCACAAAGTTGTGCAAGGTTGTCTTAGGTTTTCCTCTCCAAATCTTATTCATACCACGGTGTTCATACACGATGTATGTTGTAGCTAACTGTTGGTGTTAAAAAATATACCATGGTTATTTTGATGGAAAAAGAAGACATCCATTCCAGTAGCATACATTCAAAGAGTGTGGATGTGAGTTATATTAAATACCCCAAATATATTATAAACAGTCAGTTAACATTTGTCTTGTATCATTTGTTTCAGAAACAGATCTTTTTGGAGCGAGTATAAGTGAGCGAAAGTTTCCTGGATGGTGACGCATTGTTGAGTGCCCCCCTCCCCCACCATGAGTATTGGTGTACAGGAATACCTCCAGGACACTGGGGGAAGCAAGTTCACCGAGGACTTACCCACGAGTGCACGGCCGCCCGTACCTGGTGAGGAAACCGAATCTAACCATGGAAGCCAGCACAGTGGTTCCAGCAACACCAAGAGTGAATACTCCACAAAATCAGACTACTCAAAGTCGGACTACTCGCACTCCTCGGCGGGTACGCCCAGACGGACAAACTGCGACTTGGGATTCGAACCGGAGGGTAGTGCGTCGCCCACGCCGCCGTATCTACGCTGGGCGGAAAACCTGCAAGCGTTGTTGTCGGACAAGGACGGTAGCCAGTTGTTTGGATTATACCTGGAGAACGAGGACTCCAAGCATCTGTTGGATTTCTACTTCGCCGTCAACGGCTATAAAAAGTTGGATCCTTTGGATGACAAGACACAGAGACTAGCAAAATATGTCTATGCCAAGTATATCAAAGAGGGAAGAGGGATCCTTAGCCACAGAGTAAAACCTGGGACAAAACAGTACTTAGCCAAAAATATAGATTGTAAGCCATTGGACATATCCATATTTGACCAGGCGCAGTTGGAAATAGAAAAGTTCATGGAAGAAAACGCCTACAGAATGTTCTTGGAGAGCGATATCTACCTACAGTACTGCCGAAACGGCGGGGAAGTCTCCCCTAACCAAGTAGTGACGGAACTGGCGAATACGTCCGGTAACGTGGGAAACTTGACAACGGGGGCAATACTAGCTCCTCTGCCAACGCTACACGAAAACGTTGAACTTAGTACTGAAGACACGATGGAGACTCGAACAACGCTTCCGTTGACGGCAGAACACCTACTTGCTACCTCACAAATCAGGCTCAGGAGTGACAGTAGAGACAGAGAAAGGTAAGCAAAGGAATTCTTATTTTCTTCTCAATCTGGCCAACAGCTAAGGTTTGATAGTGAAAATTAAACTGTTCTCCAACTCAAAGAAATCGACTCACTGGGAATTTTCGACTGTATAGCTCGGTCTTCATCAGCTATCTGACCCAAGTACTGTAGAGTTGATGCACAACAACTTTTTCAGGTTGAGTTTTGAAAGTATGAAATAGACAATGGTAGTAAAGATAGGTAGTCTGAGTATCTATGTCCGGTACTGCATGGTTGCACACCACTGTTTAGTCAATGGTCAGCCAGTGTGGCCAGCATACATGGGGGCATAACATAAGCATCCACATGGGCCTAAGCCATGAAAGAATGGCATTTTTGTCCCTCCAAATTCCAAATAGAAGGAATGACTTTAGCTGTAGTTTTACCCATACACAGAATAAGGATACTGTCTGAGTTATGTACTATTAGAAAAGGAAATTTGGTAGCGTTGTACAAGAATATAAACATGGGTAGGGCTTGTTCCTTGTGTGTTGAGTGCAGGATATAGGAATCCCTAACCCACAGTCTGCTCAAGCAGATCACA
This sequence comes from Branchiostoma floridae x Branchiostoma japonicum, assembly GCA_013266295.2. Taxonomy (NCBI): domain Eukaryota; kingdom Metazoa; phylum Chordata; class Leptocardii; order Amphioxiformes; family Branchiostomatidae; genus Branchiostoma; species Branchiostoma floridae x Branchiostoma japonicum. The sequence continues at coordinate 18,087,178 of CM023830.1, read as the reverse complement.
TAACAGATTGGGGTGATCCTGGGCGCCCTGTTTGTTTGTTTGGCTATACCGTCCAGGGTAGACCTGCCTGTAGTTTGCACCCTACACTCTCAACACCCTGTTCACACCACATCTCAACACTAGACTAGACTCTAGACTTTCCTAACTCAAGAATATAGAGGCCTTGCAGAGGTTTTAGTGTTTTTTTTTGTTTTTTTTTGTGGGCTGTACAAGAAAAGATAATCCGATTACACAAGTAGCAAACAGATAGCAGTGATGAGGGCCTTTGATAAATTTTCCAGTAAGTGATATTTTTGTTCAGTTGAAAATTTGTGTAACATAGATAACCCGAGATTCTGTAAAAAATTGTGAAATTTTGTGGGCACTTGGGTTTTCCTGTGTGCAGCTTTTGTGTTACATACCAACAATTGCTACATGCAATTTAAAAAAGTCTACATGCAACATTGTATTGAGTTTTGCACATAAAATTTTGCCAAAGTGCAATTTTACATGTAAAACAAAGTGGAGAAGATATAACGTTAATAATAGTCTGGTTCACTACTTTTTGTTGTGCATGTAATTTTTTTGGGTGCAAGTAATTTTTTTTTTCATCTGCACCAGTGCAATTTGACCCCAAAATGTATTTCAGCCCCTGACTTAGAATTGGTGAATTTTACTTCAAAAGAAAAACTTTTTCTTGTGTTTTTCTGGTGTTAGGAAATGGAGGATGCTGGTGAATCTTTTTCTCTTTTGCCCAGCAAAAGTTACTAGTTAGGTGAATGGCCCCCTGGAGGCACGTATAAAGTAGACCCTTATCAGTCCTAGAAAACAAAGGTCAATCTAGATAATGATTTAAGAATCTTGGGTCTACAACTGGCATGAAGTAAAGACTGCATACAGAAGCCTCTGTAGGCATTCAAGTGTGAGAGGCCAGAAAAGGGCTTTGAGAAGAAAGACTCCTGTCTGAAAAGTACAGGTCTACAGTCATGCATACCAAATCTGGAGCTAATTTGTGTGGTGGCGGGAGGCACCCGGTCCTATGTGGTGTCCATAGCTTGTATGGCCTGGGGGTGGAATCAGTCTGGGGGGCACAGTGGGAAAACCTGCGCTGGCTAATGGGATCCTTGTGTCACCAAAGAGCCGCTGGGTTTTTCCTGGGGAAAGGGACTGGCTGCCCTCTTCAACCTCTCAGGAGGGGAGGCACACCAGTAAACAGGGCCCCTCATGGTCCCAAGGTTGAGAGTCTATAAAAGTGTCAGGGGGGATATTGTAGTACTGCTTGTGTAGAGATGGACAACACCCTCTAGGCAGACACTATCAAATATTAGTAATTTGGATAATAAGTAATCAGTGCAGGAGTATTTTGGCCAAAGATAAGTCATTAAAAACACCTTTCCGTGCATTTTTCTGGATTCTGAAGGATGTGGGAATGGATTTTTTCAGCGCACGTCTGTTTTTGCTTCCAGTCTGTGGTGAGAATGTGGGGTGTGACGTCACTGCCAAACCTTGCACCTAAACTCCAGAATCGGCCGTGTTTAGACAGACATTCAAACTGGCCACCCTGTGTGCAGGGGTGGTCCTGTAGGAGACATTAGACCAAGGCTCCAGATTTCACCAAATAGATGGGGGGCACAGTAAAAATCCAGCCATCTATCCCCCCCCCCCCCATCAGCGAATTTTCATTGTTTTCCTCCTATTTTCTTCTTTATGGTTAGGTGGCCAATATCAACTTGTATAGTATAATAATTGTATGGTGTAATTTAGAAAATATTATACGTGTTGCTCCAGGCTCAGCAAATCTGACTATGAAAACTATTAGTTTTAAATGTTCCATTCATAGATTTTACAGGTCATGACAATTTAACAATATCTTTAATTTTTTTTGTGGTTTGAATGATTTTATTCCTTTGGCTTTACTTTAGTAGCACAGCCTAAAACCTGTACCATAGATACCTATGCAAAGGTTTTATATATGTATGTAAATTCAAGATTGAACACAAGGAATTAATGTCTGCTTTCATGTATTTGTAGAATGACCAGAGGAGGGAACCCGTACCACCAGACGTACGCGCCGGCGCCAGCGACGTCAGCGAACGATTCCGAGCTCCAGAGTTTGTCCAGCGAACAGACGGACGACACCATGTCGCTGACGGACAGTAGCATTGATTTGTGAGTATCTACACTCGGGATAGATATGATCTAATTTAGTATGGCGGCACGCATCGAAAACAAAGGGATTTTCTGGTCTTGTAGTTCGCATGCTCTGAAAAGAAATATGCGTGCCCAAGCATTGGTGCACTCCGTCAGTGTGTGGTTTTTTTCTATTCCATTCCGGAAGTGTCTTGAAATCATGCTGACAGCCTACCCATCATACCACAGAAAAACCTTTGTTGTCATTTCCTCTGTCTGTACATTACACTAGGAGATAATGTAATTGACGGGGGGGGGGGGTTTAAAGGCATCCAATGCAATTTCAGAGCGGCAAATCAAAAATATTCTGGATGAAGAAATCTGTCTGATATTGACATTTACTGCCATTTCTCAGCACATTTTCATCATCATTTCATACTTAATGCGTTTGGCATAGCCCAAAAACAAGCTACACGAGGAGTCCCTTTATTTTTTGGTACCACCAATGAATGGCTAGAACCAGCCTATGATAAAAAACAAGAAACCATTTTCCATCAACGACATCACATTTTTGCCTCACAGATATCAGTATGCCATAGGATAGGGTTGATTTAACTTACTACTACAAATGAGCAGAAAATTGACTTTGAAAATCCAGTTTTACTGCCTTGAAACTGTATCGGATGCCTTTAATGGTGTATGAACTGTTTTTCACAAATAATGCTGTCGGATGTATTAAAAAGTTTTTCTAGAGGGGTTTTTATGCGAGTTCGAATCCTCTGCCTGTGACAGACACACTACACTAGTCTTGGGTGTCCCAGGGTGCAAAGCAAGGGCACTCACACCACTGGTGGAGGGAGAATTCCTCACAGCAGGACAGCCCTTTTCATCTCCACAAAGCCTACCCCTGGCCCCCAGGCTAAACTTAGCAAGTGCAGCCCGCCTGCAACTTACCTTCCATTGTATGCTGCCTGAATAGACCCAAAATGGTCGACATGCTAGCAGTATGTCTATGTTGTCCATCTACCAAATTTCTTATACTGTGAGAAACAGTATTTCGTTTTAGCATCACAAAAAGTGATTCTATATAGCCAGGTTTAGTTGTAATGAATAGAGGACAGTTCATTTGAGAAATTGTCATCAGAAAAGACAGCTGGAAAAGCATAAAATATGTTTGCCATGGCTAATTATTCAACAGAACGGAAAATCTTCAGAGAATTTTGTACCCCTGTTCCTTGCTTAGAATGGTTAGTTCAAATGATCTCTGTGTACCTGGGGAGGCACACATCCAGATTTTATGGTGGTGGGGGAGGGGGATACTGGTAGGGATGTGGTGCAGGGAAAGGCCATTAATCAAAATTCCAGGCAGCCATGCAAATTAGGGGTCTGCACTGGGTAATAGGATGCAAAAAAAGCAGGCGGCAAGGTGTAAGGGTGGGGCCCTGAGCCTGCCAGAATGCTTTCATGTCTTCTCTTTTGAGTCCCGGCGAGAAATGCTTTTTGCATGTGTCAGAGAAACTCGCACCGCTGGCCTATGCGGTAAATACAATAGCTGAAAAGAAGATATTAGTCCAGAACCCCCCATCCCCTGTACACAAGGGGAAACTTCTATTAAACTTGCAATTTCAGGGCAGCAAACGAAAAATGTTCTGGATGAGGAAATCTGTCTGATATTGACATTTACTGCCATTTCTTAGCACATTTCATCATCATTTCATACTTGAAGCTTTTGAAGTAGCCCTGAAACAAGCTACATGAGGAGCCCCTTTATTTTTTGCTACCACCAATAAATAGCAGGAACCATCCTGCAATACGAAACAAGCAACCGTTTTCTGTCAGCGACATGGCAGTTTTGCCTCACAGATATCAGTATGCTATGGGATAGGGTTGATTCAACTTTCTACTTTAAAAGAACAACTAGAAAATTGACTTTGAAAATCCAGTTTTGCCGCCCTGCAATTGCTTTGAGTGCCTTTAGAATAAGTTGTAAAGAGATGAAACTGTTTCAGTAAGTGAACAAATTTTTATCACTGGTATGTTTGAACCCTTCCCTTTTCCATTACTACTGGAACAGACAGCTGCCTACTTCCACATACAGATTAACAATTCTACTACTCCAGTTCAGGGGAGTTTTACACGAGCTAAGGGGTTATCCACAGCATTACTCACCTCTCTGGAAGTGTAAAAACATGCACCAAATTGTCCCCGGAAATTGTGTGTGCACATACCGGGGCACTTCAGGAGACTGGAAGTTATGCCAGCTATCTGTAAATAAGGGGGGAAGCCAGGACAATTTTTACGGCCCAAAGAGCACTTGGGGATAGTTTTCCGGCCTAGGCCCCACTGTAAGGGGAGGGGAATTCCTGTGAAAGTAGACGCCAGTTGTGTGGCGCTGTGGATTGCAGGTTATGTTGTTGATTTGGGGCTGCAGAATTTGACCAGAGGGCTTGGGTCAGACCATGTGATCGCAGGGCAAGTAGGAGGGGGGGTCAGGTTACAGGGGTAAATGGGGATGGGGGTAAAGAGGCTCTTATGCACTTTGAACAGAACAACAACTTAGCAAGTCAACATTTGAAGGAAAAAAATGAATTTCCTAGACTATTTCTGCTCAAAATGTCGAAAATGGAGGCTTTGGTAGACTTTTCTAGCCTTGGTAGACTTTTCTAGCCTATGTTAGTACCATATGTTTTAGTTGATGGTACAGTTACACATATTCAAATCTATCTGATGTTGACATTTACTGCCATTTCTTAGCATAGTTTCATCATCATTTCATCAAGTGTTTGAAATAGCCCCAAAACAAGCTACGTGGGGAGTCCCTTTTATTTTTTGGTACCACCAATAAATAGCTAGAACCAGCCTACTATATGAAACAAGCAACTGTTTTCCATCAGAAATATCGCATTTTTACTTCACAGATATCAGTATGCTATGGGAGAGGGTTGATTCAACTTACCACATTAAACGAATGACCCGAAAATTGACTTTCAAAATCAGTTTTGCCATCCTGAAATTACATAGGATCCCTTTTACTGACACCGCCAGTGAGTGGAACATAAGGTTAGAATGGGAGGTAGAAAGAAACATGGTTGTACGTCCAGAAGAATAACCTGTTCTTTTCCTGACTGTTAACAGAGATGGGGTCTCCAACCATCGGCACAGAAGAAGACGACAGCTGAAGGGGATGAGACAAGACGCCCAGCGCAACGGCAACGTCATGTGCTACCCGCCATTTCCGGTACGTACCCCACACTATGAAAGCATGGGAAAGTTAGTGCTTTTAGATGACAAAACCTACATATCCACTGTGCACATACATTGGGTTTTTGGTAACTAACTAAAATAGACAATGTTGATGGGGTATAGGAGTTTTCTTACACAACCAGTAAGGTCCTCGCCTGCTTACGTTTCAATGTCTATCAGACACCTTCCTCAGAGCTTCTGACTGGAATTCTGCTACTCGCCGCTATATGTAGCCGAAGTAGGTGGCACTTTTGAGGTGTAAGAAGAAAACTCCTATATTCTACCAACCTAATGAAATTATTCACTGAAACAATGTTGATGCCATCCCTTGTAATGTTAAAAAAAGCTAGTAAAATTTGGGTGGAAAATTGAACAAAACAACATTTTCTGAAGTGGCATAGATTTTCTGTCGCTTCATACTTGTTTTCTCTGACAAGAACACAATAGGAGACACTTGTGCTTAATTCTACTTGTTTTCTTTCCTCCCTCCAGCAACCCAGAACTCAGAGGCTCCCCAAGGAGATGAAAATGATGGAGCCAAAAAAGTTTGCGGAGTTGTTGATCGCGAAGCTGGAGAAAGTAAAACAAGACCGAGAGAATAAGGAGCGCCTGGATGAACAGCTCAGAAGAATGGTAAGTGTGATGTCTAAATACTGTAGTAAATACAGTTGGACACAGCAGAGACTTGGAAACTACTGTAGATTGTGGATCCCTCCACAGAATTGGCAATGCAGGGCTTGAAATCCTTTTTTCTGCATACCTGCACCAGACAAGTTTTATCTGCACTATTCAGAATTTAGGAAGTATGGATCACACTAAAATCTGTTCAGAGACCATTGCCATTATTTCGTATACATTTCATAGGTGGTTTCAGTCAATGCAGCAAATAAAAATCTACATGCACCTACATTTGTATATAAACCCAGTGCAAGATAGGTGCAGGTAGACATCAGAAATACCTGCACATCTCCAATTTTACCTGCATATGCAGGTGGGATTTTCCAGCCCTATAATGGCAGATTGGATAATGATGCGACCTGGATACAGAATACTTGTGTGTGATGTTAACGTGTGTTGTTTGTTTGTTTGTTTGTTTATTCTCACAGGAGGGCGACAGTGGTGCTAGTCAGGTATCAGACTCTCAGGGAGTGTCAGGATCGGACCCTGCGCAGCCCAGATTGTTCCCACTCATGGACGACACGACCAGCATCGACGACGATCCGGAGTCCATCCTGGACGAGCACGTGTCGCGGGTACTGCAGACGCCGGGCTGCCGCTCCCCGGGCAGACACTCTCCCGTCAGACCGAACAAAAGTCACATCTCAGGGGTCCCCCACCACGTGTCATACCCCGGCGCGCTCGCCGGCGCCACCGCCACGTCCTGGCACAACAGGTCACGGCCGAAGGACGGGTCAAAACGGGACAGCGGTATCGGAGACTCTTCCGTCACGGAGGCAGAGACTGTAACCCACTACCATAAATATTACTACCATCATCACCACCACCATCCCAAGTCAAGGGACGGACTGGAGAAACAGACCGAGATGGAGACACAGCGGAAAGTACAGAGAGACTCGGAAATGTACACCACGCAGTCCCGCGTACACCAGGACAGCATGGGCGGCACGGCCGAGTCCCTGCGACACGAGGGGCGAAGAGAAGTTCTGGGGAAGCGCAGCGGCGGGAGGAAAGAGGAGGGCGAACCGTTCCTGGCGCTGCCCGTGGAGACGGACAGGTCAGTAGTTCACTGGTCTCCCGTGTTGACCCATATGGATAAAACTTGTGCCAGGGCTGAACTTGCTGCTACACAGTTTATGGGTCTGCCAGCAATCCTTTTGAAGCTAGCAGGGTGCAGGAAGTTAAGGTGGCCATTCCAACGTGTGAAATTCCCTGGCTGATGGCTTTTCAACAGCCACAGATGGCATTTCTGGCCTGGATGACTATGGCACCTTATCAAAGTACCATTAGCCTTGATGTGGGGAGGGGGGTGGGTAGGAGGGAGCTGGGGCCAATATTTGAGCTGTGTGTGATCGGCACACAAGATGGCCAAGCAGGTGGCCAGGCCTCGGAGCCAGTTTTACCAAACGGAAGTGAACCATCTTCCCAAAATAAGCACGGGCGTGTTACAAAGGGCGCTGGGCCTGCAGACAAACATTAGTCGGCCTGAAGTGCACCATAGTTGCCATAGCAACCAGCAGGCACCGGTAGCGGTACATTTGTGGTCTCTCTGAGCACAGCCCTTCTGTAACAAGTCTTGCCATGTGGCTGTCAGATGTGGGTCTCACATCTCTTTCTCATGTTTGAAAATATTTAGTTCCTGTATCTTCATCTAGAATAGCCTTTTAAGTCACCATGTACCATCCGGTAACTTTCAGCTCTTAGCTACGCCATTAGCATTGGTCATTGATATGATTACTTAAAATTAAGTTGACTCGTAAAACATGAAGTTTGAATTATCTGACTGATGTTTATGTGGTTATTTTGAATGTGCAGATTTGGCAAGGTTTGGGACTGGATGGAGGAGGGAGAGAGAGAACGGTACAGAGGGGGGATGAACGTCAGAGAGCCTAAGTCCAAACGCTCGTCTAAGACGGCTTCCCAAGCAACCCATAGAAGGTACGTTCCCTGTGCTTCTTTCTAAACATTTATGTACATGATAAAGTGTTTTCTTATGTTCCTCTAGTTAATTGATATTAGAAGACTTAGTAACATATGTTTTTTTTTCTCGTTGACCAGCTCTGGAAAAGCGAGCTCCAGCTCAGCGAAGAAGCCCTTGGCGTACAACACGTCCCGACCAACGTCCATGGAGAGACCGGCGGTGACGGCGGAGGTGCGACCCATGCAGCCGTTCATGCAGGACACACAGATGCCTGTCCTGCCCCAGCCCAACCCTCTCATCTGCTTGGAGGAAGCACGCAGACGTTTGGTGGTGGAGAAGGCCAACCCCAAGGCCAGGTAAGAAGTCTATTCTTACTTGTACTTTTTACAGTTTACAACTAAATTGTCCCCCCCTCTTTTCTTCATTGTCCTTTTCTAGAATGAAATGTAGTGCAGTGGAATTTGGACCATTTTTAAAAATTTGTTTGTTAGTTGGAAATCAAGAAGAATTGTGGTTTCATCTCTTTGCAAAACTTAAACCTAAGGCCACAGCAAGTAAAGTTTATGGATGACATCCTCCGCAGACTCCAAAATTAATGCGATAGGGCGGAAGAAAAACAAGGCAGGAAAAAAAAAAAGATTCCTACATTTTCAAATTTTCATAAACCTTGTTCAACAAGAATTGAAGCGACAAAACATGATATGACAACCAACAAGTCTTTCATTCCTGTATTCACCTGTTCTTGTAGATGCGTACGCATCTCGATTAACTAGAACAATTGTAGAAAAGAGCTTGCCCTACCATTATGGGCATACAGCTACTACACTGGGTATTCTTATGCGATGGACTGTTAACACTTGCCACCAAACGCAAGCAACTGTTCCTCAAGTTTGCTGACCCCTGGTGGTCTCTGAAGGCATCAGAAGGCAAAAAATTCTTGTTTTTTTTTCGAAATCAGGCGAAAATTAATGCGTGCGCTGATGTCATCCATAAAAATTACTTGCTGTGGCCTAAGCTTAACTCAAACAAGAAAGGGTATGAATGCAGCTCTGGACATGAACACGGCATCTTCTGTGGAAGTGCAAATAAAAGAAACACGGAAATTTCACAAATACTTTTGTCTAATAATAATTAATATTTATCAATGTTTCTAAGAACTAAACCACTTAAAACATAAGAGAGGTACAACAGAGATTTCTTGGAGTACACAAAACATGGAACACGTTGTCACGTCGCCATGGTTTCCAACCATAACAAACCCTGTTTGCTCCCGCAGCAGCAGACATGTTGTGGACAGCGGTGCCAGGAAGGACAAGGGCAAGCTGCCACAGTCCAAGGTCGTCCCGGCCGTATCCGACTTGGAACCAGAAGAAGAAACGTAAGTTGTCTCAGAGTTGGAACCAAAATGTTTCCATGGTTGTATTTTCAAGTTAAAACAAAGTGTTCATAGGCGACAATCCTTCATGAATTTGCCTCATATGCCTCTAAATGTAGGGGTGCTTCTAAAATATTACATTGACCACGAAAACAGCTACGGTAAAAATTAGAATATGTGCATCATCACTGGCATGCCTGCAGATGACGTATAAAATTACATGCCGATGAAGCAAAGGAAACCGTGGGATTTAGCTGCGAACACGAAAAACCGACTGACCACAATACTCCAGCAGGAGGTATACCTCCTTCACAGAGTAATAAGGATTGAATTGTTTTTATGAATGCTTCAACATGTTTCCAACAATGTTGTTGTTTTTGTTTACCATCAGGAGAAAACAGCCTGTGAAAAAGCCAGTGTCTCTGATGTCTACGTCAGGCGACAACACCGTGGTCGGATACTACTTCTGTGGCGAGCCCATCCCGTACAGAACCACGCTCCCCGGGAAAGACATCACGCTGGCCATCTTCAAAAACAGCATCACCAAGAGGGGAAACTACAGGTATGTATCGTCAGTGGCTACTTGAATGTTACTGTTAATTCACTTATTCACATGTAGAAGCAAAAGGGTGGTTTTCACAGTGTTTAAAGGGGCATTGTGTAACATTTTTGCACCAAAAATTGAAATATTTGAATTGAAAAAATCTTGTTTGTGTGATTGTAATTTACTTCCACTTTTCAACATATCCGTGCTAGTATCACACATTTCTGACATTTATGGTTGGCACACTCAGTTTGTGGTGCCACCACAAATAACCAGATGTAAACAAACATGGCTGACAGCTGTGTTTTCAACTTTGAAACACACTCGTAAGACGTCATATTTTGGCACCTCCACTTGCTGAATGGCCCTTGCAACGGAGTAGGGTTGATTCAACTTAGTTTGTAAAGAAACGACCGGAAAATTGACTTTTTATATCGTCCTAATGTTACACAATGCAGCTTTAAGTTTACGATTGAAGCAATAGTACAAAAGTGCAGTAGTAATGTAATTGACTCATTTATATTTAGTTCATTTTATAGATGTAAATTTTTGTAAAGCAAGGAAGTTGACGAGTTCTTATGCCATAGTTATGGCATGAGTTTAAACTGTAATTTCCAACACAAGAAATTGGACTTACCCAAATTTTTCGACTGTACAACTCCAGTCTTTGTCAAGGAATGAGCAGTGAGTCATTGACGAGTTCTTTCTGTCCTGTCTCTGCAGATACTTCTTCAAGTGCACATCGACAGAGTTCGGCTCCAACGCGGTTTACCAAGAGGTAACAGAAGACGAGGACTTACTGCCACTGTGGGAGGGGAAGATCGTCGGCAAGGTGGAGCGCATCGAGTGAAAAAAAACCCGAGAAGACCGTACATCCTCACATCGTCCCGACTCATGACTGAACACAGCGTCCGCCTCACTCCGTCAGCAGGGTAGAAATGTTAGGGGCGGGTTTTGCGTAGCGACTGTTATTTATTTTCTCCTAAACCGAAGGCGTGAAGGACGAGGGAGGTGGACTTGTGGACAGTGATGCGTCGGGAACGATGGCCAACTTTTGGTGCTGCTTGTCTCAGTGACGGACTCAAACTTTTGGCATACGTCCCCCCGCCCGTGCAATCAGCCATATATTTCTTGTTCTGCGTTGTTGCCAAGGTCGTCCTGTTCTTGTATAGTAGGAAAGATTCGAGATAAAAGATAAAAGATAATGTACTAAGAAGGAACCATGGAAGATTTTGTAATGTCCAGTGTTAACTACTAGTAATGTCCATGTTGTTGCAGTTGTTAATATTACTTTGTTACCTGCATTTTTCCCCCTTGTGAAAGGCTTATTGTTTGTTACCAAGTTCTCTTGTAGATAGTGCCACCATTGATTCCTGGTGTAGATAGTGCAGTCCCAGAGGAATCAGGTGGAATAAAGAAACCTGCTGATTGTTTATGCCCCCCTCCCCCACATAAGATATTTGCCCCCTTCCAAGTTTCAACCAGGCTGTAGCTAATATTGCTAAGTTGTGATAATTATTGTAAGGTGAACATATTTTATCCCGTATGCCTGTTTTAGGGCTTGGATCATACCAAGGGAACATACAAGAACTAACGTAAAGAAACATGTAAGGGACAAAGCTTTTTTAGACCAGAAGAAGAAAAAATCAAAAGCTGTAAATGTCTGTGATATAATAATGTTGCAACTACAGAACAAACTGTCATATTGGCCATAATTGTAAACACTGGACCTCATATTGTTTATAACTTTTATATGACCATCTCCCTTTATATTTCCCTGCAAAGCGTTGTTAGTAGTTAAATCAAACACACATCAAGTCCCATAGAGTGTAGGAACACATCTGACCATTTCTTGCCTGTGTTACATTTTTTCTATTTTCCAATGTGTGAAAAATAGTTGTACAAGAATTGATACCTAGGTTTCAATTGAAACAATAAAGGTTATATATTTTTAAAGTGAAAACCTGTGTTTTTGTTGCTGATGTTTGTGTAAGTGTGTGTGTGTGTGTGTAAGTGTGTAGAGTCATCATTATGGACATGCCCTTATAACATGTAAGTCTTCCTGATTCTAATCCTGTCTGGATGGTGAAAATCCATAAAGATAACTCATAGAAATCAGCATAGAGCCCAGTCATAGTACAGTACCAGTCATTGTACATTCATACACCAACCAAGGTTGGCTGAAGTTCGGGAGCAGTCTGGCCAGATTTAGGCCTTGCCTACCTTTTGATACAAGTTAAATTTGAGTCACATTTGACTGCCAACCATGCCCCGACCACTGCTCACGTACTCCCAAACACCAACCAACCATGGCTGAACCTCCCGTCCACACCCAAATGTTTGAAACATTCGGCCGACGCAGGCGAACAGTAGCCGAATTTGCCGATCACCAGCCAACCACAGCCGACCTTGCTCCCGACCTACTCCTAACCATGGTTGGAGGAAGTTTGACAGTATTCTGGAGGCCATATTGGGCTATGTGTGACAGGCGCTTAATACGAACCATTTGAAAGTGTCCCTGCCTGGGACTTGATGGTAAACTTGGCTGGGTGATCAGAGCCGTGCACTCCTGGTCCACATTACTGCTGTTGTATGAAAACTAACGATAAGTTAATGGTTTAATGCGAGCAGACACAACAGGAAGTGGGGAGGGGGTATCCTGGCTGCCGTCCTATTAGTTCAATTTTAGCAGGACCTGAATTTTAGTATGAGCGCATTTCTCCTCAACGTCAAGCAGATGTAAGGATCCGGCCCAGGCAGTTTTACGCCTGTTTTTTAACACTTAGTACGTCCTTATAGCATGTGGTAACAAGCACCTACTATACATACCAAAAATCACGGCGATCCGTCAACCGGTTCTTGAGCTATCCTCAAGGCTGACTAGATTAAGGCCGAATTTGAGTAAAATTTGAGTCAAATTTGACCCCCGAACACTCCCGAAAGACCATGCAGCCAACCAACAGCGAACCATGGCCGAACCTCTCGTCCACACCCGAATGTTTGAAACGTTTTGAAACATTCGGCTGGCGCAGCCGAACAGTAGCCAACTTGCCTCGCCGAACACCAGCCAACCACAGCCAACCTACTCCTAACCATGGTTGGGGCAGTTCGGCAGTGTTCGGGAGGCCATGTTCGGCTATGTGTGACAGGGGCTGAAGTGAGCGCTCCATCGACCTGTGCGGTACAAGCCAGGTGCAAACAGATCAGCAGGTGTGATCTCAGGCACCAGGTATGTGAGCTACAGTCCAACGACCAAGGCTTTCCGGAGTGAGTAGAACAGCGATAATGTAAGCAAACAAACCCACCTCATATATCGATAGCGGTTGTCCCGACATTTACAACTGGCACGAGACGTTCAGCGATAACCAAGAATGGTCAAAGATCAGCTTGTCTTAGCCTCAAAACGGGGCAACTACAAGGGCAGGGGGTGTACATGGGGTTCCTTGCCATTTCGTCCTTAAAAAAGTCTGTGTGTATAGGCTAAACACATGTATGCGTCAAGTGTGTAGGCTAAACTTACACACTGTCGGACGTCTATAGCCTGTATGGTCTGTATCTGCCTCGCATGTAGGCTAAACGTAATCTCCAAGCAGATCTTTTGGTGGCTGTAAGACAGTATCAAATTGACAGGACAGTATCAAATACGTACCACCCATTGGCTGGCGTAAAAAAGACACCAGTACAAAAAGAAAGCCCAATAAAAACGGCTAAAACACGTTAAAAATAAGCCGAAGCCTAAACATCTGCTTGGAGAGCAGGCTAAATGTTTCTGTGCGTCTTGTGTGTATGCCAATCGACGCTGGGCGTCTATTGTGTAACCGACCCAAACTTTGTATACTAGTATTCATGTATCTAGCTACTGTGTAGGCTAAAACACCCGTGTGCGCGCCTAGTCAGTGTTGGCTAAACGTCTTGTGTGTATGCCAAATGCCTATGTGCGTCTATTCTGTAAACGACGAAGACGTTGTATATTATTGTCTCTAGTGTGTAAGCTAAACGTATGTGCGCCTGTAGTCACTGTAGGCTAAACGTCTGTGTGCGTCTAGGCAGGGTGTAGGCTAAACGTCTGTGCGCACCTAGTCAGTGTGTAGGTTAACGTTTGTGCGCGCCTAGTTAAATTGGCAGTGTAGGCTAAACGTCTGTGTGCGTCTAGTCGGTGTGTAGGCTAAATGTCTGTGTGCGTCTAGTCGGTGTGTAGGCTAAACGTCTGTGTGCGTCTAGGCAGGGTGTAGGCTAAACGTCTGTGCGCACCTAGTCAGTGTGTAGGTTAACGTTTGTGCGCGCCTAGTTAAATTGGCAGTGTAGGCTAAACGTCTGTGTGCGTCTAGTCGGTGTGTAGGCTAAATGTCTGTGTGCGTCTAGTCGGTGTGTAGGCTAAACGTCTGTGTGCGCCTAGTCGGTGTGTAGGCTTAACGTCTGTGTTCACCTAGTCAGTGTGTAGGTCAACGTTTGTACGCGCCTAGTTGGCAGTGTAGGCTAAACGTCTGTGTGCGTCTAGTCGGTCTGTAGGTTAAACGTCAGTGTGCGCCTAGTCGGTGTGTAGGCTAAACGTCTGTGTGCGTCTAGTCAGTGTGTAAGCTAAACGTCTGTGTGCGCCTAGTCGGTGTGTAGGCTAAACGTGTATGCGCGCCTAGTCAGTGTGTAAGCTAAACGTCTGTGTGCGCCTAGTCGGTGTGTAGGCTTAACGTCTGTGTTCACCTAGTCAGTGTGTAGGTCAACGTTTGTACGCGCCTAGTTGGCAGTGTAGGCTAAACGTCTGTGTGCGTCTAGTCGGTCTGTAGGTTAAACGTCTGTGTGCGCCTAGTCGGTGTGTAGGCTAAACGTCTGTGTGCGTCTAGTCAGTGTGTAAGCTAAACGTCTGTGTGCGCCTAGTCGGTGTGTAGGCTAAACGTGTATGCGCGCCTAGTCAGTGTGTAAGCTAAACGTCTGTGTATGCCTAGTCGGTGTGTAGGCTAAGCGTCTATGCGCGTCTAGTCGCCGGTGTAGGCTAAACGTCTGTGACTGTGTGCGCCTAGTCAGTGTGTAGGCTAATCGTCTGTGTGCACCTAGTCAGTGTGTAGGTCAACGTTTGTACGCGCCTAGTTGGCAGTGTAGGCTAAACGTCTGTGTGCGTCTAGTCGGTGTGTAGGTTAAACGTCTGTGTGCGCCCAGTCGGTGTGTAGGCTAAACGTCTGTCACGGTGCGTCTAGTCACTGTAAGCTAAACGTCTGTGTGCGCCTAGTTAGTGTGTAGGCTAAACGTCTGTGTGCGTCTAGTCAGTGTGTAGGCTAAACGTCTGTGTGTGCCTAGTCAGTGTGTAGGCTACTCGTCTCTGCGTGCCTATTGATAATTTGATCCTTTTGCAAGTAGTCAATCCTGATGACTCCAGAGGCCATAACGTTGCTGACAGATGACACTCGCTTGACCTTCATGGATGACTGTGAACACTTGTGCGCCCGTGGCCTACTCTGCTCTTTTGATTCTGGATCAAAGTGGTGAACCCATGTCTCATCTTACGTCACAAATCTTTAGGAAGTTTGCTGGATTAGACTGGAAACGTGTCCTTGAAATTTCCAACCTGTTCAACTTCTGATGACGAGTGAAAATGTGGGACACCCACCTTGCAGACAGTTTGCTCATCACCAAAATATGTTGAACGATAACTGATCTATAACTGATCCCAATACATCCCATATATGTGGGAGAGTCACTGTCTATAATTCATCACCATGCAATGGATGGCCTCATCAACTTGATTGGCTGTCCGTGGTGCTAATTTTTGGGTGTTCCAACCTTGCTTCCGTTCTTCTTGCAATTTGGCGAAAGATAACACAACGTTAGTTCTTGTAAGCTTTTAAAATCTGAAGGCATGTACATGCTTTGCCCTCTTATCCTGGGTGCCATATTGGCCATATTTCTCATTACCGTAAATTTCCTTTTCATTAAAGTATGTTAATTAACTTAGAAATAGTAAGGAGGAGGGCCATGCATAAGCCATTCTGCATTATTTCCCGCCCCCTCCTACACATAGTATCTGTCTTATGTAAATTTAACCCTTTTTATTGTATTTCAAAGTTTGTGCGAACAAATACGTGACAAACAAACAAACAATCCTCCGTAGTTTTTGCCGTTCCTAAGGTCGCTTTCCAGCTTAGAAGCGGCAAAAACTACGGAGGATGGCACCCAGGCTTGGCCTGGATGCCATTTCTTTCGGGGTAGCGAGTGCGAAAGAGCCCCGTTACAAAACGGATGGCACCCAGGCTAACCCAGGCTATTGCCCTCTAAGAAAGAATGATGAAGTCTTGTCCCCTTGTGGCCTCTTTTTAAAGGTCGCAACTTGACTTGGTTTCTGAAACGGATGTGACTAAAGTTTTGGGTCCCGATCACTGGTCTAAACTCTTGTTTTCAAACTGCACTCAGCAGCGGAAGTCATGGACTATTACTTTCATTAGCGACTCAACTATTTAGCCTGGGTGGCGGGGCTCCCATACTCGCTCCCTAATAGTCCGGGGAGCCCTAGCCTCTACCAGACTTCAGAAGCATCTAGAAAGAGTAGAAATTGGCCAAATAGACAGATAACATGCCAGGGGAGTTGGTCCGCTAAAGGTTACACGTGCAGCGGCACATACATACATACATACACCAATGAGGTTTAATAATTGATTAAAGATTTTATCATTAAACCTCCTTGCATACACACATATAAATGAAGCGGCAAATAAATAATATAGGGGATAGAGGTAGAAATCTATGAGGGGACCAACTCCCTGGCATATTATCTGTCTATTTGGCCAATTTCTACTCTTTCTAGTCGCTTCTGAAGCCTGGTGGAGGATCCCCGCCTATACAAATAGGATGCCCCTGGATGGCACCCAGGCTACTAAAGTGCACTCATGAAGGACATCTACCGGCCATGTGGCAACTGCAACACAGGTGTCGACTATACCACTATTCTTTAGGGGTCCTTTAGGAAGGAAATAACAGTATAAAGTAAAGTAAGAAGCTAAAGGTGATAATGACAAGTATCACATTTATGTACATACTTAAATTATTTATAATTTTACAGTATAGTGATGTTACAAGCAACTATTCAGTTCTTTTTTAAATCCCCATTGCTCCAATTGTTCTAACAGTAACCGCTAACATAGTGTACTGTTCCAACATGGCTGCCTTGCAATGTGACACTAAGAACCAAATCGATGAAATCTGAGAAGAAATCTAAGGTGACGTGGTGCCTCGGTGTCAGTATAGCTGTGTGCTGCTGTCTGCCGATCCTGTACAGCTTCTTACCGCCTTTTCTAAACCCTGGTAAGGCACAGACTTTCATGTAATGCATAATTGAATAGGACTACTAGTAATAGAAGGGGAGGGGGGGGGCAGAAAGTTGTACAAACATAGAAGAAGTCACCTGACAAGCCAAACTAAGTTTTAATAATATTAACTTAGCATAAACTAGTTACCAGTGTAATGGTGCAGATACTAGTAAAATTAGAGCTGTGCAGGCATTACATTTCAAGTCTTGACAGCCGCTATTAAAGGGTTGCTGACAGAATCCAAAGGTTCTGGGTTCGAATCCCAGTGGCAGGCCCCGGTGCTGTGTCCTTGGGAAAAACACTTAAAGGCATCCAGTGCAATTTTAGGGCGGCAAAACTGGATTTTCAAAGTCAATGTTCTCGTCATTCTTGTAATGTAGTAAGTTCAATCAATCCTATATATCCCATATAGCATTACGTACTGATATCTGTGATGCAAAAATGCGATGTCGCTGACAGAAAACGATTGTATCCTGGACTGGTTCTAGCTGTTTATGGACGCTACCCAAAAAATAAAGAAATGCCTTACATGTATGTAGCTTGTTTTGGGGCTATTTCAAACACTTAAAGTATGAAATGATGACAAAAATGTGCTAAGAAATGGCAGTAAATGTCAGTATCAGACAGATTTCCTCATCCAGGGTATTCTTCGTTTTGCTGCCCTGAAATTTACTTGACTCAGGTGAAAATGAGTACTAAATTGGTTTGGGATGTCCTCTCGGATACGATGTAAAGCTGGAGGTCCCGTATTTAAGGATTAAAGAACCCACCACACTTATCAAAAAGAGCAGGGGTCCTTCCCGGTGTGAGTGGTTCTAACCTTACAGTCTGGTCTCAGGTTTGATATCTTAAAAAGGTGATAGTCACCTGTTTATGTCAATCCTTCCACAAATGTGGTAAATCTTAAATAAATTAGCAAAGTATTATTTTCATTCTATGATTGGTTGATTGATTGATTATTTTCTAATATCCACAGACCAAGCCACCCAGGGCCAGGGGAGGATGGCTGTCACAAAAGAGGAATTTCACAA
Organism: Branchiostoma floridae x Branchiostoma japonicum; assembly: GCA_013266295.2. Lineage (NCBI taxonomy): Eukaryota > Metazoa > Chordata > Leptocardii > Amphioxiformes > Branchiostomatidae > Branchiostoma > Branchiostoma floridae x Branchiostoma japonicum. The sequence goes on along the minus strand of CM023830.1, from coordinate 18,068,985 downwards.
CTTTGGTCCTGTGGACTATGTCATCTTTGGTGGGATGTTGGCTGTCACTGCAGCCACTGGACTCTACCATGCATTTGCAGGGGGAGGTCAGAGGACAACTGCCAAGTATGGGTTTACCTTTCAAGAGCACTTTTGAGAATCTTGCAATTGTCCCCATAGTTTTCTGTTTACTAATGTTTCTGATGTCACTATTAGATTTTTATGTTTAGATCTATGAAATATGATGTAACAGGTTTATTTTGATCCCACCTTAAATACAGTTATACCTGTATCAGCAGTAACCTTTGCATAGTCATCAGGTTTGACAATTTGTACTTCCTTGTAGTACACCGTAGGTACCGGATTGCTGACTTCAGCATGTTTAGCCTATTGTCATATACCTTAAGGTTTATTTTTGTCCTAATATTCTACCTTGTGGTACACCCTGGGTATCTAGCTGACTTTCAGCATGTTTGGCCTATTGTCATGAACCTTTAGTTAGTTAGGTTTATGTTGGTCCTAATATTCTGCCTTGTGGTACACCCTACATGTAGATACCTGATGGCTGACCGCAGCATGTTTAGCCTGCCTGTGGCCATCTCAGTGCTGGCCTTTTTTCTGTCTGACTTCGAAATTGTTGTCATATTGTATACACTTATGTTGGTCCCAATATTCTGCCTTGTGGTACACCCTAGGTACCTGATGGCTGACCGCAGCATGTTTAGCCTACCTGTGGCCATCTCAGTGCTGGCCTCCTTCCTGTCGGCTGTTACGATCCTCGGTGTGCCGTCGGAGATCTTTGTGTACGGAGTTCAGTACTGGATGGTTATCTGGTGTTACTTCATCACCATCCCAGTCACCGCCATCTTCTTCATCCCCGTGTTCCATGGACTGGGACTCACAAGTGCTTATGAGGTTTGTGAATACTTATTGTAGATTCATTGATTTTTGTGGGGACTTAATGTCGTAGCTATATAGTAAGAGGGTGAAAGATGGTTTTGTGACATTTCAAGCTCGGACTTGAAACATATCTGTGATGCATTATTAATACAATAGCAATGTATATTCTTCGGTTCATACATGTAACACCAACAAAGCATGAGATCTCTTTAAGTGCACCATTTTTTAAAATGTGTTTTAGGGTAGCCGTAATTGTGGAATACACGTGACATGTCAGTGTACAAAATAATTTTTTGAGGAAGGTTGCCCAGTGGCAACCTGGGATGAAAGCTAGGTTGCCCATAAAAATTCCAGATTGCCCCAAATTTAAACTCTTGTACATGCCCGTAGCCAGGGGGGGTTCGGGGGGTTCGGAAGAACTCCCCCACAGAAGCAAAAAGGTCCACTTTTTCTCTAAAGGTCCAAGATTTTTCTTTAATAAGTGGACAGATTTGTATCACCAGCGGGACTGGAATCCTATTTGACTCTGATTTTCCCTTAGAAATCCTCTCAAAAACACAGGAAATGCTATTTCAGAAGGTTCAGTTTTCAAAATTTCCGGGGGAGCATGCCCCCCGGACCCCCCTAGATCCTACTATACATGTTTCTTCCTTCCAGTACCTTGAGCAGAGGTTCTCCATGTCCCTACGTGTGGTCGCTGCCTGTCTCTTCATCCTACAGAACACCTTCTACATCGCTGTCATTCTGTACGCACCTGCACTGGCCTTGGAGACAGGTGGGTTGTGGGGGTTCTCTAAACAGTGGAGCAGCACGTTGGCAAAATGTACTGCGTCTGCACGAAACCCGTAATGTATTGTGCATAGCACTTCAGCAGAACATCTCATTTAAGGTGGTATTCGCATATTTAAGGATGACATCCCGTTTGTAGTTTTCAAATGTGTTGGAAAAGAAATTCGTCTGTAATGGGCAAAATTCTGTTGCAACGCTGATGCTACATTGACCAGACAGTGAAAACTGTGAAAAATATGGGTTTCACGCAGGCGCAGTACGTTCTGCCAATGTGCTCAGTGGAGCAGGAATGCCCCATGCTCTTTTAGACCCCGTTCACATGAAATCTGAATGAATCAAAATGAATCTGTTTGGGCATCAAATCGTTTCAGAATTCATCAAACTGTTGATTGTTTTTGAGTTCGTACGCTCCAAATTGAAATGATTTTCTCCAAAATGAATCCAAAATAAACCATCTTTAGGAGGTAATTCAACACATTTGCGGCAGAATAGATTCAGCCAAAGCAAATGTGAATGCAAAGTATCTTGGCTTCCAACTTCCAACGTGGTGTGATGCGATGAGTTGAGGCATGTCCGCATAAGAATTTAAGATAGCAGACTCTAGTCATGTGACTCTTCGATCCGTTTTGAGTGCAGACGCAATTTGGATCGGTGAAGAGCAGGGTCTTATTTGCAAAATTTATGAGGCAATGCTGGAGTAGCCTTTTTGTTAACATAAGACATTGAGGGGTGGAGAATATGATCAAATGATATAATTTATGCAAATTAAGATCTTATTTGCATGATTAATGAGAAAAATTTTAATTCGTCAGTCATAAAGGTTGACATTATTTGGCAAAGGTATGAGGTCGTGGAACTCTAGTTCATTGTGAATTTCTCTCTATGAGAAGCTGGATGGTAGATACAGACCAGTACAATTTCATATAATCTCTTCTTCATTTTGCAGTGACCAAGTTTGCAGTGTGGAAAACAGTTCTGATTGCAGGCATTGTGTGTACAATATACACGTCTTTGGTATGTATGGTTTCTTTAGGCATACAGCTAAATGGTAATTATGTTTCACTCAAGTTACGTGTGAATGAAATATATTTCAGTCCATACATGTACCATAGGCTCAAGAAGAAACATACCCAGGGCTCGAAATTAAAGGTGGTTCAATGGCCACTGACCACTACAATTTAGGCTGGGACAACTAAAAAGACACTTTGGGACATTTTTGGGACAATAGAAAAATAATCAACATCAGAATGTCAGCCCTTCTTTTGTTTATCAGGCACACGTCCCGGCTTTTGGATCCGGAAAGTCCCCCCGAATTTCCTGTCTACTCTGCAGTTATATTGCACCTGGGAGTAGACATAAGAAAACTAAAGTTGACTTTGAGTCAAAATCATAGAATACTTCCCAAAAAACAAGTTGGGACAGTTCATCCTCACTTCGGGACAATTGAAATTTATTTTTGGGACAGTGCTGGGACAATAGGAAGAAAAGTTAATTTCAAGGCCTGATACCTTTGAAAAGTCATAAAAGCAAATGATCTAACATTTTGCAACATCATTGATTCAACTTACTTTGTACAGAAATGACCAGAAAATTGAATTTTTGTATCATCCTAATGTTACATAATGCAGCTTTAATATTTTATAGACTTTTCTGTTTACAGGGAGGAATGAAGGCTGTGATCTACACTGACGTCTTCAACTTCTGTGTACTGTTTGTCTCCTTGGTAACCATCGTTGTCATGGGAACAGTGCGAGCCGGCGGCATGGCGCGTGTGTGGGAAATCAACGCTAATCACTCCCACCTCAACTTTTTTGAGTGAGTTGTTTATTTCATTGAAAGTGAATGGTGCCACTCGAACTATTTTACTCCATGAAGGAGGTCAATGACCTCTGACAGAATTGTTATCAGTTGTATCTGTACATTGACAGCTATAACTCATGATCCCTTTGCTGCAGTGGTATGTAGTATGGTATGCAAATCCGGGCCTCATTTACATAATTTATGAGCAAATGCCTTCTTTGCTAATATGAGAATTTCATACTTTTGAACATTTTTGTCTGGGTGTGCCAATTTTCAAGATCCTTATAATGGATTTGTCAGAAATTTGTCATGTCGGCAGTTAAAGAGGGTATCAAACACCTTAGCCACACCACAAACACCATAATTACTTCACAAAGAATTGTGTCCTATGGACTCTTTATGTAAATTTTAAGTTCACAGCGCCCAAATTTTGCAGCATGGTAAAAATCAAGGTATGTTTGGATTTGCAGTTCTGTAGCAACTGTTGATTAATCTTTAGTGACTTCAAGAATTGTGAACTTAAAAATACTGTCGAGATTCACAGTAATTGGGTAATAGTTCTTGTGATGATAATGAATAGATACTCAATGAAACTTATTGTCCTGCCAAACTACAGTTTTGATGGAGATCCAACCACCAGGCTGTCCTTCTGGTCCCTGGTGATAGGGGGAGCTTTTACAACACTGCCAATGTGGGCTGTCAGTCAGACATCTGTTCAGCGATTCCTTACTGCAAAATCATTAAAGGAGGCAAGGAGGTAGGTTCAAACACTTGTCAGAACTCAAAGTTTAAAGCTGCATTAGGCCACACCAATTTTATTTGTTGCTTGTCGGATTTTTTCGGAAAAAATATTAAGCGACAGGGTGAAAGAAAATAAAAACAGGCCTGGCCATCCTATTATAGCCCCAAATGTTAGAATAGGTGCCATGAAGTCAACACAAAAGACTGGGTTAAAATTCAAACAATGAATTTTGAAGCATTTTTGAGTTGATTCAGAACCAGAATTTTTTTTTCAAATCAGACAAAAATGAAGAGGCGAATCCAAGAAGTAACAAATTAAATTGGTGCGGCCTTATGTAACATTAGGACGATACAAAAATGACAAAGTCAATTTTACAGTCATTTATTTACAAAGAAAGTTAAGTCAATCCTACTCCATTGCAATATACATGTAAGTGCCATTCATGAAGTGGAGGTGCCAAAATATTACACCATATGATTGTGTTTGAAAGCAGGAAACACAGCAGTCAGCCATGTTTGTTTACATTCTGGTATTTTGTGGTGGTGCCACAAACTGAGTGCACCTGGTGTGGGCTGTTTTAGCACCAATCAAAAATGTCAGAAATGTGATATAATTGCACAAATATGTTGAAAAGTGGAAGTAAATGACAATCATATGGAGATTTTTTCAATCAAAATGTTTCAATTTTTGGTGCAAAAATGTTACAATTACATAATGCCCCTTTAAAAATAGCCGAAGCATGGTGTCACCATTCCCGCACTGTAACTGAGTTGTTGGGCAAAGGTCACCATTACGAGGACGTGCAGAAACCCCATTTTGAGTGAGAGCATCCAAACCAACTGTAAACAGCCTTTTTCTTGGCATATCTTGCTATTTGCCAGTATTTTGCAGCTGGTGGGTTTTCTTTCTTTTTATTTCCTTGCAAAAACTGGCCTTCAGGCTTGTTTTTGATGCTGGGTAGAGCTCTAGAAGTGATGCTATGTTGTTGTGTTTTGTGGTGTTCAGGGGGGTCAGAGGTCATTGCATCTACAAGGAGGTTGAGCCGATTCAAAAATAAGAATTTGGGGCTAAACGGACAATTTGGAGGCCAAGCTATCCTGTCAATGTGAGTTTTCAATAGTTGAACACTCAAGGAGGTGATTTTTGACAGCTCATTTCTTACATGTTTACCATACTTAATTTTCAATGGGAGCTCGAAATGGTAGGCTGTGCCCTGTTGTCTGACATGTTCTCTGCCCCCCTCCCCCCTCCAGGTCAGTGTGGATGAACCTGCCAGGTAACATCGTCATGGTGACCCTGGTGGCCTTCTCTGGGATGGTTCTGTTTGCCTTCTACAATGGTAGGACCCTGCACATTTCTAATGCTAGTCTTGAATCTGGAAAATGTAAAGTAATGTCTTTATGGTATTGTGATCATACAATCAAAAAGGTGCAATGGCCAAGTGGGTAGAATGCTCGCCTTGCATTCGATAGGTCGTGAGTTCGATCCCCGGCCAAGTCATACCAAAGACTTTAAAAATGGTACATACTGCTTTCTCTGCTTAGCAATCAGCATTTGGAAAAAAGTATGGAAGTTGAACACACACACCACTACCAGTAGCCCCCTGCTGTAGTGATTGCACTGCTGTGTGGCCCAGGGCTACTGAAAACGGAGATGGGCGCTGCCCTATGCGTCACCTGATGCGGGATGGCACTTTAACTTTAACTTTTTTTAATCAAAAATTCAGCAACGAAAGTCAGAAATGCTGCCGGAAATGCTCTTATTATGTGGCATCGTGTAAGTGGATTTGCAACACCTCGCGCTGTGAATGATTACAAAAATTTTACCAAAATTAAAGAGGTTGAAGAAACCAAACTCAGTTGGTCTTGTAGCTTCCATCCCATATTAATTTATATTTTCCTTCCAAATTATTCCCTGGACAAGACAGTCGCTAGACTTGGGGGTGTGCAGACTCGAATGGAAACCCAGAGTAAACTGATGTATGCTCTCTTAATGTATGTTCTCCAGATGTTAACAATATGTGGTTATCAAAAGGTTTAAAATCATCTTTGTTTTCTCACTTTCAATAATAGCTACTGATGCCCAAGAGACCCACCCTACACCCAACTACACATCACCTGACCAGGTAAGACCCACCCTACACCCAACTACACATCACCTGACCAGGTAAGACCCACCCTACACCTAACTACACATCACCTGACCAAATAAGACCCACACTAACCCTAACCCTAACCCTAACCCTTAACCCTAACTACACATCACCTGACCAGGTAAGACCCACCCTACACCTAACTACACATCACCTGACCAGGTAAGACCCCCACCCTACACCCAACTACACATCACCTGACCAGGTAAGACCCACCCTACACCCAACTACACATCACCTGACCAGGTAAGACCCCCACCCTACACCTAACTACACATCACCTGACCAGGTAAGACCCACCCTACACCCAACTACACATCACCTGACTAGGTAAGACCCACCCTACACCCAACTACACATCACCTGACCAGGTAAGACCCACCCTACACCTAACTACACATCACCTGACCAGGTAAGACCCACCCTGCACCCAACTACACATCACCTGACTAGGTAAGACCCACCCTACACCCAACTACACATCACCTGACCAGGTAAGACCCACCCTACACCTAACTACACATCACCTGACCAGGTAAGACCCACCCTACACCCAACTACACATCACCTGACCAGGTAAGACCCACCCTACACCCAACTACACATCACCTGACCAGGTAAGACCCACCCTACACCTAACTACACATCACCCGACCAGGTAAGACCCACCCTACACCCAACTACACATCAACTGACCAGGTAAGACCCACCCTGCACCCAACTACACATCACCTGACCAGGTAAGACCCACCCTACACCCAACTACACATCACCTGACCAGGTAAGACCCACCCTACACCCAACTACACATCAACTGACCAGGTAAAACCCACCCTACACATCACCTGACCAGGTAAGACCCACCCTACACCCAACTACACATCACCTGACCAGGTAAGACCCACCCTGCACCCAACTACACATCACCTGACCAGGTAAGACCCATCCTACACCTAACTACACATCACCTGACTAGGTAAGACCCACCCTACACCCAACTACATGTACACATCACCTGACCAGGTAAGACCCACCCTACACCTACATATGTACACATGTAACTACATATCACCTGACCAGGTAAGACCCACCCTACACCAGCACATTGTGTGTGGGGCTATCAGGTCTGTCTACGCATATGCATGTGTAGATAACGTTCTGGAAAGTTCATTTTGCACTAAATACAATTTTGAAAATCTAGACAGGGATACCAGTAGTTTTGCTGAGGACTTTTCCTGGTGTTTCTTGTATAGTATCTTACTGCATTGAAGTTAATTGTTTAATTGTTTTTCCCTGCAGATCCTGGTGTATTTTGTGAGTGAGGAGTTCGGCAGTATCCCAGGGATCCAGGGCCTGTTTGTGTCCTGTCTGTTCAGTGGGACTCTCAGGTGAGCAGTGGGAGGACTGAGGGATTGAATGAGTGAGAAATGAGTGAGTGAATGAATGAATGAATGAATTGGTGCATGGAAGAATGGGTACATGACAATGAATGAATGACATTGAATGGATGGATGAATTGGTGGATGGATGGATGGATGAATGGGTAAATGACTAAATGAATGACATTGAATGAATGAATGAACAAATGAATTAATTGGTAGATGAATGCTGGTGAATGAATGAATGAAGAGGTCACCCTCTTCACCTAAACATTGATTTACTTTTTTTAACACAAACAGTGATCTTAAGGGACATGAATCTAAGTTGAAAAGATCTGACTGTCTTTAAAGTGAATATCTTAAAATTTACTCATAGAATCATACCGGCAGAGATCCTGATAGGAGTTTCTGTTGACTGAGACTCCAATCGGGATCTCTACCAGATTCTACCAGATCGGAGTCTCTACCCTGACATATATTTTGAAGTAGCAGCAAGTGGAATTTTCTGAATTTCCATGAACTAGCGTTGCAGCTTCTGGGTTCAACGCCCTAGCGACCGTTACCCTGGTGGACATCATTCGACCAATCAGGAACCGGAGAAGACTGATGTCATCAGCAGGCAGTACTGCAGGACAGGAGGCCAGGGATACCTGGATATCCAGGGGACTGTGTGAGTCAGACTGGCATCTTTGGGGCTTCTTTTTGTATTGCATAACAGTATAAAACACAGGTTTTGTATAGAAGGCACAAGCTGCATAAGATTGGACTGGTAGGTTTGATCAACACGTCGGCAGAATGTACTGCGCCTGTGCAAAACCCTGATTTTTCACATTTTTCGTTGGATGTTTAGTCAACGTTGCATCAAAATTTTGCCTGTTGCAGACGATATCTTTTTCTATACAACATCTGAAAACTGCAGACAGGCTGTCAACCTTATATGCTCTAATACAACCTTATATGAGACGTTCTGCCAAAGTGCTATGCACAATACATTACGGGTTTCGCGCAGGTGCAGTACGTTCTGCCGACGTGCTGGTTTGATCCACACCAGGCTAAGATGGAACCCTACTCTTATCGTTAAGTGTGATGGGTTAAGCCCCTGTCACACATTCAGAACCTTCCCCCGACCACCAGCCAACCAAGGTTGGCTGAAGTTCAGGAGCAGTCTGACCAGATTTAGGCCACGCCTACCTTTCTATATGATTCAAATTTGAGTTAACTTTGAGTCAAGTTGACCCCCGAACACTGCAGACCTACTCCCGAACACCAGCCAACCATTTTGGAAGGAGAGAGATGGGCTCCGCTTTCCAATACCGTACCCTAGACACAGTGGACTAACAACCCACTGACCCTATGGCCTCAAAAAGGCTATGGGACTACCTTTGGCTTTATACCATTTTTTTTACCAAAATAACAACCACAAGTTGCCAACTATAGCACCCCCTCACATTACAATGTATTTTACCCTAAAGACCTGACTTAAAGCTAACCTACTATTCTCTCCTTCATACTATTAGTACATAAGAGTATGTCAATGACTGTTAATGTTCCATTGTGTCCCTGCAGCCCTGTTCTATGGAGGACTGGCTATAGGACTGGCCTTTGTAGCATCACAGATTGGCTCCCTTATCAAGGCTACCAACTCCATATTTGGTGCCCTGGGTGGACCCATGTTGGGTCTCTTCACTCTAGGAATCTTCTTTCCTTCAGCAAATACAGGGTAAGTCACTCATTCACTCACCCAGGAGTCCCACTGACTCACTCGATTACTCACAAACTCACCCATTTGCTCGCACACACACACACGCGCATACACATACACAGACATGCACACAGACACATATACACACACACAGACACGCTACAGTACATGCACTCGCTTGCTCACTCTCACCATACAATCACTCATTCACTCCTCATTATGGACACACTCACCAGTACTCCTCCTGACCACCCTTATCTGTAGCAGTTGATTCTTTTCCTCTTTCCTTTGTTGTTTCAGTTGTCAAGTCTCAAGTTTTATTGTTAATTCATTCCAAGGGAGTATAGTAAAAGATTGGTTTTTGCCTTGACTGACTGACTGACTGACTGACTGACTGACTGACTGACTGACTGTCTGACTGACTGACTGACTGACTGATTGATTGACTGTCTGACTGACTGACTAACTAACTGTCTGACTGACTGACTGACTGACTGACTGTCTGACTGACTGACTGACTGACTAACTGTCTGACTGACTGACTGACTGACTGACTGTCTGACTGACTGACTGACTGACTAACTGTCTGACTGACTGACTGACTGACTGTCTGACTGACTGACTGACTAACTGTCTGACTGACTGACTGACTGACTGTCTGACTGACTGACTGACTGACTGACTGACTGCAATGTACCCAATGCAGTGTTTCCATTCCCTCTCAATGCTGTATTCCTGTCTGTGGGACTGGAAAGGTTGCAAAGCAGTATGGGTAACGATGTAAAGTCTGCCATCTCTGACTTCCTTCTTATTATTGTATGTCTGATAATTCCAGGGGAGCCCTGACAGGTTTTACAGGAGGAATGTCCGTTGCCTTCTGGATGGCCATCGGAGCTTTTTTCAACAAAGATGACAACGGCAACGTCAGCAAAAATGCCTTCTGGCTCTACAGGGTAAGTTTACACATTATATGTGCCTTTTGAAAACTAACAAGACTGGCAATGAAAACATACATTGCCATGGCGACGGTGGTTGCTGTTAGGGTTATTGTTTGCATGGCACTGCGGCCCTGCCATCATTTCATGATTTTGAGGAAGACTTGGTACCTATACAGATACAGTGCACTCCTCCCCTGAGTGTATAGTGAACAAGCCCCGGGGTCACAGAAAAGTAGGGCATCCGGGGCAGAGAGGTCTTCCCAAAGCAGGGTCCCAAAGGTTTCCAGGAATGTGGGCATAGATGTGGGTCAGAGACATGCCTGTGGACATTCCATTCCTGTGGACAAAATGCCTGTACGATTCCTAGAATTCTTGCGAATTGCACACAATACTGTACCATTAGGCTCTTCCCTGAGACGTCGCCAAAAATTGAGTTTAGAATAAAAGTTCTATTTGAAATAAAAGACAGTATGGTTAGGAAAAGTAGATCAGAAATGCTGTCATGCCTGACACAATCTGAAACAAGGCAATCAAGGATGGCAGACTGACAGACTCCATCCCTCAGAAGCCTTAGCACCCTCTAGCAGAACGTACAGAAACTGCACAGTTGCACTGCACTGCAGTAACACACACAGACAAGGTAGAAAGGATTATTCCATTCATGCGGGGGTATATTATACATTGTACTTGCTTAAAGAAATTTTTGTTTGTACACATCACACTCTCGCCAGGTTGGAGATATCTGTTTATGTCAACAATATATCTCAGGTCTTTTTCCATGTGGTAATTTCTTCCTTTTTTTTCCAGATTTCTTTCATGTTGTATAGTGTATTCACCTGGCTGATCACTGTTCTGATTGGCTACTTGGCAAGTCACCTGACTAGAAAAGCCTTGTCCCTGAAGGATGACATGGTCAACCCCAAACTGATCACGCCTCTGTGCAGGTTTGTGTTTAATCCTCATCTTCAAACTGAAAATTTAGGTGTAGACTGGTTTATTTGCAGAAAACACATACTTCATACATAGTGCAGTAAGTTGGAAGCTGTTTGCAGCCGAGAGGCTGAATTGAGAAGCTTTTACAAATTATAAAAAATTACACCAAGGAGATTAGCCTCCTTGATTACACGAATAAAAATACATAACACGGCATATACCTAACTTGTGCATAAACACCACTTTTGCGCTAGATTAATGCACCTTTTATGTTAAAATTACAACATACAAATTCTGTTAACAAATTACTTAAGTATAACTGACAATAATAAAAATACTATTACATCATATACAACTGACATAAAATATAATTTACCATATGGTAAAAATCTACCAGGTGAAAAGTATGGTAGGGGATTTGTTAGGCTAGTAACTTTAAATTGTTATAGACACAGAAAGTGCTTGGGGAAGAAAGGAAGAAAAGTTTCCAAATGTTTTAAACATTTGGGTGTGGACGGGAGGTTCGGCTATGGTTGGCTGGTGTTCGGGAGTACATGCACATGTAGGTCAGCAGTGTTTTGGGGTCAAATTTGACTCAGACTTAATTAGATTCGTATCAAAAGGTATACAGGCCTAGGCATGGCCTAAATCTGGTCAGGCTGCTCCCAAACTTCAGCCAACCTTGGTTGGTTGGTGGTCAGGGGAAGGTTCTGAGTGTGTGACAGGGTAGCCTCCTTTGCCGGCGTTCCGGGATCGGTCGGCTTTTTTTGGGGGGGGGGGGGCAATTTTCTGATCAAACGTAGATCGCACGCATTACATTAAGCTCCGGCCGGCCAACCCTAGTACAGGGAGGCGTACTAGGGTTGGCCGGCCGGAGCTTGTAATGCTTAACTGAACTGACAAAACTTCTGACCAACTTACAATTAAGTTGACCTGCAAAAGTTGGCATATGTACCTTCATGGACACCTTCATGGACACCTTCATGGCTGAACTGGTTTAGATGAATGGTTTATCAATGCTGATGGTGTGTTGGATTGATTTCTGTCGATTTATTCTCTAAATGAAAGTTTACCTGTGAAGGTAATTGATATTTCATACGCTAATTCATACACAAAGTAAAGTGCTTCCCATTGTTCTTACTAATATCCTACTCAATCAAACTTAATCTCTTAATTGCATCATCTACAAACTTTTGTGCTTGAGAGAATTTACAGACCAGCACAGTGTGTACTTTATCTTCAACGATAACAAACTTTAAGGTGGTTCTATTAAAAACAAACTGATGACCCACAGACTGTTCAAGTTGACTTACAATGAAGAACAGTACCTAAATACTGACAATAAATGACACAGGACTGCTGTCACAAAACTGCGGATCAGCTGCCACAAACGGATTTGTGGATACTGTAATTTAGATAGGATAGAAGATGAACATCATTTATTATAGTAGTAGAATGTAGTTTGTATAATAATGAGTGAAACTAGACTGATAACATCAATGTTTCCCTAATTCATGCACCTAAGTAATACCGACAAACTCACATTTCTAATGAGCTTAGACAAACCTCTCATCCTAAAACATGTCTGTTCTTACCTTTTCACCATCACAGAGAAGCGAGGAGAAGTCAAATTTACGTGATAGACTATAGTAGTGCTAGTGCTAGCTTGTCTGCATGTGCATGTATATCTGTATATACAAGCTATTCCTTTGTACTTAACCCAGTGGGTATGAGCACGTCGGCAGAACGTACTGCGCCTGCGCAAAACCTGGATTTTCGCTGGATTTTTGGTCAACGTTGCATCGAATTTTGCCTGTTGCAGACCATATCTTTTTCTACACAACATTTGAAAACTACAGACGGGATGTCACCCTTATATACGAAAATTCGACTTTATATGAGACATTCTGCCGAAGTGCTATGCTAGGTTTCGCGCAGGTGCAGTACGTTTTGCCGACGTGCTATGTATACCTGCATATACAAGCTATTCCTTTGTACTTACCCCAGTGGGTATGTATGTATGTACAATAAAGGTCTTCATTCATTCATTCATTCATTCATTGTTCCATGCCAGACCCAAACTGAGCCGCAATATCCAGAGTGACTCCCCACTACCACTGCCAGACCAGGAGGATTGTGGAGAGACAAGTGCACTTCTTAATGTGTCAGATTAAAGGAATATAATATTATTACAAATTCCTCAGACAGTAAAATTCTTAATGCTTAAATATGCTTAAATTTCTAAATTTCAAATTTCAGTGTTCTAGCCAGTGCCCGTCTTTCCGTCATTTGACGGAATTTTGTCACTCATGACGGAAAAAATGTTGCCTAATCCACCATTTTTCACAGACAAAAATCGGCGTATGTAAGGAGATGTCATTAAGCTAAGCTTATCTTAGCCTACCAGCAAAATTTGCACCTCAAATGCAGGAAATAGCATTTCAGAGGTTCAAGATTTCAAAATTTCCCAGGGGAGCATGCATGCCCTAGTATTTGCGTCTTCAGCGCTTGACATGATGTTACGTCAAACAAAATCGAGGTGATTGAAAAAATTTCAGGCTGGCTAGAACACTGAGTTGCAGCTTGAACAGAGTTCTTGAAAGACCTTTCCAACAATTCCAGACCCAGAAGATTTTATTCTTACATTCCTGTTATTATTTGACACAACAAGTCAAGAAATTTTAGCATTTTCTCTTTAATGGTGCAAATAAGGTATCATCAAGACCTACATACATGTACATGCATGTGTACCTACCAAATTTCATGACATCCATTCAAGCCTTTTTGAGTTAACGTGCTAAATCACAAACATACATTGAAAAACAAGCAAACAAACGCTACCAAAAACATAACCTTCTTGGTGAAGGTACTAAACATTGAAGCAGGCAATCCAAAGGGCCTGATTAGATGCAAAACTGTACAAAATCTTCTTCATATCTCTCTGTTAAACATTTATAGAATGCTGCAAAGATTGTATTGTTTTTTTGTAATACTATATGGATACAGGAAGTGATATATACATGTTTGTATATGTCCACTGCACTGTATAAGGCTGGTACCTTGTAGTATAGATTATTATGCAGATGATATCTTGATTGAAGTTCAATATATTGACTATACACTACATCCATATAGATAACAATGAACGTGAGATGTATAGATTGTGAATGTGAATAACTTGGTACATTTATTTTTATTGGCCATTAGGCCACACCAATTTAATTTGTTGGTTCTCGGATTCGCCTCTTCATTTTTTTCTGATTTCCAAAAAAAAAAAAAAAATTCTGGTTCTGAATCAACTCAAAAATGCTCATATTTTGCCTCCAACAGTTCAAGAAAGACCTGTTACTCCTAGTTGTTACAGTTATTACATCTACCAATGCACTGGTTTGATTAAAAGTTCAAAATTCATTATTCAAATTTTAACCCAGTCTTTTGTGTTGACTTCATGGCACCAATTCTAGCATTTGGGGCTATGATAGGATGCCTAGGCCTGTTTTTATTTTTATTTTTTTTCGCCCTGTCGCTTCATATTTTTTCTGAAAAAATCCGAGAACCAACAAATTAAATTGGTGTGGCCTTAGATGAATAATTTTTTTTAGTGCTGGCCATTTGATGTTGGATTTTAGCCAAACATATTAGATGGTCAGCTGCTAGTGTGGCAGGGTGTTAAGTATGTTTCCTTTTTCTAGCAATACATGTACAGTCAAACTTGTCTAAGATGATCACCCAGAGGACTGAGGAAAAGTTGTCTTCTTAGACAAGTGGTTTTCTTATACAAAAATCATGGTGACAAGACATTATTATTATTATAGACAGAGAACAAGAAACCTGCAGCAAAATTTCCATGCATTTTACAACAGACTGCCCCATTGATCCAAAGTCACCCAGCCGGTGCCATTTTACATTGTGCATGATCTGGAGATGACTGTCATGCTGTAAAAATCAATGGAAAACTGGTCAATTCCATCACGATTTCTCTCTAGTTAACATCGAAAAACGTTTTCCACCACATGCTTGAAAATAACGGTCGTCATAGGCAGAGAATGGGCCATGTCCGGTCCCAAATAGTGGTGGTCGCAGTCGCGTTGGACAAGTAGTCGGCTTAGACAAGTCCCTTAATGCTTACATCTATGGGGGGAAAAATCGGGACTGACAAAAAGCGGTCATGATGGCCAGATCGTTGGCTTGTAGAGATGGTCACTTAGGCAAGTTTGACTGTGTGTAAATAAATCCAGACATCCTATGACCATTTTTAACATGTTGTTGTCAGAATTCATGATCAGGTTTGACATTCTCCTTACTGCTGTACAGTCATAAGATTGTGTATCAACTCTTGCCAAAGAATGTCAACTGTACAGGTACATGTATATGTTCGGGCTCGAAATACTGGGTGCATATGCACCTTAGTGCAGGTAAAATTGGAGCTGTGCAGGTATTTTTGATAGTTGAAGTTTTGATACTGTCAATCAACACAGTTAAGAATCTCACCTCAAATGTTCGGTTGCTCTTCCATCAACCTTCGTCAGGAGTGATGATTCAATTACTCTGAGCCCATGACCTAGTTATTTCTGATGTCTACCTGCACCTAACTATGCATGTACTGGGCTGTTGCAAATGTAGGACACTGGTGTATTTTCATCAGCTGTATTGATGAAGTTAGTCTAAAAGAAATAATGTCAGGGGTTTTTCAACAGTTTTGTGTGACCCATACTTCCTACATTCTGAATTAGGGCTGCGTACCTAAACGTAACATCAGGTACTGGTACAGGTACCGGTACAGAGGTTTAGGTACAGGTCCGGACCTTGTTCTACTGAAATTCTTCAATAATGACAGAAACATTAATAAAGCGTAGACAAACTTCTCCTTTTTGATTCCTAGAGATGTCTGTCGGTAACAAAAATATGCAAAAATATTGTTGCGAAATGAGAGAGACAGAAACTAACTTTATTTTAACGCTGAATGTTCATTTTCCTGGCAGGCCTCCTTGTGTGTAGTGATCATCAGTAGTAACAAGTATGGATTTTTGTTCCGGTCCACCGACGTTTCGGTTTTTCCGGACTGGACCGATACTATTTTTCCGGTCTGTACCGGTCCACCTTGTATGCACCCCTATTCTGAATGGTGCAGGTAAAATTTGCCTGGTGCAGGTAATTTTCAATGTTACCTGTACTGGTGCAGGTATGCAGAAAAAAAGTATTTCAAGCCCTGATGTTATGATATGATTAGTTAGGGTATTTATTTTTCCTGATATATGACAAGTGCCTGAACCAAGTGTACTCTACTGGACTCACGATGTACATCTACCTGTATAATCAGGTAAAAAATCTAGAATTTAAAAGTTAAAAGTTAGAATAAAACTTAATTTGTTCACAAACATCTTGTTGTCTTTGATATCATGCTTCATTGAATTTCCAAACTTTAAATACAGTCAGACAATTGTCACATTGTATTGTTTTACTTTTATTAGACAAGTATATTCCTGTCTCTTGTTTTTGGTAAATGTGGAACAAAATCAAATTGACCTATTGACAGTTACCCATTAAACGCAGAAGTTGCATGATTGAGGATTTTAAAAGCTGCATTATGTAACATTAGGACGAGTTTAAATATACATCATGTAACATTAGGATGATGCAAAAAGTAATTTTTCTGGTCATTTCTTTACGGAGTAAGTGAATCAACCATACTCCAGTGCAAATAAGTGCCTTTCAGGAAGTGGAGGTGCCAAAATATGACAACTTACGCGTGTGTTTAAAAGTTGGAAACACAGCTGTCCGCCATGTTTCTTTACATTCTGGTATTTTGTGGTGGTGCCATAAACTAATTGCACTTTCTGTGGGCTGTTTTAGCGCCAACCATAAGTGTCAGAAATGTTAGATAATTGCACAAATATGTTGAAAAGTAGATTGTAAATTACAATCACAGGAAGCTTTTTTTCAAATAAAATCTTTCAATTTTTGGTGCAAATATGTGACATAATGCCCCTTTAAAAGAATTCCTTTTAATCTTAGAAAATGCATGTGTGATTGTAATCCATAAACTTTATTTAGCGTACCACTGTCCAGTAAAAACAATGGCTTGAAGGAAAAGGTGTTATCTATGGTAAATAGTAAAGGTCACTATTTGCAATGCATGAACTTTGATCTCTGCTTAGTTTTGGTGTATACTGAACTTTAACCTACTGCCATCTGCACACTGAATGGTGGGTAAGTATGCCAACATTTCATGGTACTAGATAGATTAGACTTACAGCTGTTTGAATAATGTAATGTTCAGTTCATAGTAAATGTTATGAAGAAGTCAAATATATTTGAATGTTCTTAGCAGTAATGTCGGCATATTTCAGTATAAAATTTTAAAACATAATGTTGCCAAGATGTGTAAACCTAAAGTTTAAAGGTGGAACCTGAATTACCATTGATCATAGTTAGGATTTGGAAATTTCCAAGACATGCAATGTATTTCATTCACAGACCAAGCCACACTAGGATGTGTAAATGTAAAGATGACCATTGCTGAAGAGCACTTACACAACTTTGGTCCTGTGGACTATGTCATCTTTGGTGGGATGTTGGCCGTCACTGCAGCCACTGGACTCTACCATGCATTTGCAGGGGGAGGTCAGAGGACAACTGCCAGGTATTTTAGAATATTTTATGTCAAGCTTCAAACTTTACAGTGTTGTTACTGATCATGAATTGTTGCTGCCTTGTTGGCTAGATTATAATTTTTAATTTGGTATCACCATATACTGCTAAATAATATATACATGTAATGGCAGCATGTTTAGCTTATTGTCATATACATTGTACCTTAGTAGGTTTATTTTGGTCCTAATATTCTACCTTGTGGTACACCCTAGGTATCTGATGGTTGACTGCAGCATGTTAAACCTACATGTATTGTATACCTTAAGGTTTATATTGGTCCTAATATTCTGCCTTGTGGTACACCCTAGGTACATGTACTTGATAGTTCACTTTGGCATGTTTAGCCTATTGTCATATACATGTACCTCCAGTAGGTTTATGTTGGCCCTAATATTAATATTCTGCCTTGTGGTACACCCTAAGGTACCTGATGGCAGACCACAGCATGTTTAGCCTACATGTACCTATGGCCATCTCAGTGCTGGCCTTCTGTCTGTCTAACTTCTAAATTGTTGTCGTATACATTTATGTTGGTCCTAATATTCTGCCTTGTGGTACACCCTACATGTAGGTACCTGATGGCTGACCGCAGCACGTTTAGTCTACATGTACCTATGGCCATCTCAGTGCTGGCCTTCTGTCTGTCTAACTTCTAAATTGTTGTCGTATACATTTATGTTGGTCCTAATATTCTGCCTTGTGGTACACCCTACATGTAGGTACCTGATGGCTGACCGCAGCACGTTTAGTCTACATGTCAACCTATGGCCATCTCAGTGCTGGCCTTCTGTCTGTCTAACTTCTAAATTGTTGTCGTATACATTTATGTTGGTCCTAATATTCTGCCTTGTGGTACACCCTACATGTAGGTACCTGATGGCTGACCGCAGCACGTTTAGTCTACATGTACCTATGGCCATCTCAGTGCTGGCCTTCTGTCTGTCTAACTTCTAAATTGTTGTCGTATACATTTATGTTGGTCCTAATATTCTGCCTTGTGGTACACCCTACATGTAGGTACCTGATGGCAGACCGCAGCATGTTAAGCCTACCTGTGGCCATCTCAGTGCTGGCCTCCTTCATGTCAGCAGTCTCCATACTAGGCGAGCCATCAGAGATCTTCGTTCACGGTGCGCAATATTGGATCATCGATCTGTCTTTTTTCATCACCATCCCAGTAACTGCCGTCTTCTTCATCCCCGTGTTTCATGGTTTGGGACTGACAACTGCATATGAGGTCTGTGCTGTTAACTCATTTAAAACAACAACAATTGTATCTATATACTATTAGTAGTAGTAGTAGTAGTAGTAGTTGTAGTAGTAGTAGATCCCATAACCTCAACGGTCGTAGGGGCATCATGGCAGCCAGCAGCAGGTCTGGACGATGTTTCTATAGGATATATATCTTATTTAATTTCTTCTTCTTCTGTTAGCCTCAACTGAAGTGAAGCATGATGCTTTTTCAGTATCTACCAGTGCAATGCGGCTTTGCTACGGCTTGCATATTCTAGGAGTGGCTAATACGAGACGGGCGTCCGCCAGGCCTCCATCGGGGTGATTTGTAGTGAATAATCACCAACTTCCAGATACAATGTTACAGTAGTACTATTTAAACCAGCACACACCGTGGCATGCCCTAGCCTTTTTGAAAAGGTGTGGTGCCTTTGGGTGTTTGGCGAGGTCGGCTACTGTTCAGCTGCACCAGCCGAATGTTTTTAAAAATGATTGTTTAAAACGTTTGGAAGTGGATGCGAGGTTGGGCCAGTGGTCGGGGCAGGGTTGGCAATTAAATTTGATTCGAATTTAACTCAAATTTGATTATTTGATTCATATCGAAGGGTAGACATACCCTAAATCTGGTCAGACTGCTCCCAAACTTCAGCCAACATTGGTTAGTAACTAAATGCTGGTCGGGAGAAGGTTCTGAATGTGTGACAGGGGGTTAACCATCTTGTTGATGGTAAGAGTGATATTGTCTTAAGTTCTTACAGTTGATGTCCTTTCTTTCCCCTTCCAGTACCTTGAGCAGAGGTTCTCCATGTCCCTACGTGTGGTCGCTGCCTGTCTCTTCATCCTACAGAACACCTTCTACATCGCTGTCATCCTGTACGCACCTGCACTGGCTTTGGAAGCAGGTCAGGAAAAAAGTCTTAGACTATCAATTTGAAAATGTAACTTTGACTTTCCGAATTCCACCAATGTCATTGATGTTTTCTAAAAATATCCTATGATAAAATGATTAATATGCTGAGTGCAACTTAACAAATATCAGTTTTTACAGTACCACTGTAACAAGAACTCTCAACAATATTGATGTTCTTAATATACAGCAGTTTGAATTTTTCATGTTCTATTTGTCTTTGTGATCCAAGCTTTTTTTTATTTCTTTGTCCCAGTTACAAAGTTTGAGGTGTGGAAGACAGTAGTACTTGCGGGAGCCATTACAACTTTGTACACATCCTTGGTATGTATACGCACACTAGTATCTGTATATCTGTGCTAGTAAGCACGTCGGCAAAACGTACTGCGCCTGCGCGAAACCCGTAATGTATTGTGCATAATTATAAGGTCGTATTCGCGTATATAAGGGTAACATCCCGTCTGTAGTTTTCAAATGTTGTGTAGAAAAAGATATGGTCTGCAACAGGCAAAATTCTGATGCAAGGTTGCCTTAAATCCAGCGAAAATCCAGGTTTTGCGCAGGCGCAGTACGTTCTGCCGTCGTGCTGTGCTGGTAGGAGAAGACTTATATTTAGTTTTTCCCTGAAATCACTTACAAATTCTATTGAACTCACGCAGAGCCATTCCTTGAATCAAAATGTTCAATTCCCACATCCAGGAAAGACAAGTCTAACTAGATGCCTTTAGATCAATATACAAGTCATGTACTTTATAGCCTGATGAAAATAATTTTTTGGCAATGCCTCAGGGGCAGAGGCATTTTTACCATACAATTGCTGACTCATTCACTGTCCATTTTCATGTCAGTCATAGATGTCATAGATAGTTGGGATGCTCAGGAAATATTTTGAAAATTGCATTAAATGTATCATTTTTGTTCCCCTATTCATTCAAACTTGAATTTGATGATCAAAAAATACACTGTAATGTTAACAGCAGTTGTTGTATAAACATGATTGTTTTGGTGACCAATGAAGATGGGGACAAAATTTGGGGACTACAGAAAGTGCGAAATGGAACGAAATGGAAAGAAATGGAACGAAATATGTAGGTAGGAAATGTGTTTGTTAAGCGGGTGTACCCGCAAAATTTGCCCATTAATACAGGGAGGAATGAAGGCTGTGATCTACACTGACGTCTTCAACTTCTGTGTACTGTTTGTCTCCTTGGTAACCATCGTTGTCATGGGAACAGTGCGAGCAGGCGGCATGGCGCGTGTGTGGGAGATCAACGCTAATCACTCCCACCTCAACTTTTTTGAGTGAGTCGACTGGTTAATCTGTTGTGTGTCTGAGAGGGAAGCCTCTTTAAACATCATGTTTCCGGTGGTGGATTTAGCACTTAATACTTGAGGGCGGATATTTTGGGGGTGTATCACTCCCTAAAAGACGATACATTTGCGACTCCACTTATGATATATTAGAAGCCATAACTTGAAAAAACTCGCAAATACTTTGGTTACTTTGTGATTTTTATTTATAATGATTAGTGTATACTAGACAATGTATCCAGAGCAATAAAAAGGCTTCATAAGCCATGTACACTGCATATTAGGCCCGGTTGAGGTCGGTTTAGGCCAGCTGAGGTCAGTTGAGGTATTTAGGCAGACCCCTATAGTATACTACATGGTGTATTCCGTATCGCCTGAGGTACTGACCCACAGGAGGGCTGGGACTGAGGGTGATGCGGAATACACCGTGTACTATTCTATTATGTCATAGTACCCAATGTAGAAAACACACATTTCAATGCAAAATGTGCCAAAAGTTAAGAAAATTTGTGTCCCTAAACAAGAAAATTGTACCAAGATCAATGCCGAATATAATTTTCCATATTGGCCCACGTAGAGCACACGAAACACATTTCAAATTATTCTATGGAACTTTTGGAAGCCCGTATGATAACTGTTAGAACCCTGTGTGATACGATAGCTATAAAGTTGATATCAACCTTATAGTTCATGATGATTGAAGCGTAATCAACAATTAGTGTTAATTTTTTTATTGTTGTTTTAAGAAAATAGTGTCGGACTAAATATTACAAAGTCATACTTGGACATGAAAACAGAATCTGAAGGAAAACCTGCTCTGTTTGTACATAAGCACGTTTTGAGATGGAAGACAGATTTTGATGATTTTGGACCCACTAGCATTTTTCTAGGTACTAATTCCGATGTTAAGTGCCAAGTTGTTCTTTAGAGAGCAATTTCTTAAAGCCTCGAATTACAATTCTTATAGTCTTAACCAGTGACTGGACTCTGGAAGTATAAAACATCACATTTTAGATCATATTTCTGGATAATGAATGAATGAAACTTTATTCATCTGGCAGACTTTCACACATAACATATTATGGTTAGTCTGAATTTTGTTGAATTTACAAGTATTTCTTTTTAAAATAATGCACTTACAAAATAATACAACCATTGTCAATAATTTACATTAAAAACACCTGTCATAAAACCGTTTCATGTTCTAGAGGAGCTTACAATTTAATGCGCAAAAAAAATATGCATATTAAATAAAAACATTGTGTTGTGCACTGAATACATATTATACATTTCATGTCATCATGGGCTAATCACTGGTTTAACAGGTGTACCAAGTAGGGGATTGGAGAGTTTTTGTATCTGTTCGTCCGACTATAATGTTGACTATTTGTTTGTCCAGTTTTACTGTTGATCCCACCAAGCGTTTGTCCTTCTGGTCGCTGATATTCGGAGGAGCTTTCAACACACTGCCCATCTACGCCATCAGCCAGACCTCCGTTCAGCGCTTTCTCACGGCCAGGTCTCTCAAAGAGGCCAGGAGGTAAAATGTTTAGTGAATTAAGGGTTAATGACCCGTCCTGAGGTGTATATGGTGTCATAAGGCCTGGTCATACCGGCGATTATTAACGGTTTAAGAGGTGGTTATAGGAAATAAGCAGGCCTTATGACACCGTTATACACTGAGGAATTATAGGCAAGTCATTAAATGTTATTATCTGTTTATTTGTTTATTTGTTTATTTTGATTTTTCACAAATTGAAAGGGAGGGCAAAACAGGTGCATACACACCTTTACAAGTTGCCCTGACCCCCATACAAAAACACATATTATACAACATCAAAATTTACATAGTCAATGACAAGTATAGAAATACATGTACACAGAATGGGCAATCAATATAGAAGGTTAAGTTATTATACCGTTAAGCATAATTCAAATACCGTATATCTATCATAATCATAGAACCCATTCAAATATAGCTGCAACGTATCAAACTTAGAGACCATCCTCCGCAGTGTATTATAAAGCCTGCATGTTTAGCTCTGCTTGACGGAATTGGTCGGCTTATCATTTATAGCGTTTGTCAGCTTCTTTTCTGCTTATATCTCATCTGGTTCCTTCGTCCCAAACAAACTGAGTTGTGCATGAAAGTTCATCTGAGTTGGTATAGACTTATGTTAGGACTAAACTGTTATCCAACTCAAAGCACTCGGGTCATTAGAGCTGAAGAAGACTGTGTGATACAGTCGAAAATTCCTGGTGAGTCTTTATTTTGAGTTGGATAACAGTTTAGTCCTAACATAAACTGAGTTGTGTTTCTTCTGATACGTCAAACACAAAGATGGCAGACAGTATGCTCTCGTACTCGGGGTCATGTGAATTGGTCAACCCTATTGGTCGGGAGACCGTAATACAAAAAACTGTGGCAAATCCAAGAAGCAAAATTGGTGTGGCCTTATATCCCCATGCAGAACTTTCAGAATTGAATGAAGTCTTATTTAAAACAGAATGACAGGCTGGTGAGTGTATTAATGTGGAGGCCATCATTCAAAAGATAAACATGTCCAGTTATTGGTCATTATAATCAATGTTGTTAGTTTCATGATTTATATTTCCTAAGTTTCAAGGAGCAGGACAAGCCTTGCAGGATTCTTTCCTCCTCCTGCACTATGTGTTGATTAATGTCTTTTTTACTGGTGCAAATAAATAAATGAAATGAAATTGTTTTGTTTTGTTTTCCCCTCAGGTCAGTGTGGATGAACCTACCAGGTAACCTCCTGCTGGACGCTGTGGTGGTTTTTGCTGGTCTGGTCTTGTTTGCTTTCTATAATGGTGAGTCTTCAACACGAATTGTTGCAGAAGTTTTCTGGTGCTATAACGTTAACAGTAGTGGGCTGACATTATTGCGTTGCACATACAGCGAAGGCCCCAAAATTTGAACACGATTAGTCCCTAGTTAATATCTTTGAAAATCCTTTTTTTTTTCTTGAAAATGTTGGTCCATTCTGGATCATAACTTTTGGGCAGGAAGGTACAGATAGAGTGTAAACTTTCGTACTTTGGTCACTTTTCTCGATTTTACCTATGAAACTGCCACTGTGACAGTACTATGTTCCAACACTCCTACGTTCCAACACCTCTTAACCCTGACCCTGACCCTAACCCATTCCTACATTACGACATGTTCGGAACATAGGGATTTCAGAACATAGGGATGTCCCCAAAACTGCCATATTTCAAGAATAACAGTATTTCAAGTCCGCGGATTTTTTTTGTGGTTTTATTGTTACAGTAACAGTTACAGTATCTGAAGTTTAAACTATTAGTAAATTTTAAACTTTATTGACAACAGCTACCAACAGTACTGGTCACCAGCTGCACCCAACACCCAACTACACATCACCTGACCAGGTGGGGCACAATTCACAATGGACTTTTTGTCACCCTCTGTTTTTCACCTGAAGACATAACAAATGTACAGGGTCTTCTACAAATATTGAAACAGAAAACTATTCCTGACCATGAAAATCAAATACCGGTAATAATTTCAACTCTCTTTTTGTGTTCTCACTGTGACCCCACTAAAATCATAATGTAATCCGCAATGAAAACAAACTTGGCGACTGATTTCTTGTTCCCTGGGCCATGTAACTGTTATATGTTATCTTTAATTACAGCAATTAACCTGGGATGTTAACTCATCAAAGCTAAAAGTATTCTGGGTAGGAGGGAGGATAGATTTCACCCTCCTTTATTCTGGTGTATTCCCTGATTCCTGTATATTCCGGTATATTCTAGTAAATAGGCTTAGACCCCTTCTTACAGTAACATACTGTATTAGGGCAAATTGTTGTATTCGGGTTTTCTAGATCCTGCTGTGTGTGACTTTGCCTTATGAAACTTACTGTAACTTACACTGTTTTAAAATTTACAATTTAAAGTGCATTGTTTGTTTTCCCCCTGCAGATCCTGGTGTATTTTGTGAGTGAGGAGTTCGGCAGTATCCCAGGGATCCAGGGTCTGTTTGTGTCCTGTCTCTTCAGTGGGACTCTCAGGTGAGCAGTGGAACGACTGAATAAATGAATAAATGAATGAATGAATGAATGAATGTTGAATGAATGAATGAATGGAATTGAATGTAGTGTTAATCTTTGCACCCATGGTCTGTCTGTCTACATGTAGTTACAAAAGGCTCAGTATTTGTCATGAGTTACTGAAGTTACATGTAGCTGAAGTTAACTGGAGTAGCAGTAGTAGTAGTAGTAGTAGTAGCACTTTATAAGTGTAGTTATGTAGTAGTAGTGAGTTAGCTGAATAATTATAATTATTTTTTATAGTACTGCCTTTTGTATGTAGAATTTAGAATAACAGCACCTCTTGGTCAAAGTACACGGAGATTGAAAACATACAAAAAGTACATATATTTTGATAGGATTACATAATTCTCATAAGTTATATATTACATAATAGCTGACAATGTACAGTCAATCTAATAGTGCATACATTCTGCAGCAAAATGATTTATTTTGAATATATGATGTACTAATCAATCTAGTGCTATGAGCTAGCATGGTATTGAAAGTAAGAAACTGTTTATAATTTAAAAGATGTATCAATAATGGAGAATTCCACTCCCAAAACTAGCGTTGCAGCTTCTGGGTTCAACGCCCTAGCGACTGTTACCCTGGTGGACATCATTCGACCAATCAGGAACCGGAGAAGACTGATGTCATCAGCAGGCAGTACTGCAGGACAGGAGGCCAGGGATACCTGGATATCCAGGGGACTGTGTGAGTCAGTTTGCCAATGGGGACAGCCCTGTACATGTGATTGTGGTGTTGAATGGCCGAGTGGCTAGGCGAGCAGACACGAGATCAAGAGGTTCAGGGTTCAATTCCTTGCATTCCTGACTAGACATTGTGTCCATGTGAGGGAAAGACACTTTACATGACTTTCCTCACTCCATCCAGGTGTAAAATGGGTGGCTTACTTTAGTTGGGGAGGTACAAAATTTAATGTGTCATGTAAAAGGCAGTGGAAGGAGAGGGATGGGCTCCGCCTTCCAATACCTTGCCCTAGACACAGTGGAATAACATTAAATGTGTTGTATCATTGCAAAGCTTGAATTTTGTTATCATCATGCCTTTGTGCAATATTAGCACAATGACTGATTTCCTGGTTCTTGGATTTTTTATAAAAAATATGAAGCTACAGGGGGAAAAAATTAAAAAAAAAACAGGCCTTAAGGCAATTCCTGTGATAGCCCCAGGATACGATAGGAGCCAATGAAGTTTAAATACCAGGCTGGCTTGAAATTCAAACAATGACTTTTCAACTTTTTCAATCAAACCACTGCATCCGTGGATGAAAGAACGTTGTAACAACTAGGAATACAGGGAACTTTCTTCAACTGTTGCGGTCTCAATATATAAGCATTTTGAGTTGATTCAGAACCTGTTTTTTTTTTAAATCAGAAAAAATGAAATGGGCAAATCCAAGAACCAATTGATTGAATGTGTGTGGCCGAAAAACCCAAGAATGAAGAAGTTGGTGTGTCCTGAGGGAAAATGACATGTTACTGTGTAGCATGCGTAGTCCAGTGGTTAGCGACCCTGGCTTCGGACTAAGAGGTTGGGAGTTCGAATCCTGGCTGTTGTCGCTCACCCAACATGCACGCTACTGGAGAGGGTCGCAGTCCTTAGGACGGGACGTTAAGCCGTGGTCCACTGTTCATTGTGCTTGTCAAAGAGAGGTAGGGTAATTATGAACCTGTAAATACTGTACATAGCGTCCATCTTCTCTGTCACAACCAGTGGAAGAATAGCTCTTCAGTGATCACTCAATGAGCTAAACTGGTTCGAGATCACTTTCACTTTACTGATTTTGTCTATTTTCCCTGTCCAGCCGTGTGGTACGGAGCCATGACTGTCGGACTCTCGTTTCTAGCATCACAGATTGGCTCACTTATCAAAGATACCAATTCCATATTTGGTGCTCTTGGCGGCCCCTTGCTTGGTCTCTTCACTCTGGGTATCTTCCTCCCATCAGCAAACTCAGGGTACGTGGTGTGGAGAACTCAAATCATAAGAACAGACACCTCATAGACAGGGTCTATTTTTGTATGAGGCTACAGCAAGTAATTTTTATGGATGACATCAGCACGCGCATTGATTTTCGCCTGATTTCAGAAAAAAAAGCAAATTTTGTTGCCCTCCCATGGTAGTCAACATGCCAAAAATGAACAAATAATTATGTCATATTTAATCTCTAACAGTTCAGAGACCATGAGGGATCCAGCAAACTTGGCGCATTTGATGGCAAGTATTGACAGTGTAAGGTGTTCCATTGCATATGAATACCCAGTGTAGTGGCTGCCCAATGGATGGTACAAGAAGCTTTTTTTTTACAATTGTCATCGTCAATTCAGATGTATACACATCTACAAGGACAGGTAATACTGTTGAATACAGGAATAAAAGACCTGTTGGTTATGATATCATGTTTTGTCGCTTCAATTCTTGAAGCGACAAAATTTGAAGGTGTAGGAATCTTTGTTTTTTTTTGCCCGCCTTGTTTTCATTCTCGCCCAATCGCATTGAATTTGGAGTCTGACTGGAGGATGTCATCCATAAAATTTACTTGCTGTGGCCTAACTTTGATCTTCCAGGCATCCAATGCAATTTCAGAGCAGCAAAACTGCATTTTCAAAGTCAATTTTCTGGTCATTCTTTTTATGTAGAAAGTTGAATCAACCCTATTCCATAACAATTTGATATCTGTGAGGCAATAATACAATGTCGCTGACGGAAAACTGTTGCTTGTTTTGTATTGTAAGGCGGTTCTAGCTATTTATGAGCGGTACCGATAAAATAAAGAGATGTCTAACATTACAGCAATCAATTCAGTAACATTCAATAAATCAGCTTAACTGTCACAACTGTAATATAACCAAGGAGGTTCAATCACCTTCTTGATATGATGGAGTTAAACTCCATGATATAACTAAATGCTAAGAATTATTCCATTTCATTACATTTTGTTCCTTTTCATTCCATTCGTTCCTTTTCGTTCCATTTTGTTCCATTTTGTTCCTTTTCGTTCCATTTCGTGTTTTCTGTACACCAAATTATTCTGACTGATCTCTTACTGATGCTTACTGTCAGACTGTACTGAATTGCTGCTGGCAATTACCTAAATACTACATACATGTATGTGTAAGGTTAGACAAGTTTCAGTTTAAAGCTATGCAGGTTGACAGTTTTGTGCTGCTAGATAGTTTTATGCTGTGTATATTGACAACTTTATTCAAACTTCAAATTTTTAAACTTCAAACTAAATTGTCCAATCAAACTTGCAGTCCTTATTTGCACTGAATTCTATTGATTTCACAGTGCTCTTACAGTGCTCTTGCCTTTTAAAATATAAACAGCATAAAAACTACATATTATTACTCAAGATTACTCGTCACTAAATAGTTTTAAACACTGTTTAGAGTTAGACGTCCAAAGGTTAGGTGTAACAGGTCGTTCGGTGTAATGTAGCCAGCTGCCGCCGCGCCGCGTGCCTGCGAAGCTGGTGTGTTACGCCGAAGGGCGGTTATACCGGCTATACAGATACAGATACAGATACAGAAGATTATCTGTCAATAGAAACAATAATGAACGTAAACATAGAGTTTTATTGTCTGTTTTCAGGGGCGCCCTGACAGGGTTTACAGCAGGACTGTGCCTGTCCCTCTGGATGGCCATCGGAGCTTTCCTCAGTAAAGATGAACATGGAAATGTCAGGGAAACCGCATTTTGGCTTTACAGGGTAAGTGGGGTAAAGGCCGCATGTAGCGAGTCACAAGTATGCAAATTAGTATGTGTAGTCACATCTATTCTTGCATACATTTGCAATTACTAAGGTAGGCAGGTAGGCAGGAAGGTTAGTAGGTGGGTGGCTGCATGGCTAGGTAGGTGGGCAGGTGGGTGGATATTATCATCATTGTTCACTTGTGACTCGCTACATGCGGTCTTTACTGTAAGTGGACTGGCTAAAAAAACATCCCAGTAAATCGTACAAAAATTAGGCCACACCAATTTAATCATTGACAATTGATTCTCAGATTTGCCTTCTTCATTGTTACTGATTTGCGAACTTAAGAAAAAAGATATTCAGGTTCTGGATCAACTCCGAAATGCTCAATGACATATTTTGGCCCCAAGAGTTGAAGAAAGTCCTTGTCATGCTCATATTTTGGCCCCGACAGTTGAAGAAAGTCCTTGTCTTCCTAGTTGTTACAGTTTTTCCTGATCTATCAATGCAGTGATTTGATTAAAAGTTCAAAATTCAATGTTTGAATTATATAAACCAGCCTGGTATATTGACTTCAATTGGCTCCTATTGTAGCATTTATGCCTAGGCCTGTTTGTTTTTATTTTGCCTTCGTTGTCACTTCAAAATTTTAGAACCAACAAATTAATTAGAATTGGACCAGGTGTAGCTTTAGCTGAAGAGATGATGAAATCTTTCTAAGGGCAGTTATTTCATTTCCAATGAATATTATACTATGGACATGTACTGATTTCTAACACTTTGCTTAATTCCCTATTCAGATATCCTTCATGCTGTACAGTATATTCGCCTGGATGATCACAGTTCTGATTGGCTACTTGGCAAGTCATGTGACCAGGAAGGTTCTAAACCAGGAAGACATGACTGTAAACCCTGCACTTATAACTCCCCTATTTAGGTGGGTGAAGCCTGCACACATGGAGCTTTTCACATACATGTACCATGTTTACATGTAAGGGAGTCACGGCTGGTGATAAAATTCCTCCCCGTGGGCATACCGGTACGAGAGACTTTAGTGACGTCGCCGTTCGAACATCCGAACGGCTTAACAAACACATTTGTTCCTACTTAGTAATACATATTTTGTTCCATTGCGTTTCTTTTCGTTCCATTTCGTTCCATTTTGTTCCATTTCGTTCTATTTTGCACTTTCTGTGGACCCGCAATCTGGTAACAGCAACAAAGCCCTATGGACTGATGGATAAAGCCCCTGTCACACATGGCCAATCATGACTATGGTTAGGAGTTGGTCGGGAGCAAGGTTGGCTGTGGTTGGCTGGTGTTTGGCCAGGTCGCGGCTACTGTTTGGCTGCGACAGCCGAATGTTTTTTTAAAAACACTCGACTGTTAACTGGTGTTTCAAACATAATAGTAGGTCGGGGCATGGTTGACGGTCAAATTTGACTCAAATTTGACTCAAATTCGATTCATATTGAAAAGTTGACATGTCCTAAATCAGGTCAGACTGCTTCCAATCTTCAGCCAGCCTTCGGGTCGGTTGGTGTTCGGGGGAAGGTTCTGAATGTGTGACAGGGGCTTAAGTGGCACATGACATCATAGAATTTCCATTTCCAACCTCCTTGATGACACAACTCTGAGCTGATGGTTGATTCGAGTAGCGTGCGTAGTCCAGTGGTTAGCGACCCTGCCTCTGGACTAAGAGGTTGGGAGTTCAAATCCCGGCTGTTGTCGCTCACCCGACATGCATGCTACTGGAGAGGGTCGCAGTCCTTAGGACGAGACGTTAAGCTGTGGTTCACTGTTCATTGCGCTTGTCGAAAAGAGCAAGGGGAATTTCCCCGGTACAATGAACCTGTAAATACTGTACATAGTGTTTGCCTTCTCTGTCATGACTAGTGGAAGAATAGCTCTTCAGTGAGCTAAACTGGTTCAAGATCACTTTGAAATTCACTTTTTTTTATTTCTTCTAAATATTTAGACCCAGACAACGAGGGATATTCCAAGAGGGCTCCCTGACTGACATTGATGGTACATCCTAGGATCCAGGTATCAACATGGAAGAGAGAATCGTGGTCAACATATGTAATATGTAACACACCCAATCTGATGCCAGTTGGCTTTCATACAATGACGCAAGAACTTAGTCTGTGTACCGCCAAACTCTGCCGTCCGTGGCTTCACTGGGCCCCTCTGTCTGGATGTCCAGACAGAAACATCTATTGGCTACCCCCAGAACAAGAACAAAACGATTCCAGAACAGTCCGATTGACCATATGACCTATCTGTTAAACAAGCAGCACCAGTGATAGTAAAACAGTACGCATACTTTAGACAAAGAACGTTGTGACCTGTACATATACCCGACTGACCTGTAGGTTTTAGGAATTACTTTCTTTTAATTGCGTTTAATGTGTTTAAGTATGTACTTTTTAATCTGTCATGTGAAACACGCAATTCAGCCATTGGCTGCCATGTGTTTTGATGAATAAACCTTTCATTACTCCGTGAAGGAGGCATACCTCCTGCAGGAGTATTCGGGTCAGCCGGTTTTTCGTGTTCGCAGCTAAAACTCACGGTTCCCTGTGTTCAATCGGCATGTAATTTTATACGTCGTCTGCAGGCATGCCAGTGGTGATGCACGTATATCAATATTTACCGTAGGTGTTTTCGCGGTCAAGATAATATTCGAAAAGCACCCCTACATTTAGGGGCACATGGGACCGGCCGCGAAAAACCCGTTGTTTTGAATAGCGGGGGGGTCGAGTATCCTTAATGCAGATGCGCGGGGCGGTTTTTAATGCAGACCAGATGCGGACCGTAATGGTTTATGGATGGCCGGAATTGTGAAATGTGTTCGCACGTAAAAGTCATGTTTGTGTACGTTGTATTTCTCTGAATTTGGGCATGTGGTGTGCCGTTATGTCCGTGTTGATGCACGTGTCTTTGTTTTCACCGTAGCGGTTTTTATATCAAGGTAAATTTGATATTTCAAAATCACCCCTATTTTTATAATCCTGTGGAATAGGCCGTAGGTTAAGTAGATATGTGGTAGGCGAGGTTCTCTAAGCAGATATTAGGTGGTTGTTGTGTATATTCGTTTGTGAGTATCTGTTGGGATTGTGACTTATGGTTTGCACCTAAGGTCAGGTCTATTGTCTGGCAAGATGTTAATATCATAGTTGTTCGGTAGAGCTCACACACTGTACTATTTATAGCTTATAATATAGCGACCTGAAATTGGTCGGAGCGCGGAGATATGTGTTGTTTCCGTGTGGTGATCATGTTGTTTTGTTAAGCAGTTGACTTGAGCGGCAAGTGTTAAAATTGTTGACGTGGTTTTAGACTGACCGCCAGTTGCGCAGTTGACTTTGTGTACGTGTCTTTGTTTTTACCGTAGCGGTTATGTGGGACGGTGTTTTCCGTGTGCAACTGTGCTAACCGTTGCTGTTGTGATCATGTTGTTTTGTTAAGCAGTTAACGTTGACTTGAGCGGTACCCGTTTTTCCGTGTTCGCAGCTAAAACCCACGGTCCCCTTTGTTCAATCGGCATGCAATTTTATACGTCGTCTGCAGGCATGCCAGTGCCAATACCACCTCTCAATCTGCAAATTATAAAATTTCACGGAGAATTGTCGCCTATGGCGTCTTGTTATTATTATTATTATTATTATTATGTTCAGGCGGCCGGTAGTAAAGCAATTTAATCAGGCTAGCAAGAACTTACCAGATACATGTTTGGTCACAAGATAACCCAAATCTCCAAATTAAATCATTTTAAAGTGGTGTATGTCAAAAATGTAAATGCGTCCGATGTGCATATGTCATATATAAAGCACAAAGTACATTTTGGTTAAAAATAGCTGAAAAGGTTCAAAGGTTCAAAACGGGGAAATCAGTATAGGGAGTGAACTACAATGATTGATCAACAAAATAAAAAATCCTACAATCCCATAGTAGTAAATAAGGGGAATTATATACTTTTTTTTTACTTTTGAAAGTTAGCTTTATGACTAATGTGAATAAAATTACACATAGATCTTGTAAAGCAGGTCCTCATATTGTATATTGTTACCAGTATTTTGTCTACGTACCGATGCTAAGACTGTCACATAATGGTTTGGGACGGGTTTTAAAGGCATCCAATACAATTTCAGGGTAGCAATACTGGATTTTCAAAGTCAATTCCCTGGTCGTTTTTTTAATGCAGTAACTGAGTAAGTTGAATCAACCCTATTCCATGGTGTACTGATACCTGTGAGGCAAAACTGCGAGGTCGCTGACTAAAAAACGATTGCTTCTTTCGTATCGTAGGCTGCTTCTAGCTATTTATTGGTGGTGCCAAAAAATAAAGAGACTCCTCGCGTAGCCAATGTTTCTGGGCTATTTCAAACACTTCATGTATGAAAATGTGCTAAGAAAT
This sequence comes from Branchiostoma floridae x Branchiostoma japonicum, assembly GCA_013266295.2. Taxonomy (NCBI): domain Eukaryota; kingdom Metazoa; phylum Chordata; class Leptocardii; order Amphioxiformes; family Branchiostomatidae; genus Branchiostoma; species Branchiostoma floridae x Branchiostoma japonicum. Next base: position 18,035,349 of record CM023830.1, on the reverse strand, counting down.
GGCAGTAAATTTCAATATCAGACAGATTTCCTCATCCAGAATATGTTTTGTTTTACCGCCCTTAAATTGAATTGGATGCCTTTCATTTATTTATTTCAGCTTTATTACATTCATGTGCAAAAACACGAGGGAAACAGGAGTATGGTAACAGTGTCACTCCTCATTCGGTTTGAAAACGACAGTCACCTCCTAAAACGGCGCATCTCATCCAATCTGCATGAAAATGACACCCGGTGGTGTTGACGTTAACGCTAATGGCAATTCATTCAAACTAGATTGTTCCCATTAACGGACGGTAAGTACCTCTCAGTGTCACACGCACAATCACGACAACATTTACCTCAGCTGTTGTCGGGAGTGTCTGGGGACCACAGACGTACCGAGACACGACAGTCACCAGTCAGCCTTTAAACCGCCAGTATCTAATATATATAATAATCACGGAGTTCACGCAACTCTGACGTCTGTAAGGCATTAGTAGCCGGGTGGTAAGATTATACAGGGAAAGACTGAAACCTCAGCTCCGTATCGTGTACCCGTGCGTCGTGCCACTGCACCTGTCATTCCACGGGAGTCTTCTACCAGAAAAACAAAGACCCCAGGCATTGGGCAGACAGACATAGAACGAAGAAGCGTCGGTCAGCCTAAAACAACGCTTTACTACAAACGGAGCTTGAGGTTTAAAACCCTCCAATTCGACGAACAGGCAGGTCCAAGGGCCTGACAGACATAGAAGAAGCGTCGATCAGCCTAAAGGGAAACTTTACTACAAACAGAGCTTGAGGTTTAAAGGCTTCCAAGTTGACGGAAAGACAGGTCCAGCCATGGCAGAGCCAGAAGAAGTTCCAGAGATGACGGAGGAGGAGAGACTGACGTTTGAGGTGAAGACACTGAAGTATCAGCTGGTACAGAAGAGGATCATGATGTCAGAGTCCATACCGGAGTAAGGACGCTTGGCTTATTTGTTTGTTTGTTTGTATCGCATAAGATTAGGGCGTAAAACACCGGTACCGGCTTTGTAAGTTAAGCACAATTTTCTTAAGACTGGACCCTTACTCTTATTACCGTCTCCAATAAGGTTATGTTTTCAGTAGCGTTCGTGTGTGTGTGTGTGTGTGTGTGTGTGTGTGTGTGTGTGTGTGTGTGTGTGTGTGTGTGTGTGTGTGTGTGTGTGTGTGTGTGTGTGTGTGTGTGTGTGTGTGTGTGTGTGTGTGTGTGTGTGTGTTTGTATACGTATGTGTGCGTGCGCGTGTGTGCCTGTCAACACGATAACTCGAGAAGGCTTCAGTGGACTGTCTTGATATCTGGTAGGTAAGTAGATCTTGATGAGACCACGAAATGATTAAATTTTGGGACCATCTGGTGGCCTGTACTGTTGATAAGTGTGGTGGGTTATTTAACGTGCTTGAGGTGTGACCCTCCTCAAACTCGGGACCTCTAGTCGCTGTTACAGCCTATCCGACAGCACGTCCGTATCCAAAGCTAGGCACTTATTTCCATGTGTGGAGTAAGAAAATCAGTGCTGAGTGCCTTTTTCAAGGGCACAACCTGCAGGGATATAGGGTTGGGTTAGCAGGGACAAGCATGGAGTAACGCTGACTGAAGACGATATCGGATAAGAGAAGAGTATAGTGAAAATGAAGCACGATTTACATTTGGTAAAATAAAAGTAAAGTCCAGCAATGTTTAAAAATACAAAGTAACCACTATAAACTGGAATGGAATTCATTACCACTGTACATGTACAACGTAAACATTGGCCGACTTTACTGGCATTTACTACCATTGGTAAAGCCAACTTTTGGTGCAGTGGTATTTATTTACAGGCGAGTTCCGTTTCACCAAATAACGTCATCTTCACCCACCTGCACATGGCTTCCCATTAACAACATTCAATACAAAAAAAAACTAGTTTTCCATTTTTTTTCAATCTCGGCGTGAATATTTAATGTCCAATCCTATTCCAGAGATACACGGCGTATATTAGTTTGAAAGCCTATTTCTTCCTGCACTTAAGCTAGATTAGGGATGGCCAATTGTGATGTAAAGCGCTCGCGTGAATTTGCCAACTTCAATTAGCCCGGTGAGATGGGCGTGTAGCGTGTGTATGGTGTTTTCTACGAAGGCCCACAACGACACTGCCATACACCTCTTCCACAGCCCTTCCACACCGCGCTTCCAATGGCTATATATATATATATATATATATATATATATATATACCTTCCATACCGCTCTTCCGCAGCCTTTCCACACCGCGCTTCCAAGGGCTATACCTGCCATAGGAAGAGCGGTATGGAAGGTATAGCCCTTGGAAACGCGGTGTGGAAGGGGTGTATGGCAGTGTCGTTGTGGGCCTTCGTAATTTTCACTTGAGTCATAGGAACACTAACATGAAAGTAACTTAATTCTCCTCTTGCTTTGGGCCCAAAATTGACCTGAGGTATTCTTAGCAATTATCCCATTGGAACCTACCTTTCGATACCAGGAGGTACATTATTCAGTGACTTGTTTGTTTGTTTATTTGTTTATTGGTGCCTTTGTTTACGCTCGAACTTGCTCTATTCGGCCATTAGGGCCACTTTTCAAAGAGGTCGAGTTGGGAGGAGTATCAAGGGGTCAACTGAAATCAAACAATTGTTTGGTCAAAAAGGATGACTGGATTATAATGGCCCATTTCTGTTTTTCATGTGATGAAGTTTTACAAAATATGGATGATTTTGTATTCATAGCAATGTGCTCTTTTAGAAAATACCACCTGTACATGATCCTGGAGTTGAGTCAGATATGTATTTTCTCGAAAAGACGTCAATTTATCCAGGATCAGGCGTATTATATCAGGATCCTCTTATATAACTAATCAAATTAGTGAAATGATAAGATAAGACAAGAAAGAAGATTAGTTTTAATCTCATGTTTGTCATGGATTCGAAGGTCACGTAGATTGGTGTCTTAGTCTATCGTCGTTTGGGCGGGCTATCTTCGGGCCTGTAAACGATCCCCGCCGCCCAATTCAGCTTAAGGCTCCGCGGTAGGAGTTTTACGCCTGTGGGAGTTTTGTACGGCAGGAGTTTGATTAGCTCACCATACTAATTGAACTCCCGTCGTGCAAAACCTACCGAGGAGCCTAAGTTGAACTGGGCGGCAGGGATCGTCTACAGGCCCGAAGATATCCCGCCAAAACCACAATAGACCAGGCTAAAGGTCACAAGATACACCAGTTGAACGTGTCTTTAGAAAAAGACGAATCAAAACCGGTCGAATACCGAGTCTCAGCGCTGTCATTTTCCCAACGCCGACGAATGATGTCTACCAGTTGAATGCATCGATCTCGCTTGCAAATATACCGAATTTGTCGAAATTATCCCCCTAAGCAAGAAGAAATGAACGGATTGTTGTGAAGTCTGGTTTATGGTCTTTGAATCCATCCAAAATTTCCTTGGTACTACCTACAGAAGGACTTCTAGTTTTGTATCTCATGTTCTGGACATGGTGTGTTAATGACTTTTATTACAAATGTACATCCGAGACCGTGACCGTAGATATCGTCATCGGTGCATCTGTTTGTTTGTTTGTTTGTTTGTTTGTTCGCTTGATCTTTTGCACTTCTTTCACCGCAGGGTGACAGGAAGTGGGGGTCAGAAGTACCAGAATCAGGCCCACTTTACATGTGTTTTTGAAAGAACCTACGAGATCAGTGGAAGAGTCTACTTGTTTCCGCGTGCTATTTTATGTACCTTCCTAATGCTGAGGTCATATTTCCAAACCGGGGCCCGGCCGGGCTGTTTCGACTAACGAAATATCAACAATTTATATCAAGAATATACGCAAATAGTTCCCATTATTAATTTTTTCACCTTTTTTTGTGCTTTGTTGTCTTTTATATCATACTTTTCGTTCCATAAGACTGCCCGGCCGGGCCCCGGTTTGGAAATGTGACCTCAGCATAAAATGTGGTTTTGCATCTCCTTCCCAGCTTGATCAAGTTCGTGGAAGAGCGGATGAAGACGGACTACATGCTGCACCCTCCTCCCAAATCCAAGAACCCTTGGGCGGAGAAAAGCAAGTGTGTCTTACTGTGACACGGCGGTACAAGATACAACATGTCTTTATTGGTTTGTCACAGTTTAACAAACTGAATTAAAAACCGATGTACAAACAAGTTTGTGCCTGGCAGTCGACATGCAAATTATCTTATAAATATCATAATCATACTTGTTTTTCAATCTCGGCGTACATATTTAATGACCTTCAGAATATCGTTCTGCAAGGTAGATATAAAACTATCAGAACCATTTATTTTCACAATGAACTTGATATAATGCATGTGTAACTGCAAATGTATTTCAATGCTTTGTTATAAATAGATTTCTTTTTTGTTGTTTAGAGTGGATTTTCATGTTTGGTTTTTTGGTTAGGCCATTGCTTGAGAAAAAATGTGATTAGACCCTAGAAAATATCTGACCTCGCATGTAGGAATTATCCGAATGAATGTTAACCATTGTAAGATGTTAAAAACGCCACGCCAGGGTAGCTACGTACCCGAGACTAACAGAAACGTCACGTAACTTGTTTTAGAGCTATTCCAAACACTTCAAGTATAAAATGATGATACAAATGTGCTAAGAAATGATAGTAAATGTCAATATCATACAGATTTCTTCATCCAGATTATGTTATTGTTTTGCCGCCCTGAAATTCCTTGGATGCCTTTAACAACATGCATTATTGTTTTCTTTCAATCCTTGGGGAAATGGTTGTAAGCAGTTTTCAAACGTAAAGAAAAGCTAAGTCTATAAAACCATAAAACCACAAAGATGCTTATGATATTAATTTTTCACATGATCTATGATAGATTTACAGGATTAGATAGCTTTTCTACGTTGCCGTCTAAACTAAGTGGAAAATATTAATGAATCTTCTTACATTAGACGAAAAGTCGCCTCGAGAGTCTGAGTATGACCTCTGTCTAAATGCGGAGACATCGGATGGAAGTGCACAAGCACAGGCACTGATGACATGCTCCCTGTATGTAGAGTTAAACCTTCCCCCGACCACCAACTGAAGTTTGCGAGCAGTCTGACCAGATGTAGGCCACGCCTACCTTTCGGTACGAATCGAATTTGAGTCAAATTTGACTGCCAATCACGCCCCGACCAATCCTGACCTACTCCCGAACACCTGCCAAACACCAGCCAACGATGGCCGAACCTCTCGTCCGCACCCGAATGTTTTTTATACATTTTGAAACATTTGGGTGGCGCAGTCGAACAGTAGCCGACCTCGCCGAACACCAGAAGAACACAGCCAACCTTCCTCCCGACCTACTCCCAACCATGGTTGGCAGTCCAAATTAAAAGCCCTTGTAAAACAAAATTCCTTGTGTGCACTATTGAGGAAACTATTGCATAACATGATAGTGAGTTCAGCACCAAGGAGAGGCCCACACCTATAATATCAGGGCACTGTTACTGTTTATTAGAGGCAACAAATTAACTTTTGGCTTCCTTTCACAACACCTATGCTTAGGACTATGCTTACATCTTCTCACTCTTAAGTTATCTTTAAGTAGAAGTAGGGCTGGCTTGTTTTATAGCATATTGTACATCTTTCTAGTGGTGTTTTTGTAATCTCTTAACCACTCCAAGGACTACTAGAAATTCTACTAAATTCTAGTTTAAAACAAACGTCTTGCATACTGTTGAGGACACTACTACAATGCATAACATGGAATTGATAGTGAGTTCAGCACCAAGGAGAGGCCCACACCTATAGTATCAGTGTTCCCGCCAGACGGCCGTCCGACCGTCCTTCCCCCACCAGACGGCCGTCCGACCGTCCTTTGACGCCCTCTTCCCGCTGGGGACGGCCTAAGCCCGAGAGGAGGCCGTCCCAGAAAAAAATTGATAATGCCAAATTTTTGCAAGTCTGTGGTTTGATTGGCATTAAACTTACCTTTTCTCAATTATTTGTCTTTTTCCTTGTTCCTTTTTCGTAACAAGACAGTTGAAAAGAAACATGCACGACTATCCCAAGAATGCCCTCAGTTTGCGATCGTATGCTGATCGCACGACATATTCACAGGGTCACAAAAGAGCACTTTTGGTAGAAGAATGGACAAGACGGCATTGACTGTGTCAAATAAAACTGGGACCACAGGTTCTCTATGAAAACTTAACCTTCAGGCTACACCCATTTAATTTGTTGGTTCTCGGATATATAGACAAATCTAAGGAAATAAATTGGTGTGGCCTAATATTTACCATATCATTGACACAGCGTTGATTGTAAACAGAGGTCTCATGCGATGTAAATATTTGTTGTTGTGTCTAATGACAGGAATTGTTCATTCTTATAATGATTGTCCATAGAAACTATTGGCTTTATTATAGTTCTTGTATGTCGAACCTTCAATTGCTTTGCTGTGCTAACAAAGTACATATCTGCCTATATGTTCATGACATATTCACATATCCATATATTATGTATACAAATGTGTGTAAATATACCTGTTGTAATGTTCTAACGTCTTTATAAAGTCAGCTATATTTGATCATTTTCCAGGTCTTTTACATTGTTTTTGAATCCAGCAATAACATGAAATATAGAGTCCAATTTGTGACAGGTGTCTAAAACGTTTGATTTGCAGTAAACAGTGTAAATAGGTACTAACGAGCCAGTTTCAGAAACTCTGAAGCCTACTCCACTTGATATGAGCAGCTGCATGTGGTTACAAGACCTTACGAGGGAGTCCAAAAAAGTTTCTGTATACACGTACACGTGTACATGTAGCTGGTGCACGCGGTGTGGTGGCCGCTGGCTATATTACACTGAACGACCTGTTACATCTAACCTTTGCACATCTAACAGTAAATCACAATGACAAGAGTAGTTTATGTGACAAGCATATATTTGATAAACCAAAGCGAAACAAATCTATAACGATTTTGAGGGCTTTCTCCAGCCACCATCAAGCACAAAATTAATGCAATATTTGGTAAAAACATTTCTAGTCTTTTCACGCAAAAATGAGCAACACCAATACATGCATTATACATGCAATCGTCAAATCACAGTTTGCATGATTATTATGCATTAGCAAAACAACATTAAATCAGGATGACATGCGTCTTTATAAAGAGAACAGATTTTGAAGAATGTTTATAACAGTGCAATTTACTTAGACACAGCTTTGAATGTTGAAAATAAAACATATGACACTGTTGCCATTTCAAATAGTAAATAGCGGAGTCCTGAATTACAAACATGTACAGCTTATAATGTCCAAACCCAAAAATAATGTCCAAACCTAAAGCATAATATACTACAGCCATCTCCACCAAGAAACAGTGCAGTTCAATTGAACACAAATTATAATGTTCCAAACAAAAACATGTACTCTGCATCCATCTCAAATAACAACTACATGTAGTACAGTTCAATTACAAACAGATTATATATAATGTTCCAAACTAAAGCATATCAGATTATATATATAATGTTCCAAACTAAAACATATCACACTGCAGGCATCTCAAATAGCAAATAAAGCAGTTCAAATACACACACATATTCCAAACCAAAACATGTACGCTGCAGCCATCTCAAATAGCATATAGTACAGTTCAACAAGTGTTGCACCACCTTCACCTTCAAGAATGACATAATGTAATTACAAATGTTTCTCATCGATCATGCAGATCCTAAAATGGTACATAGTACAGTTCAAGTCCACACACAGATTATATAATGTTCCAAACTAAAACATATACACTGCAATCTCACATAGCAGGCTGTGACCTGTACTATGACAACATTCTGTTTACCATTGTCGCTGAGTAAAATATGCAGCTCTTTGTCCCATAGCAAACATCTATTTTCCATTATACGTGCACATAAACGCACAGAATAAAACAGTCAGTGGAAAACAGAGATTATAGTCTACCTTTGCGAATATATAAGCATAGATATAACCATAACATAGTATCGTTGGTGCTCTTTAACAAATGCGTAGTCAGCGTTATATTATGTGTGCCTATTCTGTGCCAAATTCAACTCTATTAGGTAATAAATCTTCTGAACTCTTCAAAATTCAACTTAGCATTTATCAACTGCAAGTACTCAAACAATGGTACACCGTTTAATGGTTTCCAAGTTGCCTACCAAGTTAAGACCCTCATATTACATATAACAGTAAAGATATGACATAATGTACTTGATTACTACAGCCAGCCGAGTGGTTAGGTGGACTATTCCTTAAACCATGTCACACATTCAGGTCCTACCCACGAATTTGCTCCCGACCACTCCCCATCCAAAGTCGGTACAGGGTTGGGAGTAGCCGGGATTCTATCCTTTTCTCGCTCCCGTTTTGCTACTTTGATTGCATAGAAGCAAATACATGTATGACGTTCCTAAAATTGATTTTTTCAAAATTCAAAATGGTCTGGGGCAGACAAACTAGTACTAAACCTCACATTAATATTGGTCAATCACAGATGACCTTACGCGTGACTAACTCCCAACCATATGCATAGATTGTCGGCTATGTGTGACAAGGGCGTTGGATACATTACCACAGAAAACTTTGTAGCACTCATCTCTAATACGTTATTCAGCATTTTGACCAGCGTGTTGCTTGGATTTTGTTGACCGACTTTTATAGGTATGGTGAAGGCTGCATAATGTCTAAGATCCCAGTAACCATCCACCCAACAATACAGCTGCCTTTCCAGCCATCCCTCCAGCGATACCCCCTACCACACCTCCTACCACACCCACTGCCGGCGCCAAGGGTCCAAAGGGTGTGCCTACTACTAGTCCCACGGCACTTCCTACTGTTTGTCCCACTGTACCTCCAACAAATGTGGCGGTACCAGTAGCGACACCCTTAACAGCATGAGTGGCTACCTGTTCCACAAACTCACCCTTGGAAATCTCACCTCTGTCACATTTCTTCATAGATTCCCTAGTGCGGCTCAAGAAGTAATAGCCTTCTACTGCCGCCGTTAGTCCAATGCTAATTTTCCCCTGGTTTTCCATTATGGTCCTGCTGAAAGATGTTCCCTCTGATTTAGCAGCAGCTTCTAAACATTCTTCTATAGACACCCTTCCACCCGCTGCCGTATAGCTTAATTCATTCATCATATACGAATGGCTTATCTGAAAGAACCTGTCAAACCTCTGGCGTAACATCATGGTTGGATCAGGCACCGGCGTGTACATAAATGTCGTGGGCGAGTTTTCTATTGTCTGACTTATCATGAATGGATCCAGCATTTGGATGGGTGGATCCAGCATTTGGATGGATGGATTCAGCATTTGGATGGATCTGTCATGTCCTACAACTTCCAGGACAGTTTTAGCCCACTCCATATGTGCTGCTTGTTTTGCCAAGTTGTCCGTTGCTAGCGCTACCTTTTTTCCTACATTCGCTACTTTCGCGGCAGTGTTGATCGTCGCGATTGTTGCGTGTTTAACCCCGTGAACCTTCTTCCCTTCCTCCCAAAATGCTTCACTCTGCGAGCTTTCGTGAACGCCCGTTTTACACCAGGTGGCAAAATGCTCACAGTTGTTTGTAAACGGGGAAAATTTCCCTTCACCAAGTTTGCTTTTAGCGTTCTGTACGGTTTTATCGGGTGAGAAGCATTCATAATAATCTATGCGGTATACTCTACGCTTACTCACGTCTGAGAAAATATCCATCTTGTCTTCACGAACTTCAGCTAAAGGAACTCCTGACTTACCACAACATCTACTTGCTCCTTTTGCACCAGGCCAAAAATCGTTGTAATAATGGATTACATGTACTTTTGTAAGATCAGTGGGGTCTTCAAGTACAATCATGTGATGCTTGATGTCTCCTCTATCAACGGCGATCTGGTCTCCCTTGTGTAGACCCGCTACGCCGTGTACCCTAACTTCCGTGAATGACGGCATGGTCCTATAAAGATATTGACAGGACATTTAGTTATACATTTAGTGTTCAGTTCCAGGACGAAGATATAAGATTGATATACAAACTTGCGCATAATCAATGATCAGACATTGAACACGGTGAAAGACTAGAAGTGTGGAACAATTGTTCGTAAAGTCCATTTCGGTCGATCATACAGGTGTATCACCATTACCATTCTTTCAAATGCATTGTATTATATGTCATTGGAAAGCTTATGTATCATTATTTAAAGTGGCTCAACAATTGTTATGACAACAGTTTTCTTGTCAACGTACATTCCTGAAAAAAAATAGAATGACAAAATACAGATCCGGTCAGCTCCACAACCTCTGGATTAAGCAAGTACTAGTTTAACTGGCCCGCGCTAATAACTGTGTCAAAAGAAAAGAAAGAAGTATTTTGATTATAATGTCAAAATTTTGTTTGGAAACCAATGTCAGACGGGACGAAGGATCAAATACCTATGTCAAAACTCCAATTTAATAGATTTGATACAACTAACGTAACGCTACCTATATCGTTCATTAACTAATTGTTGTCCACTTTGCACAACTTTGGGTCATAAACACATGTCTATTTGCTCGTTTGTTTTGCATAACTGGTAAAACCGCCTTCATGTGTAACGCACCAGTTTTGTACTATAGGTACAAGCTCCTTAGGATCAGACTGTGATTGTGAGGTTTGAACCACTCACACCAGGATGGACCCCTACTCTTTTGATAAGTGTGATGGGTTCTTTGATGTGTTTAAGGCGTGTCTCGCCTCAAACACGGGACTTCCGGATATCTGGCTTCATGTCCTATCCGAGAGTTAACCACAAGACCAAATTGCCACCTAAAATATCCACAAATAGAATACGATGAAGAATTGTAACTAATCACACAAGTGGTATTTTTGATGATGTCTGTTCTTTGTGTAATGTTTCAAACGAAGATTGCATCCATCAATACAAGAGAATAAACCCCTAAATGTCGTAACAGCAATTGCCTCTAGGTATCACACCTGACCTTAATTTTGTATGTAATTCGATATTTCGTTCTTTTTTTCTGAATCACACGAGCGGAATTTCAAAAGCCACTACGGTCGGACCTTTTTTTCATATCCAAGTCATGCATGGCGATATTAAGTTATGGGATTGTTCAGTAGATACTTTAAAATCTATGACACTCCTCAATGACCGCTCGAATCTCGGCCGCCATTTTGATTTTCTTTTTGAACTGCGTCACAGCCACACGGCCGCGTTACCGTAAAAGTTAGTGACCTTAAATAAGTAAGACGAGATCTCTACTGAAAAGTCAAACCGAGCGCGTTCTGTTAAGGAATAAGACCTTTTGGGGGCTAGTAATATTATAATGAGTCATATGCCGACGGAAAGTACGATTCTTGCTATTTCATACACACTGTTTTAAGTTGGTTTGGATAGCTATACAAGGAAATGGTCCCCAAACCACCTCATATTTGGGTCATATTTTGATAGGTAAGCGATAGACCAATCCGTTCAAAGGTATTAGGAAGAAGCCTTCTGAGAGTCCTGACAAATGACGTTCCTACCTTATCCGTTACATACCTGTATTGGTCGTTTGATACTTCCAAAGCCTCTGATCTGTAGTCCAAGTGGGGCCCAATACCTAGCCCTTCAGCTTAACAAGCGCGTCTTTCTTCAAGTAACTGTGCAAAAAAAGTAAACAAAACTTGTTTAGACTGAAGGATCACGAAACTCTCTCACGCTTATCTATCAGATTAGTCAAGGTCAAAACAAAAGTAAAAGCCAAGCCAAGCGAGTTCGGCGTCTTTCTGCTGTTCAACTCCGTAAGATTTCTTTAAGGCTTTTAATCTGTTAAGGCTTTTAATCAAATCAAATGTTTTTAAACAGCTGTACACTGTAAATTACAACACAATTCAGCACGTACTCCTGTTATGTTGTTTTAATAAATAAAGTTTCAAAGTTTTTCAGGTGGCAATGACCCACATAAGGCCACACAAATACCAAGTACATTTTAGTCCGATCACCTTCACTTGAAATGTACTTTCTTTCAAGCTATTTGTTGGAGCTACACAACATGTGATATCACATCACTGGAAAAATTCGGACCCATTCTACGTTAGCGCCAGATGACAGCTCATGACAGTCTCTCTTCTGCCAATTGCCAAATAACTGTCAAAAAGGAAAGAACAGGTCTATTTTGACTACAACGACAAAATCACATTTAAAGCCGAACCTGTGCTATGCTCACGTCTACGGTCACAAAGAACCAGTCCTTTTAAGTAGACATTAAAATGGCGGATTTTGTGTCAACACGTCCTCGTCTTACTTCTACGCCGTACCAGGCCTGATCTAGTCTGTCCTATTCACTTCGTCGCGCCTAGAAATATCCTTTATGACGAAATTTGCCCTTTACTGGTGTTACATACGTTTGTGCATGAGCTAGGGTGCCAAGCTTCTGGTCCGCTCCGTTTTAGGGTCTGGCCCTCGCTAGTCGGGTAACACCGTCGTCTTCCACCAGGAAACTGAGGGGAAAAGGCCAGAATTAAAAAAAAACACAAACATATGAAGGTGTTTCATGCGTAACCGAATGCAATTCGGGTTTTAGGCAAACATAATACTTCTCTCAAACATCTTGTTGATGAATTTAAGTCAACTTACCTGTGCTACGCCTGTACAGGTACTGGCGACCGATCTCAACACCACTAGGTCGAAAATGAAAATGGCCGACTCGAGTAGGACAGGTGTGTTTGACTTGGCTCAAATCCAAACACACAAACTCTGTTTACCTCGAAACAGCGGCATGGTCTATGACATCGCCAAGTTAATTGCGTGCCTTTCTAAAGCTAAGTACCGCCGCGACAACAGATTTAAACATTCTTCACGGTTGCCAGTACCCCGTAGACTTGAGGTTTAGCGGGTATGATTAATAACGTGCAGTCTACCTTTAATAAAGGTCTGAAGTGTGTAACATCAAAAATGGTATATAAATTAGCTATCACTACAGTAACGTATGCATGTGTTATTGTATTTAAAGCGATATTATGTAAGATTTTCACTATTTTAAACATCGTTGTTTTACACATTTTCTTGCGCTATAAGCCTACCTGGTTAAAGATCAACGTCGTTGCGCCGCAAAAACGTGTTGGAAAACTGCCAACTCCTCGCCCCTAGCGCAGATCGTGTGTTTGTTGTCAACGTTTGTTGCCTTCGTCAAGAAGGGTATGTTTTCGGGGGCGTTCGTGTGTGTGTGCGTCTGTAAACAGTATAACTCGAGAAGGCTTAAATGGATTGTCTTCATATTTGGTAGGTGGGTAGGTCTTGATGAGACCTAGAAGTGATAGGAATATGGGCCCCCTGGCGGCTCGTTATGGTACTGCAGCGGAACTTCCGGTTTTGATATATGGTGATCTGGAAAAGCTAGGGTCATGATTTTTTAATAGTAGATAGCTCTTGTGCTCGGGAAGAAGTGGCATAAGTTTGGGCCCCCTAGCGGCTTGCTCTGGAACTGCAGGAGCATTTGTATGAAAATGTTTAAAGTAGGATAACTCAATAACCGGTCGACGGATCGTCCTGATATTTGGTGTGTAGGTAGCTTAAGTGATGCTTGACATAATTAGATGACAATTATGCAAATTATGATCTAATTTGCATAATTAATGAAAGAATTCTATAATTCAGTTACTTTCCATGATAGGACTGTACTACATTGTGACACGTGGGCTACAGGCTGTCCCAGAGGGAGAAAGTCCCAGAGGGGATAGTCATTAAGCAGTCCATGTAGCTCACAGGCGGTGTTGCCTTACATGTCCTGCACAGCTGTTTTCCTTTGCCCAATGCACGATTGCCCAATGCATCGGCCGGGGTAGTTTTCACGATCCAACTTCCATATTTAGGGAAACTAATATATTACTTCTACCTTCTTCTCTTCTCTTAAGATAACATCCTTTGACGAAGGCATGACATTGTTGACCTCTAGTTTACATTCTTTTTAGGAGCCTCCTAAAACTACAGCGGGCCTGGCTCAACTTATTCCTGCGCTGCCCTGAGTCGCCGGAAAAGCGAAATAGCGACGCTAATATGTTGATAGTTATTGAAAATGACAACCTAGATGAGAAAATTTCCATCATTTATATTTACAGTTTTGGCGCAAAAGTCTTACATAATATCGCTTTAAGGCCACAGCAAGTAATTGCTAAAGTCAGTGTACGGAAGACAAAAGTTAGCGTACGGAAGACAAAAGTCAGTGTACGGAAGACAAAAGTCCGTGTACGGAAGACAAAAGTCAGTGTATGGAAGACAAAAGTCAGTGTACGGAAGACAAAAGTCAGTGGACGGAAGACAAAAGTCAGTGTATGGAAGACAAAGTCAGTGTATGGAAGACAAAAGTCAGTGTACGGAAGACAAAAGTCAGTGTACGGAAGACAAAAGTCAGTGTACGGAAGACAAAAGTCAGTGTACTGAAGACAAAAGTCAGTGTATGGAAGACAAAGTCAGTGTATGGAAGACAAAGTCAGTGTATGGAAGACAAAAGTCAGTGTATGGAAGACAAAAGTCAGTGTATGGAAGACAAAAGTTAGTGTACGGAAGACAAAAGTCAGTGTACGGAAGACAAAAGTCAGTGTATGGAAGACAAAAGTCAGTGTACGGAAGACAAAAGTCAGTGTACGGAAGACAAAAGTCAGTGTATGGAAGACAAAGTCAGTGTATGGAAGACAAAGTCAGTGTATGGAAGACAAAGTCAGTGTATGGAAGACAAAAGTCAGTGTACGGAAGACAAAGTCAGTGTATGGAAGACAAAAGTCAGTGTACGGAAGACAAAAGTCAGTGTATGGAAGACAAAAGTCAGTGTACGGAAGACAAAAGTCAGTGTACGGAAGACAAAGTCAGTGTATGGAAGACAAAAGTCAGTGTACGGAAGACAAAAGTCAGTGTACGGAAGACAAAAGTCAGTGTACGGAAGACAAAGTCAGTTTATGGAAGACAAAGTCAGTGTATGGAAGACAAAAGTCAGTGTATGGAAGACAAAAGTCAGTGTACGGAAGACAAAAGTCAGTGTACGGAAGACAAAGTCAGTGTATGGAAGACAAAGTCAGTGTATGGAAGACAAAAGTCAGTGTACGGAAGACAAAAGTCAGTGTATGGAAGACAAAGTCGGTGTATGGAAGACAAAGTCAGTGTATGGAAGGCAACGTCAGTGTATGAAAGACAAAAGTCAGTGTATGGAAGACAAAAGGCAGTGTACGGAAGGTGCTCCTGCAGCCCCGAAGAGATCCCACCCCAACCACGAGACTGCACACCAGGCTAACCATGATAGTGATCGTGGTGGGCTAATTGAACTCCCTTCGTCGAAACCTACCGGGGAGCCTAGTTGAACTGGGTGGCAGGGATCGTCTACAGGCCCGAAGAGAGCCCGCCCAAACCACGATAGGACTAGACACAAGGCTACATGTATATTCTCACATATTCGCACACACAGGGCTGTAAGTGTGTGGAACGACCTGCCACTTGTTGTGCAGTCCACAGAGAAGGGGCTGTACGAGCAACCTCCATGGAGGAGCTCTGCAGAGCTCCTCCATGGAGGTTGCTCGTACAGCCCTCAGCTCTACGGAGCTCCTCCATGGAGGTTGCTCGTACAGCCCTCGGCGATACCTCCGCAGAGCTCTGCGACAAGACAAGTCAATTCGATACCACCATGCAAAAAACTTCTCGTTTTCCATGTTCCTTTAATATTGGTGGCTTATTATAATTGGAGTCGGGTGTTTTTATACCTAGTTAATTCCTTTTTTCTAGTTTGTTTTCGTTTTCTCATTAGTTTACTTGCTTTCTAACCAGCAAGCAGGCCCCGCCAATTAAATACGTCCAGAGACCACCTCTGTGAACGTAGCTCTGCGACAAAACAAGTCAATTCAATGGTTGGCGTCACGAACTGAATAGCTCTATGGGGCCATGTGAAAAGGGCTCTGTGAAGGCCTTGGAATGGAACTTTGTGAACGTAACAAGCCAATTCGATCGTTGACGTTACCTAAATGCCTCCATGCTCTGAAGGAAGCTCGTGAACGAAGCTCTGTTGCCCAAACAGCCCACAGCTCTGCAGCGGTCCTTCGCAGAGCTGCTCGGACAGCCCTCCGCTATACCTAATACGTATGGGAGAGCTCTGCGACAAAACAAGTCAATACGGTGGTTGGCGTCACTAGGCAAAACAAATACGTTTCTTCTTCTTCTCGACTTCCATGATCCTTATTGTTGGATTATTATAATTGGAGTCGGATGTTTTTTTACCTACGTTTTCTTGTTTGTTTTCTCATTCCTAGTTTACTTGCTTATAATACTTAACAGGCAAGCAGGCCCCGCCAGTTCAATACGCCCAGAGACCACCTCTGTGAACGTAGCTCTGTGAACATAACAAGTCAATTCGATGGTTGGCGTCACAAACTGAATAGCTCTATGGGGCCATGTGAAAAGGGCTCTGTGAAGGCCGTGGGACGGAACTCTGTGAACGTAACAATCCAATCCGATGCTTGGCTTCACCAAAATAGCTCCATGCTCCGTGAAGGAAGCTCGTGAACGAAGCTCTGTTGCCCAAACAGCCCACAGCTCTGCAGAGGTTCATCCACAGAGCTGCTCGGACAGCCCTCCGCTATACCCAATACATATGGGAGAGCTCTGCGACAGAACAAGTCAATTCAATGGTTGGCGTCACTAACTGAATACTAGAGTAGCTCTATGGGGCCATGTGAAGAGGGCTCTGTGAAGGCCTTGGAATGGAACTTTGTGAACGTAACAAGCCAATTCGATCGTTGACGTTACTAAAATGCCTCCATGCTCTGAAGGAAGCTCGTGAACGAAGCTCTGTTGCCCAAACAGCCCACAGCTCTGCAGAGGTCCTTCGCAGAGCTGCTCGGATAGCCCTCCGGGAGAGCTCTGCGACAAAACAAGTCAATTCGATGGTTGGCGTTACCAACTGAATAGAGAGGGCAAAAGTCAATTCGCTGGTTGTCGCCCAAACTCCCCTGACGTGTTATCTCTCTATTCTGGCCAATTTCTACTCTTTCCAGCCACCTCAGAAGCCTGGTAGAGGCTAGTCATCTCTGCTTCCAACTCCGCGTGACAAGTAGATCTATCAACATAACACACGCGTACGCACGGTCATCGTACAAATAATTTCAGTGTGAGCGTGTGTGGTGTGAGTTAGCACACAAGTAAACAGTAAGTGTTTTGCGGCTCCGCGATTGTCCGCGCAATGTAAATGTATACATGTGGTTCGCGTCACTTCAAGACATACAGTGGAGAAGCTCTTCAGAGCTCCATAGAGCTGTTCAGAGACAGGCGTTCAAAAAAAATCCTTGTTCCTAATTGTTAGCGTTACAGTTGTATGCAGAGCTCAAAGATTTGAAAGCAAAACTCAACCGTGACGACAACCAGCGAATTGACTTGTTTTGTCGCGGAGCTCCCTATGCTTTGTAACCGACGGAGGTAGGGCTGAGCGAGCAGCTCTGCGAACTCTGCGAAGTCTTCTGTGTTTGGGAGAGCCCCTTGTTCGTTATAAAGCCTAGTAGTCACATTGAATTGGCTTAAAAGCTTTATACAAAACTGAACCTGTGACGCCAGCCATCGAATTGGCTTGTTTTGAACGCAGAGCTCAAAGATTTGAAAGCAAAACTTAACCGTGACGACAACCAGCGAATTGACTTGTTTTGTCGCGGAGCTCTCTATGCTTTATAACCGACGGAGGTAGGGCTGAGCGAGCAGCTCTGCGAACTCTGCGAAGTCTTGTTTGTTTGGGAGAGCCCTTGCTACGTTACAAAGCCTAGTAGTCACATTAAACTGGCTTAAAAGCTCTATACAAAACTTAACATTTGACGCCAGCCATCGAATTGGCTTGATTTGAACGCAGAGCTCAAAGATTTGAAAGCAAAACTCAACCGTGAGACTGACGACAACCAGCAAATTAACTTGTTTTGTCGCGGAGCTCTGCGGGGGTATCACTGAGGGCTGTACGAGCAACCTCCATGGAGGAGCTCTGCAGAGCTGAGGGCTGTACGAGCAACCTCCATGGAGGAGCTCTGCAGAGCTCCTCCATGGAGGTTGCTCGTGCAGCCCCTATTGAGTCCACACAGTCCTTGAGGTCGTTTAAGAAGGGTGTCTATGAGCATTTCCAGCAGTAGTACTTGTGCACAGGATTGTTGTTTTTAATTAATTGTAAATTTGTAAATGTTGTAGGTGATATGTTGTTGTTGTGCAATGTATTGTATAGTTTTGTACTATATGTGTGAATGCCAGGAAGACTAGCGGTGGACCCGGTTGGGCCCACCGCTAATGGTTATTCAAATAAAGTTTCAAAGTTTCTTATTAAATGTATTGATAGAACTATTAAGAAAACAAGGCAATCAGAAATATAATGTAGTTTGTTTGTTTGTTTGCTTGTTTCTTTTTTTAACCATTCTTTATTCATGAGAAGCTTAACTCGGCCTGTAGGCCGCTTTCATTGAGGTCATGAGGGAAGAGGTAGTGCACCTTTTGGGAAGATAGCCCCAGGAAAGCACACAGAGATAGCCGTAGATTCACAGAGAAGCCGGTGTTACAAAAGATCAACAAATGACCCTGGCTAATTCATCTGCCGGGGGACTAGCTGATTATAACAGTCTGAGGTCATCTTTTAATTACAGTAAATGGTGCGGAATGACAGCAGCTCCTGACCTTTGTACTTCAGCCCCATTAATAATCATTATATGTCAGTTATCACTTATCACTGTCATTATATCACTGTACAGCCTCGGGCTGTAGGGAGAGTAGCCAGCACTTAATAATCTCCAAGCAGATGTTAGAGATAAGGCTTGTTTTGCATGTACTTTTGCCATTTTTCTTATTCACTAGTTGCACGCCTGAACTACAATGTTACAAATGAATACAAGTTTCTGGTGTACTTACTGAGAGACTACCAAACTGGCAACTGCTGCAAAACCTCAAGCAAAGAAAACCAGAGACAAGTACTAGTTTTAAGCATACTTGTACTTGGGTGTGCTTGGAGATGATACAAATGAAATGCATAAGTTTGGCATTAAACGGGCTAATGATGTGAAATAATAGTCCACAGGATGGTTCACTGTGTTTTTTTTGTATTCCAATGCTTTTAGCTCCAACTAAAGGAAAGATGCTCATAGATGTGTATTTTGAAAGCATATGAGTAAAATTTTAACACGTATAACGTTGAACATAAGATTTACGTAGCTACACATTGTGTTGTCCAAATTTTACGGGAGCATAAAAGCCAAATATTTACATTTCACCTCCTATACGTGGGAGGGAAATATACTGTGTTTTCTGTTTTTTGTTGGATTTCCAAAATGGGTCACGAAATTCCTTTGTTTGTTTGTTTGTTTGTTTGAGCCTTTATCAATCAAAGACTTCAATCGGCCTGCGTGGCCGCTTTTCATTGAGGTCATGAGGGAAGAGATCAGGGCCATACAAAATATAACAAGATACAGGTTACATGATTGAAATCCTAGATTTTAGCTTTTATAGAATATAGCTTTTGGGACAGCATGACTTTGTATGACGTGAGTCCTCAGCCATGCATACAACATTACCCTGTCATCCTGAAATAAGTAAGGACAAGAAAACTTGGTTGCAAGTTTTATTCTAAGTTTTCATAAATGTCGATGACAAGATGTTGCGATTTCGGATGTTAGAAATAAAAGATGACATGGTTTTGATGAATAACAATGACAGCAACGGTATTATATTTCTAACACATTGCTTGTTGCTCATCATTTGTTTCAAGATAATAGCAGAATATGAAACTGCAGGACAGTATGTCAAGTGTTTATAACAAGTTACCAGCCGGTCACCAGTTTACTTACAATTTGGTTAGCCTGTACATTGCTGGCTTAGTAATAAGGCTAACCTTATGATCCATGTGCCTCTATATCGACATGGGTCTTGTTGTAAAGAAGACACAAGTTCAGGAATTTCTGACATACATGATGTTGCTGTTTTACAGTATGGTATGACCAGGTAGCCATGTACATGTAGTGATGTTTAAAAATCAATGGTGTTTTTAAATACTGCATTTAAAGCAGGCGATTTAAAGGCATCCAATGCAATTTCAGGGTGGCAAAACTGGATTTTCAAATTCAATTTTCCATTCATTTTTTAAATGTAGTAAATTAAATCAACTGTATACCATAGCATACTGATACCTGTGAAGCAAAAATGTGATGTCACTGACGGAAAACGGTTGTTTATTTCGTATTGTAGGCTGGTTCTAGCTATTTGGTGGGACCAAAAATAAAAGGATTCCTCACGTAGCTTGTTTTTGGGCTATTTCAAACGCTTCAAGTATGAAATGATGACGAAAATGTGCTAAGATATGGCAGTAAATGTCAATATCAGACAGATTTTCTCATCCAAAACATTTGCTTTGTTTTGCCGCCCTGAAATTGTATTGGATGCCTTTAAGGGTGTTGTAATTGAAACATGTACCAGTTCTCTCTTTTTCTCTTATCGTGAAGCAGTAACAAATTCCACAGTTAGGTCTGACATTCAAAGTAACTTAGATCACTGGTCAGTTTAAATTTGGGAGGTCGGTTTCTGGATTTCAATAATTGCTCAAATTAGATTACTTGCTTCTTCAATTGTACTGAAAAGTTTTGTATATGGGTTAAAAGAGATCGAATCAGATTGTGTGCTGAATTTGTCTGTTTGAGGGATTTTGACTTTAAAGATGATGATATTTTCCCAAATTGTTAAAGGATCAGTGGGTAAGAATGTTTTGCCGTTAATAACAAACTCTCCTAATCACAGTATTTATTGACGTCTTGAATTGAATGTTGTGCTGAGTACATTTAGATAGAATAATGCAAACTCAATGTTACACAAAGTCGTCTTTTTTAGTAACTCTTACAATGGAATGTTGTATAATTAGATCACATCAATTCAAGTAGTTGTTTCTTGGAGCTAATTTTTTCGATTTTTTTGTTGTTAAGAAGGCCACATTCAAGTGAAAATTGTCTTTTTTCAGTTATTGGTTCACGTATAAGTTCTGTTTTTGCCTTAGGAGAGTTTGTATTAACTTTGCACTTGCAACCGTTATAAAAATCAGGGCTGAAAGTCACATTGCATGAAAAGTTGGATTCGTCAATGGCCATAAATGCCAGTAAAGTCGTTTGATTTGTAAACAGCATCAGACTTTACAATGGTAGTAAATAAAAGTCAATTCCGGTAATTTCATTTACTACCATAGTTAAGTCCAAAATTACTTGACTTTTATCTACTACCATTGTAAAGTCCGGTTCTGTTTACAAAGTAAATATTACCCGACTTTACTGGCATTTACTGTCATTAGTAAATCCAACTTTTCGTGCAGTGTACAGCTTAATACACCAGTCGTATAAACACCAATACCTTTAGAAATAGGTTTGAGTTGTCTTTCAGACACTATCAAATTTCACGTACCAAATTTTCAATCGACTCTTTGGCCCTCCATAGATATTTTGTGCTGTATGCAGAATACCCGACAAAGTCGGAATACTCAGTTGAAAATTTGGGGTACCTTGGTAGACTGTGATTGTGTTTGGAAGACATGTCCCGAACCTTTACCATATTATGAAGACCAACAATGCATGTATTTAATGGTATGAGCATCACCTCACCAGAAACATCAGGAATCATTATTCTAATATAGTTTCTCTCTAAAAGATTTGAAGAGATTTAAGAATTTTAAATGTAGTAAGAAATGAAGACTTGAATATAGAAAAGGAAAGTAAGACATATCTTGAGCACCTTCTCCAAAGATACTGTAAAGTGAAAGAAAGAAGGAAGGAAGGAAAGAACAATGAAGGAAGGAAAGAAAGAAAGTGAAAGAAAGAAAGAAAGAAAGGAAGAAAGAAAAAAGAAAAAGAAAGACGTACTTTTACCCACCTTAAAAGTGCACCAGCACACGTAAACATGCAGCACCAATAACACCCGTCTATTCTATCTTTGATAGGTTAAACAATGAAGCCCAACGTCCATAGCCTGGGTACCATCCTCCGTAGTTTTTGCTGCTCCCAAAGGTCGCTAGCCACCACATCCGTGGTGGCTAGCGACCTTTGAGAGCGGCAAAAACTACGGAGGATGGTACCCAGGCTACAACGTCCAGGCTTTCTCATCAGCAACTTTGAAGGAACCAAGTTTTTTTTCAATTCATAGTGTTTTGGTTAAAAACTATCTTGGATCAGGTGTCATTTCAACTATGACACATAAAATCAGTTTTAGAAAATTGTTGCTCCTCATTGCTAGTTTTGGTTGGACTTCATTGTTCAATCAGTCTGATTAAAAAACATTTAATTAGTAGATTTAGTTATTCAAATTAGCCAATAAACAATTTCGTAGGGCATTTTTCATTTGTTATCATGTAATAACCGTTTGATAAGTTTGATCCATCCACCAAGTGATTCCTCTAGGTGTTCTGATGTGATGCCAAAAAAGGCCCAAGAAGGTTTCTGTCTTCAGCTAAAACTTTAACAGTGGGTACTGGGCCTGAACACTTCAATGGGGCATTTTTTAAAAGAATGTTTGAAAAACCTATCTGCTACCAAATCTACAAAGGGCGGATTATGTCTAAAACAATTCTCGAAAACACCTCCATGTATCCGCTCCCTAGCCTGGGTGACATCCTGTTTGCATGTACACCAGGGTTCTCATACTCGCTCTATAGATTTCGCAGCAAATCGGATGGCACCCAGGCTAATCTGGGGTTTGCGGAAAAGGTGGGGTGGTTTAGCCTGGGAAACCAGTCCACCTTTACCCGCTCCGCTCTACGAATTGTACCAGCATAATTGCTTAGCATGCTAGCGGGTGGCAATAAGAGAAATACGAATGCTACAGTGATGGAGCCTCTCAAACACAATCAAGACCTGTAACTTAACCCCACCGATGATATTGAATATTATATAACTATTTTGTATCATGCTTCCCCTCTGTTGAGGATCACTGCACGAAAAGTTGGATTTACTGGTAGTATATGCCAGTAAAGTCGGGTAATGTTTACTTGATAAGTACCGGACTTGATAATGGTAGTAAATAAAAGTCAAGCCTGGTAATTTTAATTTACTACCATTGTCAAGTCCGGTACCGTTTCCAAAGTAAACATTACCCGGCTTTACCGGCATATACTAACATTGGTAAATCCAACTTTTCGTGCAGTGTACGTCCGGATGACTATCATGTGAAAGCACCATGGGAATGGAACCATTTAACATTTTGCACTACACAACGTTTAAAACGGGCCTTATAGCGGTTAAAGTCACACCCTACCCTGCCACACCTCTTGCTAGTCTTCGACAGCAGTTGATTTGCCTCCTACACGAGGAGTTTTGCTGAGCCGACACTTGCAAGATGCCTCTTCACGTGGGCACAGTCGTAGTAGCCCGGGTAAGCCTTCCATTCCTTACCGTGGAACCTTCCAGCTTCGTATATACCCCATTCTTGAACTGAGAAGGAAGACAACGATACATGTAGCCTTAAAGCTGCATTATATAACATTAGTAAATTAACAAAAGTAAATTTTCTGCTCAAGTTGAATCAACCCTACCCCATTGCAAATACGTGCCATTCAGGAAGTGGAGATGCAAAAATATGACGCATTACGAGTCAGCCATGTTTGTTTACATTCTGGTAGTTTATGCTGGTACAGCACCAACCATAAATGTCAGAAATGTGAAATAATTACAGAAATATGTTGAAAAGTGGAAGAAAATAACAACCGCGCAAAGTTTTTTCAATCAAAATATTTCAATTTCTTGGTGCAAAAATGTTACATAATGCCCCTTTAAGTTTAATGACCGAAGCAAGAAATGTCAAATAATTGAACGACCTTTAAAACTCCAGTTGTGGGAGGAGCTAAGATAAGTAAAGTCTTGGGTTTTTTTGCATCCTTTTACATGTAGATTTTGACCTCATACAAAGACATTATTAAAGAGTTAAACACTGACAGATTACAGTATTTACCAATAGTAGTAAATTCCAGTAAAGCCGGGTAATGTTTGTAAACAATACCGGACCTTGCAATTGTAATAAATAAAAGTGAAGTCTGGTTATTGTAGCAAATGAAGTTACCCGACTTGACTTTTATGTACTACCATTGCCAAGTCCGGTACGGTTTACAAAGTAAACAGTACCTGGCTTTACTGGCATTTATTACTCTTGGTAAATCTAACTTTCCGTGAAGTTATTTAAAACATACCTCGGCAGATACTGTTAGCAAGCTTTTGAATCTGCCCCGCTAACTCGTCGAAGTTGTTCAGCGGAAAAATCCTGCTGGGATCTTGGGTGATCTCTCCCAGGTTGTATGGTGCTACTCCAACGCCAACTGCAAACACGATGAAACCTTCTTGTTGAAGGGCTTTGGCAGGGGTTGCAACATCGTCAAAGGATTGTCCGTCAGTCACTACAACCACAACCTGTAACCACAAAACAGTTCGGACAACTTTAAAGAAAAGTCCATTGGCATAAACAGTTAATTACTTAATAGTTTTCAATTGTTATTATTTTGTTTGCTTACTCAAATGTTGATTCAGGTGTATGCATTCGTATTTAATTTATCGTTTTTGTTATTTGCTTGTTTTCGTTTAGTTGTGGGGAAGGCATCTGATAGACAACTGTCTGGTTAGCGTTGTTGACAAGGAGAAGGACGAATGAATAAAATGGTATAAAAGGGCCCAACTCACCCGCTTAGCAGGTGGCTGTCTCCAATCCATCTGAGTACGGACATACTCCAGGGCTTTACCGAGCAACGTGTCGCCCTCTTGATACTTCACATTGTTGATGGCCGTTTCCACAGAGCTTTTGTCGGTATGGGCTGCCAGCTTAAACTCCAAACTGTGGGCAAAGATTGGCACAAATGACTGGTCACTGAAAGACATTGAACACATTAATGTAAAGCCCATGTCACGCATTCACGATTCCCCCGAATTTGTTCCAGAGCACCAGTCTATCAGGTTCGGCTGACGTTCGGGAGCAGTCTGACCAGATTTAGGCCACGCCTACCTTTTTATACGAATCAAAAGAAATTTGAGTTAAATTTGTGTCAAATCTAACCCCCGAACACGCCCCGAACACTGCTGACTTACAGCCTAATACCAGCCAACCATGGTCGAACCGCATTGAACTCCTTGCTGCTACTTACGTCACATAGTCAGAGAACTGGATCATGCCGATCCTGGTTGCCGTTGGGCCGATGTCCTGATCCCCGGACACGTTAGCGGCGAACTGTTTCACCTTCACAAAGTTGGGATCAGTGATGCTGCTGGAGCCATCCAGCACCCAAACTACGTCCACCTGGGAGTGCTTTGTTCCAGTGCTCCCTGTACAAATGTAGGTGTTAAGTGGAATGTGTGTTAATCTTTTCAGTTTGTATGCGCTTGGATGATGGTACGTTTTTTAAAAGAAAACGTCAGATATGAATTGCATTACATGACAGTATATATCATCAGATATATCATTAATCAACTGTATAGGGTGCTATTAATAGTGTCTTATGATTACCTACATGAAAAATGGAAGTATTGTTTTTGGTGTATGCGTGTGTGTGTTTGTGTTTGTGTGTGTGTGTGTGTTTCCGCATGGCCCTTAGGTCAGGTTGTAATGGATATGGTTAGGTTTAGTCTGTCTGTCCCAGAGTGAGAAAGTCGTCAATCACGTCTACATTAGGTAGTGCTCGCTGTTTTCACAGGTGTTTTTCGTTACATGACCTGTGACAAATGACAGTGTTGTTTCCCTTGCACGATAAAGAAATACTTGTAGACACCACAGTGAATGAGAAGAGGACACAGTCACCATCACATAAGATCTAAATATTTCATGGAGGTCTGAGGTCTCCGAATTCTTGTTGTAACTGCAGTGCATTTTTATGCAATTTTGTTCAGTCTATTGATATTTGACAATCACCACAAGGCACCATTATATCTTCCAGAACGCCCGTACTTAGTAGAGTTACTAACACTGCATGAAAAGTTGGATTTACCAATGGCGATAAATGCCAGTAATGTCGGGTAATGTGTACTTTGTAAACAGTCCCGTACTTAACAATGGTAGTAAATAAAAGTCAAGTCCGGTAATTTCATTCACTACAGTTGTTAAGTCCCAAATTATATATAATTACTTGACTTTTATCTACTACCATTGTAAAGTCCGATACTGTTTACAAAGCAAACATTACCCGACTTTACTGGCACTCACTATCATTGGTAAATCCAACTTTTCGTGCGGTGTAAAAGAATCTACTCACCTGATCCAACGATCAGGGAGTTGCAGTCACTATCTTCGATGCTGTCGGTGGTCGCCGTGATGACCGAACATGAACCGCGATAGTAGTCGTCGTCAAAGAGCATCAGGCTACCGGGGGTGACCAAGCGGAGGGACCGGACTTGATCTGCATTGAAAAATAATTCCAGTAAGGCCACACTGATTTAATTTCATGGATGACATCCGCGCGCGCATTAATTTTCGCCTGTTCTCCAAAAACAAAAATCACCTCATCCGAGGCTCTAGCCTGGGTGCCATCCTCTGTAGTCCACGGTAGCTAGCGACATAACAACAGGGAGCCGGTGGTAACTACGGAGGATGGCACCCAGGCTACCGAGGCTTCACGGAACTCCAGAGCTCAGTACAGTGCCGACTCATAAATGCTGCAAAAAGCCAGCATGATCAGTTGCTGACAGTCACATATCAGTACTGGTGGTCTCAATTGTAAACTTCAAGTCATTTGCCTTTAATGTCAGGGCATAGGAGCAAGAATATAAAATTTGTTGTCTGAAAATAGCAAAATTCCTAAAATAAATCATTCAGAAGTAATGCCTAAAGTGTTTATGAAGTCCTGTGGGCGTATGTCCTAGGCAACCCACAATACCAAATTGCGTGTGGTGGATATAGAGTAAAATACAACACTATATTTCAATCCCATAGCTGTGGTATGGGCTATGGTGCTATAATGAGAGGCTTACCATTCCATTCGTCAGCCATGTTTAGAGCCTGCACCATCTTTTTGATCTCTGCTTTGTCCTTGTACCCGCGGGGCGTCAGCAGAAATGACGCTCCCATGAAGTTGTTATCAGTGTACACGATCCACGTTCCCTTATCCACCCAGATGGAGTTAACGCTGCTTTGTCCCGAGGGCACTTCCGCAACTAATGATGAAGGAAAAGAAGGACATGGTCATTCCTGTCTTTATGCACACTTTAAAGCATGCGTAAAGGTACACGCATGGGAAGAAACGGAATCTTTACGCATAATTTAAGTTGTGCGGATTTTGTGCAGTGTCTATTGGTTTTTCATATGATTTAAGATTCTAAGCATCATCTATAATATTTAGCAGCATAAGATATAAATTCCGATTAAATTTAGAGTACTGATTTTTTTTCCATTTTTAAAAATTTTGCTACTGCATAGGATTTTTTTACTCTGATTGCTTTATTAAAGGATTATGGACGGAGTTCAGGGCAACAATGACTACCTAACCGTATTGTGAAAGGTCATAAGGCATTTACTAATATTTTACTGTGCAAGAATTACACTTAGAGAGAACAAAAAACTGTTTGTAACAAATTAAAAAAAAATGGAAATTTTGTATGCATCATGCAAATGTTACCTTCAAACTTGTCACCAGTAGCCTTGACGTCATAGGCATTGCCACGGTAATCTTCTTCGTCGTAAAACGAGATGGCAGCCATCTTCCTGAAACAAAGAGTGATAATTAGGCTCCACGTGTATTGATAAATTAAAGAGACAGAGAGTGTATAATCAGACGGCTGGTAACACATACCGTCTGTGCCTGCCCCGCTACAATCGCAATTTAGTCAGTGTCACAAAACAAAAATTTGTGTCTACAATGCATGTGTCCTTTCCACAGTGATGTATGGTTCAGAAACATGGAAACTAACTTCAAACCAGAAAAAGAAACTGGATGTGGCAGACCAGAGATGGCTACGTGCAAATTACTAAGGATAAACTGGACACAACATGTACTAAGCAATGAGCAAGTAAGGCTCTCAGGACCAGCCAACCCAAACTCTCAACTATGGTACAAAGAGCCAGAATGGGTTGACTGGGTCATATGGCAAGAATGTCCAGGCAAAGGCTTCCCTGGCATACAGCAGGGAAAAGGAAGAGGGGAGGGCAAGCTATGACGTGGAAAACGACAATCGAGCGGGACCTTGCAGAGATGGGTTGCGGATGGGAGGGGGTGCAACGGGTAGCAGCAGATAAAGGACTATGGAGGACACTGACGGCCCGCCTCAGTGCAAAGCACTAAAATGCGGTGACCATGATGATGATGATGATGATGATAAATTTAGTCAGCCGAGTTATTTTCAAGGTCAGAAGGAAACAAGAGTTCCACGATCTCATACCTTCGCCAAATGATGTTAACCGTTCCGACTGACGAAATGATACATTGTTCTCATTGATTATGAAAATAAGATCCTCATTTCATTTCCATCATGGACTATATCAGTTGATCAAATTCTCCACCCGATGACAGCCTTATCTTAACCAAAAAGACTATTCTAGCATTTCCTCATAAATTATGCAAATGAGGTCATGATTTAAATAAATTATGTTTATTGATGTTCACCTTCACTTAACTTCCAAATGCGGCAAATATGAAATTCCTGGCAGTTACCACTATGAAATTATAGCAATTTCCCATCAATTATGCAAATTAGGTCTTCATTTACATAATCTTTATCTTCAGGTGATCCTCTAGTTCTCACACAAGTGTCACAAGTGTTCCATAGTCCTATTATGGAACACGGCAGATTTATAGAATGCCCTCATTAATTATGCAAATTAGCTCCTGATTTGCATAATTGTCATCTAATTATGTCAAGCATCACTTAAGCTGCGTACGTACTAAAAATCACGACAATCCGTCAGCTGGTCCTTGAGTTATTCTCCCTCAAAGGTTTTTAAACAAGCTGCCCTGCAGTTTCAGAACAAGCTGCTAGGGGGCCCAAACTCATATCACTTCTTCCCTAGCCCAAGAACTATTTACCATCCAAACCTTCGTGACCTTAGCGTGTCCAGATCATGAGATATCAAAACCAGAAGTTCTGCTGCAGTACCAAGGAAAGCCACCAGGGGGCCCAAAATCTCAACATTTCTAGGTCTCATCAAGACCTACCCACCTACCAAGTTTCATGACAATCCACCCATAGCTTCTTGAGTTATGCTGACAGACAAACAAACAAACAAACAAACAAACAAACAAACAAACGGACAAACAGTACTGAAAACATAACCTTCTTAGCGAAGAAGGTTATGGTTTCATTTGGTGTTTTACATGCACACATACGCACGCACGCACACATGCACACACACACACACACAACCTCCCCCCCACACATACACACACACACACACACACACACACACACACACACACACACACACACAAACACACACACACACACACACACACACACACACACACACACACACACACACACACACACACACACACAGTGTCACACACAGTGTCACACACACACACACACACACACACACACGCCACGGCCCTGCGGTACCCCGCGCTCCTACCGACGCGGCTCGCACAAATGCACGACGAAGGACGCGCCACCGCCCGACGCGCCTGACTTATGCCTGTGGCGATTTCGTGTCATATGTTACATAAAAACATCCGCCTACG
This sequence comes from Branchiostoma floridae x Branchiostoma japonicum, assembly GCA_013266295.2. Taxonomy (NCBI): domain Eukaryota; kingdom Metazoa; phylum Chordata; class Leptocardii; order Amphioxiformes; family Branchiostomatidae; genus Branchiostoma; species Branchiostoma floridae x Branchiostoma japonicum. The sequence continues at coordinate 18,005,721 of CM023830.1, read as the reverse complement.
TAGGACAGGCGAGGCACAACCGTCGCTGGAGATATACCACAGACAGAGAGGTTTCAGTCGGGACGACGATTTCTGTCGTTGACAGTAAAGCTAAACTCTTCAAGAGGAAGCCGCCAAACTGTCCTTGAAATTTGTCAGACGGGGGGGGGGGGGCAGTAATTTTAGTTTCAACAACAAAGATCCCAGGTTTTTGTGTTGAATTACACATGCTTTCTAACATGCTTTTCATGTAGTTTTATGTAATTTCTATCATTAAAGATTGATAATTTATGCTAATTTGATGCAAGATATCGCACCATATCAATAGCACTGGAGTAACCAGGTTATTTTCCCTACAATTTCATCCGGATGAACAAATATGAAGTAGGGAATCCCTACTTCATATTTGTTCATAAAACGTTCATATGAACGTCTTTAGTCCATTTGCATTGTATGCTTTAGGCTCTATGTTAAAAAAATGCAAGCTGTTAAAGCTGTTAAAACAAGCTGGATATTTACTTATCTATTTCATCACAAGGCGGCTAGGTTGCCCCTTCAACTTTCAAGAGCTGATGTCCGAGAGGGAACAGCATATACAGGACATGTTACATTCAGTCAGGAGACAAAAGTGGACAACATTCAGTGGAAACGAATAAAATCGTCAAAAAATACGTCAAGACAGAGTCTTTGTCCATTACTCAAAGTCCTAGCCATTCCAAGGTCAAAAATTGGAGTGGAGGTCAGAGGTCAAGAAATTACTTGAGGCCTGTATTTCAAGGCTATTTAACCCTCCCAGTGTCATGGGCCAATTTTACAGTCTAGTTCTAATAGTCCCTGACACTTGGAGGGTTAAACCGTGACAGGGTTGATACATGCCTTATGTCAGCTGGTAGTGTGTTGTAGCAGGTTGTGCCTTTGAATGCGAATGTACGGTGCCGAATGTGACACTGTTATCACTTTCGGGGAACGGACACTGAGCGACCCTGACTTCACAGACGATTTTGCCGCACTGGTCTACACTTTAGCAGTTGTGAAAATCTACAGAATTTAACGGAAAAGCTGGCGACTAGTGTGTGTGTGTGTAGTGTGTGTGTGTGTGTGTGGGGGGGGGGTATTGGCCTCAGAGTAAGCAGCGAAAAGATCAAAGCCGTGACAAACATTCCAAATGCGATTCCTTCAACACTTGAAAACGAAGAAATGGAATATGTTGGCAACTACCTATATATATGGCTATATCTAGGTAGCACCAGCACTGTAGAATAGGACTGAAAAGGACTGAAAAGGACAACAATATACAGCTTGGTAAAGTACCCAGTAACATACGGTGGCAAATCTTACAAAAGAAATCAGTATATCTGGACTACTAAAAAAAAAACAATCCATTGTGCTACCTACGTATACAGCCATTTATGGCAGCGAAACCTGGAAAAGTAAAGCAGAAACCATGCCAATACATGTACTTGACACTTTTCAACGGAATGCTTTCGAACAATTCTGGACATATCATGGCACAACGACGTCACAAACGAAGATATGCGATGAACTTTAAAGACTTCAGTTCATGGTTCACGTATGAAGGAGGGAAGACCACAGAACAACAACGAACAATACTGACTTGAAGCCAACAGAAAAACAATCTAGTGGAGACCTAAGACTACACTTAGAGGCACAGTACCTGACGAGAAAAACTGGGATTCCAAACAATGTGAGAATAAAAGTAGCGGCACAAAACAGAAAACTCTGGAGGAATTCTGTTTGCCGACAGATACAGCATGTTAATTGAAGCCCCTGTCACACATTCACACTGACCTTCCCCCGAATTTGTTCCCGAACACCAGCCGACCAGGTTCGCCTGACGTTTGGGAGCAATCTGACCAGATTTAGGCCACGCCTACCTTTCTATACGAATCGAGATGAGTTTGAGTTAAAATTTGAGTCAAAATTGACCGCCGAACACACCACGAACACACCGAACCTCCCGACCAAACCACGAATGTTTGAAACATTTTGAAACACACGGCTGGTGCAGCCGAACAGTAGCCGAATTCGCCGAACACCAGCCGACCCAGCCAACTTTGTACCGACCTACTCCTAACCATGGTTGAGGGCGTTCGGGAGGCCAAATTCGTGAATGTGTGACAGGAGCTTTAGTTGTGGGAGAATCTCGTACGTACTTACTTGTGATGTACGGTTAGTTGGTTTGGCGGTGAGAGATCGGGGGACCGGTGGAGGTGCTGGCTCACTAAGTCGCGTGTAGATCAGCTCTCTTCGTCGAAGTGGGCACAGGCGGAGCTATTCGAGGGGTATATAGTGTGTGTCACTAAGATAATTGTTCGTTTGTCATTGAGACTCTTTTTGTGTCGCATGCGTGTCTTGAAATCTTTAGTCATGGCCGAGTGAAGCTTTTGAGTGGCAATTCATGATAATGATCAATCACGGTTGGTTGGATGGGAAAAAGGGAACACCTTTAATTATGTGATACAATATAGATATACCTTAAACCATATAATGAGAACTTCGAAGAAAACCAATTCACCACACAGCCGAATATGGCCTCCCGAACACTGCCGAGCTCCCCCCAACCATGGTTAGGAGAAGGTCGGCGCAAAGTCGGCCGGTGTTCGGCGAGGTCGGCTACTATTCGGCTACGCCAGCCGAATGTTTCAAAATGTTATAACGCAGTCGGGGGTTGGTCGGGAGGTTCGACCATGCTTGGCTGGTATTCGGCAGTCAGTCAGCAGAACACCAGCCAACCATTAGGGAGTAAGTCAGCAGAGGTCGGGGCGTATTCGGGGGTATAATTTGACTCAAATTTAACTCAAATTCGTTTTGATTCGTAGAGAAAGATAGACGTGGCCTAAATCTGGTCAGACAGCTCTCGAACGCCAGCTGAACCACGTTAAGAACCCAGCACACTTATCTAAAAGAGTAGGGGTCCTTCCCTGTATGAGTGGTTCAAACTTTACAGCCCGGTCTAACGCAGCTTGTACTTACTGTACAAAACTGGTGTGTTACGCCTAAAGGCAGTTTACCGGTTATGCGAATTCGAAACAAACAAACAAACAAACAAACATTTCACATTATACTAAAATCAAGTCCTCTCTACTTCCCCAAACCATGGAGCTTGAAACTATCTAAAAATTTGAAGAGCCTACAAATTGGAGCCTACACATGCATCAGAAAAAGCGCGGTTAAGAACCAAGAATTTAGAGTACAAGGCCACTGTACTTATCTATACTGTATTTATCTGAAATTATCGCTAGGGGGCGGCGAGAACAAACAGAACATTGAGATCACCACCATCTGACCAAATCACCATCGGAATGTTCTTCAAAAATTATGGAAAATATAAATACCATTGCAAAATATGACACTCGATCGCGTGCACATGAAATAATCTGTAACTGGGCATTTGTTGAAATATTTTGTGTGTTTTAAAAGACCTCGTAATTACCTGCCTTGTGTGCACTAGGGGTCATAGAAAGATATTCGGAATGTTTGCCGTACAAAGGACCAGATTATTTGAATGGTCACTGCCTTTGGCACACAGGAAGGCTATAATTATATAATTACGCGTCTTCGTTCTGTACATCAATTTACCTGCAATTTTCTACACTAGGGGTCATAGAAAAGTATTTGGTGTTGACCTCTGGAATGTCGCCACACATGTGTCAGATTGAACAATTTCGGATGAGAATAATTTTTCGATTTTTCAGAGACATGTGGGAATGTAGCCAGCAGTGACAAATACGCGACGAAACAAGTAACACCACTTTGGAAGGTTTGATATCCAAAATGCCTCACATAGATGTCAAGGGTCATGCCTGCTGTCAATCAGTGATGATCAATGCCGGCGGGGTAAACAAACTTAACAAACTATGGTTAATTGTCCTTCCCTGCAATGTGTAGCAGACAGGCGTCCTTTTCCCACCAGGATGAAATTGTCCTTCCCTGCAATGTGTAGCAGACAGGCGTCCTTTTCCCACCAGGATGAAATTGTCCTTCCCTGCAATGTGTAGCAGACAGGCGTCCTTTTCCCACCAGGATGAAATTGTCCTTCCCTGCAATGTGTAGCAGACAGGCGTCCTTTTCCCACCAGGATGAAATTGTCCTTCCCTGCAATGTGTAGCAGACAGGCGTACTTTTCCCACCAGGATGAAATTGTCCTTCCCTGCAATGTGTAGCAGACAGGCGTACTTTTTCCACTAGGATGGACTTGTCCTTCCCTGCAATGTGTAGCAGACAGGCGTCCTTGCCCTTTTCCCACCAGGATGAAATTGTCCTTCCCTGCAATGTGTAGCAGACAGGCGTACTTTTCCCACCAGGATGAAATTGTCCTTACCTGCAATGTGTAGCAGACAGGCGTACTTTTTCCACTAGGATGGAATTGTCCTTCCCTGCAATGTGCAGCAGACAGGCGTCCTTGCCCTTTTCCCACCAGGATGAAATTGTCCTTACCTGCAATGTGTAGCAGACAGGCGTCCTTTTCCCACCAGGATGAAATTGTCCTTCCCTGCAATGTGTAGCAGACAGGCGTACTTTTCCCACCAGGATGAAATTGTCCTTCCCTGCAATGTGTAGCAGACAGGCGTACTTTTCCCACCAGGATGAAATTGTCCTTCCCTGCAATGTGTAGCAGACAGGCGTACTTTTTCCACCAGGATGAAATTGTCCTTCCCTGCAATGTGTAGCTGACAGTTGTCCTTGCCCCCCTTCCCCTCCCCCCCCACTAGGATGGAATCGTCCGGATCGAGCCGAATAGACTGCCGACCGGCTTCGATCCAGTCAACTTTACCCCAGTGACAACACTCCCGATCCGGCTCAATCTGACTCAGAGCCGTAACAAGCTGAATCGAGCCGGATCAGGAGTGTTCTCACGGGGGTAAAGTTGACTGGATCGAAGCCGGTCGCCAGTTTATTCGGCTCGATCCTACCGTGGCCGACAGGTACAAAGTATTGTAACACTGTTGAAATATAACATCTAGGGATTCTTAGTATGTATATTAGGGTCCGAAAGTATTGAACGTTGTCTACAAGTCACTTGTCTACAAGATATTTGTCTACAAATAGGTGTTATTTCTGACCCTAGTAGAAATGGTAAGAATTCCTAGATGCTATACTTTAACAGTGTTACAATACGTTGTACTTGTCGGCCACGGTACGATCCGGACAATTTTATCCTAGTGGGAAAAGGGCCAAAGACAACACGTTCAGTACGTTCTACATCTAATAGCTATAACCTCATTTCGACATTCCCAGTATTTCAGCTTCTAAAACAAGAGTTCCATGATCCCATGTACAACTGAGGAATTGTAAACGTTTCTCATCGATTATTATTATTATTATCATAATAGGATATCATAGCAAATAAGATCCCCATTTACATGAATTATATCAGTTAATCATAATTTATTCTCCACCTAGTGACAGTCTTATCTTACCAAAGAAGACTATTCTATTCTAGCATGTCCTCAAATTATGCAAATAAGGTCCTGATTGGAATAATTTATGTTTAATGATGTTCACCTTCACTTAACGTCCAAATGCCGCAAGTATGACATTCCCGATAGTTACCACTATGGAGTTTTCTTCGTAATTATGCAAATTATGTATCATCTTTCTATCTATATTTGCCGATGTTCCTCTTGTTCTTAATCAAATATATCACAAGTTTGAATAGTTCTATCATGGAATGAAGCAGATTTATAGAATTTCCTCATTAATTATGCAGGTTAGATCCTGATTTACATAATTGTCATCTAGTTAAGCATCACTTCAGCACCTCCAACCCAAAAATCACAACGATAGGTTACCGGCTTCTTGAGTTATCCTCTATAAACCTGCAGTTACAGAACAAGCTACTAGGGGGCCCAAACTTTGACCACTTACTCCCAGTTCCAAGATTTTACCGAGAGAGGATAACTCAAGAACCAGTTGACAGATCGTCGACATTTTTGGTATGTATGTAGCTTAAGTGATGCATGGCATAATTAGATGACAATTAAGCAAATCAGTATCTAATTTGCATAATTAATGAGGAATTTCTATAAATCCGCTGTGTTCGATAATAGGGCTATGAAACACTTGTGACATATGTAATTGAGAACGACAGGAACATTGGCAGATATTGATTATGTAAATGAAGACCTAATTTGCATAATTAGTGGGAAATGGCTACAACTTTATAGTGGTAACTGCTGGGAATTTAATACTTGCCATATTTGGAAGTTCAGTGAAGGTGAACATCACTAAACATGTTTATTCAAATCAGGACCTCATTTGCATAATTTTTGAGGAAATGCTAGAATAGCCTTTTTTCTCAAGATAAGACTGTCATTGGGTGGAGAATATGATCAACTGATATGATTCATGCAAATGAGGCTCTTACTTGCATAATCACTGAGAAAAAAATGTATAGTTAGTTCGAACGGTTAACATGATTTGGCGAAGGTATGAGGTCGTGGAAGTCTTGTCTGTAAGTATAAGATTTACTTGAAACTGTCAGTAACACAGCATTAGAAACGGCTGGAAAGCCCCGGGTATTTTTAGCCAGTCCTTGACAAATAGCGGCATTGTTTACTGCTGACACCTGATGCCGCAGGTATTCACAATGACGTCAGAAGGTCATGGGTCATGGGGATTTCCACGTCGGGACTTACCAGTATTCCAACACTGAGCGTCTAACACGCCCGAAGGTTCGGTGGACAGCAGTGGGACCACTGGGCGACAAACTCAGGCGAAAATCTATCTGTTTGGTGTGTTTTATGCTTCTTTCTTTGGACTATTTTGCACCCGGCGTAGCGAGGATAAACAGTCTTCTACACCTGTTACAGTCCCAGTCGAACTACGCTCGAGACGCTTGACTAAATTACGTCACCATACCTGGTATTCCCCATGCTGACACTTCCGCATTACGTGACGACTGAAAGTGGTTTTTAGTTCTCGTAAGTGACTTGCGTTCTCTGTATCATTACCAGCCCGATCACCATGTCGAACATACTGCGTGTTGCGGGGACGCTTCTCCCTGCAGACGTGCAATGCCGGAGGTTTGTGACGGCTAACAGGTATGACCTGGCCGAGACGGGGTACGGCCGCGCCCTTCTGGCCGCCATGTCTGATATGGACAGGCAGCAGGAAGTGGAGGTACTGAAGAGCCTGGGAGACTTGAACGTGGAGAAAGGAAGACTCCACAAGGCTGAAGCTCCGCGGCACTTGGAGCGGGGTCTGAACCTGTACAGGGCCGCGCTGCTCCGGTGTGAGGACCCGGGAGAAGGCGAGTCTCTCCAACATATGCATAGGGTCAAACTCGCCGAGAAACTCAGACAGAGAGCACCCATAGCTGGACAAATCAGGAACACAAGCATTTATTCTGTCGTGAGGACGGCAGAAATCTTTCAAGATTGGGATAAGAAATCGGCTAACAGTGGCCATATGGACTCCATCTTAGAGGGCTACACTAAAATCCTTATAGAAGGAATAGTGGAGAGGAACAATCTTTTGGAAGTAGAGGCTATAAAAAGTCTCGGAGACGTGAACCTTAAGAGAGGAAGAGACTTAAAGGATCCCAGGCACTTGACTAAGGCTACAGCCCTGTATAGCACAGCCCTGGAGCGATGTGACGATCCACATGGGAAAACCGTCCTCACACATCGCTTACTGCACGCAGCAAAAATTAGGAAGGGCATACAGGAAGTCAAGAGACGGGTATGTGCTTGTCTTTCTAGTAGTACGTAAAACAAAATCTTGTGTTTTTGCATTGTTGCCAACATACCTCACCACTATAGTTGCCATGACACTCTCACTTTTTATGTTTTAAGGTTATGTTTTCCGTAACGTTTTTGGCGACGTCTCAGGGAGGAGCCAAATGGTACAGTATTGTGTGTGATTCGCAAGAATTCTAGGAATTGTACAGGCATTTTGTTCACAGGAATGGAATGTCTACAGGCATGTCTCTGACCTACATCTATGCCCACATTCCTGGAAACCTCTGGGACCCTGGGAAGACCTCTCTACCCCGGATGCCCTATTTTCTGTGACCCCGGGGCTTGTTCACTATACACTCAGGGGGAGTGCACTGTATCTGTATAGGTACCAAGTCTTCCTCAAAATCAAGAAATGATGGCAGGGCCGCAGTGCCATCCAAACAATAACCCTAACAGCAACCACCGTCGCCATGGCAATGTATGTTTTCATTGCCAGTCTTGTTATGTATATGTGTGTGTGGTTTATCACGATAACTGCGGACGTTTTGAATAGCTTGTTGTGAAACTTGGTGGGTAGGTCTTGATGAGCCCTTGAAATGATTAGATTTTGCCCCCTGGCCACTTTCCTTGGTACTGCACTGGAACTTCCAGTTTTGATACCTCGTGATCTGGACATGATAGGGTCACGAATTTTGCATGGTAGATAGCTCTTATATGTATTTGATGCCCTCTCTCTCTGACATATATATATATACGGTATTAGTATTAAGCAAAGAAAGAACCTTAGATTAGTAAAAAATAAAATTTTATATTGGAAGTGCCACGTGGTTTTATACCATTCTTCAAAACATTCTGGTCTCATTGCCCTTGTCAGTTTGCAATCAGCCCTCGGGTATGAACTTGCAATAAAGATTATTATCTTAAAATCGCAAAGTTAACATAGATAATACCTACTATATCTCTGGGCGATTGCTTTGCTTTACTTTATTACACTGATACTCGCCTCTACAATACAGTATATACATATAGGTGTGAGTTATCTGCCCTTTTCCTTTGTTATTGTCACCAATGACCTTCTGACTTGTAAGCTATAGGTGTCATGTTTGCTCAATTTACCGTTCGGTTATATATATTATGAATGAGCAGACAGCGTTGTACTCGTAATACAGTAGTGCTAGTTGTATGGTGGATGTTACATGTAAGACTACAGTTTTCACCACGATTTTATTGTAATGTAAGACATTGCCGTAAATCGCAAGCGAGCGCATCCAGGTACGTTGGGCCCTTCGCGTCCGGTGTTCCAGGGAATTCGCCCCCCCCCCCTCCGTGATTTCGCCCTCCCCGTGATCTGCCCCCCCCTCCACAAAATTAGGTGCTTAGCTCGCAAAGTCCAGTTTTAGCATGTTGCAAGTACACAAATTTTAAAATATTTCTAACCATAGTATTACGTTGTAATCGGTAAATAGTGTGAGAAGGGTCACTACCCTCTCTGTGTGGTAAGGTTTACTACAAAAACTACACCTGACTACGAACAATCCAGAACTTTCTCCTGTGACATACCTCTATAGTAGGCTCTCCATGGGATCCTCTTAAACTGATTGCAATGTCATTCAGCTACTCACCTCACTCACCTTACCAGTCCCATAGCTGTCATGTCACAACCGTCGGGGCAATGTGGCTTTCAACAAGAGTTGAACAAGTTCAAGAAGGTCATTCAGCTACGTGGGTCCGTAAATGATCACTGTCTTGTCCCGCTGTAGTAGCTGATGCGAACTTCCCGTGCGATTTCGTAATGTCCTACCAAGGAGGTTATAACCTTCTTGGTCCTACCTACATGAAACTTCCGCCTTTAATTTCTTGGGAATATAAAACTTTTCTTTTTTGAATTTCAATTGTATTCTTTCGTGTTATTTCGATTACAGAAGCGACAGGAACTGGGAAAATCCAGGAATCGGAAAGTCGATATATCTTCTAACACTACAAGTCAAGGAAACAAGTTCGTCATCAATAAAAGATCCAGAGGGGGGTGCGTATGTTTATTGACATATTGGATTCTACAACATACCTTTCTATGCCTGTCACTTTGTAAGATATTAGTGAATTTTTCCGAAGTATGTTAATAGAAATATGTATACTGATCACAGAATGGGTGTAGAAAAGACAAGCACCAGACAAACGCAGGAAGACTTACTTTCCTCAGAAATTTACTGTAAATTTCCTTCTTTCAGCAACATAAAAAATACGAAAAACTATCAATGCTAATATACAACATTTTCTTTTCAATTGTAGCTCAATATGTATGTATACGTGTTACCTATAAACATATAATCATCCCCTACTACAGTGTGTACACACACCAGCTGCAGGAGGGCTACAGGGCCCTGCAGACAGGGGACCTGGACACGGCAGAACGGAACTTTGCAGCTGCGCTCAAGGCCGTCCATGTCAAAGGTAATCTAACGTGTCTATAACGTTATCATGAGTGCAAAAAAATCTTCCTATTAAAGAATCATTCCTATCATCCCAATGTAAAGAGTTTGAATTCCTATTATCGTGTTTTAGAATATTGCCGCTCCCTTAAATCCAAAATAAGATTGAAGTTTCTAATTTGACATTGTTTTACTCAGATCCAAATACAGACCAATACCAGAAAGAAGTGAAGCCCCTGTGCAAGCTAAGCGATGTCTACCTGCGAAAAGGAATGCAGTCGAAAGACGGAAGTGACTTCACAAAGGCTGCAGCTCTTTGTAATTCAGCACTGGTCAGAGCAAGGACAGAAGACAGAGGGACCATCAAACAAACGATCCTACAAGTTAGCCAGTTATTTGTTGAGCACGTACTGGGGATCAAACAAGTAGTGAACAACAGTGATACAGAGAGACACAAATTGATACTGAAGAAGGATCGGGAGCATGTAGAAGAAGAAATGAAACAAATCGAACAGGAGATCGATCCTTACAAGCTTAATGACGATGATCCAAAGATAAGAGAAGTGGAGAAGCAGAGAGTGGAGGCGATCATAACATTGTCCCAAACAATTGTTGAACAGAGAAAAACGTTCATAGCTGGCCTTGTAGATGAATGTATGGAGGTAATGGGCCCCCCTCCCTGTAAGTACGCCATGATAGGCCTGGGTTCACAGGCCACAGGGTTAGTAACCCCGTACTCTGATCTGGAGTTCGCCATCCTGATAGAGGAGGAAACAGAGAGTAACGTCAAGTATTTCCGCAACCTCACTCATTATCTGCATCTCAAAGTGATCAATCTGGGAGAAACTATTCTCCCGGCCATGGCGATCAAGTGCCTCACTGACTTTTCCAAAGACCCACCGGACAGCTGGTTCTACGACTCTGTGACGCCGCGCGGGTTTGCGTTCGACGGGGCCATGCCACATGCATGCAAGACTCCACTGGGAAGGGGCAAAACAGCTGAACTTATCCACACACCAAGCGAGATGACCCAAATAATGCAAGAGGACCTGACATTGCACATAAAGAAAGGCTACCATCTCGGCAGCATATTGGGGAATGTGTGTTTGATCACAGGAGAGAAGGTCTTGGTCGATGTGTATTCCGCCTTGTGGACCCAGCATCTCGAAAGAAGCAAAGGGGCAATTTCTGCGTTACAGGCCTCGAGTATAATGGCCGAAGGTACAAATATACAAACATTTACATTCAAAGAACCACCATCTAGACTACTAGATGTGAAAAAAGAAATCTATCGTTTTTCGACCCTAGCAGTGTCGTGTTGGGCACTACTCTGTGGTATTCAACCCACCACAATATGGGAGACTATTCAGAACATGAGCATGAAAGGAGTAATCAACAGTGAGAACGCCCATCACTTGATGGTGCTGGTCAGCATCTCAGCAGAACTGAGGCTGCGAACTTACCTAAACAACCGTGGACAGGTGGAGAACATGTCAGCCTTATTGTCCATGCCGGTTAACAAAAATATGGGGGAAAAGTTGAGGAAAGTGTTTTACTTCTCCAATACAAAACAACTGATGAGGTACCATTATACAGCAATGCCATTAAAAGCCTTCATTCCAGAACTTATCAATATGCAAGTACACCCATCGACAGTGAGAGCTCCTGTTCTGTTTCACAATTCATCACTTCTACAAGCAACGGTATATAAAAGCCTATGTGATTACGAAAAGGTTAAGTCATGCATAGAACGGGCACTACAGAATAAGGTTTCTAAATGTGGTAGCGGAAAAGCTCATCCTGACATCGCCGACTTGCTTAATGAATTGGGTGCCGCCTGGAGGGACCTTGGTGATCACAGAAAGGCCGTCAGCTATCATGAACAGTCACTACAGATGAGGCGGAAAATCCATGGTGTGGACACTGCACGTCCTGATTTCGCCATGACACTTAACAACTTGGGTGCCGCCTGGAGTGACCTTGGTGATTACAGAAAGGCCGTCAGCTATTACGAACAGTCACTACAGATGATGCGGAGTATCCATAGTGTGGACACTGCACATCCTCGCATCGCCGGATTACTTAACAACTTGGGTGCTGCCTGGAGTGCCCTTGGTGATCACAGGAAGGCCATTAGCTATGACGAACAGTCACTACAGATGAGGCGGAAAATCCATGGTGTTGGCACTGCACATCCCGACATCGCCACGTCACTAAACAACTTGGGTGCCGCCTGGAGGGAACTTGGTGATCACAGAAAGGCCGTCAGCTATTGCAAACAGTCACTACAGATGAGGCGGAAAATCCATGGTGTGGACACTGCACATCCCGACATCGCCATGTCACTTAACAACTTGGGTGCTGCCTGGAGTGCCCTTGATGATTACAGAAAGGCCGTCAGCTATCATGAACAGTCACTACAGATGTGGTGTAAAATCCACGGTGAGGGTACTGCACATCCTGATATCGCCATGTCACTAAACAACTTGGGTGCCGCCTGGAGGGAACTTGGTGATCACAGAAAGGCCGTCAGCTATTGCAAACAGTCACTACAGATGAGGCGGAAAATCCATGGTGTGGACACTGCACATCCCGACATCGCCATGTCACTTAACAACTTGGGTGCTGCCTGGAGTGCCCTTGATGATTACAGAAAGGCCGTCAGCTATCATGAACAGTCACTACAGATGTGGTGTAAAATCCACGGTGAGGGTACCTCACATCCTGATATCGCCATGTCACTAAACAACTTGGGTGCCGCCTGGAGGGAACTTGGTGATCACAGAAAGGCTGTCAGCTATTACGAACAGTCACTACAGATGAGGCGGAAAATCCATGGTGTGGACACTGCACATCCTGACATCGCCACGTCACTTACCAACTTGGGTAACGCCTGGACTGACCTTGGTGATTACAGAAAGGCCGTCAGCCATTTCGAACAGGCGCTACAGATGAGGTGGAAAATCCATGGTGTCGACACTGCACATCCTGACATCGCCGCGTCACTTAACAACTTGGGTGCCGCTTGGTGTATGCTTGATGATTACAGAAAGGCCGTCAGCTATTTCAAACAGGCACTACAGATGTGGCGGGGTATCTACGGTGAGGATGACGAACATCCTGACGTTGCAAAGACACTTGAGGGGCTGAGTATGTCTTGTAGACTCCTTGGCGATCACCAAAAGAGCGCCGACTATCCAGAATAGTCACTACAAATATAGTCAGGAGAAAGTTCGCTAAATAAAACTGTAGTACCAACAACCTCTGTAACGTGCTTAATTGATAAATGCCTCGTGAGTAAATACATGAATTATGAAGTTGATGATGTTGCATCATATTTATACTGTGTGGAAATGACAAATATCACAACTCATTAAGTTACTGACAGTTCTTCTCATTCTACCAGAATAAGAAAAGAAACTTTTTACAGCCGTTTGCGTATCTAGTCTAGAGACCAAAATTGTATCCTCTGTAAAAATGACGTGTGTGTGCGTGCGCTTGTGTCTGTGTGTTTCTGTGTGTAGGTTTATGGCCTAGGTAAAGGGGATGCAAGTCTTTAGCGATCACCATTCGTTACGATCACATTACAGCATAGTCATTCACTCACATGACTACAGACACCCTCATTAGTCACTATATATTCAAAAGGGCCCACACACACTTAACCCTAAACAGTACACCTGGGGTCCGCGCGGACCCCAGCACTATATATTCTGTAATAGTTTTTTTGTTTCTAAAGATTTTTTTCTGAAATTTCAGGTAATTGTCACCCACAATGTTGTGCCTCAACACAGTGCAGAAAATTCCGTTTCCCCCATTTTTTAAAAATTTTGTATCTGATTTTCTGTTGGGGTCCGCGCGGACCCCAGCCGGCTCTCGATCGTAATAGATACACTGGCGTTCTTATACTTTACTTTTTTTCTTATACTTTACTTTATTTTCAGGCTTTTATGATAAGTGACACATGCTTTCTAACATTAATAACATTTTATATAATTTAATGTGATTTTTATTTTAATAATTTATGCTAATTTGATGACGTCATTGGTCAAAACCAAGATCCAAGATGGCGGATAATTAAATATGTATGACGTCATTGTATGACGTCACTGGTGTTGCTAAGGGCAACATAAGCTTTAGCAGACCTTATCATTTTATCATAAACACCTTTTGTTAAAGTTGCGTTGTATACCATTAAGTTTTAAGAGAATAACCTATTTATAACGGTTTTAGCCATTAAAATAATATGAATGACGTCATAATGACGTCATACTACGTCATAACGACATCAAAATTGTTGTATTGATTAATTTTCACTAGTACACCATCTTCTGAAACTTTGGTGGCCATACGATGTACCGTTCCCGAGTTCTGAGGGGGGCAATAAGCCCCCTCCCCCAGTCCCACGAACCTCCAAAGCTTTAAAAAACGGGTATTTCTTGATTCCTTCTTTTCTTCACCAAAAAATTGGAAAAGGTAAAAATGTATGATTTTTGTGCGTATTGTGGACTCAGAGGTTCACACATCGATTCAGCAAAACAATTGAGCTGGTAGCATACTGATAATTTCTAAAAATTAGCAAAAAATTGTTTTGGGGTCCGTGCGGACCCCAGGTGGACAGATTAATCAGTCCGGAAAGGTGTACTGTTGAGAGTTAAGCGTGAGTCACAATTAAACCGCCGTACGTTTTTTTGTCCGTACGTTCTTTTGGGAGGCCACGTCTCTCCTGAAAACGCAGGAAAGGAGTGGCAAGAGCGGGCAGGGAGTACGCCAACGCACGTCACTCGCACGGTGACGCAAGGTCTGTACGTCACGCCCGGTTTAGTACAGTGCACGTGTGTTCTGCGGGGTAAAACGAGGGAAGTGCGGAGTAAGCACGGAGCACGCAATCACCACGTGCGCGGCACGGATATGCTACGTGCGCCGTCGGTAGAGCAATTCACCGTGCGAGAAGTTTAATAGACTCGCGGTGTCAGTGCGTTGTACGCTCATTGGCTGTACAGGGCACGCGCGTCGCCCGTACTGGCTCGTACGGGGGTTGAATCTGCAACCCGGACGCAGAGAAAGTTTTACATGCACTAAAAGTTCCACGGCGTGTCTGCGTGCTCCCAAATCCGTAGGATTTCGTACGGAGGCGTACCGCCTCAGTGCGCCTTCTGCATCTTACGGATCTCAAAATTTGCCCACGTTTTTGCACGTAGACAGCACGTAGTTGCAGGTACGGCTGGTTGTGACCCACGCTTTACCGGTCCCCATCACATACTGCGCCCAACCAGGAAGTACCCAGTCACTGTTCCCCCGTTTGCCTTTACCAATTAGACTAGAGAAACTTCAGGGCAGCATGTCGGCAGAACGTACTGCGCCTGCGCAAAACCCTGATTTTTCACGTTTTTCGTTGGATGTTTTGTCAACGTTGCATCAAAATTTTGCCTGTTGCAGTCTTTTCCTATACAACATCTGAAAACTACAGACAGGCTGTCAACCTTATATGCACGAATACAACCTTATATGAGACGTTTTGCCAAAGTGCTATGCACAATACATTACGGGTTTTGCGCAGGCGCAGTACGTTCTGCCGACGTGCTCTTCAGGGCGTTTTTGGACCACAACAGTGTAGCACTGACAAATGATATGTCTGTTCGTGCAAAAGGCATATCCTCGCTTATGGGGAACTTCTTGGCAGAGTGCTGCCGTCAGGAAACATCTTGCTGATTCTTGTTCTTGAGTTTATAAGATTAGCTCAACACACAGTTTGTTTTCACAATATCAGACGTGCAGCCTTCCTGTCATTGTCACGGAGAAAGTTATTTTTACTTCTTGAGTCTCAAAGAGGGCGTGCTTAGCAGTAGCGTTATATGTCCTGTATATGAAGAACAGGGCTCATAGTATTAGGTTTTGAGTGATTTTGGGTAAACTTAAGGTGGTTTAGAAATGGGATTATGTTTTTGGACTGTGTTTGTGGGATTGTTTGTTCAGCACATGTTTGCGCAAGGCACTGACGCAAAAGGTAAGTGTACTATTGAAACTCTCTGAATTCGCAGTAGTGTACTACTTTGTGACACTACCGAAGTGTATTACTGAAGTCATAACACACGCCGTTATGACGTGAAGACCTTTGCTATGGTTTTGGCCTTTGCCGCCCTGATCGTAGCAAGCAAAGAAGCATTTGACATTGTCATAAGAAAACTGCGATCTCAAGATGTAGAGTTATAGATTACCATATTACGTAATACACAAATGCCTCCGCTCCTAAGGCGTCTCCAAAACATACACACAGACAGACAGAGAGAAACAGAGAGAACCGTTAGAATCAATATCAATGTACACTTCACCATTACAGGTTTCTGGTAGCCTCCTATTTCAGCAAACTTGCTGGTTAAGGTTAGACACTTTGTTAACATACTCATAGCAAAGTTGACCAATCTTTCTAGCTTTTCAGCATATTAAAGACTACACTCAAACCTATCAAGAAGACCTTAGTAACTATTGAGCAAAAATCGTTGTTCAAATGACGATATTGTACGACCCAACCTTGATATGACGTCACTATTAATCTATGTGGGCAACTAGGTTAAAATTGTGTTCATCACCAAATTGAATAAATTGCAGTTTGGTTGTTGGGTCAGGGGTTGTGGTCTTCTATTTACTATGTTGATATTAAACAGGACGTCCTACCTCTATATCGGCCCAAATAAATCTGGTGGCTTATTTCGTGGCCTTTTTTTGCAACTCAAACAAAAAGCTAAAAACAGTCAGGAATGTGACCCTTTATACAGACACGGCAGAGAAGAACTAGAAAGAAATGTTTGTGCAAGTCCTAGGAGTTTCGAAAGACGATCTAGGGATCATCAGCAAATGTGCACAACTATGGTTGCCAGGTGGGGATAGAGTGCAAAGCGGACGTATTATATTAATAAACTCGTGGTATATCTTTGGCTGCAGGCACCACCAATTTTTTTGTACACGTCATGTCTGGGGGGCTAAGCTTTAAATATGCTCAAACTAGAATAAAAAGATGGATACATAAACAGATGTCTGTAAAAACCCAGCAATACAACACGTTTAACTCTGCTTATAAGCTTTGACTGAGTTTAAGTATAAGATTTACTTGAATTTCAGTAACACAGCATTAGAAACGGCTGGAAAGCCCCGGGTATTCATAGCCATTGCTTCACAAAGAGGCATTGTTTACTGCTGACGCCTGATGCCGCAGGTCTTCACAATGGCGTCACGAGGTCATGAGTCATGGGGGATTTCCACGTCGGGACTTACCAGTATTCCAACACTGAGCGTCTAACGCGCCCGAAGGTTGGGTGGACAGCAGTGGGACCACTGGGTGACAAACCCAGGCGAAAATCTATCTGTTCGGTGTGTTTTATGCTTCTTTCTTTGGACTATTTTGCACCCGGCGTAGCGAGGATAAACAGTCTTCGCCACTAAGTGGCCAAGCACGCTAGTGAACGATCAGGAGACCGAGGATGCCGAGGGATACTGGAAGGTTTAATTCAACACAGCGCAGTCAACATGGAGTCGGTGGTAGGACTGAACTACGTCACACATGACGTCACAACTAACACATAATACATGTGGCGTGATCTTTGTTTCTTTCTTTCTCCCTTTCTTCATAAATTTTACAAATAAAAACTGCGAAGTATGGAACTAGGTGACTAAACTAGTCGTTAAGAAAGTAGTAGTGACGTGCTGTCCAGGAAGGAAACTAATTTCTATAGAAATAAATGGAGTGTCCAACATTGGCTTCTCCTCTGAACCAAAGCTGTAACGTGCTTTTCTTGAACCTAACCAAATTCTATTCTACTATTACAAAGTATAGAACTGGGGTATCCATTAATATAGTCTCCTTCAAACTAAACTTAATATCATCTCCTCTGAACTTGAGTTAATACCTACAGCAAATACTGTTATACTATATAACAACATGGAATAATGATATAGTAACGGTTACAGATGTGATTGTAAATGTCCGAAAGTTTGTTTTGGTAACTGTACATTGTTTTTGGCAAACAAAACAGGTTTCAAACATAGGTTATATTCATATAGGTTCAAATGTAATCGTAGGTATGTACTGGATGATCGACTTATGTCACAACAATTGTGTTATCACTGTACTACTAGGCACAGAGAAGCTGAATAGTGTCACAGCGACGATGGTACCGTGCAAAAAAAAATACTATATATTGTACAATAAATGGGCGGTGAACTCCACCATAATATGTTGTATAAAGAAAAGTGTCCGGTAGAGATGAATCAAGTCTCTTAGCGTTCGTTAACAGCTACAGTTCAGTGTAAACACTGTAGATCGTGACTTGGTTGATATGCCGGTTCAGTTCAGGTGGTCGAATCTGCATAGTGTCTTATTCGCGGCCGGACCGAACATAAAATGGCGGTCTGCGTCTTCTTCTTCTTCGCCGGACTGCTCCGTGCGTCTGGAAGTTGTGTGCACTTGCTGTAGAAGTCGGTGATCTTCTGCGCTGCCTCGGTGTTAGAGAGGGTGAAGTTCCTTGGTGCAGTTCGGTCGTAAGCTCGGCGCAAGCTGTTCTCTTCGGCGGAGGATGGCACGAGCTGCCCGGGGCGAGGAACACATGATCGAACAAAGGAACAAAGATGGCGGCGCGCTGCGCTGCCGACATGTGACTGGAGAAAAACCTAGAAATCTGCTCCCGGTTGCTGCTTAGAAGTATGCCGGACTGCTCCCTGTGTCGTCAAGGATGCTCTGCAGCTCCAGGCGAACGTACAGCTTTCGAAGGAGGGGAATAACCCGGAATTTCAAAGTTGATCTCGTGCTGTGATGAAAGTTTCCTAAGCGTAGTCCTTGAAGTGGCGGAGGGACTTCCTGTCGCTCGATCGCGAATACTTGGCCGGTTTGTTGGTTTAGATGGAGAATCTGGGTTATACGTGAACCACCGAGCTGCCACCACGCCACTAAGTGGCCAAGCACGCTAGTGAACGATCAGGAGACCGAGGATGCCGAGGGATACTGGAAGGTTTAATTCAACACAGCGCAGTCAACATGGAGTCGGTGGTAGGACTGAACTACGTCACACATGACGTCACAACTAACACATAATACATGTGGCGCTTCTACACCTGTTACAGTCCCAGTCGAACTAGCTCGAGACGCTTGACTAAATTACGTCACCATACCTGGTATTCCCCATGCTGACACTTCCGCATTACGTAGCGACTGAAAGTCGTTTTTAGTTCTCGTTAGTGACTAGTGTACCATTACCAGCCCGATCACCATGTCAAACATGCTGCGTGTTGCGGGGACCCTTCTCCCTGCAGACGTGCAATGCCGGAGGTTTGTGACGGCTAACAGGCATGATCTGGCCGAGACAGCGTACGGCCGCGCCCTTCTGGCCGCCATGTCTGCTATGGACAGGATGCAGGAAGTGGAGGTACTGAAGAGCCTGGGAGACTTGAACGTGGACAAAGGAAGACTCCGCAAGACCGAAGCTCCGCGGAACTTGGAGCGGGGCCTGAACCTGTACAGGGCCGCGCTGCTCCGGTGTGAGGACCCGGGGGAAGGCGAGTCTCTCCAACATAGGGTCAAACTCGCCGAGAAACTCAGACAAAAAGCACCCATAGCTGGACCAATCAGGAACACAAGCATTAATTCTGTCTTGAGGACGGCAGAAATCTTTCAAGATTTGGATAAGAAATCAGCTAACGGCGGCCATATGGACTCCATCTTAGAGGGCTACACCAAGATTCTTGTAGAAGGAATGGTGGAGAGGAACAATCTGTTGGAAGTAGAGGCTATAAAAAGCCTCGGAGACGTGAACCTTAAGAGAGGCAAAGATCTAAAAGAGTCCAGGCACTTGACTAAGGCTACAGCCCTGTACAGCACAGCCCTGGAGCGATGTGACGATCCACATGGGAAATCCGTCCTCACACATCGCTTACTGTATGCAGCAAAAATCAGGAAGGGCATACAGGAAGTCAAGAGACGGGTAAGTGTTTGTCTCTCTAGTAGTACGTAAAACGAAATCTTGTGTTTTTGAATTGTTGCCAACATATCTCACTGCTATAGTTGCCATGACACTCTCACTTTTTATGTTTTTAAGGTTATGTTTTCCGTAACGTTTTTATGTATGTATGTATGTGTGTGTGTGGTTTATCACGATAACTGCGGCAGCTTTGAATAGCTTGTTGTGAAACTTGGTGGGTAGGTCTTGATGAGCCCTCGAAATGATTAGATTTTGCCCCCCTGGCCGCTTGCCTTGGTACTGCACTGGAACTTCCAGTTTTGATATCTCGTCATCTGGACATGATAGGGTCACGAATGAATTTTGCATGGTAAATAGCTCTTGTGTATTTGATGTCCTCTCTCTCTGTCACACACACACATTTGATGTCCTCTCTCTCTGTCACACACACACATTTGATGTCCTCTCTCTCTGTCACACACACACATTTGATGTCCTCTCTCTCTGTCACACACAAACATTTGATGTCCTCTCTCTCTGTCACACACACACATTTGATGTCCTCTCTCTCTGTCACACACACACATTTGATGTCCTCTCTCTCTGTCACACACACACATTTGATGTCCTCTCTCTCTCTGTCACACACACACATTTGATGTCCTCTCTCTCTGTCACACACACACACACACACACACACACACACACATACTGAGTTTGCAATCGGCCCTCGGGCATGAACCTGCAATAAAGATTATTATTTTAAAATCGCAAAGTTAGCATTGTTTTAAACATAGATAATACCAGCCATATCTCTGGGCGATTGCTTTGCTTCACTTTATTACACTGATTCTCGCCTTTACAATACAGTATATACATATAGGAGTGAGTGATCTGCCCTTTTCCTTTGTTATTGTCACCAATGACCTCCTGACCTGTAAGCTATAGGTGTCATGTTTGCTCAATTTACCGTTCGCTTATGAATGAGCAGACAGCGTTGTACTCGTAATATAGTATTGCTAGTTGTATGGTGGATGTTACATGTAAGACTACAGTTTTTACCTCGTAAAGTTCAGTTCTAGCATGTTGTAAGTACACAAATTTGATAAATAATTCCAACCATAGCATTACGTTGTAATCGTGAAATATTGTGAGAAAGGTCACTAGCCTCTCTGTGGTAAGGTTTACTACATAAACTACGAACAATCCAGAAGTCCTGTCCTGTCATACCTCTAGGAGGCTCTCTATGCGGTCATCTTCAATTGCTTGCAAGGTCATTAAGCTACGTGGGTCCGTAAATGATCACTGTCTTGTCCCGCTGCAGTAGCTGATGTAAACCTCGCGTCCGATTTAGTCATGACTTATCTACATGAAACATCCGACTTTCTTGAAAATATAAAACTTCTTTTCTTTTCTGAATTTTAATTGTGACTTGTATTCTTTCGTGTTATTTCCATTACAGAAGCGACATAAAACGGCAAAATCCAGAAATCAGAAAGCCGAAATGTCATCTACCACTACAAGTCAAGCAAACAAGTTCGTCATCAATAAAAGATCCAGAGGAGGGTGCGTATGTTTATTGACATATTGGATTCTACAACATATCTTTCTATGCCTGTCACTTTGTAAGATATTAGTGAATTTTTCCGAAGTATGTTAATAGAAATATGTATACTGATCACAGAATGGGTGTAAAAGAGACAAGCACCAGACAAACGCAGGAAGACTTACTTTCCTCAGAAATGTACTGTAGATTTCCTTCTTTCAGCAACATTGAAAATACGAAAAACTATCAATGCTAATATACAACATTTTCTTTTCAATTGTAGCTCAATATGTATGTGTTACCTATAAACATATAATCATCCCCTACTACAGTGTGTACACATACCAGCTGCTGGAAGGCTGCAGTGCCCTGCAGACAGGGGACCTGGACACGGCAGAACGGAACTTTGCAGCTGCGCTCAAGGCCGTCCATGTCAAAGGTAATCTAACGTGTCTATAACGTTATCATAAGTGCAAAAAAACTCTTCCTATTAAAGAATCATTCCTATCATCCCAATGTAAAGAGTTTGAATTCCTATTATCGTGTTTTAGAATATTGCCGCTCCCTTAAATCCAAAATAAGATTGAAGTTTCTAATTCGACATTGTTTTATTCAGATCCAAGTTCACACCAATACCAGAAAGAAGTGGAGCCCCTGTGCAGGATAAGCGATGTCTACCTGCGAAAAGGAATGCAGTCGAAAGACGGAAGTGATTTCACAAAGGCTGCGGCTCTTTGTAATGCCGCACTGGTCAGAGCAAGGACAGAAGACAGAGGGACCATCAAGCAAACAATCCTACAAGTTAGCCAGTTATTTGTTGAGCACGTACTGGGAAACAAACAAGTAGTGGACATCAGTGATACAGAGAGACACAAATTGATACTGAAGAAGGATCGGGAGCATGTAGAAGAAGAGATGAAACGAATCGAACAGGAGATCGATCCTTACAAGCTTAATGACGATGATCCAAAGATAAGAGAAGTGGAGAGGCAGAGAGTGGAAGCGATTGTTACATTGTTCCAAACAATTGTTGAACAGAGAAAAATATTCATATCTGGTCTTGTAGATGAATGTATGGAGGTAATGGGCCCCACTCCCTGTAAGTACGCCATGATAGGCCTGGGTTCACAGGCCACAGGGTTAGTAACCCCGTACTCTGATCTGGAGTTCGCCATCCTGATAGAGGAGGAAACAGAGAGTAACGTTGAGTATTTCCGCAACCTCACTCATTTTCTGCATCTCAAAGTGATCAACCTGGGAGAAACCATTCTCCCGGCCATGGCGATCAAGTGTCTCACTGATTTTTCCAAAGACCCACCGGACAGCTGGTTCTACGACTCTGTGACGCCGCGCGGGTTTGCGTTCGACGGAGCCATGCCACATGCATGCAAGACCCCACTGGGAAGGGGAAAAACAGCTGAACTTATCCACACACCAAGCGAGATGACCAGAATCATGCAAGACGACCTGACTTTGTATTTAAAGAAAGGCTACCATCTCGCCAGCATATTGGGGAATGTGTGTTTGATCACAGGAGAGCAGGACTTGGTCGATGAGTATTCCGCCTTGTGGACTCAGCATCTCGAAAGTAGTAAAGGGGCAATATCTGCGTTACAGGCCTCGAGTATCATGACCGAAAATACAAATATCCAAACGTTTACACTCGAAGCTCCCACCTCTAGTCTGCTAGATGTGAAAAAAGAAATCTATCGTTTTTCGACTATTGCAGTGTCGTATTGGGCGCTATACTGTGGTATACAACCCACCACAATATGGAAGACTATTCAGAACATGAACATGAACGGAGTCATCAACAGTGAGAACGCGCATCACTTAATGGTGCTTGTCAGCATCTCATCAGAAATTAGGCTGCGCACATACACGAACAACTGTGGACAGGTGGAGAACATGTCGGCTTTATTGTCCATGCCGGTTAACACAGATATGGGGGAAAAGTTGAGGAAAGTGTTTTACTTCTCCAATACAAAACAACTGATGAGGTACCATTACACAGCAATGCCATTAAAAGCCTTCATTCCAGAACTTATCAATATGCATGTACAGCCATCGACAGTACGGCCTCCTGTTCTGTTTAACAATTCACCAATTATACAAGCAACGGTATATAAAGGTCTGTGTGATTACGAAAAAGCGAAGTCATGCATGGAACGGGGACTACAGGAAGAGATTTCTAAATATGGTAGAGGAAAAGTTCATCCTGTCATTGCCAACTTGTTTATTGAATTGGGTAACGCATGGAAAGACCTTGGTGATCACAGAAAGGCCGTCAGCTGTTATGAAAAGTCACTACAGATGTGGCGTAAAATTCATGGTGAGGACACTGCACATCCTGACATCGCCGGATCACTTCACAACTTGGGTAACGCCTGGAGGGACCTTGGTGATCACACGAAGGCCGTCAGCTATCATAAACAGTCACTACAGATGAGGCGGAAAATCTATGGTGAGAACACTGCACATCCTGACATCGCCGCGTCACTTAACAGCTTGGGTGCCGACTGGAGGGACCTTGGTGATCACAGAAAGGCCGTCAGCTGTTATGAACAGTCACTACAGATGAGGCGGAAAATCCATGGCGAGGACACTGCACATCCTGATATCGCCACGTCACTTAACAACTTGGGTGCCGTCTGGAGGGACCTTAGTGATTACAGAAAAGCCGTCAGCTATGACGAACAGGCACTACAGATGAGGCGGAAAATTCATGGTGAGGACACTGCACATCCTGATATCGCCATGTCACTTAACAACTTGGGTAACACCTGGAGGGACCTTGGTGATCACAGAAAGGCCGTCAGCCATTTCGAACAGGCGCTACAGATGAGGCGGAAAATTCATGGTGTGGACACTGCACATCCTGACATCGCTGCGTCACTTAACAACTTGGGTGCCGCCTGGAGTGACCTTAGTGATTACAGAAAGGCCGTCAGCTATGACGAACAGGCACTACAGATGAGGCGGAAAATTCATGGTGAGGACACTGCACATCCTGACATCGCCAGGTCACTTAACAACTTGGGTAACACCTGGAGGGACCTTGGTGATCACAGAAAGGCCTTCAGCTATCATGAAAAGTCACTACAGATGAAGAGGAAAATCCATGGTAAGAACACTGCACATCCTGACATCGCCGCGTCACTTAACAACTTGGGTGCCGCCTGGAGTGACCTAGGTGATCACAGAAAGGCCGTCAGCTATCACGAACAGTCACTACAGATGAGGCGGAAAATCCATAGTGTGGACACTGCACATCCTGACATCGCAGCGTCACTTAACAACTTGGGTGCCACCTGGAGTGACCTTGGTGATCTCAGAAAGGCCGTCAGCTATTATGAACAGTCACTACAGATTAGTCGGAAAATCCATGGTGTGGACACTGCACATCCTGACATCGCCACGTCACTTTACAACTTGGGTACTGCCCGGAGTGCCCTTGGTGATTACAGAAAGGCCGTCAGCCATTTCGAACAGGCGCTACAGATGAGGCGGATAATCCATGGTGTGGACACTACACATCCTGACATCGCCAAGTCACTTAACAACTTTGGTGCCGCTTGGGGTATTCTTGGTGATTACAAAAAGGCCGTCAGGTATTTCAAACAGGCACTGCAGATGTGGCGGAGTATCTACGGTGAGGATGACGAACATCCTGACGTTGCAAAGACACTTAAGGGGCTGAGTATTGTTCATAGACTCCTTGGTGATCACCAAAAGAGCGCCGACTATCAAGAATAGTCACTACAAATATAGTCAGGAGAAAGTTTTAAAAAATACGCTAAATAAAACTGTATTACTAACAACCGCTGTAACGTGCTTAATTGATAAATGCCTCGCGCGTAAATATATGAATTATGAAGTTGATGATGTTGCATCATATTTATACTGTGTGGAAATGACAAATATCACAACTCATTAGGTTTCTGGCAGTTCTTCTTATTCAACCAGAATAAGAAAGAAACTTTTCACAGCCGTTTGCGTATCTAGTCTAGAGACCAAAATAGTATCCTCTGTAAAAATGACGTATGTGTGTGCGTGCGCTTGTGTCTGTGTGTGTGTTTCTGTGTGTAGGTTTGTGGCCTAGGTAAAGGGGATGCAAGTCGTTAGCGATCACCATTCGTGAGGATCACATTACAGCATAGTCATTCACTTACATGACTACAAACACCCTTATTAGACACTATATGTTCCAAAGGGCCCGCACACTTTGTGAGTCGCAATTAACCCGCCGTACGTGTTTTTGGTCCATACGTTTTTTGGGTGGCCACGTTTAAGACGTTTTCCTGAAAACGCAGGGAATGAGTGGCGAGAGCAGGCAGGGAGTACGTCAACGCACGTCACTCGCACGGTTGCACAAGGTGTAAGTACGTGGTTTGCACGCCACGCCCGGCCGTGAGCGTTTGCGTACAGTGCACGTGTGTTCTGCGGGGTAAAACTAGGGAAGTGCGGAGTAAGCACGGAGCACGCAATCACCACGTGCGCGGCACGGATATGCTACGTGCGCCGTCCGTAGAGCAATTCACCGTGCGAGAAGTTTTAAAAATAGACTCACGGAGTCAGTACGTTGTAACCTCCAAGTAGATTCTACGGTGGCAAAAAATAGTATCCAACTGGCCAGAGGAGGCCTATACCCAGAGTAGTGTCATTAAGCCACCGAAGGCCAATTACATACTGTTTTATTTTGCCACCGTAGGATCTGCTTGGAGATTACAACGCATTGGAGGTTAAGTGCGTTGGAGATTAATAAGTGCGTTGTACGCTCATTGGCTGTATAGAGCACGTGCGTCGCTCGTACTGGTTTGTATGGGGATTGTATCTGCAACCCGGACGCAGAGAAAGTTTTACATGCACTAAAAGTTCTACGGCGTGTCTGCGTGCTCCCTTGAAATTCGTAGTATTTCGTACGGAGGCGTACCGCCTCACGCTTTCTGGATCTTACGGATCCCAAAATTTGCCCAGGTTTTTTCACGTAGACCGCACGTAGTTGCAGGTACGGCAGGTTGTGACTCACGCTTTACCGGTCCCCACCACATACTGCGCCCCACCAGGAAGTACCGGGTCACTGTTCCCCGGTTTGCCTTCACCATAGACTAGAAAAACACAACATGGACCACAACAGTGTGTAGCACTGACAAATGATATGTCTGCTCGTGCAAAAGGCATATCCTCACTTCCGGGGAACTTCTTCGCAGAGTGCTGCCGTCAGGAAACATCTTGCTGAGTCTCGTTCTTGAGTTTATAAGATTAGCTCAACACACAGTTTGTTTTCACAATATCAGACGTGCAGCCTTCCTGTCATTGTCACGGAGAAAGTTATTTTTTACTTCTTGAGTCTCAAAGAGGGCGTGCTTAGCAGTAGCGTTATATGTCCTGTATGTGAAGAACAGGGCTTATAGTGATTTTGAGTGATTTTGGGTAAAGGTGGTTTAGAAATGGGGTCATGTTTTTGGACTGTGTTTGTGGGACTGTTTGTTCAGCACATGTTTGCACAAGGCACTGACGCAAAAGGTAAGTGAACTATTGAAACTCTCTGAATTCTCAGTAGTGTACTACTATGTGACACTACCGAAGTGTATTACTGAAGTCATAACACACGCCGTTATGACGTGAAGACCTTTGCTATGGTTTTGACCTTTGCCACCCAGATCTTAGCAAGCAAAGAAGCATTTGACATTGTCATAAGAAAACTGCGATCTCAAGATGTAGAGTTATAGATTACCATATTACGTAATACACAAATGCCTCCGCTCCTAAGGCGTCTCCAAAACATACACACAGACAGACAGAGAGAAACAGAGAGAACCGTTAGAATCAATATCAATGTACACTTCACCATTACCGGTTTCTGGTAGCCTCCTATTTCAGCAAACTTGCTGGTTAAGGTTAGACACTTTGTTAACATACTCATAGCAAAGTTGACCAATCTTTCTAGCTTCTCAGCATATTAAAGACTACACTCAAACCTATCAACAAGACCTTAGTAACTATTGAGCAAAAATCGTTGTTCAAATGACGATATTGTACGACCCAACCTTGATATGACGTCACTATTAATCTATGTGGGCAACTAGGTTAAAATTGTGTTCATCACCAAATTGAATAAATTGCAGTTTGGTTGTTGGGTCAGGGGTTGTGGTCTTCTATTTACTATGTTGATATTAAACAGGACGTCCTACCTCTATATCGGCCCAAATAAATCTGGTGGTTTATTTCGTGGCCTTTTTTTGCAACTCAAACTAAAAGCTAAAAACAGTCAGGAATGTGACCCTTTATACAGACACGGCAGAGAAGAACTAGAAAGAAATGTTTGTGCAAGTCCTAGGAGTTTCGAAAGACGATCTAGGGATCATCAGCAAATGTGCACAACTATGGCTGCCAGGTGGGGATAGAGTGTGAAGGACTTATTATATCAATAAACTCGTTGTATATCTTTGCCTGCAGGCACTACCTATTTTTTACACGTCATGTCCGGGAGGCTAAGCTTTAAATATGCTCAAACTAGAATTAAAAAGATGGATACATAAACAAATGTCTGTAAAAACCCAGCAATACAACACGTTTAACTCTGCTTTGTCTTCAAGTATAAGATTTACTTGAAACTATCAGTACCACAGCATTAGAAACGGCTGGAAAGCCCCGGGTATTTTTAGCCAGTCCTTGACAAATAGCGGCATTGTTTACTGCTGACACCTGATGCCGCAGGTATTCACAATGGCGTCAGGAGGTCATGGGTCATGGGGGATTTCCACGTCGGGACTCACCTGTATTCCTGTTGTTAAGGACAACACAGAGCGGCCAACTAACACGACCGAAGGTTCGGTGGACAGCAGTGGGACCACTGGGCGACAAACCCAGGCGAAAATTTATCTGTTCGGTGTGTTTTATGCTTCTTTCTTTGGACTATTTTGCACCCGGCGTAGCAAGGGTAAACAGTGTTCTACACCAGTTACAGTCCCGGTCGAACTAGCTAGAGACGCTTGACTAAATTACGTCACTATACCTGGTATTCCCCATGCTGTTCTTCCGCATTACGTAGCGACTGAAAGTCGTTTTTAGTTCTCGTTAGTGACTTGTGTTCTCTGTACCGTTACCAGCCCGATCACCATGTCGAGCATGCTGCGTGTTGCGGGTACCCTTCTCCCTGCAGACGTTCAATGCCGGAGGTTTGTGACGGCTAACAGGTATGACCTGGCCGAGACGGGGTACGGCCGCGCCCTTCTGGCCGCCATGTCTGATATGGACAGGCTGCAGGAAGTGGAGGTACTGAAGAGCCTGGGAGACTTGAACGTGGAGAAAGGAAGACTCCACAAGACCGAAGCTCCGCAGAACTTGGAACGGGGCCTGAACCTGTACAGGGCCGCGCTGCTCCTGTGTGAGGACCCGGGGGAAGGCGAGTCTCTCCAACATAGGGTCAAACTCGCCGAGAAACTCAGACAGAAAGCACCCATAGCTGGATCAACCAGGAACAAAAACATTAATTCTGTCGTGAGGACGGCAGAAATCTTTCAAGATTTGGATAAGAAATCGGCTAACGGCGGCCATATGGACTCCATCTTAGAGGGCTACACCAAGATTCTTGTAGAAGGAATGGTGGAGAGGAACAATCTGTTGGAAGTAGAGGCTATAAAAAGTCTCGGAGACGTGAACCTTAAGAGAGGAAGAGACTTAAAGAAGCCCAGGCACTTGACCAAGGCTACAGCACTGTACAGCACAGCCCTGAAGCGATGTGACGATCCACATGGGAAAACCGTCCTCACACATCGCTTACTGTATGCAGCAAAAATCAGGAAGGGCATACAGGAAGCCAAGAGACGGGTGAGTGTTTGTCTTTCTATATAAAATAACATTTTGTGTTTTTGTTAATTAAACATAGATAATACCAGCCGTATCTTTGAGAGACTGCTGTGCTTCAGTTTGGCTCATTAAATAGTCGCCTGTACTACTATACAGTATATAAGACTAGTGTAAGTGATCTGCCCTTTTCCTTTGTTATTGTTGCCTGTGTACAAAAGAAGCTCATGTGTGTAGTAACCAATGACTTTCTGGCATATAAGGTGTCATGTTGCTCAATCTCCATCCATACAATAGTGCTAGTTGTAACTTCACACGTGCCCTAAGTTCGCACGGATTTCGACTCCCCTCCCCATGATTTCACCCTCCCGGGGTGAAATCGCTAGTGATCCTACCAGACAAATTTAGGTATCTAGCTCGCAAACTGAACTGCAGTTTAAGCATGTTGCAAGTACACAAATTTGATACATAATTCTAACCATAGTTTTACGTTGTAATCTGGAAATAGTGTGAATTGGGTCGCTAGCCTCTCTTTGGTAAAGTTTACTACAGAACTACAGTAACTGAATGAAGAGACTCTTTCTACACAACCAAGTATTTTATTCAGCCGACGTTTCGGTGACCGTCTGTCACCTTCCTCAGGGCAATTCTGACTGGTTCACATTGCACTGCAGCATAGGTGTCGCTGCTATAGATGCGTTCCCAAACGTATTTACATATCTACAAGTACACATGCACTGTTTAGGGAACTGTATTTACAATGCGGTCCCAAACGACACCTATGCTGCAGTGCAATGTGAACCAGTCAGAATTGCCCTGAGGAAGGTGACAGACGATCACCGAAACGTCGGCTGAATAAAACACTTGGTTGTGTAGAAAGAGTCTCTTTATTCAGTGACTTACCAACCTGATGAAACTATTCACGGAGAACTACAGTAACTACGATCAATACAGAGGTCCTGTCCTGCCAGATACCTCTTAATAAGATCTTCGTATGGTCTTCTTCTAATTGGAATTTTATCAATTGTCTTCTTCCGTGTGTATTTCAGTTACAGAAGCGACAGGAACTGGGGAAATCCAGGAATCGGAAAGTCGATATATCTTCTAACACGACAAGGAAAGCAGACAATGGCGTCATCAATAAAAGACTCACAGGAGGGTGCGTTTGTTTATTGACACATTAGATTCTACAACATCCCTTTCTATGCCTGTCACTTGTCTAAATGAATGGGACGTATGTTGATAGCAACATGTTTACTGTTTACAGGATGAGTGTAGAAGAGACAAGCACAACACAGGAAGACACCAACAGGTGACTTACTTTCCTCAGAAATATTAGTATATTGTAGATATCATACTTTCAGCATCATTGGCAATATGAAAACCTGTTAATGCTAATACAAAACATTGTAGATCAAATATTTACGTGTTAGATATAAACATGTACATGTAATCTTCCCCCTACTACAGTGTGTACACACACCAGCTGCAGGAGGGCTGCAGGGCCCTGCAGACAGGGGACCTGGACACGGCAGAACGGAACTTTGCAGCTGCGCTCAGAGCCGTCCATGTCAAAGGTAATCTAACGTGTCTATAACGTTATCATAAGTGCAAAAAAACTCTTCCTATTAAAGAATCATTCCTATCATCCCAATTTAAAGGGTTTGAATTTCTATTAGTGTGTTTAAAGATATTGCCGCTCCCTTAAATCCAAAATAAGATTGAAGTTTCTAATTTGACATTTTTAAAATCAGATCCAAATACAGACCAATACCAGAAAGAGGTGGAGCCCCTATGCAGGTTAAGCGATGTCTACCTGCGAAAAGGAATGCAGTCAAAAGACGGAAGTGATTTCACAAAGGCTGCAGCTCTTTGTAATGCCGCACTGGTCAGAGCAAGGACAGAAGACAGAGGGGCGATCACACAGACGATCCTACAAGTTAGCCAGTTATTTGTTGAGCACGTACTGGGGATCAAACAAGTAGGGCACCACGGTGATAGGGAGAGGCACAAATTGATACTAAAGAAGGATCGGGAGCATGTGGAAGAAGAAATGAAACAAATCGAGCAGGAGATCGATCCTTACATGTACAAGCTTAATGACGATGATCCAAAGATAAGAGAAGTGGAGAAGCAGAGAGTGGTAGCGATTATAACATTGTCCCAAACAATTGTTGAACAGAGAAAAACGTTTATAGCTGGCCTTGTAGATAAATGTATGGATGTAATGGGTCCCCCTCCCTGTAAGTACGCCATGATAGGCCTGGGTTCACAGGCCACAGGGTTAGTAACCCCGTACTCTGATCTGGAGTTCGTCATCCTGATAGAGGAGGAAACAGAGAGTAACGTCAAGTATTTCCGCAACCTCACTCATTATCTGCATCTCAAAGTGATCAATCTGGGAGAAACCATTCTCCCGGCCATGGCGATCAAGTGTCTCACAGACTTTTCCAAAGACCCACCGGACAGCTGGTTCTACGACTCTGTGACGCCGCGCGGGTTTGCGTTCGACGGAGCCATACCATATGCATGCAAGACTCCACTGGGAAGGGGCAAAACAGCTGAACTTATTCACACACCAAGTGACATGACAAGCATTTTGATGAAGGACCTCTTGCTTTATGTAAAGAAAGGCTACCATCTCGCCAGCGTATTGGGGAATGTGTGTTTGATCACAGGAGAGCAGGACTTGGTCGATGTGTATTCCGCCTTGTGGACTCAGCATCTTGAAAGTAGTAAAGGGGCAATATCTGTGTTACAGGCATTGAGTATAATGGCCGAAGATACAAATATGCAAACTTTCACACTCGAAGCTCCCACCTCCAGAGTGCTAGATGTGAAGAAAGAAATTTATCGATTTTCGACTCTTGCAGTGTCGTGTTGGGCGCTGCTCAATGGTATACAACCCACCACAATATGGGAGACTATTCAGAACATGAACATGAACGGAGTCATCAACAGTGAGAACGCCCGTCACTTGATGGTGCTGGTCAGCATCTCAGCAGAACTGAGGCTGCGGACATACATGAACAACCGTGGACAGGTGGAGAACATGTCAGCTTTATTGTCCATGCCGGTTAACACAGATATGGGGGAGAAGTTGAGGAAAGTGTTTTACTTCTCCAATACAAAACAACTGATGAGGTACCATTATACAGCAATGCCATTAAAAGCCTTCATTCCAAAACTTATCAATATGCATGTACACACATCGACAGTGAAACCTCCTGTTCTGTTTGACAATTCACCAATTATACAAGCAATGGTATATGAAAGTCTATGTGATTACGAAAAGGCGAAATCATGCATGGAACGGGCACTACAGGATAAGGTTTCTAAATGTGGTAGCGGAAAAGCTAATTCTGTCATCGCCAACTTGCTTATTGGATTGGGTAACGCATGGATGTTCCTTGGTGATCACAGAAAGGCCGTCAGCTATTATGAAAAGTCACTACAGATGGGGCGTAAAATCCATGGTGAGGACACTGCACATCCTGACATCGCCGCGTCACTTATAGGCTTGGGTGTCGCCTGGAGTAACCTTGGTGATCACAGAAAGGCCGTCAGCTATCACGAACAGTCACTACAGTTGAGGCGGAAAATCCATGGTGTGGACACTGCACATTCTGACATCGCCATGTCACTTAACAACTTGGGTAATGCCTGGAGTAACCTTGGTGATCACATAAAGGCCGTCAGCTATCACGAACAGTCACTACAGATGAGGCGTAAAATCCATGGTGAGGACCCTGCACATCACGACATTGCCGCGTCACTTAACAACTTGGGTAACGCCTGGGAGGCCCTTGGTGATTACAGAAAGGCCGTCAGCTATTATGAACAGTCACTACAGATGAGGCGGAAAATCCATGGTGTGGACACTGCACATCCCGACATCGCCGCGTCACTTAACAACTTGGGTGCCGCCTGGGAGGCCCTTGGTGATTACAGAAAGGCTGTCAGCTATCATGAACAGTCACTACAGATGTGGCGGAAAATCCACGGTAAGGGTACTGCACATCCTGATATCACCGCGTCACTTAACAACTTGGGTATCGCCTGGAAGGCCCTTGGTGATTACATAAAGGCTGTCAGCTATCATGAACAGTCACTACAGATGAGGCGGAAAATCCATGGTGTGAACACTGCACATCCTGACATCGCCGCGTCACTTAGCAACTTGGGTGTCGTCTGGAGTAACCTTGGTGATCACAGAAAGGCCGTCAGCTATTACGAACAGTCACTACAGATGAGGCGGAAAATCCATGGTGTGGACACTGCACATCCTGACATCGCCGCTTCACTTAACAACTTGGGTGCCACCTGGAGTGACTTTGGTGTTCACAGAAAGGCCGTCAGCTATCACGAACAGTCACTACAGATGAGGCGGAAAATCCATGGTGTGGACACTGCACATCCTGACATCGCCGCGTCACTTAACAACTTGGGTGCCACTTGGAGTAACCTTGGTGATCACAGAAAGGCTGTCAGCTATCATGAACAGTCGCTACAGATGAGGTGGAATATCCATTGTGTGGACACTGCACAACCTGGCATCGCCATGTCACTTCACAACTTGGGTGCTGAATGGGGTATGGTTGGCGATTACAGAAAGGCCGTCAGCTATTATGAACAGTCACTACAGATGTGGCGGTGTATCTACGGTGAGGATGACGAACATCCTGACGTTGCAAAGACACTTAGGGGGCTGAGCATGGCTTGTAGACTCCTTCGTGATCACCAAATAAAGAGTGCCGATTATCAAGAATAGTCACTACAAATATAGTCAGGAGAAAGTTTGTAAAAATACGCTATATGAAACCATGTATTACTAACAACCTCTGTAATGTGCCTAATTGTGCCATGCCTCGTGCGTAAATATATGAATTATAAAGTTCACGATGTTGCATCATTTTTATACCGTGGCAATGACAAATATTACAAGTCATTAGGTTTCTGACTTGTTATAGTTATCAGTTTTTCTTATTCAACCAGAATAAGAAAAGAAACTTTTCACAGCCGTTTGCGTATCTTGTCTAGAGACCAAAATAGTATCCTCTGTAAAAATGACCTTCCACTGAACTGAAGTGTTTTCAGTCGGTCCGATGGAGGTCAGGTCCGAACCCTTCGAAACTACTGGACTAATCCATAGTAGTCCAACAAGGTTCAGGGGAACTGGTCATTGAGTGGTCCAACAGGTCCGAGTCTGGGTACGACCAAATTTGCGGACCTTTAAATTATTCCAGTTTTTTTTATATATAATGTGCTGTGGTGAGCAATACCCACCAGATTGTGCATAATGTAAGAAACAATCTAGTGGGCAATCAATTGCTCACAGCTGCCAAGTGTTCACAGTTTCAATGCAGGAGGTGTCGGTGAACTCTCACTTTGAAGGACTGCAGGCCGTTGTGTTGATGGTACCCACAACGGTGTTTGGGAGTTGGTTCCAGATCTGAACTCCTGTGTGGATAAAGGTCCGGCCGGTGGAACTGGTTCTAGATACCGGTTGTGAAAGTGCATGGGATGGCATAGCAAGGCTAGTTCTGGTTGTACGTCTGAGGGTGTGCGGCTTAGCATTGTCTATATAAGTATAAGTTGCATTATCAGGGAGCCGTGGTGCAACGCCCCCTTCCGTACGTCGGGGGAATCGACCAAAGTCAGCGGGATTCCACAAATCCACGCATTTTACAAGAAAACAATCATAGCTTTTCTGTCTGCAAGACGGAGAAAAAGTAACTAGTTCTTACAAGACGTTTCCGGTGTTGTATGTACTTCATGTTCAAAGGAATGTATATATTGTCATGACAGCTTTTCTTCAAATGAGTAGTATACGTGATGTGGCCAGGCGTGTCAAAAAAGGAGTTTTAGTATTAAGCAAAAGAATAAATGTTCATTGATTTTACAATGGTTTCTGTGAATGTTGATTCGTGGAGCGGCTATAAGTACTAATGGCTGCTGTACTGATATTTCTACGTCTATGCGTGTGCGTGTGCGTGTGCGCGCGCGCGTGTGTATGTGTATGTGTATGTATGTATGGATAGTTTTCAGCACCAAGGACAGATGTATACAAGTATGGGTGTGTGTGCGTGCGATTGTGTCTGTGTGTGTGTTTCTGTGTGTAGATTTCTGACCTAGGTAAAGGGGATGCAAGTCTTTAGTGATCACCATTCGTGAGGATCAAATTACAGCATAGTCATTCACTCACATGACTACAAACACCCTTATTAGTCACTATATATTCCAAAGGGCCCCCACACACTTAAGCGTGAGTCACAATCAACCCGCCGTACTGGTTTTTTGTCCATACGTTTTTTGGGTGGCCACGTCTGCGACGTTTTCCTAAAGACGCAGGGAAGTAGTTGCGAGAGCAGGCAGGGAGTACGTCAACGCACGTCACTAGCACGGTAGCACAAGGTGTAAGTACGTGGTCTGCACGCCACGCCTGGCCGTGAGCGGTTGCGTACAGTGCACGTGTGTTCTGCGGGGTAAACTAGGGAAGTGCGGAGTAAGCACGGAATATGCAATCACCACGTGCGCGGCACGCACATGCTACGTGTGCCGTCCGTAGACCAATTCACCGTGCGAGAAGTTTAATAGACTCGCTGTGTCAGTGCGTTGTACGCTCATTGGCTGTACAGAGCACGCACGTCGCCCGTACTGGCTCGTACGGGGATTGAATCTGCAACCCGGACGCAGAGAAAGTTTTACATGCACTAAAAGTTCTACGGCGTGTCTACGTGCTCCCAGATCCGTAGGATTTCGTACGGAGTCGTACCGCCTCAGTACGCCTTCTGGATCAAAATTTGCCCACGTTTTACCACTTAGACAGCACGTATACGTAGTTGCAGGTACGGCAGGTTGTGACCCACGCTTTACCGGTCCCCACCACATACTGAGCCCCACCAGGAAGTACCCAGTCACTGTTCCACGGTTTGCCTTCACCATAGACTAGAGAAACACAACATAGACCACAGCAGTGTGTAGCACTGACAAATGATATGTCTGTTCGTGCAAAAGGCATATCCTGACTTCTGGGGAACTTCTTGGCAGAGTGCTGCCGTCAGGAAACATCTTGCTGAGTCTCGTTCTTGAGTTTATAAGATTAGCTCAACACACAGTTTGTTTTCACAATATCAGACGTGCAGCCTTCCTGTCATTGTCACGGAGAAAGTTATTTTTACTTCTTGAGTCTCAAAGAGGACGTACTTAGCAGTTGCGTTATATGTCCTGTATATAAAGAACAGGGCTTATAGTATTAGTATTTTGAGTGATTTTGGGTAAAGGTGGTTTAGAGATGGGGTCATGTTTTTGGGCTGTGTTTGTGGGACTGTTTGTTCAGCACATGTTTGCGCAAGGCACTGACGCAAAAGGTTAGTGAACTATTGAAACTCTCTGAATTCTCAGTAGTGTACTACTTTGTGACACTGCCTAAGTGTATTACTGAAGTCATAACACATGGCTTAAATGTGACCATGTGGATTTGAATCTTAATTAGAGTCAAACCTGTATCAGTACATAAGGAACATCTCAATGTGACCACTTTTCGGTGGACCCTTAGGTAATTTTACCCATTGACACAAGCATTTAGAATCCTGTCTATAGCGACCACCTGTAGTCTATGGTTTAGTTAAAGTCCCTCGCCCATCTCCGTTTCAGTTGCCCTGGGCCACACAACAGTGCAATGGTCTATAGTGGTCCACCTGAAAATCTCAGTGTTAGGATTTTCTTTATACTTTTACTGATTATACTAAAGAGTTTTCTCTTTTCGACAATATCAGTCGTTTTGGTGGCTAAATTATGGGTGATGGGTTTAATTCCACGTGAAAATGGCCATTTTCATCGTAAAATCCTTCCCCCCCTAAAATTGATAAACATTTGAGAGGTTGAAGAAAGTGAAATTCTGTTGTTCTTGTAGCAAGAGAGATATCCTTCATTCCCATACACATTGTTTTTGCTTCAAAATTGTTTCCTAAAAGAGACGGTCGCTAGACTGAGGGTGTGCAGAATCGAATTGAGACCCAAAATAAACTGGGGTGTGCTCCCTTGTATGTGCATTTTGTCAGGTTGTAATATCTAAGGGTTCTGACTTGAATCCCACATGAAAGACTTAGCTTGTAGCGGCAGTTCGAATACCCCGTGGGTGAACCCTTTTGTCAAAGAATGGATTATATTTTACATGATGGTAATTTTTTGTATATAATCCTATATCCAAGAGTGAAGAAAGAAGACTGACTGACTGACTCAATATCATCTGTTGTTCCCTGTCTTGTTAGTTTTAATTGTATATTTTTTTATCTGCAGTGAATGTTGGGTTTGTAAGATGGCTGTGTGAATTAGGCGTTTCCTACTGTGTGTATTACTGCAATTTTGACTTAACAGCTTCTCTTCTCTTGGTTCTTTTTTTACTACCAAGGATGAGCACCTCTTCTGTACATTAATAATTGATAATTGTCATGATACCTAATAAGCAGTCAATTGTTAGCTTGGTTTTATCATACTTCAAACAATGCCTTCAATTGATAACCATGACTTATAATCAAGGAATATAAATTAATAAAAGATAACCATCACACTCATGCATGCATATTTGATTGTCTTCAAAATTGTTTTAATTTTGATCCTTTTATGGCAAAGACCATCTCTGAGTCAGTAATTTCATAGACACCTGTTGGATTTTTTTATCTTGAGAACGATGAAAAGTAGTGCATTTGGCCTTATTTGTTCTTAAAGTCCTTTGCTGAAGCACATGCTCATTTTGTCCCTTCCCTCTTATTATAGCTGTCTATTGTATGGGATAATAATGAAAAGTCATAAATAATCATGTTGATTTTGTAATACTTGAAAATCCTCATCATCTATGCTATTGTCCTCAAAATTGTGTTCAATTTGAAAAGCAGAAGTTAGCATTCGATGCATGTCTGCTGCCCTTCTTTTACAAATAAGCACTTATCTGAAAGCTGAAAAAATAAAGGCCTTGCTTATAAGATTGCTGTACAGTATTCTGTTTTGACTTTTGTGAAAGATATTTGATTATAGGTTCAGATTACCTATAGCTACATGCAGTAATTTTCTCTCAATTTATGTTATATATAATTGAGCTGTATTACGTCTAAACTGCTTCCGGAGAGTGGTGTATCAGGACGATTTTCATATATGAAAATTTAAGGGAGGAGCTAAGATCATCTCTTACATGTAAAACTGAAGGAT
Organism: Branchiostoma floridae x Branchiostoma japonicum; assembly: GCA_013266295.2. Classification (NCBI taxonomy): domain Eukaryota; kingdom Metazoa; phylum Chordata; class Leptocardii; order Amphioxiformes; family Branchiostomatidae; genus Branchiostoma; species Branchiostoma floridae x Branchiostoma japonicum. Next base: position 17,967,101 of record CM023830.1, on the reverse strand, counting down.
TAAACCTTGTTGATACATAGAAATGATACTTAAAGTAAAAGAGGTGATGAGAGAAGAAAAAAAAAGAGTTTTGTCCTCCCCGTTGAGATTGGAATGGAACAGTCCTTCGACTGTTGATTCAAGAAGATGTTATCTTTCCAAATGGACTTGTCCAACGTTTCGGTTCCCTCAACAGAAGTTCAATTTCAATTTCAATTTCAATTTTATTAAAACAGTCAACATAGCAGGGGTACGTAGTACTCCTGAATTGTATGGACTTTACATAATTGCAAGGAACGCACATGGCAATTACATACAGACGTGGTACATAAAACACAAGGACACTTGGTCTGCATTTGGCTATTGTACAATCTAATTGTGCAGTGGAGGAACGAGTTGAACAGTCTGTTAGTCCGTGCCTTGGGCACTGTGATTCCCCCAGAGTTTCTCAAGTTGTAGGCACAAGGGGCAGGCTGTTGACAGATATGACGACCAAACTCCCAGTTATCTTATGAATTCCAAGCTTGTAGAACAGTGGAATGTTGCGCGATCGCGACTCAACGGCTAGCTGGCAGACATTACACTTCATCAGGGATCTGACCAAAAACCAACATGAACTGTCAACACTTAGGCTGTGTAGTTTGTTGGTATTAAAACGGAAGGCTTACATTAGGCAGAAATAAGTTCTTTCCTGATTATTGCACTGTTGACAGAAAGAAACAAGATTTTCGAGCCTAGATGCAGAATACATTTTATTTTGCAGTTTTGGGGTTGTTCATCCTATAAAACATCATTACTTGTTGCTCACAGTAGGTATGGAAGCGTCTTAGGAAAAATGGATAGCATCTAAGAGTAACAAAAATACAAATGAAGCTGCACTTAAAAAGGCCTGTCGACATCCATCCTTTCGTCCCTTTTAGGGATGCTAGAGCTGCAGCTGCTCCTGGGGTGTGTTTATATAAGCCCCTGTCACACATTCACGAATTTGGCCTCCCAAACGCTAGCCGACCGACCGCCAACCATGGTTAGGAGTGAGTCGGCTGGCGTTCGGCTGGGTTGGCTGGCGTTCGGCTGGGTTGGCTACGGTTCGGCTGCGCCAGCCGAATGTTTCAAAATGTTTAAAACATTCGTGAGTCGTTCGGGAGGTTCGATCATTTTACTGCATGTTGCATAATTAACGAGGAAAGTCTGTAAATCCGCTGGGTTCAATGATAGGACTCATTATACTTGTGACATGCGTAATTAAGAAGAAAAGGAAGGTCAGCAAATATCATTTATGTAAATGACTTGCATAGGTTATGTAAATGTGGAGGCATATTCATAATTATGAAATGTTAAAATGAATTTTTCTGCATATTTCTGGTCAACATAACTTAAGAATACACTGTACATATTGGCTACATTGTGATGAGTAACGGTAAAGAATGAAGGATGATCTTACCAATTTAAATACAGTACACTACAGTACCGGTGCAATGGCCAAGTGGGTAGAGTGCTCGCCTTGCATTCGGTAGGTTGTGAGTTCGATCCCCGGTCGAGTCATACCAAAGACTTTCAAGTACATACTGCTTTCTCTGCTTAGCACTCAGCATTTGGGAAAGAGTATGGGTACGAGTACCAGTGGACTAGCCCCTTGCTGTAGTGATTGCACAACTGTGTGGCCCAAGGGCTACAGGAACGGAGATGGGCGCCGCCCTATGCACCATATACAGGTGCGGGAAGGAACTTTGACTTTGACAGTACAGAACAACAGTTTTGCAGAACAGAAGGACACAAGTTTTGTTCTCAAAACACATAATAGTTTTTACAGTACAGGGCCACTCCATTTTGCTGGGAAAGCAGCCCAGTGCCTCCTTCGCAACGGCCCTAGCAACGGTTTACCCCACACAAGGCCTGTGGGAATAGAATTTTTAGATACTCATATCTCCAGATAGGATTGATGGATTTTTCTGACTTAAAGCCTAAAATGTAAGGAATGATACAACAAATCAGATGAATGCATGAAGCAGGCTCAAGTATGTAATCTGAATATATGACAGGTTTTGAAAAGTAAACATTACATTTTGTAACCAATTTCAACAAAAAATCGAATTACAAAGGCTCATAACCTCTCATAGAAATGACATATCGAAACAAAAGTAACATTTTTGTGATCCTTAGTTCCTATTTTATCGGTCCATCAAGTTACATCGAAAAATATTCATATTTGATTATTTACCACCCTCCTTTGCAGTATAAGTGCAAAAGATCGTGGTCCATATGGGGTCAAAGTTTAAGGTCAGATAGCAAGGTCAAAGCTACGTACTTGACACGGTTATATAATGATTAACTAGAGGACCCAATTTAAAAAAAAAAAACTAAGTCATCCTTTGTCCCTCTGTTTGGTAACAAATGGTCATTTTTGGGGACTTGGCCCATGGACTAAACAGGTCAGGTTGTAATGAATGGTACAGGTATTTCTGCATGTTAATATTATAAAGCAAGGAGTGGTCAATGTGTCTTTTCCCTACAGTAACAGTATTTTCTAAGTTCCGGATTTTTATCCAAGACACAGTCGCTCTGGTGTCCATACTTGTTAATTCTACTGATGTCTGACGTGACAGTCATGGCGACTTTTCCGAGCTGTCCTGTCATTTGAACAGTCGCTTCGAACAGCGCGCGCCCCGGCGTAGTCTCTATGGTGATCTGGACGTCTGTGTACGCCATGCCGTTTTGGTTGTCCGGTTCAGCCGCCTCGGCATGGGTCACGTTTATGACTGACAGTTGGTGGCACAGACTCGTGTAGGGCTTGGTGAGGGCGTTGATGTGTCCCACCAAAAACTTGGCAACCTTCCTGGCAACACTGCCCTCTGGCGGAATAGATTTCCACTGCAGACAGGAGCACCAATGTGTTTCAATCCCTGCGTCTTGACAAGTCCGGTTGGCGGGAATTTTGGCGAAGAGACTGATCGCTCGAGGTAGACCGTTAGGCGCCGGTAGGTTCGGATCTGTGAGCCCGATGACTTCAGCTAACGTAGCGTACATGTCAAACGGTGTGGACAACCTCTCCGAATTTTTCTGCAAGGTTTTGAAGACTTCTGGATGATTGCGTTTGATGCTATCTGGAAGTACAATCGACATAAAAGGCAGTCTTTCTTCTATTTTCCCTTGTAATGTCTCCCTCATGTCTCCATATCTTGGACCGTGATCGCTGAAAACGACTAGAACAGTGTCCTCCAAATGTCTCCCCTCGTACAGACTTATAAGGAGGTCCAACAGATCTTGTTGCACGAGCTCAATGATGTTCAGGTCATCATGACTGATCTGCGTGAGGAAGGTGAACCCAAATCGTGGCCGGGAACTCTCGTACGCCAGTTGAAACTCCTTCAGGTAGTCGAACATCATCACGTGCTTCGGGACGGACCCGTAGCAAAAGGTTGGACCTTCGTCTATTTTGTGCCAAAATGGCCGCATGTAGTGGTCCGTAGGTTGTTCTTTAAATCCATTTAAACGTAGATTAAACGCGGCGAAACCGGGCATGTCTTCGGCAAACAGGGTAGCGTATCCCTTCTTTCTATACTGTTTCCAGATAAGCGGATACACGTCAACAAAGTGTGAATTCTTCGTGTTTCTTTTGACGTTAGGTAGTTCTGCCTCGGTGTGTCCTGTGAGCATGGGAATGAACGCGCCAGCGGTCGCGTCGCCCACTATGTTATATCCTCGAAGTACCACGGCGCCCATTTTATTTCTCAAATAATCGTAAACCTTCGGCAATTTCCGCATGAAGTTTAAACGAGAGGTCGAGTCGAAACCAAGCATTAACACACTGATGTCTTGAAAAGGTTTCGGGCTCACATTTAACACAGGGTGACTCTGTGGAACCAGTAAGTTTGGGTTTGGATATATGTGTGAGAAATACCTTTCGAACTCTCCACACTTCACTCTAAAGAAGTCAGTAGTGACGTTGAAGTTTAACCGAACAGAGTCATTCGTGTCCGCAACCTTATCCACGACCTCATTCTCAAATAGAGCCTCCTCGTCGTCGATTCTGCGGAAGGACCAAAAATGGCACTTGTCGAAATTCCGGGCCTGGTGTTGCCGAACTTTGACCATGTCGATCGCTATGGCGCCGTCTTGTATGGTGAACACGTCGTCGGGACCAGTGCAAACGAAGGGGTTAATGTCGTGAAACCAGTGCGCTATTTCAGGACCGTTCAACTCTAGATGTGGCTGCTTGCACACGACTGTTTCCAACTCACTGGTCGGTGCCATCGTTAAAATATCAACCCGTCTCCGCTCCTCGAAAGAATAGACTACACCTTTAGTTATAACATTAGTGCGTACATTTAAACCTATGAGATACTGGATATATGCCAGCACTCCAAGAAGAAAGACTATGGCTATGCACAGTCCTCGAGTTATGTTCTTCAGTCGGCGGCGGTTGACATGTGCAGACGCCATAATTTCTACAAACATGACTCGGTCAAATGCAGAAACGACAAATGTTTTTGTACCGGGGTAGCCTGCTGACCGTTCTCTACGGACCGGCGTTGGAGTGTTTCGGCCCCAGTTTTTTTTAGCACTCAATCTTTTCAGCCGACCTTTCTGATACTTCGTGGCGACCTCATTGAAAACCCTACCGTGCGCTGAGCGGGAGGCTTGACGGGCGGGCACGTTCTTAGCGCCGTAGAGATCGGGAAGCCATGACGGTCTGTTTCACCAGGTTAGTACCGGGGTCTCTTCTGTGTCCCACGACCGATCTTTGCCCTTTTGTTCACGTCTCGTGTTTGTACAACAGCGAGTGATTTGTTCGTCAAAGTACAAAGACCAAAACGTACACGTGGAGGTCGAGGTTCGTAAGATCTCCAAGCAGATGTGAGGAGCCGTGTCCTTCTCGGTGTTTAAAGCTGCATTACGTAACATAAGGACGATACAAAAATGTTCTGGTCATTTCTTTACAAAGTAAGTTGAATAATCAACCCTACTCCATTACAAATAAGTGTCATTCAGGAAGTGGAGGTGTCGAAATATGACGCCTTAGGAGTGCACGTGTTTAAAAATTGGAAATCTATACACCTACCACTTAAGAATCATGACCCTAGCATATCCAAAACACGAGATATCAAAATCGGACGTTCTGCTGCAGTACGAAAGAAAGTCGCCAAGTGGTCCAAAATCTAACCATTTCTTCAATAGGTGAAGACCTACCCACCTACAAAATTTCATGACAATTTTCTGAAGTAAACTTTCAATCGTGCTAAACCAAATCCAAGCACACATACATTCATGGATTCACCAAATCAAACAAAGAAACAAACAAAGAAACAAACAAAGAAACAAAGAAACAAAGAAACAAAGAAACAAAGAAACAAACGCTTCCAAAAACATAACCTTCTTTGCGAAGGTAATAATGATTCGGCGGGGGGGGGGGTGATATACCTTTTCATAAATCGCACTGCCTGCTGCAAGACTGGGGCACGACGGTTAGCGGCGCATGCGTGCTGTGTCCGGTCCGGTCAAGGTCACAAACACGGTATTAATGGCGACACCCGGATCCACAGAAAAGGCATTTTTCCGCATCTTATTTTTTGAGAAACAAATTAAGAGTGGTCATCGGTCGCTCCTTTTACCACCAGCACTGGTATTATTGATGATTATTGGCATATATGGTGGTTATGGGGGATTCGTACGAATCCACTTAGAATTTTAAGGGATGCGTAATTTTTCTACTCGATGCCAGTAAGACCGGTGGATTCGCCATACGCAATGTTTCACTAAAATCACGGTTCACAAAATTATGAAACGCCGAAAATAATCAGGGATCAGGGGAAAAAATTCCTGAGACCTCCCCCAAGGTAGAAAAAAAATCCTTGCTCGCCCACCAGCCCACGCCCCCCCCCCCCATAAACATCGTACAGTCATTAGTGGCACCTAAGGATAAGACCCCGAAAGAACAAAAGTGCGGGGTAATATACCACATTCAGTGCGCAGGTCAGAACATCAGAGGACCGTGCCAAGAGACTTGCATTGGTGAAACAGAACGGGCTCTCAAAACTAGATTATCAGAACACAAGTATCCCATCCCAGTTCCACTACGTCGGAATTTTCACAACATATACACATTGAGTCTCCGGGACATACAGTTACCCTTGACAATTAAGGTTCACTTCTGGATACGGAGCAGGATTACTTTGTGAGGGGAATGAAGGAGGCAGTCTACATCAGGGCCCATCAACCCTCTTTGAACCGTGGCGGTGGGAGATTCCGTCTTCCCGCCACTTACGATTCACTCCTGACGCCATCACACTTCCGACTTCCGGAACGTCAGCGAGTGGATCATTCATCTGACGAAGGTTGACGAGTTCGACGGAAAATTTATGGTGAGTTCCTTCTTTGTGTTGGATCAAAGATAAACTTTACCAATATCGTACAGTCCCTTAGATTCCTTGTGTGCAGTTCGCTTGACTGCACCGTTAACTCCGGCGAACTTCTGAGGACATGGTTTACACAAAATACAGGAAATTAAGCATCTAGCGATATACTTAACACCTAAGATTGACACATGATTAAAATCAATGACGCGCAACTCAAGATATGCAAAACTTTAACGTTAACTTGTAACACCTCACCTTGTAACGGAAAAACTTTTATATCCAATTTAGTTTAACATGCAGACAGTATTGTCATGATTAATGCATCATTTGCAAAACAGACGAAGAAATAAAGGGGCTATAACTCTCTAACAGGTATTACTGGCCCAACAACCGTCAATCTGAATCAGCGGCTAGACTTGACTATTTAGTACATTTATTTAGTTCCGTAGTAAAGTTTTTTACGTGGAAAAAACGTGTTAAAGGAAAAAATGGTGTTAAATGCAATTTTATTCGGCTAGTTAATTTTTTTAGTTCATATGTTCGAACACACTCCTTTTGGTAAAAAAATGTGCTAACACCCCCTGTAGCTTGTATACAACAAGACAGCCATGTCAACGTTGAAAATGATTTATTTGCCATCATTACATCGTATCAACTCGATCACACTCCACTGTAATTCCTTCTAATTGTGTATTGGCCATGAACAGGAGTCTCCTGAATAAAACATCAATCAAATACATCTTTCGTCTGACTCAGTTAAACCATTGTACCGTCAGGCATATGGTGGTCTGGCTATTATAGAACATGCTGCGCATGCTAGTATGAGCTTCTGACAAATACAATGTATGCACCCTTATAATGAGTAAACTTTTTTTTTGGTCACTGGAAAACTAAAGTGCTATGTTTCCATACCTTCGTTAAAGCATATCATCTGTGTAAATATGGAAATCACCTAATGTGAAAAATACACGACTTAAATTCTGTTTATTTCTATATAGCTTATGGAAATCTTTCATTTACTACTGTTGCTGTTGAGCTAATTGATACACATAGATTCATATTTTTTCATCTTCTCATTCAAAATTACATACTATTATTTCTGGTTATATTCAAAGTATCTTTCCTCAGGAAGCTTTTACAGCATACATCAATAACGTTAATGGAAATGATATTCAGATCTACATTATTTATGTCTCTTAATCGATATTCACTTTTACCTAACCTTCATACGTAACTAGAATGAATATTCTATTACTAGTATTTACCACTAGGGTACCATATAATGTTCTCATTAGTTAGTTATACAAATTAGGTCATGATCTATATATGTTCCTATCAAAGTTACATTTCTACAATTTAAGTTTCGTAAAGTTAAGTAATGAAGCATAACTGAAATATACATTTTCTTTGGAAAATGGTCTTTGGAGAAGCAATAATTGCACAACCATGCTGGTTACATACAGTTGCTATTTATCATAATGTTTGCTTTGTTTACTTCTCAAAAGAACGTTTTTCGCAAGGAGATAGGTTCCGAACCAGCACGTCGGCAGAACGTACTGCACCTGCGCGAAACCCGTAATGCATTGTGCAGAGGACTTTGGCAGAACGTCTCATATAAGGTTGTATTAGAGCATATAAGGTTGACAGCATGTCTGTAGTTTTCAGATGTTGTATAGGAAAAGATATCGTCTGCAACAGGCAAAATTGTGATGCAAAGTTGACCAAACGTCCAACGAAAAACGTGAATAATCAGGGTTTTGCGCAGGCGCAGTACGTTCTGCCGACGTGCTTTCCGAACCGCGGCTGCCATGTGACGCCATGGAAGGACACTTGGTTACCTAAAGGCAGGAATCAATAACTTGAAGAATGAATCGTAGGTAATGTTTAGTAACATTAGAAGGTTGTACCTTTTGTATAAACGTCTTTGTTCATTGAATTATATAATTCTTATGATTGAATTTGATCAGGAAGTGTTGTATTTTCGTTTGTTTTGTGTGTAACAAGTACTTAAAATTATTATTCCGTGTAAGTTTCCATGGGCATTGCCTGTGGTGCCTTGCCTCTCCTCTGTCCCCGTGCGTTGGACTCAGTATTACACTCAGTTGGATCAGTCGACGACTTCCCTGTTGAATACTTTGTCGCACGAGAATCACCCACGGGGCAGCCGCAATACCTGAATTTAAGGAGAGCATGGTTTAGCCAACTAACAACATGAATTACATTAATTATTCGGATTAAGGATGGCAGAAGGAGCTAGTATTGGCAATGCATCACGGCATGGCAGAGCCAAATCAGACAAATATATCTTGTTGGATTTCTACAACTTGGAAGATTTAGGAGAATTCTCATGCCATAACAGCGAAATATAAGATCTGTTAGTAAGAATTGCTATTGCTCTCGTCATTTGTAGATCGCCATTCATTGAGATAAACCGAATACTTGGCTACCATCTATCTCTTGTATAACGAAAAAATGAAGAAAAAAAGAAGAAATTTACAGCACACAGAATACATCCATGAAAGCCATTATTACACTGTTCTACTTACTTCAGCCACAGGTTCCGGACTTCCTTCTGGCGTAGACAATGGAAGATGAAGATGAAGAACCCTTGCACAGAGTTGAAGATGCAGAATAAGTAGGAAAATACAATCCTTCCGTCACTAGAACAAAACGGAATAGCGGAAAGATGTGATTTTTTGTAATTTGATTTAATGACTTTTATTACTTGTAATAGGGTTTCGTGATTGATTGTACACCAACTTGTCCTTTACAATTTTCATTGTTTTCTCTTATAAATCATGCATTTCTAATGTATGTGGTACTGTGTCCTTTCTCAATGTAATCGTTATGTCTCTATTTATGTTTTGAGGAGAGAGGGGTTCTTTTAAATTTCTCACTTTTTGCTGAGTCCTTAATAAATAAATGTGAATCGAAAAATGATTTCATAAAGGTTTGGATTAGTTGTTAGCAATGCTTTACATCAGTATTAATAGCTTAGAGAACAAAGTACACAGTGAAAAATGATGACAAAGCTCAACATATTCAAATTGCATGTGGTGCATGTTTAAATGTCCTTTGGCTTTGACGTTATTACTTATATAACTTACGGTATATGTATATTCCTGCTGTATTATTCACACATAGTTATAGTTACTCCGTGAAGGAGGCATACCTCCTGCAGGAGTATTCGGGTCAGCCGGTTTTTCGTGTTCGCAGCTAAAACCCACGGTTCCCTTTGTTCAATCGGCATGTAATTTTATACGTCGTCTGCAGGCATGCCAGTGATGATGCACGTATATCAATATTTACCGTAGGTGTTTTCGCGGTCAAGATAATATTCGAAAAGCACCCCTACATTTAGGGGCACATGGGACCGCCCGCGAAAAACCCGTTGTTTTGAATAGCGCGGGGGGGGGGGAGCATCCTTAATGCAGATGTGCGGGGCGGTTTTTAATGCAGACCAGATGCGGACCGTAATGGTTTATGGATGCGCCGGAATTGTCAAATGTGTTCGCACGTAAAAGTCATGTTTGTGTACGTTGTATTTCTATGAATTGGGGCACGTGGTGTGCCGTTATGTCCGTGTTGATGCACGTGTCTTTGTTTTCACCGTAGCGGTTTTTATATCAAGGTAAATTTGATATTTCAAAATCACCCCTATTTTTATAATCCTGTGGAATAGGCCGTAGGTTAAGTAGTTATGTGGTAGGCGAGGTTCTTTAAGCAGATATTAGGTGGTTGTTGTGTATATGCGTTTGTGAGTATCTGTTGGGATTGTAACTTATGGATTGCACCTAAGGTCAGGTCTATTTAATTGTCTGGCAAGATGTTAATATCATAGTTGTTCGGTAGAGCTCACACACTTTACTGTTCATAGCTTATAATATAGCGACCTGAATTCGAAATTGGTCGGAGCGCGGAGAATGCGCCAAGATATGTGTTGTTTCCGTGTGCAACTGTGCTAATGTTGCTGTGGTGATCATGTTGTTTTGTTAAGCAGTTGACTTGAGCGGCAAGTGTTAAAATTGTTGACGTGGTTTTAGACTGACCGCCAGTTGCGCAGTTGACTTTGTGTACGTGTACGTGTCTTTGTTTTTACCGTAGCGGTTATGTGGGACGGTGTTTTCCGTGTGCAACTGTGCTAACCGTTGCTGTTGTGATCATGTTGTTTCGTTAAGCAGTTATACGTTAACGTTGACTTGAGCGGTACCCGTTTTTCCGTGTTCGCAGCTAAAACTCACGGTCCCCTTTGTTCAATCGGCATGCAATTTTATACGTCGTCTGCATGCATGCCAGTGCCAATACCACCTCCCAATCTGCAAATTATAAAATTTCACGGAGAATTGTCGCCTATGGCTTCTTGTTTTTATTATTAGTGCAAAGAAAATGTTTTCTTATCTTTTTCTTCGAGATCAATTCATTAAAGTTGCTCTTACATTCCATTTTGTCGATGCTCATTCACAATCTATACACAGTTCATGAATGAAAATTCATATTCAGAAAAATCCCTCTTCTAACCATGTTCACTGTTCTAAATAGCCGATCCGGATCTGAATCTGTAAAGAAAGTTATTCTCACAGGTCTCACAGTTTCAGATCTAATCCCCTCACACGATCAAGTTTAACAGATCTGTAAATGATCTGACGGATCCTGGTATGAATCTTTTGCCTGAAACTGAGGTTCTCAAATCCAAATAAAAGATCCAAATCTGAATCTCTAATCCCATCAAGCTCGGTAATATTACAAAACTGGATTCCTGACCTGATCATGAAGAATCCAAAGATCCAGGTCAGTCCGACCAGCACCATGATAGCGATGGCGATACGCAGGTTCTGCTTTGTCGCACCAATTCCGGGATCAGCAACTTTCCCTACAAAAATGTTGCATTTAATCAATATTTTGAGTATTTCAAATCAGTACTATAAAACTCGAGGCATGTTACACGTAATGTAGTAGAGCACCTTGGGTAAGAAACAGAAATTGCATGTCCAAATAAAGTGTACAAAAACCGTCACATAATCTTTTACATGCAAAAAAAAGGTTTCAAGGCCCCGTAAATCGTGTTAGCACCTGCAATTCTGTATCTGTATTTGTATAGCCGGTATAACCGCCCTTCGCAGGCACACCGCGCGGCGACAGCTAGCTACATTACACCGAACGATCTGTTACACCCAATCTTTGCATATCTAACTGCAGGAGTTGTTTAAAGTAGGACGACAGTTAATTCAGATGTTATTCAGAGAAAATAATGCAATAAAGACGAGTCAAGTTCACAGTATCTGACAATGAATAGGCCGAGCGTGATGGGGTATAATGTATAGAATGCATGATTAAAGAAATGTGAATTGAAAAGACACAGCATACAGCACATAAAATATAATGACACAGCATATAAAATATAATGACACAGCATATAAAATATAATGACTTCAACATAACATTTTACGTATGACAATAACATTCTTTTAGATAACTGACCGTCGGTTCCCCCTCCACAGGCCAGCTTGCTGATAACCATGATGTACACAATGACGTTAAACAGCAGCACCAGCCCGACAGGCAACAGGAAACCGTAGTACAGCTGGTTACCATGCAGCCAGCAACTATTAAATAGAATAAAGAATGGCAAACATCACTTCGACATAGAAACCTGTGTATACCTGAGTGGGTCTTTGATAACAAACTATAACAAGCTTCTAATTTTTGCCTCGTTGACTATATAAAATTATTTCCTCAGTCTACAGGCATTTGGAGTATACTGCTCAAATACTGCATGAAAACTTGAAAGGAAAACGTCAAATGACTATACATTTCTGTGCTTTTATGTTCATCTTTCAGGATAGCATGTTGTTGTAAATCTGACACCATCAGGTTTATCAATATAGTGTAGCTCTACCTTTTAATTATTTTTTTTACAAAATTAAGGATCATTTCGTACTAGGTAGAAACTTTTCAGAAATACTATTAGAAGACCTTTACCTTTTAGAAGATTGCTTTATTAGTATATAATAAACCATCTTAGATTGGTAGTTTTATTTGTTAAAGGGAAGGTTATATATTATTACAAAAATATTTTGCTCAAATGCCAAGAACGCTGTGGAGAAACCAATACATTTTTTCTGCAATGCATGAAGTTTTAAAAATGTCTCTGGTCTTTTTCTTTTTTTCTATCTTTTATTGTTAGTGCCACACTATATTTAAGGTTTTCTGGTGTTTCAGATTTCAGCTGAGACAGGCTAAGCTTTTAGCATCGGTTGACCTAATCCTAATCTCTGCCATATCAAACATGTTAGATTTGTCTGGCAGTGTCAGGATGACGGATTGACCATAGCTGACATAAGCAAAACTTCATGATGTTCTTCCAAATGATGGGATGACTTACACGTGTGCAAAGCCTTATTTAGACATTTTTCTTACAAGATAGTGCTCCTGTACGTCTCCTGTCCATTGTGATAGGTGCTGGGGATATCCACAACCAAGGTAGCGATGGAAATGACCAAAGGAAGACCTGAAAGACATCAAAACGTGTTTGATTTGGCTATTTTTTTTTGTACCACTATTACTATTATTGTCGTCTTTTACTATTCTTTTTCACATTTCCATCATATTGATGCACACATAATGTGTACGAAGTCTTTCTTTTAGATTCTAAAAATCATCTTAGCCCAATAACGTACAACGTGACAGTGTAATATAAGAAAGGTATAAGAAGGCTAAAGTACCTGACGGAAATATACTGTACTGCAGTTTAAGCAGCACCCTTGGACCTTATAGAATTAATGTGATGATAACACATGATAATGTGATGAGGCTTTCCATAATCTCAAATATAACTATACTTAAACGGGACAATTATATTGATTTCAAAATATAACTCTACTAACCCCACGCAAATATGGCTGCCTTGAGGAGAAATTTGGAAACATGTGCCCCCAACACTTTGATGAAGGCCAGATACATGTTGAAGGCTTCAACGGCCATCCACATGAACACAGCCAGGAGGAAGTAGTGCAGCAGAAAGGCCACGACGGTGCAGCCGACTGGGGAGTGGGTAGCCTCGATGCCCGTCAGGAAGATTATGAGGGTTGCCAGCAAGGCGATGCACAGGTTGGTGAGAATGTGCTGCGGTCTGGTCCGACGAAGCTGCCTAAAACAAACAAAGAGAAGTTGGTGATTTCAGACTTCCGAGAATTTTTAAATGTATTGGAACTGTATCATATGACCAGATACCAGATTGAACTACTTCATAAAATGGGATTATTAATCAATTGTATGACGTAACTTACTCTCGTATTATACCATAGTTTATGTTGCAGAAAATGATAACACAGTAAACATTCCTGGAGACCTCCTACCACACCCTACTACTCATCAGGGTATGTTTGGTCACCATCCTGTCAATTGATTGAAACGCAATCTCCATGCACCCCACTCACTTCCAAACCTTCCTACTCAGGACAAAATACATACAGCCCCTCTCCAACTAGTGGGAGTGCTGATTTCAGCACTATTGTTATTATTTTTTCAACATAGTCATTATAGAAATTATAGGCATCACAGTGTGTAATGTTTTATCACTGATACTGATTAAATATCCAAACAGCTTACTTAAACATCAGGTAGGAGAAGAGAGTGAAGGTGAGTCCTGTGATAGACATCACAATCCCGATCGTACTGATCAGATCCAGTATAGAGTTGTGCAAGCCTCCGTAGATGTCCTGAAATAAAACATGATGATTTTATCTATTAGGCCACAGCAAGTAAATTTTATGGATGACATCCTCCCCAGACTCCAAATCTAATGCGAGAGGGCGAAAAAAAAACAAGGCAGGCAAAAAAACAAACAAGATTTCTACATTTTTAAATTTTGAGATCGTTAACCTTGTTAAACAAGAATTGTGGCGACATGATATCACATGATATCACAAACCAACAGGTCTTTTATACCTGTATCTAACAGTATTACCGTCCTTGTACATGTGTATAAATCTCAAATAACAAGAACAATTGTAGAAAAGAGCCTGTACCATCATAGGTAGCTACTACATGATCCTACATGGTAGTAGCTACTGGGTATTTGTTTGCAATGCAACAACTTAAACTGTCAACGGTTGCCATCAAACGTAAGTAATTGTGCCCCATTGTTGGATCTCTGATCATGACGGTCTCTGAGATTAGACACTGCCTACCGGAAATTGGGGCTCAATAACTGACAGAGTTCATTTATAATCTGAACTGTCCAGAAAGCCATACTCTACTTATATTGTGCCAACTATTACAACATCAATTTGTCTCTGAAACAACTTTGAAAAAAATGAATTACTAAATAAAAGCTTTCAATCTTTGTATAAATGGTTTTGATTCATTGGCAACATCACTTATAACACTGTATCAAAGTAAAAATGAAATACTAAACAATAAATCAGAGCATTGCCTTGCCCATGGCCGTTTATGACATATTTTTGGCATGTTGACCACAGTTGGTTGGCATCAAAATTTCTTGTTTTTTTTTTCCGAAATCGAGCGAAAATCAATGCGCGCGCGGATGTCATCCATAAAAATTACTTGCTGTGGCCTTACAAAAAAACAAGGATCTGAGATCACGACACTTCTGAGATGCAAAGGCGCAAAATCAAAACTCTGACGTAAATGCTGTCGGTGTGTAGTAGTCGGAGGCGAAATCGCAACATTCACAATTCCTACACAGAAGTCATCCCCTACTCCCCAGAGCAATGGATTACAAATGCCATTGCCTTTTTAACCATCGCTGGTGACATTGTTTCATTCGATTATCAATACAACGTCGGTGACTGTCTGCATGGTTGTGAGTCCGGGTTATCCAGTGAGAGCAACATAATGTTTTTGTCACATAATGGTACATACCCATGCTGAACGCCTTTGTTCGTACAAGCAAGCAATATTCTGATGCACAATTGCAAATTGACAAACCTACCATCAAAACAGCGAAGTTGGTAAGATGGTTGCACTCGCACACCACCCTGTTATTGTCTAACCCAGCAAAGGTACACCCCTCTGTTGACCAGGCACCGACTCCTCCTCCAGCGTTGAAATCCCAGAAAACACACCTCATGTTGTTCACTGTGCTATTTGTACTGTTTTGAACCTGCGAAGAGATCGCAACCATGAACGAATATGTTCGCTATTAGACGAATGGAGGTCTAAAACAATGTCTTCCAACTGATCTCTTTCCCTTTTGTATTTCGCTTCTTTTCTCCTTACAGCTTCTATTGTTGTATTGGGAACATGTACTGACAAACCAAAAATGACTGGACTGGTATTCACAGAGATGACTGTTTAGCCACAGGTTATGCTGTAGAGTACACATGAAGCAACGATGGTCAGAGCTGACGGATGGAGGTTAATCATTTACGAAGAAGAAATAGGAGAATTTAGATTTCTGGCAAGTATTTTGGGATTGTCTTGAATGTTTTGTCCTAGTAGTTTAATCACGGCTGGAGGTCGCGCATGCAACCCTCTGCTTCCTGAATTCTCCTATATCGACCACTAATGTCTGCTGGGTTACGGCCAGTTGTATCTTCACGTCCGTTCCATTAACTGTGTTTGACCTTTTGACCTTCTGCCTGTCAATGTTCCAGCCGCGTTCTGTACTACCCTTCCGGACAAGCACACACACAAACCCACAGGCAAACCCACCCAAAACAATACTTCCTTACTCGGAATTAAAAGCACTTCAGCAATATATAATATATATATGTCACAGGGCAGACTAGGACAGACTGGAATTCTAGTCTGCCCTAGGGCAGACTGGAATTCTACTAGGAATTATATTTGAATTCCAATCTGTCCTAGGGGAATCTGGAATTTTCCTAGGATAGACTAGAATTCCAGTCTGCCCTAGGGCAAATGGGAATTCTATTACGCTACAAGCAATTACTGTATTGATGAATAGACTGAATCATTTCAGAACTAAAATTTCAGTCAATTTCAGTATGTCCGTAATTTCAGCCTAGGTAAATCCTAGATTTATCATTACTTATAATTCTAGGTGAATTACTTCATATTTTAGGACAATCTCTAATCTACTAGGGCAAATTCAAATAACATCAAAACAAGGAGTAGACGTATAATGCAGCACATTTTAGTGTTAGAAAAAATCATAAAACCTTTGTTTTTATTACTTGAAATTTTGAAGCTGTAGACCAAGGGTATTTAAGGGTTGGAAAAAAATCATAAAAACTTTCTTGTATTACATGTACCTGTTAAAATTTTGAAGTAAGCTATAGACTAAGTTTCTGTCACTAGTAACGTGAGTAGTATGCAGCACATTTGAGTGTTGCATTGTTTTAGATTTTGAAGGTTAGCTACAGAATTTCAAATTCCAAGTCTGTATGTGTAAAGTCTGAATAAAATAATGGTTTGTAAGAATATTGTTGTTTGAACTTGTTTCCATTACTTTAACACCTTATTATTGAAGTAGATTTGCCTCTGTCCTTAGGACAGATTGCGGTCACAAAATTAGATGACTTAGAATTTCAAGTTGTCCTTGGACAAATCCTGATTCAAATCTGTCCTATGACAATCTATGATGGTCAATACCCATAGGGTCAATGACCCAGACCAGACAGCTGCCACCATGGTTAAAGTGTGTATTGACAGAAGGGCGATCTTATATCTGAATATGAAGTAATTTACCTTGAATAGAATAGTGATAGATTTCCCATTTGCCCTAGGACAGACTGGAATTCAAATATAATTCCTAGTAGAATTCCAGTCTGCCCTAGGGCAGACTAGAATTCCAGTCTGTCCTAGGAGAATCTAAGATTGTCCTAGGAGAGACTAGAATTCCAGTCTGCCCTAGGGCAGACTAGAATTCCAGTTTGTCCTAGGACAATCTTAGATTGTCCTGGATTCCAGTCTGCCCTGTGACATATATATATATTTCAAGACAATTTTCACTTATTATAAGATCTGTTAACAAGATTTCAAAGATGGTAGATCCTATTGATTTATTGATTTACTTACTAGAGGAAGGTATCTTGTCACTACTGGGTTGGATAGATTCTTGAAGTCGAAACCAGTGACTCTACTGGCTATAACCCTGGTGTTGACCCTGGTTTTCGTGCCGGGTAAGGAAGGATCCGTCTGGTTGGACTGAAACAACCGGCTGTTCAGGTAGATGATGAAACTCAAACGAACCTCTGTATCGCTTGGATCTTGGGTAATCAAAATGGAATCTCTATTAAAAAGCTGTCCTTGAAACAAAAAGCTAGTTACTCATAATAAAAAAAAGCATAGAGAGGCGAAATAAATATGTCGTTTTGTCACCACCATATTATAAAAGTGCAAAAGCATTTTGTAACGGTTTCTTCATGAAAAGAAAATTTTGTTTGAATCCGTACACTACGGTGCAGAATGATAAGGAAAAAATCTACCAACCAGATATATTTTCCTTGAGGAAGGCAGTGGCAGGTAAGGCTATGGAAGCATCCACTTGGTCAGTGGGGATGAAGGATGAGTCAGAATAGGATCGTACCAATCCGTCCTCAAGATTGTCACTGCCATCAAGGAATGCAAACCCAACACTGTAAATAGAAAAAAGGTACTTGAGGAGGCATATTGACAATTTTGTTGTCTGTAGTGTCAGTCAGCGGTACAAACCTTCGGGCCTTCGTGATAAATAAAAAGTAATGGATCGATAAGGTGACAATTCGCAAGTTGTTGATTATTGTGTCTACCTCAGGGCAATACTGACTGGTTTTACTTCGTACTATAGCTAGGTGTATGTCCATTCTACCATGTAAAGAATACGATCATTTACAATGTATGCGACATGCTTAAGGCCGCATTATCAACACTGAAGAAGCGAATCCTCGCTGCAGTGCGCAGTGGAACCGTCAGTATTGCCCTGAGGAATGTAATAGAATGTCATTGAAACGTTGGCTTCTCAACAACTTTGGTTGTGAATAAACGACTTTGTCATTTACCAACCTGATTAAATTTTTCACGGATGTATCGTTACCTGTTAATCAGTTCTGCCGCTCCTATCTGGTAGGTTTCCACACCTATGTTTTTTTCAATACGGCGGAAATGATTTGATGTCAGATTTACTCGGTCATTAAACTGCTCGAGCGCCCTCACAATTCTGCAAAAAATAAAAGAAAGGCACTAGTGTACAAAATGAAATATTCATTACTATGAGCAATCAAAGTCACACACAAAAAACACATATAAGAATATTTAATTTCATATAAGAAAGTTCCATGTTAGCTCTTACGAAATCTATACCATAAATAGTCTCAACAAAGCATTCAGGATGAAAATATTTCCGTATAAATGTAATATCCTCTTTAATGGTTGATTAAAATAATCACATATTTGTATCTGCATATTTACCTAGAGAGAGATTGATCCTTGACTTGACTCTGATGGAGAACATCATCATCAGTGTTCATGATCTGATCAACAGACACGACCACGGAATAGCCGACCTGGATATTCAAGCAGATATGAGTTTAAATGGATAGAAATGACTGAAGCATTGTTCCATGAACCTTTCCATGCCATATTCGTCTAACATGCAACATTTACACTTTAACAGATGTGTTTAGTTCTTGTATAAAACTCCTTGACGTCAGAATTTAGGATGGTCCATAAGATGCAGCATATTGCTACAGAGGAGAAACGTCTACGATCCTTCGCACATGGCCCCTCAAATATGCAGGATTGTATTTCTAACTTGTTTGCAGGACTATTAATCATAGTTTTTATACATTAGTGTCTATTTATGAATCATTCTAATTTCACGGACATCATCACAGAAAATAAGCACTATCGGCTCCGCCTCTGAGGTGTCACAAAAAAATGAGACCCACATTCTCGTCTCCAGTGGTGTTAACGAGATTGTCCAGGACAGTGGAGGCGTCTGCGATGTTTTCTGGCATAAGTGAACTTCCAACAGACGTAAGGATCTGTAGGTCTGCAGCAACTTCTGCTACATTTTCTGGAGTTACAGGAACCTGGAAATAGCAAGAATAGATTGAAATTTTTAAGTTGAATGGTGTAGTTTCTACTTGTTTTTTTGTAGAAAAAAAATGGAGACTGACTGAATAAAATTCTTTAAAGTAGTGTCTGATAGGATAATAGTGTTAAATTTAGTGTTACCAAGTAATATTTATAATCCATGATCATTGTACTTCTTTTGCCACTGCTAGTTGTATACGAAAATAAGTCCATTTCCCAAAATCTGGCAGTTACGGTTGTCTGTCTGTTTGTTTGTTTGTTTGTTTGTTTTGTTTTATCAGGATACCCATTAGTGTTTTAGTACAACTTCACACTTTTCTTCAAATTCTGGTGTCCGTACAATACCATTCAACAACATTAAATAAGATATGAATAACAATAAAACGTATACAATTGAAAGACAGAAAATAATCAAATTAATAAAACTCAAAGTAAGCAGGAGTGGTCAGAGGTCAACAAAATAATTGAAACATAATTCGGATGTTTTGCATAGAAAAACAAAAGTAATAACAATTGACAAAAGTCACGATAAACAACTTATATAGACTGAACACAATGCATATTGTATGAAATACAATCAATGTATGCATAGTACCAAACATGAATATATATAACTTAAATAGACGAGTGGGTAAAATAACCGATCAAGACCTTGGGGACTCCTTTGTGACCTGGTCTAACAAGTCCAATGACCCTCATTTAACAACAACAAAAAAAAACTGCTTGACCTGTGCCAGTTTGGACAAGTCCAATCCACAATCCAACAGCTCCGGCTTGGCCCAGCTGACTCCGGTTTGAAAACTCCCGATACATCTTCGGACTGCTAATGGAATACCAGCTGGTGATATAAAAACAACATAAAATGAATCACACCATGAATAGTATAGTTTATTTTTGCTAACGTTAAAGATATGTAAATAAACATATTTTACAAATCTGAATACGTCGTTAATTTTTGTCTTTTATTACTTATTATTTTGTTTGATGCATTCTGGATAATAAAAATGTCTACATTTTTTTTAGAATTACCCTAGCAGTACAACACTGGTTAGATACCAAATAAATATGAGTTTTCTTTTCACACGAAGCATTGCCAAACTGAAAATCAGAACGCATTGTCTAGAAATTGTAAAAGGTCGTAACCGCAACACAGCAGTCAATCAAATACCTAATCTCGATCGAAATCGATAATGTAATGTACAAAGTGATTTGCTTTGTATCCATGTGTTTTAAAAAGAAAAAAGAGTATATATAGAAGAGAAAGATAGATCTACAAAAGTATATAATGTTTTGATTTTTATT
This sequence comes from Branchiostoma floridae x Branchiostoma japonicum, assembly GCA_013266295.2. NCBI lineage: Eukaryota > Metazoa > Chordata > Leptocardii > Amphioxiformes > Branchiostomatidae > Branchiostoma > Branchiostoma floridae x Branchiostoma japonicum. The sequence goes on along the minus strand of CM023830.1, from coordinate 17,946,465 downwards.
TTAGTGTTCTCACGTTTGAAAATCTTAGCATTTAGCCTTTTGAGGCAGGAGTATATGATAAAATCTTATCTTTGTAGAAAAGTGGTTTTAAAAATATAAAATGATTTAAAACAACTAATGAGACAATCACGTTGTAAACGGAAGCAGCACATTCGCACAAAGGACTCAATCAATCACATTATCTGCCTTAGCTTGCTATATAGAGGGAAATTCTTAATCTATACTGCGGAAAGCTTTTATTGCATCTACCGGTACTGTCAAAGATGCTGTTGTTTTAAGATACCCATAAGGTATATTTGATACAAATCAAAAACTAATACGTATACACAAAGAACAGCAATTTGCAAAATTATTGCATCTAAATGTTAATGTTCAAAATTCTTATTCGTACAATTTGTAAAATAACTTTCCAAAATCTATTTGAATCTCCTTACCATTTTCCGTGTTGTTGGCGCACCTTTCTTCTGAGTACACATGCGTGTCTCCGGCAGTGTCTGGAAAGGTTAGGTTGACACGGTTGGAGGATGGGTCTGTCACGGTCACCGTGTCGCCGTAACACGTCGCTGTGGGGCCGATGAAAAGAGTGTTATCATTTGAATAAATCGTTTAGTTGATCATGACTCATCGTATATTGTTTATTATGCTGTGCAAAATTTTGGATGGGGTAACAAAACAGCTGATTCTCACGTTGTTAAAGGGCAGGATATATGTCACAGGAGCAATACTAGATCCATCTTTTCACATTCTGACTAAGAAGGCTAAACAGCATATACAATCATATTTGGATTTAATACCATATTGGATTTTTAAAGCATACATCCATCGTAAGTTGTAATTTGATGATTTTTCTTCCGATGACCGTTCCGTATCATACGTACATGGCATATACGTACATACATGGCATAGATATTGAGAAGAAATTGGCGCAATAATTTACAAATTAAACCGTTGCACACGTCGCCGTAGGTACATTGTACGATGTACATGACCGGGGCTTTAGTAAGATGAAAAAAAAGACAAACTCCCACATACTTGTCAGAAATGTAAGGCTGGTTGGATCCAGCCCGAGAGCGCTTGGGGTCCGTACAGCTGTTTGCAGAACACTGGAGATACTGTTATACAAGTCCTGATCTTGAAGCTCAGAATCCTGCACATTTATGTTCTGGTTTGTAATGATGCTTCCCGGTCTGCAGGAAATATGGTAGCTGATAATTACACTTCTAAATGACTAATAAATGCATAGCTTCATCACAATGGTACACCATTGGAAAATATTTTAAGTTTCTCGTCACACAAACACGCCACAAAAGTATTTATATTGCATCACGTATGTAGACAAAAGTGTTCGGTGCAAAAAATCTGCCAGAAGCCAGAGGTCCAAAATATCAAACTTACTTTGCGTCCTTTACTCTAACGTATACGTTGCCTTCGACACGTCTCAAAGCCTGTTGATACTGAAAATAATAAAGTCATTTGAAAGTAATCATCATCAGTATGACTAAAATACCAACGTTTGCTACATATATCTCAACCTTATATAATCAAATCCATTCCGTAGTCTAACTATTTGAGCATTGCGGTACCACAGAAGATCTTAAAACCAGTTATCAGTTTTCTGTTCTTGGTTTCACTTACTGTCTTGCCGGTGATATCTCAAATATTATCATCCTATCATTCCAGTTGCCGACACTTTCTCCCTCCTTGGACTTACTCCTAGTCCTTACTAAAACTATTAAACAGAGATATGATCGACCGAATTTAAGTTTTGAAACTTTTCACGTTAGATTGATAAATACATAATGCATTTTTAGTACTAGCATTTGATGTAAGTACAACACATACCCAGTCCTTGATCTCTGTGCTTATGTTCTGGAAAGCAGCTGAATTAGCATCTGCCATTTCAGGGGTGAAGTTTCTACCAGTTATCCTTATGCTGGAGACAAATGTCACGGTTCCTGGGGGAAAATATGAGACTTCATTTATTAAGTATTTTAATACTAGGATACCAGCATATTACGACACCATTTGTTCCTTTTAATCTGACTGAACTAAGTTGGGATTGAAAATGCAACTAAAAAACAAATTTATTTGACTAAAACGGTAAAATATGCATTGTTATCATGTACATGTACGTCGCCTGACTAGGAGGGCCTAATTAGGAGGTACAACGGCAACAAAAGACACCTACATGTACTGCAACACAACCACATCTACCCCCAAAATGACTGCCATTCATGAATAATCCAGGACCTGTTTATTCGTCACTTTAAAAGAAGATGTCGGGACCCACTATGACCAAATCCATAGGCTAACCAAGACGGGATGAGGCCGATGATTCTAATAAACAAGATAAACCAGAGAACAAACCTTTCGGAAGCACAGTCAAGGTGCTGTCTTCAGACTCTGTCTCACCACCTGGACTTGTCACTTTGCACTTGACCTTGTGAATACCACTTACAGCTTCATATCTGCAACAAACATGTAGGCAACAAAATTCAAATGAATTCTTTACATATAACACATGAAATCTTTATACTAGTTACTCAAGCAACAGATTAAATCTTTCCACACTTGCAGGTGCTTGAGTAACTGTGTTCTTGTGTATCCCTTTAACTGGATGTCTAACGTTCCTGATATAATGACCAATGTCCAAAGCTGTTTATTTTTCCTTTAGCTTGTTCAAAAGAATTTGATGCATCAAATTCTATTAAGAGGTTCCATTACATTCTTATAAGAGGAGATAACCCTTACTCCGTGAATAGTTTCATCACGTTGGTAAGTCACAATTGCCCCGAGGAAGGTGACAGATGTTCACCGAAACGTCGGCGGAATAAAAGACTTGGTTGTGTAGAAAGAGTCTCTTTATTCGATAACCCTTACAGTATACAAATAGCTAAATACATCAAGGAATGTTTAGACCGTAAAACCAGTTGATTTATCCATATACTTGTATAATATGGTTACTAAGTTCATCCACTTGTTTGTTTGTTTGTTTGTAGGCATAGCTGTAGAAGACCTTGGGAAAGTCGGTGTACTTTTGTTGTATCAAAAATTGATTTCCTCCCTAATATAAGTTCGATGCGTCGTCATCTTGTCTGTATTTGTTTCTATTTTAATAAAAAAATTCATTTCTTCGATTTATAATCACAGTCATGTTGCATGTCCGAATCAACTAGCATGGCAGCTGTAACGTCATGTCACGTGTCACTGTTCAGTACTTACCTGAACACAGGGCCTCTCTGGCTGGGTACAATTGTTCCATCTACCGTCCACTGGTAGGTGTAATCACTGGAATGTCTTTTTGTGTTACATGTGATGGGGATGGTTTCTCCAACCACGAGGTCCTGCACCTCCGACGGGCGTATGCTGACCTCAGGAGGAACTTAGGAAAATATTAATCGTCAAACAATTATTTGTAGTTTAATTTATGCAATTTATCAGGTATGGATTCAAGATACCAAATATGATGTTATTGTAAAATAAATCATAAATCAAAATGCGTAGCGGCCACATGCATCAGTAGAAATAATTCAAATTTTCAAAAAGAGACTAGTGTCGTTAGCAAAGGGCATGTGACATTTTTCTTTTAGATTGCAAAAAAGTGTACTCACCCACAACGTCTCTTTGATTACTGTTATTGGGAGGTTTGTAGTTTTGTTACTATCCTATTATCGTATGTCAAAACGAAGTGACTTAAATGTGGGAAAATCTCTCATGGGGCAAACAGACAAGGATTGCATAAGTCGGCTCTTAAACCCTGCACATATTCTGCCTTATTCCCCATCGTCATACAATCTTCTCGGTTGTAAAAAAAATCACGAAAACCCCACGTACTGTAATCTCCGATTTTTTGTTTTGTTTTGATATCTAAGGGGCCACCACTACCTCATGAAAGATAAGTCAAGGCTAAAGATAACAAGAGTTCTTAAATGCTTCGTCTGTAGCTCCCTTCCGATCGCCTAAACACCTTGTCACAGTGTAAGCTACAAAGATTCGTTGAAACGTTCAAGGTTTTCGTACCTTGCACTACAAGTGTAGCTACTTGTGACGTGTCGTTCCCCGCCGGGTTAGACATGATACAGGCGTACTGTCCGTTATCCTGTTGACGTGCTGAAGTAATGGTTAGGGCGCTGTTGGTCACGTGTTGTTCTCCCACCACACCTCCATCTTTAACTTCTACACTGATATGGTTTCCGGGTTTGATGACTTCGTCATTGTGACGCCAGACAACGGTAGGGGCGGGAACACCGCGACCGGTGCAGCTGAACGTTGCTTTATTAGTAACAACTACCGTAAAGCTATCCGGATGATCTAATATTGTTGCAGGTACTGCAATAATATGAATAAAGGTCATCTGGATTATATAACAATAATCATAACGAATTCTAAAGATCTTATCGTAGTAACGTTTCCCGACGTCGTCTTTTATCTGGTTCTTAAATAAAACTATACTTCTTTGCAATCGTTTTCTTATTATAGTGGAGGAGTTTACATAATCTTCAATTAACAATTATAGTAGAATGTTCTGAACTGTTACTGTACATAAATTGTCATATATATTTCAACTGAAGGCCTACTTACTCATTTTACAGGTGTCTCCAACCCAAGGATCCTCACATCCAGAACATCTGCCGTCAGTTTTCTCACAGATTGCCCCTGTCACACAGTTTCCACAACGTTCAGCGCAGTTGTTGCCGTAATAACCGTCATCACACTCTAAAGGGGGGATTGAATACTGTCAGTACTATGATTATGAGTCTTTTGTTCCTAATATTACAATACTACACAACAGTGTTTTTATATTGAATGGATTGCATGAAAAGTGCTTAAATATGACAGCGAAGAAGGTACTTAAATCTTGCCGACATGCCAGCACTTCGTCGATGAAGGTTAGACATTCGGGAAGAACATCATTTACGTAATACTGTGGCCCAACAGGTCGAACATAATTGGTTTTCCCTTAGTAACTCAAATTCTTTTACACTCGGGTACCTATTTATATACAAGATACACCTGTCTTCAGACTCTTCAAACATCGTATGACTCTTCAGAGAATGCACGGTGGTCTGTTGCTACGGTATTCTTTCCCATTGCTAGGCGCGTTCGAAAAAGTATCGGGTTACAAGACGCAATTTTGGGCTAACCGCAAAACGTTTGAAAATAAACAAATAGTATCGAAGGGTAAATTTCGTCAAAATAAAATGAACTTATCGTGTTTACATAATTTTAATGTTAGATGTTTACGTTAAATCACTGGTTTGTAAAAGTTTCGCTCCAAAAGACGTTTATTTTCGGGTTTCGGAGCGCCTGCCAGAGTCAGTCCGAGTCATCGTTTTAGGCAAACCTCGTTAAGTATTGGCTACGTGTATTACCCCAAATCCCCGATTCCTATATTTTTCGACGACTGGGAATAAGATCAAAAATCGTGTTTTAGGAATTTTTTAATTTCTGATTTTAAGTATGTTTTTTGGCGACATATTGGTGAAAAAAACGGCATTTTTGGAAATTTTTCGCACTAAATTACCCATAATTTAAAATTGAGGCCATTTTTCAAAAATCCCTAAAACACGATTCTGGGGACAACGGTTACAGTCATTATGAGCCGTGAATGAGGTATGTTGGACTCTCCACGCTTCCTATACTTAACGAGTTTTGCAGACATGTCATGTCGCCCGAAAGTGGGGAGTGTGTTGTTGATACTAGCGTTAAGAATCATTACAATATTCAAGGTCACCCACGGATACGACAGTAGATTCGCTACATGTTACATGTCAACAACAAAATGATAGCGTACATGTACTGTCCAGGAAACGGTTTGTATCTGTAGAAAAGTGTTGTTTTTATCTGTTGCGAGGCACGGAGAGGAAAGGGCCTGTTTTCGCAGGTTTATTGTAAATGACCGGAGATGACCCCCTAATAGAACGCGCGTTCGGTTCGAATTACTCAGATCGAGTTCGATCGAACCCAGTTCGGGTTCTAGAAAAGGTGGGAACTTTGCAGCCCAGATTTGACCACCGTGATGCTTTTGTTACTTGACTTACCTTAGATGCTACTTTATAACCAAAATTATCTACAATGTCGAGAAAAACATAATTTTTATAATGGATAACAGTCCACATCTCTACAAGTAATCGTCGGATGACATCCTGACCTATAGCGATATGGTACGATATCGTATATCAAACGACAAGGCAAGGAAAGCGACGTGTGTCGGTGCAGACGGGCTCAAACTCACTCGCTGTACAAGCTGGAGTAAAGAAATATTTTACAAAACGTCTGATTTAATGTGACCATATTGCTTGTTCTATGTGCATGTGGACGGATGTATCGCAGATTAACATAGAATACAATCACCTGTTTGACAGTAGTCCTCCTTCCACCCCGCCTCACACCCTCCACTAGAGCAGACTCCAGCCCGGATGTCACACACAGAATCTCCACTCGCACAGTGACAGGTACCGGTACAGTTGGGCCCAAACGTACCGGGCAAGCATACTATAAAAAAGCAATATAAAGTCGTATTTTACTGTTAAAAATTGAACGTAACAGAAAACGCTTTTACTCAAGCGCTGTTTCCCCGATTACGGCCAGAATACAATGCTACAAAAATATGATCACCTGTCTGACAGTCACTTCCCTTCCACCCGGCCTCACACCCTCCACTAGAGCAGACTCCAGTCCGGATGTCACACACGGAATCTCCGCTTGCACAGTGACAGGTGGCGGTGCAGTTGGGCCCGAACTCACCGGCTGTGCATGCTGTGGTAAAAAACAAATTAGACATGAAAACTTGTAGAATAACCATACATTGCTTCTTCTATGTATATGTGCACAGATTCATCACCAATGACATCATGAATAAGACACCTGTCTGACAGTTGCTTCCTTTCCACCCCGCCTCACACCCTCCACTAGAGCAGACTCCAGTCCGGATGTCACACACGGAATCTCCGCTTGCGCAGTGACAGGTGGCGGTGCAGTTGGGTCCGAACTCATCGGGTGAGCACACTATAAGTAAAACAAGAAGAACGATGATTATACATTATATCGGAAAACAGTTTTGGTTCAAGCACTTTTTCCCCACAGCTAGAGTATCATGTGACAAAACTAGAGTTTCACAACCTCATACCTTCGCCAAATGATGTTAACCTTTATGACTGACAAATTATAGATATTTCCCCCAATTATGCAAATAGGATCCTCATTTGCATGAATAATATCAGTTGATCTTTTCTCCACCCAGCAACAGTCTTGTCTCGACAAAAAATGCCATTCTCACATTTCCCTATAAATTATGCAAATAAGGTCCTCATTTGTGAATAAGATACGTTTAAATGATGTTCACCTTCACTTAACTTTAAACACCCAAGTATGAAATTCCAGGCAGTTACCGCTATGGAATTATAACATTTTCTCTTTGTTATGCAAAAGTCTTCATTGACATAATCGACATCTGCCTATGTTTCTCCCGTTCTTAATAAGACATGTCACAAGCTTAAATAGTCGTATTATGGGATGCAGATGCTTTAGAATTTCCTCATTTATTATGCAAATTAAATACAGATTCGCATAAATGTCATGATTATGTCAAGCATCATTCAAGCTACCTACGTACCAAAAATCACGACGATCCGTTAACCGATTCTTGTTCTCCTCCTTTAAATAACTTTTTCATCAAACGCCAGTGCAGCTCCAGAGCAAGCATAGGCAAGGGGGTCCAAACTCACGTCAATTCTTTCCAAACACAAGAGCTATCTACCATGCAAAAGGACCTTAAGGGGGCACACCCCAGTTTTTTTCGGGCTTCTATTCGAGTCTGCACACCCTCGAGTCTAGCGACCGTCTCTTCCAGGGAATAATTCGAAAGCCAAATAACTGTATATGGGATGGAAGGATATCCCTTCAGCTACAAGACTGACTGAGTTTTGTTTCTTCAAACTCTTTAATTTTTGTGAAATTAACAGAAAAATCATGATTTTCATGCCAAAATTAATGCAAAAAATTGGGACTTTTCGCGTAGGATAAACCAAGACAAAAAGAATTTTCCGGCAGAAACGACTGGTATTGGCAGAAAGATACAAACCTCGAGTATACTTGATTCAATTATAAAGAAAATCCTAGTACTGCAGTTTTTGTAATCATCCACGGCGCGAGGGGTCTCAAATCCGCCCACACCACGCATAAGTGGAGAATCTGGGTCAAATGGGCGGATCACGCTCGGGGCGCAAGAATACCCGGAAGTGAGGATCCAGGCCGAAATCATTCTTCACCCCAAAAACACCACTTCTTATACTTTTCAGCCATATTAGTATCTGGTATCATTTCACAGCAGATTAGGAAAAATGTGAACTCAAACTTGACCACTCAAAACCCTTTCGTCACTTTTTTACCGCGGACTACCACGGACCCCGGTCGCGGAAGAACTGGGGTGTGCACCGTTAATTGCGTCAAATTTTAATTAACATTGGTTTTTAATTTACCCTGTCATATTCTATCACCCTGCCAAGTTTGAGTTGTCTGCGACTTTTCCTTCGCGAGTAACAGGTGGTTGAAAATTACCATGTCGGGAGGCTCTTTTTGCGCCTCCACGAGCGCGTTCCATTCACACACATAATGGGAATTACGTCACAAAGCCCTTATTCTTTTGAAGAGGTTTTACTCCATGAAACTATGTCCAATAATCAAGTATAGCCTTGTAAAGGAATGGCAGGGTAATGTTCTTGCGATAGAGTCGCCATTTCTTTTAATTCTGACTACAGTAAACGGTGTAAACCACCTAAAACGCAGTTTAGCTGATGACGTCACAATGCCCACCTCTAGCCGATCTCTTTAAGTGAGAACGACATGGTTTTAAGTTCCGTACGTCGGCAGGAAACAGTAAGATTTTAATTTTTTTGTCATATCTGGTAGAGAATAAACCTAGCTATCTCACCCAAGCGTTTCTGCTGCCAAGATTCATTTTGTTTTGCAGGAAAATGAAACTAAATGTTGTATATGTGGTCAGGATGGAATCCTGCTCTGTCCTTCTAGCGGCTAGGACGGTATAAATGTGCATCTTTTGGGACAAGGCTGTGCAGTTTGGTGTCGGTCTCGATGTGATATACAAGCCTTGGGATGTATCCTCTGATTGCTAGGATTTATTTGTCTGAAAGTTGAATTCTAGTGCGAGACCGAACTCGAAATGTGCTTTGGAAGGAAAGTGCGACAGTGACGTCATCAAGGACATTTTTTCACCAAAAAACGTCTCCTGTCCAGTATAGGACCTTCTGTCAAACCCACGTATGTGATTTCCAATTCCCCCGGGAATAGGAGGAAACAAATAACGGCGTCTCGGTAAATATGACGTCATCGGTGTTTAGTGCAGACGCTTCGAAGGTTGTATGACCGTGTTCGGAGGGGGGGGGCGTGGGGAGGGGGGCAAATGAGCGCATTATATGACATTCTATAATCATTTTAAAACTTGCGAAATCCGAATTTTTTTGGCTCTGGCTGGGTAGAGTATATACACTTTGCTGGATAAAATGCAATTTGTTGGCTGTTTGAGCTAATATTTTTTGCAGGATGGGTCCGATTAAGGGGGCACACCCCAGTTTTATTCGGGCTTCTATTCGAGTCTGCACACCCTCGAGTCTAGCGACCGTCTCTTCCAGGGAATAATTCGAAAGCCAAATAACTGTATATGGGATGGAAGGATATCCCTTCAGCTACAAGACTGACTGAGTTTTGTTTCTTCAAACTCTTTAATTTTTGTGAAATTAACAGAAAAATCATGATTTTCATGCCAAAATTAATGCAAAAAATTGGGACTTTTCGCGTAGGATAAACCAAGACAAAAAGAATTTTCCGGCAGAAACGACTGGTATTGGCAGAAAGATACAAACCTCGAGTATACTTGATTCAATTATAAAGAAAATCCTAGTACTGCAGTTTTTGTAATCATCCACGGCGCGAGGGGTCTCAAATCCGCCCACACCACGCATAAGTGGAGAATCTGGGTCAAATGGGCGGATCACACTCGGGGCGCAAGAATACCCGGAAGTGAGGATCCAGGCCGAAATCATTCTTCACCCCAAAAACACCACTTCTTATACTTTTCAGCCATATTAGTATCTGGTATCATTTCACAGCAGATTAGGAAAAATGTGAACTCAAACTTGACCACTCAAAACCCTTTCGTCACTTTTTTACCGCGGACTACCACGGAAGAACTGGGGTGTGCACCGTTAGCATGTCTTGAATATGAGACATCAAGACCGGAAGTTCCGCTTCAGTACCATGACAAGCCGACTGGGGGCCAAAAATCTGAAAATGTCGAGGACTCATCAAGACCTACCAACCTACCAAATATCAAAACAATCCATCCGAGCCTTCTCGATTTATCTTGTTTACAGACACAAGTCAATATAACACGATTTACCTGCCTGACAGTCACTTCCCTTCCACCCCGCCTCACACCCTCCACTAGAGCAGAATCCAGTCCGGATGTCACACACGGAATCTCCGCTTGCACAGTGACAGGTGCCGGTACAGTTGGGCCCAAACGTACCGGGCAAGCATACTATAAAAAGAGCAATATAAAGTCGTATTTTACTGTTAAAAATTGAACGTAACAGAAAACGCTTTTACTCAAGCGCTGTTTCCCCGATTACGGCCAGAATACAATGCTACAAAAATATGATCACCTGTCTGACAGTCACTTCCCTTCCACCCGGCCTCACACCCTCCACTAGAGCAGACTCCAGTCCGGATGTCACACACGGAATCTCCGCTTGCACAGTGACAGGTGGCGGTGCAGTTGGGCCCGAACTCACCGGCTGTGCATGCTGTGGTAAAAAACAAATTAGACATGAAAACTTGTAGAATAACCATACATTGCTTCTTCTATGTATATGTGCACAGATTCATCACCAATGACATCATGAATAAGACACCTGTCTGACAGTTGCTTCCTTTCCACCCCGCCTCACACCCTCCACTAGAGCAGACTCCAGTCCGGATGTCACACACGGAATCTCCGCTTGCGCAGTGACAGGTGGCGGTGCAGTTGGGTCCGAACTCATCGGGTGAGCACACTATAAGTAAAACAAGAAGAACGATGATTATACATTATATCGGAAAACAGTTTTGGTTCAAGCACTTTTTCCCCACAGCTAGAGTATCATGTGACAAAACTAGAGTTTCACAACCTCATACCTTCGCCAAATGATGTTAACCTTTATGACTGACAAATTATAGATATTTCCCCCAATTATGCAAATAGGATCCTCATTTGCATGAATAATATCAGTTGATCTTTTCTCCACCCAGCAACAGTCTTGTCTCGACAAAAAATGCCATTCTCACATTTCCCTATAAATTATGCAAATAAGGTCCTCATTTGTGAATAAGATACGTTTAAATGATGTTCACCTTCACTTAACTTTAAACACCCAAGTATGAAATTCCAGGCAGTTACCGCTATGGAATTATAACATTTTCTCTTTGTTATGCAAAAGTCTTCATTGACATAATCGACATCTGCCTATGTTTCTCCCGTTCTTAATAAGACATGTCACAAGCTTAAATAGTCGTATTATGGGATGCAGATGCTTTAGAATTTCCTCATTTATTATGCAAATTAAATACAGATTTGCATAAATGTCATGATTATGTCAAGCATCATTCAAGCTACCTACGTACCAAAAATCACGACGATCCGTTAACCGATTCTTGTTCTCCTCCTTTAAATAACTTTTTCATCAAACGCCAGTGCAGCTCCAGAGCAAGCATAGGCAAGGGGGTCCAAACTCACGTCAATTCTTTCCAAACACAAGAGCTATCTACCATGCAAAAGGACCTTAAGGGGGCACACCCCAGTTTTTTTCGGGCTTCTATTCGAGTCTGCACACCCTCGAGTCTAGCGACCGTCTCTTCCAGGGAATAATTCGAAAGCCAAATAACTGTATATGGGATGGAAGGATATCCCTTCAGCTACAAGACTGACTGAGTTTTGTTTCTTCAAACTCTTTAATTTTTGTGAAATTAACAGAAAAATCATGATTTTCATGCCAAAATTAATGCAAAAAATTGGGACTTTTCGCGTAGGATAAACCAAGACAAAAAGAATTTTCCGGCAGAAACGACTGGTATTGGCAGAAAGATACAAACCTCGAGTATACTTGATTCAATTATAAAGAAAATCCTAGTACTGCAGTTTTTGTAATCATCCACGGCGCGAGGGGTCTCAAATCCGCCCACACCACGCATAAGTGGAGAATCTGGGTCAAATGGGCGGATCACGCTCGGGGCGCAAGAATACCCGGAAGTGAGGATCCAGGCCGAAATCATTCTTCACCCCAAAAACACCACTTCTTATACTTTTCAGCCATATTAGTATCTGGTATCATTTCACAGCAGATTAGGAAAAATGTGAACTCAAACTTGACCACTCAAAACCCTTTCGTCACTTTTTTACCGCGGACTACCACGGACCCCGGTCGCGGAAGAACTGGGGTGTGCACCGTTAATTGCGTCAAATTTTAATTAACATTGGTTTTTAATTTACCCTGTCATATTCTATCACCCTGCCAAGTTTGAGTTGTCTGCGACTTTTCCTTCGCGAGTAACAGGTGGTTGAAAATTACCATGTCGGGAGGCTCTTTTTGCGCCTCCACGAGCGCGTTCCATTCACACACATAATGGGAATTACGTCACAAAGCCCTTATTCTTTTGAAGAGGTTTTACTCCATGAAACTATGTCCAATAATCAAGTATAGCCTTGTAAAGGAATGGCAGGGTAATGTTCTTGCGATAGAGTCGCCATTTCTTTTAATTCTGACTACAGTAAACGGTGTAAACCACCTAAAACGCAGTTTAGCTGATGACGTCACAATGCCCACCTCTAGCCGATCTCTTTAAGTGAGAACGACATGGTTTTAAGTTCCGTACGTCGGCAGGAAACAGTAAGATTTTAATTTTTTTGTCATATCTGGTAGAGAATAAACCTAGCTATCTCACCCAAGCGTTTCTGCTGCCAAGATTCATTTTGTTTTGCAGGAAAATGAAACTAAATGTTGTATATGTGGTCAGGATGGAATCCTGCTCTGTCCTTCTAGCGGCTAGGACGGTATAAATGTGCATCTTTTGGGACAAGGCTGTGCAGTTTGGTGTCGGTCTCGATGTGATATACAAGCCTTGGGATGTATCCTCTGATTGCTAGGATTTATTTGTCTGAAAGTTGAATTCTAGTGCGAGACCGAACTCGAAATGTGCTTTGGAAGGAAAGTGCGACAGTGACGTCATCAAGGACATTTTTTCACCAAAAAACGTCTCCTGTCCAGTATAGGACCTTCTGTCAAACCCACGTATGTGATTTCCAATTCCCCCGGGAATAGGAGGAAACAAATAACGGCGTCTCGGTAAATATGACGTCATCGGTGTTTAGTGCAGACGCTTCGAAGGTTGTATGACCGTGTTCGGAGGGGGGGGGGGCGTGGGGAGGGGGGCAAATGAGCGCATTATATGACATTCTATAATCATTTTAAAACTTGCGAAATCCGAATTTTTTTGGCTCTGGCTGGGTAGAGTATATACACTTTGCTGGATAAAATGCAATTTGTTGGCTGTTTGAGCTAATATTTTTTGCAGGATGGGTCCGATTAAGGGGGCACACCCCAGTTTTATTCGGGCTTCTATTCGAGTCTGCACACCCTCGAGTCTAGCGACCGTCTCTTCCAGGGAATAATTCGAAAGCCAAATAACTGTATATGGGATGGAAGGATATCCCTTCAGCTACAAGACTGACTGAGTTTTGTTTCTTCAAACTCTTTAATTTTTGTGAAATTAACAGAAAAATCATGATTTTCATGCCAAAATTAATGCAAAAAATTGGGACTTTTCGCGTAGGATAAACCAAGACAAAAAGAATTTTCCGGCAGAAACGACTGGTATTGGCAGAAAGATACAAACCTCGAGTATACTTGATTCAATTATAAAGAAAATCCTAGTACTGCAGTTTTTGTAATCATCCACGGCGCGAGGGGTCTCAAATCCGCCCACACCACGCATAAGTGGAGAATCTGGGTCAAATGGGCGGATCACACTCGGGGCGCAAGAATACCCGGAAGTGAGGATCCAGGCCGAAATCATTCTTCACCCCAAAAACACCACTTCTTATACTTTTCAGCCATATTAGTATCTGGTATCATTTCACAGCAGATTAGGAAAAATGTGAACTCAAACTTGACCACTCAAAACCCTTTCGTCACTTTTTTACCGCGGACTACCACGGAAGAACTGGGGTGTGCACCGTTAGCATGTCTTGAATATGAGACATCAAGACCGGAAGTTCCGCTTCAGTACCATGACAAGCCGACTGGGGGCCAAAAATCTGAAAATGTCGAGGACTCATCAAGACCTACCAACCTACCAAATATCAAAACAATCCATCCGAGCCTTCTCGATTTATCTTGTTTACAGACACAAGTCAATATAACACGATTTACCTGCCTGACAGTCACTTCCCTTCCACCCCGCCTCACACCCTCCACTAGAGCAGAATCCAGTCCGGATGTCACACACGGAATCTCCGCTTGCACAGTGACAGGTGCCGGTACAGTTGGGCCCAAACGTACCGGGCAAGCATACTATAAAAAGAGCAATATAAAGTCGTATTTTACTGTTAAAAATTGAACGTAACAGAAAACGCTTTTACTCAAGCGCTGTTTCCCCGATTACGGCCAGAATACAATGCTACAAAAATATGATCACCTGTCTGACAGTCACTTCCCTTCCACCCGGCCTCACACCCTCCACTAGAGCAGACTCCAGTCCGGATGTCACACACGGAATCTCCGCTTGCACAGTGACAGGTGGCGGTGCAGTTGGGCCCGAACTCACCGGCTGTGCATGCTGTGGTAAAAAACAAATTAGACATGAAAACTTGTAGAATAACCATACATTGCTTCTTCTATGAATATGTGCACAGATTCATCACCAATGACATCATGAATAAGACACCTGTCTGACAGTTGCTTCCTTTCCACCCTGCGTCACACCCTCCACTAGAGCAGACTCCAGTCCGGATGTCACACACGGAATCTCCGCTTGCGCAGTGACAGGTGGCGGTGCAGTTGGGTCCGAACTCATCGGGTGAGCACACTATAAGTAAAACAAGAAGAACGATGATTATACATTATACCGGAAAACAGTTTTGGTTCAAGCACTTTTTCCCCACAGCTAGAGTATCATGTGACAAAACTAGAGTTTCACAACGTCATACCTTCGCCAAATGATGTTAACCTTTATGACTGACAAATTATAGATATTCCCCCCAATTATGCAAATAGGATCCTCATTTGCATGAATAATATCAGTTGATCTTTTCTCCACCCAGCAACAGTCTTTTCACGACAAAAAATGCCATTCTCACATTTCCCTATAAATTATGCAAATAAGGTCCTCATTTGTGAATAAGATACGTTTAAATGATGTTCACCTTCACTTAACTATAAATACCCAAGTATGAAATTCCAGGCAGTTACCACTATGGAATTATAACATTTTCTCTTTGTTATGCAAACTAAGTCTTCATTGACATAATCAATATCTGCCTATGTTTCTCCCGTTCTTAATAAGACATGTCACAAGCTTGAATAGTCGTATTATGGGATGCAGATGCTTTAGAATTTCCTTATTTTTTATGCAAATTAAATACAGATTTGCATAAATGTCATGATTATGTCAAGCATCACTCAAGCTACCTACGTACCAAAAATCACGACGATCCGTTATTAACCGATTCTTGTTCTCCTCCTTTAAATAACTTTTTCAACAAACGCCAGTGCAGCTCCAGAGCAAGCAAAGGCAAGGGGGTCCAAACTCACGTCAATTCTTTCCAAACACAAGAGCTATCTACCATGCAAAATGACCTTAGCATGTCTCGAATATGAGACATCAAGACCGGAAGATCCGCTTCAGTACCATGACAAGCCGACTGGGGGCCAAAAATCTGAAAATTTCGAGGACTCATCAAGACCTACCAACCTACCAAATATCAAAACAATCCATCCGAGCCTTCTCGATTTATCTTGTTTACAGACACAAGTCAATATAACACGATTTACCTGCCTGACAGTCACTTCCCTTCCACCCCGCCTCACACCCTCCACCAGAGCAGACTCCAGTCCGGATGTCACACACAGAATCTCCACTCGCACAGTGACAGGTACCGGTACAGTTGGGCCCAAACGCACCGGGCAAGCATACTATAAAAAAGAGCAATATAAAGTCGTATTTCTCTGTTAAAAATTGAACGTAACAGAAAACGCTTTTACTCAAGCACTGTTTCCCCGATTACGGCCAGAATACAATGCTACAAAAACTATGATCACCTGTCTGACAGTCACTTCCCTTCCACCCGGCCTCACACCCTCCACTAGAGCAGACTCCAGTCCGGATGTCACACACGGAATCTCCGCTTGCACAGTGACAGGTGGCGGTACAGTTGGGCCCGAACTCACCGGCTGTGCATGCTGTGGTAAAAAACAAATTAGACATGAAAACTTGTAGAATAACCATACATTGCTTCTTCTATGAATATGTGCACAGATTCATCACAAATGACATCATGAATAAGACACCTGTCTGACAGTTGCTTCCTTTCCACCCGGCGTCACACCCTCCACTAGAGCAGACTCCAGTCCGGATGTCACACACGGAATCTCCGCTTGTACAGTGACAGGTGCTGGTACAATCGGGTCCAAACTCTCCGGCTGTGCATGCTGTAGTAAGGAAATTTTGAAAAAAGTCAGACTTAAAACTGGTGGAATAAACTTTAAGCATAGACTGTTTGTTCTATGTGTATGTGGGCAGATGCATCACGAATGAGACCATGAATTACAATCACCTGTCTGACAGTTGCTTCCATTCCATCCGGCCTCACACCCTCCACTAGAGCAGACTCCAGTCCGGATGTCACACACGGAATCTCCGCTTGCACAGTGACAGGTGGCGGTGCAGCTGGGTCCGAACTCACCAGATGGACAGGCTGAAATGGGAGAAAGCTTGATCGTAAACGCAAAAAAAATGTTCTCTTTAGGATGTTTACGATTGACTGGCTACTGCACTCTACTGATGATCCTTTAGATTCATCTGCCATAGTGAAACTATCCGTATCGTTCGTACTGTTAAAATGGGTGTTTGAAACTTAATTTAAACGGCCAAACTTACATAATATATCTAGTAATGCACCATGTACCTGTATTTGGTTATGAGTTTTAATCAATTTGTTAAACGAAGTACTTACCCTGATCACAAAACGCACCATTCCATCCCGCCGGACATGCACAGATGTAAAGTCCAGAATCTCCCGGTCCAGATGTGAGGGTTCCTCCATTCTCACACGGTCTGAGTGATGATACTATAAAGCAAAGTAATATGGCAGATCATAGTTTAAAAAAAAGTTATAAGTAATAAGTTTTAAGTAAGTTATAAGTAATAAAGTAAAAATTCTTTTTATCTTAACTCTTTCATGTAAAGAAAATATAGAGTATGCGAAGTGTTAAGTAATGACACACACCACGATTAGCAGGTCTGATCATCATGACCGTTTTCTTCAAGGAATATCTGTAACCCAACCAAGTGTACCAGATGATTCCATTTGCACTGGAGCAGGAAGCTGAAGGTACCGAGCAGCCTGTCAGATACTGTCCGTTCAACAAGGCGTAGCCACAACTTGGAGTGTACCACCAGCCTCCCTGTCCGAATGTATCCGCACAGTCGGTACTAATACCGTCGTTATCTTGGTCTGTTGTAGAAAATTGTCTGTTGTTGATGCTGTGACGTGTAGTGGGCGGGTCCAAACTATCAGTTGCATCCCCGCTGTACCCGTCGATCGTTGCGGTGTAGTTGCTGCCGGCATCTCCTACAGAAAACGTGCTGTACCGCGCAACCCGCCTGTTCGTTTCCCAGTCTTCCAAGTACACGTACAGTTCGTTTTGTTTCTGTGCTGTCAGACTGTGGATGCTCCCCAATCCCAGCCAGTGTTCTCCAATAAGATTGCCGAACCCCTGCTCGTACTCAGTCCAAGTCTTGTCAAACGGCACAGACCCGTCCTGTCGCCGCTGTATGACCGTCCAGCCACCGCGATCAGTGCCCATGTCACAGTAGGCTTGGAACGGTTGCGGGTGGCCCATACTGGAAACATGACTGTAGTGAATCCCAAGGGCGAACACGTCAGTACAATCTTGGGGCGCCAGAATACCTAGAAACAATGGAAAATAATCATAGCACCATTCATTGTATGGACAATGATATAAGTACAAGGAGTGATAAATCCTCATTTAACACAATGATTATATTTATTGTTTAAATGCAATAACTTTAGTCTGAATAGAAAAAAAATCAAGTACTAGAAAGGCCGACATTTGCTCGGGAGCAAATACAATATTTCAGCCCATCTCTTTCCCCATAAAATGGACTGTTACAAACTCAGACCTGTTCGAAATTGAACTTAAAACTAATTGGAAGAATTATGTATGTAGTTAAATGGGTCCCCATGTCATGTATTTATGTAAAAACTATAAAAACTGCGTCAGACATTATGCCAAACTTTTACAGAGGACCCCCATAATCATTTGTCTCCACATGACTCATTTGCAGGCTGAATGGATAGTACAAATCGTCCCAAAAAGGTATATAATTGGCCAGGGGATTGAGCTGGCCATAGAATTGTGGAGGCAAATTGGAGCTTCTATGACCAGCTCATATTCCCCTGGCCAATTATATCCCTTTTTTGGCCGATTTCGACTATATATCCAGCCTGTAAAGGAGTCTGGTGGAGACTACATAATCATAGGGAGCAATGTCAACAACAGGTCAATGACCTCTGCCTGACAACACCATTATCTGCAGCTAATTTGGTTCAAATATTTAGTTTCACTGCTGTGAACCCCCCCCCCCCCAAAAAAAAATAGGTCATATGACATGTTTCCACCGATTTACAACCCAAGGCACTCCTTTTCCTGGCCAATTCTTGTAAAAGACAATTCCTATTAAATTAGTATGTGGCACCTGCTGGAGGTATTCTATACGCAGATAATCTCATTTTTTTGCAACAGCCAATCAGCAACCACACCTGCAATCAGAGTCACACCTGCTGGTCTCCATACCTAATATGGTCACACACACCAATTAGGATGCTGCATGCCTATTGGCTGATGCTCTGCATTCTGTTCTAATGAGTCACACCCCATTGTACAGGAATTTTGACCTGAAAACAGTAAAAAAAGTCCCAAAATATACAATTTTATAGGGGTGTATGCAAAACGTAAAATGAATTGTTGTTGGTAGATATTTGAAGCATACCCATTCCAAATTTCAGATCATTTGGGTGTAATACCAGGTCTCCATGACCCCACATGTACAGATTTAGTCCGGAAATGGCAAAAAAAACACAAATAATTTTAAAAGCCTGTATTACAAAAATGAAGAAACAAAACGTCAGGGTGTATCGGCCCACTCTACCTTCATGTCAAATTTCAGGTCATTTGGGCCAAAAAATTAAGAAATTGAATCCATTTAAAGATATGACAGGAGAAGAAGAAACATGAGTAAAAACTAGAAAAGCCGACATTTGCTCCGGAGCAAATACAGAATATTTCAACCATTTCCTTCTCATTTTTAAGTCCCAATTTACACAATTTGGAAGCGGTGTATGCCAGCAAGGTTAATAACGTTCCGTGGGCATGTGTCCAACCAAGGATCCCACGTACCAAATATCAGGTCATTTGGTATTAACATCAGGTCATGGAAGCCAAAAATGTACATTTTTTGTTTGAAAATGGCAAAAAAAGTAATATTTTACACAATTTTAAAATGTTGTATGCAAAAACTTTTGAACAATGATCTGTGGGCATGTGTCCAAGGTACCTCCATATAGCAAATCCTGGGTTTTAATATCAGGGCACAGGAGCCAAAAATGTACATTTATTTTGCCAAAAATAGCAAAAACGCCCTATTTTACACAATCTTAAAGTTGTGTATGTCAAAAGCGTGAATGATATTCTGTGGTCATGTGTCCAAGGTATCCGTATACCAAATTTCTGGTCATTCGGATTTAATACCAGGGCACAGGGGCCAAAAATATACATTTTTTTGTCTGAAAATAGCAAAAGAGGCCCCATTTACACAATTTTAAAGTAGTATATTATACAAGTGTGATTTATGGTCTGTGAGCATGTGCCCAAGGTACCTCCATACCAAATTTCAGATGATTCGGGCACAGGAGCCAACAATGTACATTTTTCGTCTGAAAATAGCAAAAAAGCCCTATTTTACACAATTCTAAAGCGGTGTATGTCAAAAGCGTGAATGACTTTCTGTGGGCATGTGTCCAAGGTATCCCCATAGGAAATATCGGGTCATTCGGATTTAATACCAGGGCTCCAGACCCCAAAATGTACATTTATTGCCTTAAAATGATTTAAAAAAGCATTTTTCAAGGCCTGTATGAAAAAAAAAATGAGGGTATATTGTCACTCTACCTTCACGCCAAATCTCAGGTTATTTGGCTAAACAATGAAGCAATTGAATCCATTTAACGAAATGGCAGGAGGAGGAGAAGGAGAAGGAGAAGGAGGAGAAGAAAGACGAGGGAAACAATATATTTCATCCATACCTATGGTATGACTGAAATATAACAATATAACAATAATTATTTAAGGATAGAGTATTACGCAACAGATGTCATGAAATGCTTGGAAAAAATAAGCCACTGACATTCTTGTCAAACAGATGTAAATAAATAGTTACGTTTCTTCTGGTAGTAATTTCGGGAAGGCCAACTTTCCCACTCAGGGCCTGGTGATGCCGCCGTGTCCTTGTCAGAACTACGGAGCCAACACCGTGCACTGCCGCCCTCTGGCGATCCGGCGGGGCGATGGTTGAAGGACAGGCATGTCGGAGTGACACCATCGTAACTGCCGTACCCTTGCAGACAGCGGCGGGCACACTCGGTTACGTTTATGTCGCTGTACGCTACTATGCTGTCCGGAGACTCACCGAAGAAGCGACCTTCCTCCTTGCGGAAAAGTTCTTCGTAGGTTGGCAAGACCAAAATTCTAATTTGCGTATTTCCCCCTGAAATGTTTCCTGTACATAGAACATGATAATGATACACGGACCACAAAACAGTTTGATTTATCATTATAGAATCACCCATGCATGAATTAAGGGTTAATGACCCACGCCGAGTCGTATATGGTGTCATTAGGCTTGGTTATCAATCGTTATAGATATCGGTTACCTATAGGCTATAACCATCGAATAAATCGCAGAGTGAAACGAGGCTATTTATGAGGTGATTATAAGAACTTTTATTAGCCGAGGAATATACCGAGGAATAAGAGGGTCATTGATGTTGATATCATATAGCCTATACAAACCTAGCAAACTTGGCGACGTAGCAAAGTATACGGCTTGTGTGTTCACAAAATGTAGGCTCGTCGTTAACGAACTTGGTCGGTCGGCATAAGCGTTGGCTACCTTCCCGTGCGCCCGTGCATGTTGCCCCTGCGTGTCTATCCCGGTTCTTACACCACACACACACACAAAATACTGAGTCGAAATATGTCTCTGTTTCTGTTTCTGTTTCTGTTTCTCTAGACATTGTTTAAAACTATCTAGTGACGATGCCCCTACTGTACTTGGTGGCAGCGAGTTCCACTCTACGATTGTTCTAGGAAAAAAAAAGAGTTTTTGAACACCTCAATCCTTGCTTGATGGCTCTGGTACTTAAAGGCATGACTATTTCTTGTTCGTTTCTGAGCTGGTATTAGGTACTTGGTAGTTGGTATATCCACCAGTTTATTAGTCATTTTGTACATCATGCATAGTCTGGATATTTTTCTCCTGTCACCCAGTGACGCCCACTGTAGGTTTCTTTTCATTTCCGTGACACT
Source organism: Branchiostoma floridae x Branchiostoma japonicum (assembly GCA_013266295.2). Lineage (NCBI taxonomy): Eukaryota > Metazoa > Chordata > Leptocardii > Amphioxiformes > Branchiostomatidae > Branchiostoma > Branchiostoma floridae x Branchiostoma japonicum. The sequence goes on along the minus strand of CM023830.1, from coordinate 17,924,527 downwards.
GGCACCTCTTTCGAAGTTGTTCGTGCAGAATCTTGCAGCTTGGTTCTGTACTCTTTCTAGTTTATCTTTGTCTTTCTTTGTATATGGATCCCATACTGTCGCGGTATATTCTAGGTTGGGTCTTACAAGTGATGTGTATGCAAGTGATTTTACTCTTGTTTAGCATGCCCACAGATTACGTTTGATCACTCCCAATGTTTGTTTAGCCTTCGTTGTGATATTGTTAACATGCGCACCCCACTTCAAGCTGCTTGTCAGTGTAACACCCAGGTATGGGTGGGTTTTTGTTGTTGCTAAAGCCTGACCACAAAACCGGTGGCTAGTTACATGTGTGGTTCGTTTGTTTGTTATGTGCATAATATAGCATTTTTCGGGGTTAAACTGCATTAGCCATTTGCTTTAGAAAGTTCTTTGAGGAAAAAACTTCAGTACTGCATGTTCCATTGCGCGATACGTCAAACGCAAAGACAGAGGACTGAGCCTGATTTCGTACCCAGGGTCATTTGAATCGGTCCACCCTAGTGGTCATTATTCACCACTGGTAATATGGCGTCATAACCAAATTGTAATATGAAATGGGGACTTCTGATTGTTCGACGTCTTCTGGGCAGATGATAATACAGATCCACTGCACATCTTTCTTAAAATACGATTTTTTTATATCAGGTCAAAGGTCAAACACCTCTAAAAGACCATGCCATGGTCATGGAATGGCATCGTTTAGGGACGTCCCTCGGGACTTTAAATGGAGGTCGTGTTTGGGGAGAGCCACACCCCACGCTCGAAACAGAACCCACCACACCTTTCGAAATGGAGTAGGGGCATGCCCCGGGGTGCGATGGTCCACATCCTACTGTATGGATTTGGTCATTCACTTCAAATCACCCGGACAGAGGCCTGGCGGACCCCGGACAGAGGCCTGGCGGACCCCGGACAGAGGCCTGGCGGACCCCGGACAGAGGCCTGGCGGACCCCCGACTGGATGTTATCGAATTGCAATGTTTCTGTATACGTATCAGGAGAACTAGAGGGAAAATATAACAAGCATAGCACAATATTTAAAGGTATCTGCATCTGTATCTGTATAGCCGGTATAGCCGCCCTTCCGCGTAACACACCAGCTTCGCAGGCACGCGGCGCGGCGGCAGCTGGCTACATTACACCGAACGACCTGTTACACATAACCTTTGAACTTAAAACGTAACTTACGTCGCGCATAATTTAGACCCTGGCATGTGTGTCATGTCGGCTTGTTTGAAACAGGTGAAGGAATTCGTATGTGATGCACTCAAGAGTTGTGGATTCTGGGTAGATCGAACGTCACAATACGTTACGCGATCAAGTTGCAATAAAGCTTATAGTTGCCAAACCTCTAGTGTAAGGATGAAACACCACGTACCAATCTAACATTTTGTATTCAAATTACGTAGTAGTACTACCTGGGTTCCTGTAGTCGACACAAGAATGGCAGCAGTGAGATGCGGTGTGGCCGCACCAGTTGGCCCAGGAGCAGCATGGGTTATTGTCAGGGTCACATTCGGCAGGGTTGCCGTCTGCAGCAGGGTAGCCCCGTCCGCATCGATTATCGTCCCGCCACTTCGTAGATGCTTCAGGTACATGAAAGGAAGTATCAGGATGGCTTCATTACAAAATGCGTAACCTTTTCACCTAATTCCCGCAAAGTAAACATTAATTGAGCGAAAAGGGTCCGTATTTCGTACACGTTTTAAATCTCATTTCATGTGATACTCCGAAGTGTTTCATGTTGATGGTAGGTCAAAAGTCACGTAATTTTGATTATGTAACAACTGCATTAAGCAAAAACGGTACTTATATTACCTCATTGTTTTGGACAGGAAAAAATAATACCAAAGCATCAATAGGTTGATCTACGATTGGTAACTACAGATTAGTGATTGAAGGAACCCTGAAGTCGGGAGAAGGGTGTTATTTCCCAAGTGAAAATGCGTACTACACACAGTACCCAATAGTCGCTCGAGCATAAAGACGTGTACTCTCGCAAACTTTCCAAGTAGCTCTGTAAGCAATTCCAGAATGCACCGGGCCTGGCTGAATATCATGTGCCTGACAAGGCCTGACAAAAATTATGTTACATAAATAATTTACTGGCATATGAGAAGAAATCGTCTCGGAGGCGTTTGTGTGTGTGTGTGTGTGTATCTGTGTGTCTGTGTGTGTGTGTGTGTGTGTGTGTGTGTGTGTGTGTGTGTGTGTGTGTGTCTGTCTGTAAAAACGATAACTCAATAACACTTAAATGGATTGCCGTCATATTTAGTAGGTGGGTAGGTCTTGATGAGACTTTGAAGTGATTAGATTTTGGGCCCCCTGGCGTCTTGTTATGGTACTGCAGCGGAACTTCCGGTTTTGATATCTCGTGATCTGGACATGCTAGGGTCATGATTTTTTAATAGTAGGTAGCTCTTGTGCTCGGAAATAAGTGACGTAAGTTTGGGCCCCCTAGTGACTTGCTCTGGAACTGCAGGGGCATTCGTATGAAAATGTTTCAAGTAGGATAACTCAATAACCGGTCGACTGATTGTCTAGATATAAGGTATGTAGGTAGCTTAAGTGATGCTTGACATAATTAGATGACAAGTATGCGAATTAGGCTCTAATTTGCATCATTAATGAAGGAATTCTATAATTCAATTAGCTTCCATGATAGGACTATTCTACCTTGTGAAATTAATGTGTAAGTAAGAATAAGAGGAACATTGCCATATATTAATTTCGTAAATGAAGACCTTATTTGCATAATTAATGAGAAAATACTATATAATTCCATAGTGGTTGATGCAAGCAATTTCAAACTTGTGCATTTCAAAGTTGACTGGAGGTGAACATCGTTCAACATAACTTATTCAAATCTGGACCAAATTTGCATAATTTATGAGAAAATTGTAGAATGGCCTTTCATTGGAATGAGTATATGATCAGGTGATGTAAATCATGCAAATGAGGGTCTTAGTTGCATAATTAGGGGGATCTACAATTCGTCAGTCATAAAGGGTAACCTCTTTTGGCGAAGGTATGAGGTCGCGTTAAATGAATTAATTTAAACATAGTACGATGTTTGAGCCCAGAGAAAATTGGCAGCAATTAGATTCATTTGCAGAAATGCAACTGAAAAGCGTGATACTTTCATAGAAAATTGTTTACTTATACTATGTTATAGTAACATAAATTCATGTGTTTTTTCTTGAGTATTTTTAGGACGAATACATAAGAGATTTCAACTGAAATGACTGTAAACCTATCTGTGAAATTCTATCCAGTTACTTGAGTGACTGTTTTTATGGCGTATCTTATTACCTGGATGTCTAACTTTCATCGACCTATCCATGATTGTCCGACAGCGACCAAACAAACACCAGAACGTCGGCCATTTTCTTCTCTACATGATGCTAACCTTTAATGGGGCATGGAGGCCTTCTCGACTGCCTGATTGACGATGTGAAGCTGTACTTCATCAGAACGTCCAGACGGCGCCCTACATGCTGAAATGGCTGCGGGAACAGGCAGCAGACAAGGCACGATGGAACGGAACTTGTAAGACTATCGATGTCACACACTGATTTGGTGTGCCAATGACAGTTAAATACCAGTTAGAACTGTATTCATTTGCCACCAAGAACAGTATATTATTATTATTATCATTATTATGTCAGCCACGCAAGCCCTCAAATAAGAATATTGTCATAAAACACATGGGCTCCGATTCAGTCTCTGTCTTTGGAAGGCGTCGTTGCATCTATTGTCATAGCGTTGCTTACTTGCATGAGATTTGAATGCAAACCCCGCGAAAGGGTGAATGGAACATTGTTTTCAAAGACGTGCCGATCGGGCGTGAAGGCAAACAAACGCAGTGGGACTTGGCAAGGTGACAAAAATGGTGAAAGCGTGCCCAGTCCTTCCTACATGTATATCCTGTACCACAGAGGTTGATAAATCCAACTATAAGATAAGCAAATACTTTGTTGCACCTCGACAAAAAACAATTAGTTTACATAATCAATTGTAAATGAGGCTTCCAGAAACCATGAAAAAACAGGAAACCGTTGGCAGTGGTACATTGCACTGCATAATTTCTTTGATAGCAAACACACAGAGGAAATTAACATGTCACTTTTTGAAACCAAACTGGTTATTGGGAGAGAGTAAAAATTGTTCGAGGCGTTTCAGAAGTAGGGATTTCATACGTTTGGGTAGTGGGCTAATGATTAAACGATAAAATAACAAGAATTGAAAATAATGGCAACAAGTGTCCATAGGCGACAATCCTCCTACAATTCTTATATTTTGCAGATTGGGAACAGTATAGTGCACTACATATTATTTATTTGATAGGGTATCGTAGTAGGTGCAAACCATAAGTCATAATCCCAACAGATACAAACGAATATACACAGCAACCACTTAATATCTGCTAATAGAACCTCGCCTACCACATAACTACTTAACCTACGGCCTATTCCACAGGATTATAAAAATAGGTGTTTCTGAAATATACATTTACCTCAATGTAAAAACCGCTACCGGTGACTTGTCTGAACCGTTCCCTGTGAAGTGCGGAGTTAAAAAGGGATGCGTGTTGGCGCCAACTATGTTTGGAATTTTTCTATCCACCCTCCCACGCATCGCCTTCCCTATCCCTGGTGCAGTGGCATCGCCCTCTGCACTAGGAGTGAGGGTAAGCTCTTCAACCTTAGTCGCCTCGGGGCAAAGTCGAAAACTAGAATAGTCATGATACGCGAACTGATGTTCGCCGACGCTGCTGCTTTCTGCTCTCACGGTGTAGCTGAACTGCAAGACTCGTGTGACTCATTCAGTAGCACTTGTGACAAATTTGGACAAACAATTAGCGTGAAGAAGACTTTTGCCTTTTCAACAAATGCACCACCTCCTCACATCACCATAAATGAGAGCACTCTCGACACGGTTGAGGACTTCCGTTACCTTTGCTCCACGGTCTCCTCGTCTGGAAACTTGAATCGGGAAGTCGACTCACGAATTGGCCAGGCCGCTAACCTCTTTGGCAAACTCAAGTGCCGTGCTTGGGACAATAAGCACCTCCCAATTCACACCAAAGTGAGGATATACATTACCTGTGTTTTGTCTGCTCTGATTTACGGCAGTGAGGCTTGGGCATCTCATGCCAGCGTTAAAAGAAAACTCAACAGCTTTCACCTCAGATGTCTCAAAAAGACCTGTGGGATCTCATGGATGGACAAAGTCTCAAACCAGGAGATCCTCAGAAGATGCGGCACCACTAGCTTGTACCCAATCTTAAAACAGCGTAGACTGCGCTGGTTGGGCCACGTGTCCCGCATGGACCACTCTCGTTTACCACACCAAACCTTGTACGGTCAGCTTGCAGATGACAAAAATGGCAGGGGTCGCCCAATGCTTCGTTTCGTTGACATCTGCAGGCGCGACTTGAAGCTGTTCCACTGACTGGGAATACCTTGCCCAAAACCGCACCACCTGGCGGCACGAGCTCCACCAAGGAGCGAAAAGACTAGGAAGTGACTTTCAGATCAAGGAGTCTGAGAGAAGGCGGAAAAGAAATGAGCCGTGTCAACAGTCAACCTTCACATGTGAAATCTGCGACAAACCCTGCAGGAGCATAGCCGGCTTAGCTGCTCACCGTCGAGTCCACAAATAGTGAACTGATCGTCCGGCAGGATGAATGATGACGGTAAAAACAAAAACACGTGCATTATCACGGACATAACGGCACACCACATGCCCAATTACATAGAAATACAACGTACAGAATCATGACTTTTAGGTGCGTACACATTGGAGAATTCCAGCCCATACTTAAACCATGGCGATGCACAGCTGTTTACCATTAACGAGCATACTCCACATCTGCCTGAAGTTTACAAGTTTACTCCCCCTTCCCCCCGCTAGCGCTATTCAAAACAACGTTTTTTTGCGGCCAGTTTTATATGTCTCTAAATGTAGGGGAGCTGCTAAAATATTACAATGACCACGAAAACAGCTACAGTAAATATTAAAATACGTGCATCATCACGGGCATGCCTGCAGACGACGTATAAAATTACATGCCGGAGTAATGAGACATTAATTGTTCCTGTTAGATATATATAGCTGGGCTGCTTTAAAAGCCATTGCACGAGAAAATCAGGCTGAGGGGGGTAGGCCAAATTGGCTCATACTTTGGGTATAAGGAACTGTGAACCGCTATATAATTAAAACTCTCCAGCTATTTTTCGTTATGGAGACCCCCTTTGGAGACCTTCGAAAATGAAATAATTTGTACCTGAAAATTACTGAAATAGCGATAGCTACCCTGATTATTATGATAGGGATTCGAACATGAGTTTTGCATTTCCAGATTGCATGATTTCCCTGGTTTTACACACCAAAGGCTAAAGATGAAGTATTCAGATTAGCAGGGTGTACTAGGGGGTTATCAGAACCAATGACAGCAGAATTTTCTTCTCTCTGAATTTTAGTCATTTCTATAGGGCTTTTCTCACACAACCAGCAAATTTGATGAATGGCTTTACCTTTGCAGGAGAGATCAACAAGAGATCATGTGTGCTTTAACGTTACAGCTGAGTCTTAGGAAACGTCCTCATTGCACTATCGGGAGTTATAATGCTTTGTCTTAAGCATTATCGCCTCGACTTCGACCGAAATGGAATAACAAAGACAGGGAGACAAAGAGACACGGAGTACCTGTGTCGGCTAAAAGTGTTTCTATCTAGGCAAACTATAGTACGTGTTGTTAGGTTTGTTAACTAACTGGGTAAGCTGAAATAGCAATGTAAGTTTCATATACAGGGATATGCAATACTTGGGGTGCCCACACACTGAGTGACTTTCCACTGAGAAATCTGAAAACCACGTACACCTACCTGTTATAGTTGGTGTAAGGCAGACCAGAACCAAGACAACCCGCAGCCAGCGGCGCTCACCGCGCACCAGGGCTTCCCGGACGGTCTTCATGGAAATTTTGGTGCCGAAATTCACGTCTTAAACGTGCAGATGTCGAGCATTAGTACAATTGACCGACACCGAGTGGCACTTTTTACTGTTGTTGTACAGGTGCCGAGTAAACGACTTTTAAACGAAGCTACTTCCTCATGCGTCGTGGGAAAAGTCATTTGTAATGTTTATTTGGGCACACTTGCACACATATCTGAATGCTAAGTAGCGTTCATTTCGTTTGTTAACCTACCAGGGTCATGTTTACACCCCGCCAAAGCTGCCAAACATATCGTTGATCATTGTTATATACATCTTCGGTGTAACTACGCACAAGCACATTGTCCAAGCAGTAGGTTGAAATTCTTTGCAAAGTAATAGTAAGTCTGCGTCACCCATGTGCTTTCTGAGCGTTTTAAACGAAGGTTTGCAGTTATTTTGTTCCTCATCCAGCTGTTGACATCAGTCTACGTCACCCCAATGTTTTCTGTCCGTTTTGCACGGAAGTTATTTTGCAAGAAGTTATTTTGTTTCTCGTCTGGCTGTTGACATGACACTTTTGAGCCTTTCAAGCAAGAGCAGAAAGGTTGGTGTTGACATAGCTTTAGACCAGACTCTATCTAATGTCTCACGTCAGGGGAAAACAGTACACCTCACTAATGAGCCAGACAGCTGTTTTTGAGTTGTTGGTGTTTAACATTAGGAAAGAAGAAATCGGAGAACTCATCTCCGTGAAATATTTAGAGGTTTTGTGAATTTCTTGCTTATTCTGTCTATGCATTTTCCCACTGGATCCCATTTTCTGAACTCTAGTTTGGTACCAACTAGGCACATTTAGTATAGGCACATAGAGTTTTGTATAATAAGATCCTTTATTCAACAACCAAAGGTTTTCACATCCGACGTTTCGGTGACTGTCTGGTGGCTGACAGGGAAACAATGACTGGTTCTGATTCGTACTGCAGCTAGGTGTCGCTGCTGCAATATTACAAATGCATAACTGGCATGTAATTTGTACAACTCTATTTAATCTACCTACGCGCCAAAATAAGGACATCCCTTTGTTTCTTTCTTGACTTATCTTCTTTAAAATGTTACAGTTCAAGAACAACCTGATATGGGGACCAAATTGACTCCGCGTCGTTCTGACATAAACATGTATCTGCCACCAAAAAAAAATCAATACCATAGCATATACAGGAATAAATTCATAAATCGTTTATGTTTCGCTGCAGTATTAAGGTTCGTTGGTAATTGGGCTCAAGGTCGGTGGCGGGAGGAGAGCACGTCGGCAGAACGTACTGCGCCTGCGCGAAATCCGTATTGTATTCTGCATAGCACTTCGGCAGAACGTCTCATACAAGGCCGAATTCGCGTATATAAGGGTGACATCCCGTCTGTAGTTTTCAAATGTTGTTTAGAAAAAGATATGGTCTGCAACAGGCAAAATTCTGATGCAACGTTGACCAAAAATCCAGCGAAAATCCAGGTTTTGCGCAGGCGCAGTACGTTCTGCCGACGTGCTGGGGGGAGGGGGTTTGAATGTGTTTTGACACTCACACTTAATTGCAGGTATACGTAATTAAGAAGAAACAAATTTTAAATATGATTAGACTTAATAGGATTGCTGCCCACGCTTGGTGGCAGAAGTGGAGGGAGGAAAAAAGGACATCCTGGCCACAACCTGGGCCGCCAAAATACAACAAACAAACAAACAAACAAACAAACAAACAAACAAACAAACAAACAAACAAACAAACTAACTAACTAACAAACTAACAAACTAACTAACTAACAAATTATCAACCGAAACCTCGGTTGGAAAATATACAAAAAGTAGGCTTGAATGTTTGTAGTTGCAGAATATAAGTTGTTCTGTGTGAGGCTGGGGAGAGAGAAAGGGGAACAGAAGACAGAGAGAGAGCATTTTACCTACTAGTAGGCAGGTTAGTATACGAGCAGCTAGGTATTTCAAGAATTTCATACGATACTTGGCTTGCCCACATACTGGGCGATTCTCCACTGAGAAATCTAAAAGCCACACCCACCTGTTATAGTTTGTATAAGACAAAGCAGAACGAAGACCACCGGCAGCCAGCGAGGCCGCGCCCAAGTCTGCCGGATGATCAGATGTTTGCAACATGAGGTCAGTATCTCTCCTTTCCGCCCTAGCCAAACTGTTGGAAAAGTGTGTCCTGAAATGACTACTTCCATCTATACGTACATGGACGCTCCACCAATATGCGTACTTGCGAGGATCGTCAACCGTGACAATCGCCCTGATGCGCATGGTACATGTACACACATGGCTGACTGCTTTGGACTACAGAAATATTCACATACATAAGTAAAGCTTTCGATCGCGTGGACCATGCTTTGCTCCTCCAGACTGTGATCGACCTCCAGGCCAGCTCAACTCGAGAATGGTGGCTTGGATTCACAGTTACTTCAGGATACACAGCAGAGAAAAGTTACAAATGGGGAGAGGAGTTCCTGGCGCACACTACATCTGGTGTACCACAGGGTGGAGTTATTTCCCCATACCTGTTTCTGCCGTTCATAAATACTCGGACAACAGTTTACCCGGACACAATGAATGTTAGCTACGCTGACGACGTCACCTTGTCCAGAACACTCTTTCTACTCAAGACGGACGATATTAGGTCAGTTGAGGAGGAGTTGTCCCATCTTGACTCTTGGGCTAGCGAACACAGGATGATTTTGAATGGCAAGAAAGGCCAGAAGCTCCAAATATGCTTTTGCAGAAGTGTCCCTGTGCCACCTACATTGACCCTTGGGGCTGTATTCACCAGCGAAGGGGCTGTATTCACCAGCGAAGGGGCTGTATTCACCAGGGAAGGGGCTGTATTCACCAGGGAAGGGGCTGTATTCACCAGGGAAGGGGCTGTATTCACCAGGGAAGGGGTTATATTAACCAACGAAGGGGCTGTATTCACCAGCGAAGGGGTTATATTCACCAACGAAGGGGCTGTATTCACCAGGGAAGGGGTTATATTCACCAGCGAAGAGGCTGTATTCACCAGGGAAGGGGTTATATTCACCAACGAAGGGGCTGTATTCACCAGCGAAGGGGCTGTATTCACCAGCGAAGGGGCTGTATTCACCAGGGAAGGGGCTGTATTCACCAGGGAAGGGGTTATATTAACCAACGAAGGGGCTGTATTCACCAGCGAAGGGGTTATATTCACCAACAAAGGGGCTGTATTCACCAGGGAAGGGGTTATATTCACCAACGAAGGGGCTGTATTCACCAGCGAAGGGGCTGTATTCACCAGGGAAGGGGCTGTATTCACCAGGGAAGGGGTTATATTCACCAACGAAGGGGTTATATTCCCCAGCGAAGGGGCTGTATTCACCAGGGAAGGGGTTATATTCACCAACGAAGGGGTTATATTCACCAGGGAAGGGGCTGTATTCACCAGGGAAGGGGCTGTGCTCAGCGAAGGGGTTGTATTCACCAGCAAATACAGTGGTCAATAGAAATACAGCCCCTTCGCTGGTGAACAGCCCCTTTGTTGAGTACAACTTTTGTACCTATGGTCCTTCGTATAATATATTCTGCTGATAAACCCGACATTCCGTGAGCGTAACCGAAGGCGGCAAGCCAACCAAGTAATCGAATTCATCATGGTACAGACGATACATTACATACACGCCTATACAGGTCGGGGACGTCCTTTAGTTGAGCAGAGAAATGGACCGGACTTGACTTCGTATCTTCTAGCGGCGACTATGGAGTCTGCACGGTCAAGTCTGTTCCAAATCCCTACCGAGAGACCTCGCAGCTGCGCAGGCGCGAGCTATGTATCCCTAGCCTGTGAACCTGAGCTTGGCAGGTCAGTGGCAGTTTTAATGATCTTTCTTGGGAGTTAAAAGTAAAAGTACTTCCGTAGCCTTTTTCAGGGGCTAGGGGCAGGTCTAGGGCACGGTATTGCAAGGTGGACCCATTCCTCCCTTTCCTTCCACCACCTTTTACCTCCCCAACCGAAGTCAGGTACCCATTTTACACCTGGGTGGGTGAAGAAAGTCGAGTAAATTGCCTTTCCCAAGGACACAACGTCTTTCCAGAGGACACAACCTCTTGGTTTCGTGTCCGCTAGCCTAGCCACTCGGCCATTCGAGGCTGCAGGAGTTGACAACTATGATAACTAACGTTATCCATTTTATAGATCCAAGGAAAAGAAGAACCTGTGAAAAAGTCTAGAATGAAAGAAGCTATCAGACTTTTGAAATAGACTGATTGTTAGGCTGTATTTTAATTATGCTGCTTTTTAGATCGCATTTATTGTTTCGTTTGTGATTTGTAGGGCCTAGGTCTAATTTGAGTTTTGTAATGTTTTATGTGTGGGTCACGACACCAGCAATAGCTGCCTGTGTCCCGCGTGTATTGTATTGTCACAATTCCAATAAAATAAAATCAAAACCAAATTAAATAAAAAATTAGGGGCTTCTAGTTTCAGTTTTCTTGACGTCACAATTTGTCCGAAGCCCTGATGTCGGTGCTGTCGTCATTTCGTCATGGGCAGTCCGTGGACAAAAAAAGGTCTTGTTTATTCCAAAGTTTTAGTTTTGCCACAACAAGTAAATTTTATGGATGACATCCTCCGCAGACTCCAAATCAAAAGCGATAGGGCGGAAAAAAACAAGGTCCCTACATTTTCAACTTTTGAGAACTTGTTCAACAAGAATAAATTAATTGAGTTGAGAAAACACGATATCACAACCAACAGGTCGTCTATTCCTGTATTCAACAGTATCACCTGTCCTTGTCCAAAACTGCCAACACTTGCCACCAAAAACTTGCCACCAAACACTACTATTCAAGCAGAGGTTGGTGGGGAAAGATCGTTACCTTTTTATATGCCCCGTTTTTTTCTGTCGCTATCCCCACCGACAGAAAAAAACGGGGCATATAGAAAGGTAACGATCTTTCCCCACCAACCTCTGCTTGGAGAGTACCCTGGTGGTCTCTGAACAGATAGACGTTGTATTTGCCAATCTTCGGCATGTTGACCACCGTCGGAGGACAACAAAATGTTTGTGTTTCTAAATCAGGCGAAAATTAATGCGTGCACTGTTCCATAAAAATTACTTGCCGTGGCATTTCACAGAGGAGTGGCGATTCTCAGCCCTTGTAACAGGTGGGTTGTATCACCCACGAATGCCACAGATAAATACCACAGCTAATGCATTTACATGCTCATGATGATAATATTCAAGGCTTTCTCTTTTTAATCCGCTACTAACGAATTAACGTAACCAGGCCGGGGGCGTCCCTATGGCACAATAGGTCGATCCTGACTGTCCATGACAATTAGCAATTCAACCAATGATAGCTTGGCATTTAGGCGGTTCGAAGAATGAGAGAGCGGCTGCATGTCCTTGAAATATCTGCATTTTTTAAATGTTTTTATTTTGCGTTTCTACGTTTTGACGGTGGGCCGGTTGATTGATTGATTGGGGCTAGAGGATCGGTTTGATTAAAATAGGTCAAGATTTACATAATTACATGCAAATTAATTTGCATATTAGTGACATTTCTGTGACTACGCTTCAGCCAAACGGACCTCTGCAGACACAAGTCTCCCCAGCCAAACACGTTCCGTCTGGAGTCCGAGAACCGCTTCAGTGCTGCCACCGTGCGGGAGGTGATCCTGACCGTGCTGAGCTGTAACTTGGGCGGCGACAACTACGAGGTGGACCGGGCACGGGAACTGACCAAGGGCCTGGCGCAGGACATCATGAGGCGGGTGAAAGCTCTGGAGTATGACAGGTACGGTGTCTTCAGATTTGAACCTTCCTCGAAACCTGCAATAGACCGATCCTAAAGCCCTGCCGAACTCTGTCAAAACGTAGAAATATTCTTTTCAGAGCGTGTGTGAAATTCCATTAGTGTAACCCATGAAAAGGTCAGATACCGGAAGTGGGGGTCCCAAGCCAGCAAGATGACAGTTGACAGTTGGCTGGATGTCAGTGGAAAAATCGATAGAAATGAACACAGAAATTCATAATGAATAAAACAAATTTACAGAACCTCGAAATACTTCCCAGAGGGTTGGTATGTCGGATTTCTTTTTAAGTTTGCCTTTGCAGAAGGAAAATATTGTTTTTGCTCTGTTTCTTCTTCCTCCTTTTCTTCTGTTCTGAGCAAATAAGATCAATGACCTGGACCAGACGGCTGTCACCATGGTAACTAGTGCTGTAGCACACACCTTGTGGCGTTGGATACTAGTACATCAGTACATTATGTTGCAAGTGGCAAGACAGAGTTGGCGGGCTGGTCACTATATGTATGAATGTGTTTGAGTAAGAATAAACAGAGCAGTAGTTTGCTAGGCTAGTCCGCGTGAATATAAACATTATGCATTGCTTTGCAAATGTTACCTTTCTGGTATTTTTTGTAGAATGAAGCTGGTGGTTGTAGTTTCTATCGGAGAGAAGCGAGGCCAGTGTGTTCACGTGACGAGCCGCTGTCTGTGGGACGTCCAGCGGGACAACTTCGCCACGGCGTCATTCCACAACGAGGCTCTGTACGCCACAGGAACCGTGTTCGGGGTGTATTACGAATAATCTATGGCTCATTATGTAGCAAGTTTGAACTACAATTTTTAACACAAGAAATTGGACCAAATTTTGGACTGTACAACTCTAGTCTTTGTTAAGGAATAAGCAATCCACCGCTTGTGTGACGTCACGCTGTGCAGATGACACACGTGACTCGGTGAGCAGTGGATCATAGGTTGCAGAAAGTCTGTGGCGCCCCCCGTCTTTGTTGAAGGTTGTTGCTCATAGTACAGAGCTGAAACTTTGTTCCAACACAAAGTGTTTTCATATCAAAGAAGTCACGTGACCCTACAAACGAGACAGCACTCGGCTGTCAGTGCCTGAAAGTTTATTCAAATCTTACGTCGTAGATTGATAAATCAATCCTTATTTAGTCGCGATCCTCAGAACTTTTTTGACCAATCTCATAAAAACACAAAGCCTTACATATAATAATAATAATAATAGTTTATTGGCCAACAATCCCGGTACATGGCAGCGTATAAAATCGCCGAATTACGCACTCAGGCTTTTAAAACCTACTAAACAATGAGGTAGGCTAAACAAACAAAGGACTTTGACAAACTAGGTACAAACATAAACAAATTATACAGTTATAAACTAAGATAGATCAGAAGTACCTGCTAATGGATTAAAAACTATGAATTATGGTATTGGGAGATTTCAACTTGCTTGTTCATTTAAAAGGTCAACGAAATAAGGGATTGGGCTCGTTATGTACCGCTTTGTTTTCGTCAAGAGGATGTCGAGCTGATTTGCCCCCTTCAGGCATCTGCCATGAATGTCTGAGCGGGGGTGGGGGTAGCCAATATCGGAACGTTGGGGAGTTAAGGAGGGACTTTGCGAACTTAAGGCTGAGAGCTTCTCTTCTTTTCTCTAGGGACGGCAAACATGATTGGGACAGGACGATGTTGTAAGACGTATACAGGGGGCCAAGGATTATTTTTATATTTCAGCCATACCATGGTATGGATGAAATATATTGTGTTCTCTCATGTTTCTCCTTCTCCTCCTTCTCCTCCTGCCATTTCTTTAAATGGATTCAATTTCTTCATTTTTGGGCCAACTGACCTGAAATTTGGCATGGAGGTAGAGTGACCAAATACCCCCAGATGTGTTTTTTTTCATTTTCTTGATACAGGCTTTGAAAAATGTTTTATTTGTTTGTTTTTTTTTGGTCATTTTCAGGCAATAAATGTACATTTTGGGATCTGGAGCCCTAGTACTACATCCGAATGATGCAAATTTGGTATGGGGATACCTTTGACACATGCCCACAGAAAAACTTTCACGCTTTTGACATACACCACTTTGAAATTATGTAAAATAGGGCTTTTGGGCTATTTTGGGACAAAAAATGTACATTTTTGGCTCCTGTGTCCGAATAATAAAACCAAATGATCTGAAATTTGGTATGGAGGTTCCTTGGACACATGCTCACAGACCATAAATCACACTTTTATCATATGCTACTTTGAAATTATAAAAATGGGACTTTTTTTGCTATTTTCAGGCAAAAAAATGTACATTTTTGGCTCCTATGACCTGATATTAAAACCAAATAACCTGATATTTGGTACGGGGGATCCTTGGACACATGCAAACAGAATGCTATTCACATTGCTGGCATACACAGCTTTCAAATTGTGTAAAGTGGGACTTAATCATGGTAAGGAAATGGCTGAAATTGTATTTGCTCCGGAGCAAATGTCGGCCTTTCTAGTTCTTCTTCTATGTTATCCATTAATTTCCTCTTGAATTGGCAGCAGCTGTGGTCATTATGCTTATTACGTTCGGGGTGAGACAAAGTTATCCGCTGTATGAATGTAGCAGTTTTATATTTGACGTACAGGCTAGGTGTTTCTAGAGCTCATTCATTTGAACTGTAACAATTTCTTTTACTTCTTCTATTTTACCCATTATTTTTCTCTTGAATTGACAGTAACTATGGACGTTATACTAATTACATAGTAAGAAACAACGTTATCCGTTGTATAAATGTTGCAGTTGTAATGAGGTGTGGAGCAAGAGTGCTAGTTATTCGATAAAGCCTTACGAACGAATACGACAACAACGCAACCATACGACGTAAACAGTACAACAAAGATAGTCGTGATTGACAGCTCGGTAGGACGAGATAAATCAAGATGGCCGCGGTTCTGCAAGTCTAAGAATATCGCCTGCAGCTGGGTCAACAGCGACACTGAACTTAAAACATGGAAGATCTGATGTCCATGACCAATGACGTCACATCTGCCGGGAAGAAACTTTTGTGGTACCTCTGAGGCGAAGAAGAAACCTCCCACGACAAGAAGCAGGAAGTGACGTACCTGCATCCATGTGACGTCATCTTCCACATTCACAAAGCATAATATTTCCACCAACCTGTGACCACCTTACATTAAAGACTGCTAACATAAATGTTTCCCTACTTCATACACCTAAGCGATACAGACAAATGCACATTTCTAATGAGCTGAAACAAACCTCTGACACTAAAACGTGAGAAGCGAGTAGAAGTCTTAATTACTCAGTAACAGACTATAATGCCAATGCTAGCATGATCATGTGTATGTTTAGATATATTTACAAGCTATAATTTGTTGTGACATTACTTAACCCATTGGGTATCTTTGTACAATAAAGGTATTCATTCATTTATCCATTAGGTAAAGATTACCGTGGCCGACAAGGACACACCTGCGTCGTCTGCGCGCACACCTGCGTCGTCTGCGCGCACACCTGCGTCGTCTGCGCGTATACCTGCGTCGTCTCTGCAAAGAGCTTCCTCGCCTCTGCGCGAATACCTTCCTCGCCTGCACAGAAAGAGCTTCCTCGTCTGCGAGCAAAGAGCTTCCTCGTCTGCGCACGAATACCTGCGTTGCGTCTGCAAAGAGCTTCCTCACGCCTGCACGCAAAGAGATTCCTCGGCGACCTCGCTGCGCGCAAGGAAAGCTCGCTGCACGGAAGAATACGTGTCACCCCTGCCTTGTTGAAGAATGGACGGTCCCCTATTATAGGTCAAGGGTCACACCGCACCAATTCAACAGTTCGCTGCTAAAGCTACCATACAATGTCGTATTTGTTTACTTCAATTTCAAATTTGTTTTTGGGTAGTACTACCCTCCTGTTACATTACATAATACAATTTGCGACTTTCCAAGTTCACTTCAGGGCAAAATGTACATTAGCTTCCTTTATGGATATAAATAGCCTATGTGTACATAGCTAGTCACCGTGGCTCAGTGGCTAAAGCACGGTATACGGAAAAGCCTCAGACTCAGTGATTCCAACTTCACGGGTTCGATCCCAGGGTGTAATAAAGATTTTATTTCAGTCTTTTTAAGTGGACCATAACATAATGTGGGGTCATTAGAAGAATTCATTTTTTTTAGATGAAGTATTGGACAGGGCTGAGTGTACCGGAGGGGAACAGGTCCATTTTTGGTACGGGGGACATACAAGCACAGCTCTTATGTTTCAATTCAAACATTCTCATGGTCAATAAGCCTATCCAATCTAACAAATTGTCAAGTTCGATAGCAAATATTATTTATCAAAGACTTTTTAGATATCAACGGTAAAGTGTTATGAAAAATTTGTAATGAAATGTGGAAAAGTTTTAGATAAATAAGAATATGATTAATTCCGGCTATCCCTAGTATCTGGATGAAACAGCTTTAAGAAAAAAACACCTAGCATTGGACCTACATGTATTCTACCGTATACAGCCAATTACTCTTAAAATAAATAAGACTAGAAAGACAGACATTTGCTCAGGAGCAAATGTAGCATATGGGTTCACCACATCCCCCGTACCAAAAATGGACCTGTCCCCCTCCGGTACACTCAGCCCTGTCCAATACTTCATCTAAAAAAATGAATTCCTTTAATGACCCCACATTATGTTATGGTCCAAAAGACTGGGAAAAAAATCTTTATCACACCCTGGGATCGAACCCGTGAAGTTGGAATCACGGAGTCTGATGCTTTTCTGTATACCGTGCTTTAGCCACTGAGCCACGGTGACTAGCTATGTAAACATAGGCTATTTATATCCATAAAGGAAGCTAATGTACATTTTGCCCTGAAGTGAACTTGAAAAGTCGCAAATTGTATTATGTAATGTAACAGGAGGGTACCCAAAAACAAATTTGAAATTGAAGTAAACAAATACGACATTGTATGGTAGCTTTAGCAGCGAACTGTTGAATTGGTGCGGTGTGACCCTTGACCTATAATAGGGGACCGTCCATTCTTCAACAAGGCAGGGGTGACACGTATTCTTCCGTGCAGCGAGCTTTCCTTGCGCGCAGCGAGGTCGCCGAGGAATCTCTTTGCGTGCAGGCGTGAGGAAGCTCTTTGCAGACGCAACTCAGGTATTCGTGCGCAGACAAAGAAGGTCTTTGCACGCAGGCGAGGAAGCTCTTTCTGTGCAGGCGAGGAAGGTATTCGCGCAGAGGCGAGGAAGCTCTTTGCAGAGACGACGCAGGTATACGCGCAGACGACGCAGGTGTGTCCTTGTCGGCCACGGTAAAAGATCATGTAGGGACAATAAGACTGACAGGATGTGTATGCCATACATTACGCATTCCCTTGCTGAAAGTTCGTGCTTTCTTCTCCTTGATAAATTTTGTCGAAACTAAAATCTTAAAACGTCTAGCTGGTTGAACGACTAGTAATGTAGAAGCTTACCTGTAAGCATAGAGACAGTTAAAACCCTTCCGTTCTGTGGCCGGGAATGCTGCTAGAAGATCTGAGCCCTGATACGGTATTACTTGTGAAAAAACAACAACAGATGATTATCAAATGAATATTTATCTAATCTTCTCAACGTTCGCGGCGTAATCTTCAGGACAAAGGTCAGACTTTGTCACTATGCCATCGGTTGCTTGTTGTTGTGAGTTTTTGTACTCGTTTCCATGCCAACTGTCATATATGCGGGTTATTATGCTGTGGCTAACTTCAATAGTTATTGAAAAGTCTGCAGTTTTAGCAAATGTTTAAAAAAAAATTAATACAATATTTGGTTTTGATGAATGAATGAACGAACGAGCGAATAACCAAACCTCAGTTTATTATTGTCCTATCGGTGGGTTAGTTACTGATCTATTAAGGTACGTATCTCTCTTAACATCCAGAACACACACACACACACACACACACACACACACACACACACACACACACACACACACACACACACACACACACACACACACACACACACACACACCGATGTATCAACCCGTTTTACTTCATTTTATCCATTACTTTTCTCTTGAATTGGCAGCAGCTATGGACGTTATGCTGATTACACGTACGATGTGAAATACTTTCATCTGCTGAATCGATGTAGCAGTTTTCTGATTTACATACCGACTCTAATTAAAAGTAGATCGTCATTTACATACGTAGAAACACACATACATACACAACCCGCTGCAGTGTATGGTGAACTGTTTTCAAACTTGCCCTTCGTTTCTACAATCGCTACTTACTTACCAAATATCATTGAGATCTCTCAACAGCTTCTCGAGTTATACTGTTGACATACATACAGACAAAGCCCATAGCCACTCCATGATCCACCATGGCACAACCGAAAATATAACCTTCTAGGCGAAGGTAATATCTATATCTATCTAAAACGAATTTTTTAAATATAAATAGATAAAAGTGTGGGACGTTTGGACGAAACTCACCCACACGCATACAAACAGACGCACACGCACATGCACACACACAGGCACACTGTGATACACAGACGAACATACATATAAACACACATATGTACAAAAAACACACTCACATAATACACATACACACACACATATACTCACACAGTTTATACATCATTGATGTATTAAAACTCTAGCTATGAAATGAAACGGCTTGCATGCACACTGTAATGTATTCTATACAATGTATTGGATACACTTTTAACTGTCACTGATCATATCATTTAGAAAAGTCTGGCGTATACATAAAACACGATGTGCCTGATCAATTTTCTTCTCTACTCCCACGTCAGTTGATAACTATGTAAATTCATAACCATTTAAAATAAGCTGTTTTCTCCAAAATATGCGTGCATTAATGTATACAATAACCCTTACGGTTTTGTGTAAAGAAACAGAATGATATTCTCATTCCTTTTGAAGCAAACGTAAGTAATGAATAACCTAAGTTATTCATTTCTATATTAATTAGTCTCGACTGTTGAAAGGCGTTATGTTACCAGCCCACTCAACATGGCAAGCTTTAATCTTTCGTTTTATGTTAGTTTCGGTGATCAAAGGTACAAATTGGTTTGGGTATAGGCCTGCGCTCAAATCGACGAGCGCCTTGCCTGGTGTAGGACGTGTTTTTACTGTCCAGAAACCCGGCAAGTAGCATCATGCCTACAGAGCAGCAAGAGCCCCAGACTAACATTGGGGGTAGGGATTTTTTCTCTGTTTTTCGCCCATTATCTTTTTTGAAAAAGAAAGACAGTTCTTGTTGCTGTCATTTAAAAATAGTTATTGTAGTAGCAGCTAGCAGACTGCTTGTTCAGCTACAGTCAAATCTGTACTAGAGGTCACCTTCGTATAGTGGTCACCCGGCCATAGTGGTCCATTTTTTGCGGGTCCCTTGAATTTTTCCCATTGACCTGAAAGCATTAAGAATTATAGCTATAGCAGGTCACCTGTCCAACGCGGTCAGCGGCCACCATTACCCGGTCCCGCCGATATGTTACACTGCCGATTACGACGGCGGCCAGAATCTGTTGATTTCCTGCTGAAATATTTAGCAAAATGTGGTCTCAGTTCGGACCCAATAAAATTTTGAAATAAAGAAACCATTGATTTGAGGTCTTTCCAACAATGTGTCTTTAGTTTTACCAAGGACGTTTCAATCGATCCTTAAATTGACGTGACTGTTTTTAAAGCTCCTTGGACTATCCAAACATTACGGTAGTTTTTTTAAGGCGACCTAAACAAGAACATGATGTGTATTTGACGTTTTGAGTCCTTGGTATGTGAGAATACAGTCCCAATGTCCGTTTTCCCGGCCATTCGGCAAGTAAATATCGGGCCAGAGCGTGTTTATGTTTTTTTTTTGTCAAGATGGCGTCCCTGCAGGCAAAACAAACTGTAAGGTCATATGGGGTTACAGAAGAGTCGACTTTTTTCAGGGTATAATGCGATATGTTGTCTTTTGTTTTTATAGCTTAACAATTTAACCAAGAGGAATTTGAGATTAAAACCGATAGAATCGTTTGGAATAATTATCTTTAAAATTTATAATTCAGACTACATCATATTTCTATCAAAGAAAGAAATCTAAGAATAGAATTTTTTGAGGGCCATATGGGCACAATGGAACATGCTGCCAAGCCGCCGGCGCTTGGGGAAAGCCAAACTGTTACGGAGAAAAAAAGTTTTTGGTCAGGAATTGATGTTTAAAATTATTAAGAAGTTGCAATCAGCGATCGTTGAACTTCCTATCTTTATCGCAAACTAGATAAGCAGCATTTACACGTCCTATCTTTTGGACTGACATATGTTTTCGTTGGTGACTCGTTGTGAACCACTGGAACAAACTTTGAGGGAAAAATGGCGACGCCAGAACGCGAAGAGGACGCCTCAAACAAACCACAATGGATACTTTTTTTGAAGGAAGTGTAGTGATTAGACAACAAAAAAGGAGGTTTATACAAATTTTTAGCTACTCGGTGTCATTTTATGTCAACGTGACCTTACATTTTGCTTCACAGGTATCTCATTGGCATTTAATGTGTAGTTTAACGATGTTGTGTAATCAGATTTGGCACTTTTATCCTTGCAATCTGTTTATTGCCAAAAAAATCCTATAATTTTGTCGTCCAGTATAGTAATGGAGCAATTATGGGGCCAGGTATGAATCTTTGTGGTAGGCATGGGATGTGTGTGTGTATGTGTGTGTGTGTGTGTGTGTGTGTGCGTGTGTGTGGTGTGTGTGTGTGTGTGTGTGTGTGTGTGTTTGTAAAATTAAGGAGCTGCAGTTTTATAGCTTTTCAGTGCAACATTATCAAACCATGCAGCTGCAGAATGACACAACTCCTTTTACAAAGCCATGTAAACAATAAAATTCTATCTGCAACTTTCAGTTTGTAAGATCCACCTTTTTCCAACTCTCAAACCAGAATGTACATATTGATGGCTGATGCACAGTGCCCCTTTTTTTAACATTGCGCTCTAGATCAATGTCGATCTGTTCTAAGGGGCCGACCGAGGTGTACGGTTTTTAATCCTTCATCTTGTTGTATTGTTTTAATGACGATGTAATTGATTCAATAAAGATGATGTTGAACACAGTCCTGTCAAAGTTTTATCCAAGGACATTACTATATACTAGTAAATGCCCTTGTTGTATCAAAGTTCCGTAGTACTTGTATCTGTATTCGCAGATTGAAATGTTTTTAGCACAGCTGAATTAGCTTTGACAGTTTTGAGTCTGAAATACGTCATATGGCTTGTAAATGTGGGGTCTACTTACAGTTAGATAAACCCACACAGACTTAGGCTCTGTATATAGAACTGGCAATGTAACTGCCAGTCAATGCTGTCATTACTAGTACTTTTTCATTCTGGGTTACTGGTAAATCTAACTTCTTCATGTGCAACCATGCATATTCTTATTTACTGTCTCATTTCAAATGTGTACTGAAGAGAAACTTGCAAAGCTAAACTGTCTTTAGCCAGGCCTTCACGGCCACCCATGTGCGCAGTACGGCTGTGAGGGCCATACTGAAGTCTGGTAGTTTATGTTATCGAATTTATATCAGCAGGGTGGGGTCATTATATAGTATTACTGGGGTCTTTATATTATTTCACCTGTGAATTGAGATAATAGAAATGTTGCATAGCGTGAAAGTTCATCTGTGTTTGTTCATCTGTATGTGAAATATATGTGTTGTAGATAACGGTTCAACATTGATTCACAAATGTTGCATATTTTGTCCAGGCACCACGCCTACGCAACAGCCGCAGACCGATTATAGGTCACTTGCGGACTCCGCTGCGAACATATCCAACGCTATGTACGTCCCCGCAGCAGGTAATAACAAAGTTGTAAAGAATAATTAGCAACTACTATTACAGTAAAATATATAATACAAATTCATTTTTTATACCTTGTTTGTTTTTTATACCTTGTAGGTTTTCGTAATTGTTTGATGTTTGCTTTTTTTGTATTTTCTGATTAGCATTCTTTATACTTATTGTTGTCTTTATCATATTGTTATTTTCTTGTATTGTATTGTCATAGTTGTGTTCTTGAGAAAAGGGCTTTTCATAACCATTTTGCTTTCCATCTAATTCTCAAAAAACAAATGTGAATGAAAAATATTGTGACTGATTCAAAAGTAACAACGAATATATGATCAACTAAACCCAGCTGTACCATCTTTTCTAAAACGATTTCATTCACACTGCACGAAAAGTGGGATTTACCACAAGGGTAAATGTAATGTAAAGCCGGGTAAAGGTTACATTTACCGGTGATTTACCAACATTTACCCGTCGGTAAATGTGCACATTTACCCAGCATTTACCAGCATGTTATAGCTGGTAATGTTTGCCTTATTTACCCACATTTACCGGTTTCGTGTAAATACGTATTTAGCGAGATTTACCGTACGCGGTATTTCTCACATATATTTAGCAAGATTTACCATATAGGGTATTTCTCACATGCATTTCAGGTATTTACCGAGATTTACCGAGCGGAGTATTTCTGACATTTAGTTGAATTTACCCGTATTTACGCGTACATGCCTTTACCAGAACGATTTGCCATATTTACCCCCCTTTACCCACATTTAACTTATAGTAAGCGAATTACGTTGTATCACTCCCCTAAATTACAAGCACAAGAAATGGGTTCTGGGCAGAACTCAGAAATATTTATTTGATAAGCATAGAAACATTAATTGGCAGATACCTTTTCTAAAAGGTATGCAAATAGACATTAAAAGTTTTACCGCATACAATTTTTCTTACAAATATAATGTTCAAATGATCAATGTGCTGTACTAACAACACATACACAGATATATATATATATACATACAATAGGAATAGTACACAATAAATAATTACAAGCAGCATTTATCATAATAATGTTAACATGCAGACTATCAGCAGACACAACCTAAATACATGTATATCATTCTGTACTAACAAACAGCCTTTGTGAGAAACTACACACCTATATGGTTTACCATGTACCAGAAAAACTTGTCATATGTTCTGTCCATGACTTGTCACTATTAACATGTAGTCTGTGTTTTATCATCACACACATTAGTATGATAAAAAACCTTGAAAACTATTCAAAGAAACATTAACATAACAAGGAAAACTGACAACAACATCAGTGACGTTTTTCTAACACAATGTAAAATGTATGACTATCATTATAATCACAGGGGATCGTAACTGGATTGCATTTTGCTACATATTCTGGTAAGGCTAGGAAGGTCTTACTAGTTTGTGGCCAATACTCTAAGTCTAACAGCAATCAGCTACAAAAACAAACTAATTGTTTGTCAAAATAAAATATTGAAAAGACAGTAAACTTAAGATCTCGGTCAAAACTGACCACCCGTGGCACACTACACTGTTAACTTTTGTGCAATATGCTGTAGAAATGCTCATGTAATACAACATGTATTAACATCTTCTCCCCATTCCTATCAACATCTGACTCCAATGCTGCCATTCACCCTGGGTAAGGCTGTCTTTTCTGTATCTGTATGTTGGACGTCTTGGTGTTGGTTTGGAGTCCTTCTTCATAGTCAGTTCCTGTCTGATAAAACAAAAGTATCATTAAACATTAATTCACATCACTAAGAAACATGACACATGATTATGACATAACTTACAAAAGTACTAACTTACGTCAAGACAACATTTACAAACACATACAACCTATATGCTGTCAAGCCCAAGTTATGCATGTTAACATTATTATGATAACAGTATGCAGTCATCATCATCAGATCATGTGTACAGTACTTAAACAAATTTTAGGTACAGGTACACAGGTTTAGGTACAGGTCCAGTCATGTACTTGAACTCTTTGTTCAAATAATGGTTGGACTTGTCGCTTCAATATGGACAATGGCATGTGTACGTTCATATAGGTCCATTCCGGTCCAGTACCGGTATACCAGCGTTCCAGTATTTTGGACTTGTACCTAATCAATTTTACTAGTACCGTGCTGGATTGTACCGACACACAGCTCTAATCATCAACATCGGCACCCTTCAACTTAGGTACAGGCTCGGACCTGTCCATGAAATTTGTTTAGGAACACAGCTCTATACTAAAGTGTGGTAATGCTGATGAGTATGTAGGGCTGTCACTGCACGAAAAGTGGGATTTACCACAAGGGTAAATGTAATGTAAAGCCGGGTAAAGGTTACATTTACCGGTGATTTACCAACATTTACCCGTCGGTAAATGTGCAAATTTACCCAGCATTTACCAGCATGTTATAGCTGGTAATGTTTGCCTTATTTACCCACATTTACCGGTTTTGTGTAAATACGTATTTAGCGAGATTTACCGTACGCGGTATTTCTCACATATATTTAGCAAGATTTACCATATAGGGTATTTCTCACATGCATTTCAGGTATTTACCGAGATTTACCGAGCGGAGTATTTCTGACATTTAGTTGAATTTACCCGTATTTACGCGTACATGCCCTTACCAGAACGATTTACCATATTTACCCCCCTTTACCCACATTTAACTTATAGTAAGCGAATTACGTTGTATCACTCCCCTGAATCACAAGCACAAGAAATGGGTTCTGGGCAGAACTCAGAAACATTTATTTGATAAGCATAGAAACATTAATTGGCAGATACCTTTTCTAAAAGGTATGCAAATAGACATTAAAAGTTTTACCGCATACAATTTTTCTTACAAATATAATGTTCAAATGATCAATGTGCTGTACTAACAACACATACACAGATATATATATATACATACAATAGGAATAGTACACAATAAATAATTACAAGCAGCATTTATCATAATAATGTTAACATGCAGACTATCAGCAGACACAACCTAAATACATGTATATCATTCTGTACTAACAAACAGCCTTTGTGAGAAACTACACACCTATATGGTTTACCATGTACCAGAAAAACTTGTCATATGTTCTGTCCATGACTTGTCACTATTAACATGTAGTCTGTGTTTTATCATCACACACATTAGTATGATAAAAAAACTTAAAAACTATTCAAAGAAACATTAACATAACAAGGAAAACTGACAACAACATCAGTGACGTTTTTCTAACACAATGTAAAATGTATGACTATCATTATAATCACAGGGGATCGTAACTGGATTGCATTTTGCTACATATTCTGGTAAGGCTAGGAAGGTCTTACTAGTTTGTGGCCAATACTCTAAGTCTAACAGCAATCAGCTACAAAAACAAACTAATTGTTTGTCAAAATAAAATAATGAAAAGACAGTAAACTTAAGATCTCGGTCAAAACTGACCACCCGTGGCACACTACACTGTTAACTTTTGTGCAATATGCTGTAGAACTGCTCATGTAATACAACATGTATTAACATCTTCTCCCCATTCCTATCAACATCTGACTCCAATGCTGCCATTCACCCTGGGTAAGGCTGTCTTTTCTGTATCTGTATGTTGGACGTCTTGGTGTTGGTTTGGAGTCCTTCTTCATAGTCAGTTCCTGTCTGATAAAACAAAAGTATCATTAAACATTAATTCACATCACTAAGAAACATGACACATGATTATGACATAACTTACAAAAGTACGTATACTAACTTACTTCAAGACAACATTTACAAACACATACAACCTATATGCTGTCAAGCCCAAGTTATGCATGTTAACATTATTATGATAACAGTATGCACTATGCAGTCATCATCATCAGATCATGTGTACAGTACTTAAACAAATTTTAGGTACAGGTACACAGGTTTAGGTACAGGTCCAGTCATGTACTTGAACTCTTTGTTCAAATAATGGTTGGACTTGTCGCTTCAATATGGACAATGGCATGTGTACGTTCATATAGGTCCATTCCGGTCCAGTACCGGTATACCAGCGTTCCAGTATTTTGGACTTGTACCTAATCAATTTTACTAGTACCGTGCTGGATTGTACCGATACACAGCTCTAATCATCAACATCGGCACCCTTCAACTTAGGTACAGGCTCGGACCTGTCCATGAAATTTGTTTAGGAACACAGCTCTATACTAAAGTGTGGTAATGCTGATGAGAATGTAGGGCTGTGGTCTTACCTAAGGAGCCTGTAGCAGCAGTCAGGGACTCGGAAACTGAGAACTTCTGGCAGTTGCTTGCCTTGTTCCCGACTGTCCTCCTTACAACCTCTCTTGCATTTTGGAAGGAAGCATCTACTGCAGCAGTACATCCTGGAGGTATATAAAAGGGAAACAATGACACAGGTGACAAACTGTATCGCATAATTACATTTGTCAGAAAACTAACCTGAGGCATCTGCAATATACAAATGTAACATATAACTTATCATAATTTTTACCAGATGTATTATACATGTATTGACAACTCAGCTGTAACTAAATACAAAAATCATTTGGGAGGTTTTACCAAAGATTGGTTTTACTAAATTATACTGCTTCTAGCTCACTTGCTACAAATTATTTGTGTGGGGACAAATATTTCTAATTTTTTCACTGCTCCCTCTTTTATCAATACACGAATGGTCATGTACTTACTGTACAGAAATGCTTATTGATCGTTTGGAAGTATGAACAAGTTACTAGCAAATTATTTCCTCTACAACAAAGACTAAAACATATCTATAAAGTATAATGGGGGAGGGGGAAGATAGTTGGAAAAATTTCATAATTTGTTTCTGGCGAAGACATCAAGAACAAGACAGGCACGGTAACTTAATCTAGTTTTCGTTTGTCTAAAGCACAATTTTCTAAATACGTACTTTTGTACTTACCAAAGGACTGTTGTTGTTTTCCGGTTCCTGCCAGCCGAGCCACCCGGGACAAGGGGGAGGGGGGCGACAAAGAAATCTAACGTCACTATTCGAATTTACGTGCGTTGGAATTGACATCACATCTCCCCTCGACTCCCAAGCCTCTCCAAAATCTATGTTTGATCATGGAAGACTCTGGTGACGCCATGTATCGCGCAGAATTGGCGATGTAAACGCCATTTTTCTCCGCTTTCTACCGGTATATGTTTCTCCGCTTTCTGGCCTGACGGTTTATTTCTAGCCGCCAACACAGTACGCATGCGTACCATAGCTGGCCAATCAGAGTTAGGTCACTGGTAACCCGGATGTTGACCTAGATAATTATTTGACCTCAGGCTGACCTATATTAACCAGGCTTGTCACTCAATGGTAGGATCAGTTGCTTAATTTCCAGGACAAATTAAGAAAATACTAGATTCCAGTTTGGCATTTTCTAGTGAATTCAGCCACTTCATATTGTACGAGTGCTTGAGTACTTGAGAAGCATTACAAAAGTGATGTTTGAAGTGATGAAGATGTTCTTTGCTTTATTACCTCCGGGGAAGGAGGTATCCTTCCGCGGAAGGGTAGGGCGACTGGTGGTCATTTCCATGTTCGCAGCTATATCTCGCGGTTGGGTGGGCGGATTTTTGTGGGACTCGGTATACGCTTTGCTGTTAGGCTGCAGTTGTGGCACGTTCCTTTTTTTCGTTGTATATGTGTTTTCGGGCGTGGAAATGAAACCTTTTGGAGGCCACTGGACACCCCTTTTTGTCTGAAAATGGTTATGCATAAATTACTTGGCTGTTGTCAAGGTATAGCCGGGTGCGTCCATTTTTATCAGGCGTCTGACAGAGGGGTGTGTGGTTCCGATAAAAAGAAATTAGGTTTTAGTCAGATCGTAGGCGCGGGACGGGGTCGGAGATTAGTTGTTTCAGATGTAGGCGATCAGATGCAACTTGGCGCAGTTGACGGCAGTGGTTAGCTACTGTATTACACGTTATTTTTAACGTTTCATTTTACTGTTCTGGTTGTCATTCTGTGTTTCGTTCCGTGTTCCTTGCGGCTTTCATAAGTTTGTAGGTTTATGTTTTAAGTTGCAGATGAAAATGAGTTGGTGGTTTGTTGTTTCAAATGTTAGTTTGTTTTTGACACTATCGTGCGGAGCTGTCAGAAGTGTGGACTACATGTAGTTAACGTTATTTTTAATGGTTGCGTTGTATTGTTAGTAGTTATCGAATATAGCGCATTCTGTAACCGAATGTTGTTTTAATTTTTTTGTATGTAATGTGGTTTGGTTTTTGTTTATTAAAGTTATGCTATGCATTTTTATTTTTCGTGTTTAAAAGGGGTTTAGGTAGGTATAGTATTCCGTTAGTTTTTTTATCGCGGTATGATGTGAGTTGAATGTTATAGACAGTCATCTGTTATATGTACACCATCATGACCGTTATATACACAACATCGTCAGTTTAGATGTAATTAGCCGTCATTCAGCTTAGATGTAATTAGCCGTCAGTCAGCTTAGATGTAATTAGCAGTCAGTCTAGCGTCAGTCGGACGTTGCCAGTTATAGCAACAACTGTAACATAACACCGCCGTCAGACGGAGGTTTTGTGGCCATCAGTTACAAGGTTTACAACGATATGGCCTTTAAAGTTTATAGCTAGTTTTTCAAATTTAAGACAGATACCGCATATGTTGTTAACATAAGTAATATCGCTATGGTGGATTAGGCATAGTTTAGACCGTCACGTTATTAAGTATAGGTTAGAAGAAAATTATGTTCGTTGATGAAGGACGCATAACATAACAAGCTACTCACACTACAAAATAACACAAACCGATCAACAGTTATGTTCCATATCTCACCATGATACATCAGAAACTCTTGCATTTACTACCAGTTACAATACCAACGCCCAACCATTACCCGACACACCTTTCATTAACACTATCAACTATACATAACAGACAACATATACAAAAAGAAATTACAACAAACCCGGAGGTACAAAATCGCCGATTTTACTTGTTTTAGTGTAAAACAAGGAGGTTCAAAAAGCCTCCTTGGTGTAAAACTAGGCTTTCCTTATTGTACCCATACTTTCATGTCACTTTATGTGTGGTTATATATATATATATATATGTGATTAAAACCTGTAACGTTAATAAACTAAAATATACATTATGAAATGTGTATGTGATGTGTGAGTTTACTACAGCTACTTAAGAAACCTCATAGAGATGCTACATATATGGGTTACAAATATTGTGCCATTCTCAGTCTGATTTAAAGTAAGGTTTTAAAACACACAAAGTTATAAGCCTCAGATAATAGCTATAAGAGCTTATCTGACAATTTTATCCGGGGTCTGTCTGTAAGTCATGGTGAGTATAAGCCCCGGATAAGCTCTTTTAAGATAATAGGATAAGAGCTTACCCATGGTTTTTATAACAAGTTTGTCTGTAAGCCCCGGATAAGAGCTTATCCGGGGCTTTTTTCATGGATTTATATGTAAGCCCCGGATAAGAGCTTATCCGGGGCTTTTATCATGGGTTTATATGTAAGCCCCGGATAAGAGCTTATCCGGGGCTTTTTTCATGGGTTTATATGTAAGCCCCGGATAAGAGCTTATCCGAGGTTTTTATACCAAGTTTGTCTGTAAGCCCCGGATAAGAGCTTATCCGGGGCTTTTTTCATGGGTTTATATGTAAGCCCCGGATAAGAGCTTATCCGGGGCTTTTATCATGGGTTTATATATAAGCCCCGGATAAGAGCTTATCCGGGGCTTTTTTCATGGGTTTATATGTAAGCCCCAGATAAGAGCTTATCCGGGGCTTTTTTCATGAGTTTATATGTAAGCCCCGGATAAGAGCTTATCCGGGGCTTTTTTCATGGGTTTATATGTAAGCCCCAGATAAGAGCTTATCCGGGGCTTTTTTCATGGGTTTATATGTAAGCCCCAGATAAGAGCTTATCCGGGGCTTTTTTCATGGGTTTGTATGTAAGCCCCGGATAAGAGCTTATCCGGGGCTTTTTTCATGGGTTTATATGTAAGCCCCGGATAAGAGCTTATCCAGGGCTTTTATCATGGGTTTATATGTAAGCCCTGGATAAGAGCTTATCCGGGGCTTTTATCTTGGGTTTATATGTAAGCCCCGGATAAGAGCTTATCCGGGGCTTTTTTCATGGGTTTATATGTAAGCCCCGGATAAGAGCTTATACCGGGCTTTTTTCATGGGTTTATATGTAAGCCCCGGATAAGAGCTTATCCGGGGCTTTTTTCATGGGTTTATATGTAAGCCCCGGATAAGAGCTTATCCGGGGCTTTTTTCATGGGTTTATATGTAAGCCCCAGATAAGCTCTTATCCGGGGTTTATATGTAAGCCCCGGATAAGAGCTTATCCGGGTTTTTTTTTTATGGGTTTATATGTAAGCCCCGGATAAGAGCTTATCTGGGGCTTTTTTCATGGGTTTATATGTAAGCCCCGGATAAGAGCTTATCCGGGGCTTTTATCATGGGTTTATATGTAAGCCCCGGATAAGAGCTTATCCGGGGCTATTTTCATGGGTTTATATGTAAGCCCCGGATAAGAGCTTATCCGGGGCTTTTTTCATGGGTTTATATGTAAGCCCCGGATAAGATGTAAGCCCCGGATAAGAGCTTATACGGGGCTTTTATCATGGGTTTATATGTAAGCCCCGGATAAGAGCTTATACGGGGCTTTTATCATGGGTTTATATGTAAGCCCCGGATAAGAGCTTATACGGGGCTTTTTTCATGGGTTTATATGTAAGCCCGGATAAGAGCTTATCCGGGGCTTTTTTCATGGTTTTATATGTAAGCCTCGGATAAGAGCT
Organism: Branchiostoma floridae x Branchiostoma japonicum; assembly: GCA_013266295.2. Lineage (NCBI taxonomy): Eukaryota > Metazoa > Chordata > Leptocardii > Amphioxiformes > Branchiostomatidae > Branchiostoma > Branchiostoma floridae x Branchiostoma japonicum. The sequence continues at coordinate 17,893,038 of CM023830.1, read as the reverse complement.
TATCCGGGGCTTTTTTCATGGGTTTATATGTAAGCCCCGGATAAGAGCTTATCCGGGGCTTTTTTCATGGGTTTATATGTAAGCCCCGGATAAGAGCTTATACGGGGCTTTTTTCATGGGTTTATATGTAAGCCCCGGATAAGAGCTTATACGGGGCTTTTTTCATGGGTTTATATGTAAGCCCCGGATAAGAGCTTATTCGGGGCTTTTATCATGGGTTTATATGTAAGCCCCGGATAAGAGCTTATCCGGGGCTTTTTTCATGGGTTTATATGTAAGCCCCGGATAAGAGCTTATCCGGGGCTTTTTTCATGGGTTTATATGTAAGCCCCGGATAAGAGCTTATCCGGGGCTTTTACATTGGATTTGCCTGGTGTCTGCCTTTGAAAGCCCCAGATAAGCTCTTGAGAGTAAGATTGACATAAATATTTTTTCTCAGCTCATCAGAGTGGTATATACATTTACCATGTATTTACCTAACATTTACACATAAAATACATTTACCACGTATTTACCTAATATTTACACATATTTACCGGGTAAATATCTGGTATTTGTGATAAATATTATATGTCACATTTACCAGGCATTTACATACCCCACGTAAATTTGGTAAATCCCTTATTTCGTGCAGTGTCATTTAAAGTAAAAACAGATGCAACTTACGATGCGGACGCCAAGAACAAGACGAAATGTCGCAGTGTCTGCAAGACGCTGTTGCAAACCGCTGGTCTTATGCTTGGCTTTTTAGTCGTTATTATGTTGTCGTATTTGACAGGTAAGTCATTTGATTCTTTTCTAACCTACATATGATGTATTTGATATACATGTAGTTTGAAAAAAGTTTTCATTTGGTAGTGCTATTGCGTATCTTCATATTGTGTATTGTATTCCACCTCTATTGTTTCATGATAAAGTTCAAGTCATCAGTCTTTCTGAGGAGATAGCCGAGCTAAAGAAGCAGACTGAACTGCGATTGACTGATCTGGAACGTAAGTACAATAATAACTCCATTCGGTACTAATAACATGGAATAATAATTTTCTCCTTAAAACTTGGTAATTGAAATATACGCCAAAAATAGTTACTCAAGCAACTGGATATGATTTTGGAAACGGTCAGACGTTTCAGGTAGCATCCACTACCTTTCGTCAGTGACACTAAAGGACTGCAGGAGAATTGCTGGTTTATAAGCACAAACCATTGATTGATATGCAAATAAGTAAAGACAATTTTTTGTGAAAGGCCAAAAGGAAACAAAAGTCAAGACAATCTTTTGTGAAAGGCCAAAAGGAAACACAAGTTAGACAAGGATAATGCAAATTAGTGAAGAAGCTCCTGTTGTGTTTCCTTTTGGCCTTTCACAAAAGATTGTCTTGACTTTTGTTTCCTTTAGGCCTTTCACAAAAAATTGTCTTTACTTATTTGCATATCAATCAATGGTTTGTGCTTATAAACCAGCAATTCTCCTGCAGTCCTTTAGTGTCACTGACGAAAGGTAGTGGATGCTACCTGAAACGTCTGACCGTTTCCAAAATCATATCCAGTTGCTTGAGTAACTATTTTTGGCGTATCTTATCACCTGGATGTCTAACCTTCACCGACGTAATTGAAATATATATTGCATTAAGGGGGGCATTGAATGACTCAAGTTCACTACAGTTGTGTCTTGTTGTTGTATCAATTATTATTGTATCCTTGTTGCATTTTGATTGTAAAAACCCACGATTTCCAGAAAAACCAAACTTTTGTTTCTATCACGGTCTCGTTGGTCTCCAGGACCTCCGGAGAGAAAGCGAGCCATGGAACCAGTTGGCTCTGAATTTACCGGGCCTCCTGGACCTCCAGGCGAAAAGGGACCAATAGGGCCAGCTGGCCCATCGGGAGAAAATAGAACCATGGGGCCGGCTGGCCCTGTTGCTTCCGGGCCTCCAGGACCTCCTGGAGGAAAGGGAGCCACGGGGCCAACTGGGCCCCAAGGAGAAAAGGGCTCCATGGGGCCGGCTGGATCCCCAGGAGAAAAAGGACCAATGGGGCCTGCTGGACCTCCAGGCCAAAAAGGAGTCATGGGTCCAGCTGGCCCTAGGTCTGCCGGGCCTCCTGGACCTCCGGGAGAGAGGGGACCGGCTGGTCCTGTAACTCAAGGGTTGATGGGTCCTCCAGGGCCGCCTGGTTTGCCAGGGAGCTCAGTCTGCCCTGTTGGACGCCCTGTTGGACAGTCTAAGCCAAATGAAGGTGAGGCATCGATCCTACTCCTTGTGCATTGAATGTTTGGTCAAGTGCTGTAATTGTGTATATGGCATCATTTCCGTGTGAAAAATACAGACGTTAAAAACGTCACGTTTCTGGGTCAATACGTTTTTGGGGTTCACACATCACGTATCCAGGCCATATCACGTATGGCGAAACGCACATAAACGCACGGAAACGTTACGTACATATGGTTATGCAATTTCCTTGTCAAAATTACGGAAAATTACGGACAAAAGTACAGACCGCGTTTTTTGGTCTGTACGTCACGTGCGTTCAATCCATACGTAACGTTACGTAGGTTATGTCGTAGGTTCACGTAGGTTTAACGTATGTGTCGTAGGTTAATGTTTGTGTCGACGTATGTAACGTATGTGTCGACATTTACGTTAATGTACGTTAAACGTATGTGTCGTAGGGTAACGTAGGTTTAACGTATGTGTCGACGTATGTAACGTATGTGTCGATGTTTACGTTTACGTTAATGTAACCCTAACGTAACCTAACGTAGGTTTACGTTAACGTAACGTATGATATGTCGACGTTTACGTTAACGTAACGTAACGTAGGCTATGTTATAAACGTAGGTTTAACGTATGTGACGATGTATGTAACGTATGTGTCGACGTTTACGTTTACGTTAACGTAACCTAACGTAACCTAACGTAGGTTTACGTTAACGTAACGTATGGTATGTCGACGTTTACGTACCTAATTCGCATAACGCAACACGCGCCACCTATAAACGTCACATATACACATAATTTCCTTTGGTTCCGCCCAATTCAGTAATAGACGTGTTCTGGTGACGTCATCAGTTTACGTTGTGTATGGTTTGGAATGATCAGTAATAATAATGGTCCACCGCGGGGTAAGTAAGAGGTAGCCATGTGTAAACTGATTGCTGTGTGGTATAGATATGTGTCAGTCTGGTGAGGGTCTGACTTTGTTCGTGATATGTTCTAGTTAGTGTATAATTACCTTCGTCAAGAAGGTTATGTTTTCGTAGGCGTTCGTGTGTGTGTGTGTGTATCTGTGTGTGTGTGTGTCTGTAAACAGTATAACTCGAGAAGGCTTAAATGGATTGTCTTCATATTTGGTAGGTGGGTAGGTACTTGATGAGACCTCGAAGTGATTAGATTTTGGGCCCCCTGGCGGCTTGTTATGGTACTGCAGCGGGACCTCCGGTTTTGATATCGGGTCAGGAAGAAGTGACAATAAGTTTGGGCCCCCTAGCAGCTTGCTCTGGAACTGCAGGAGCATTTGTATGAAAATGTTTAAAGTAGGATAACTCAATAACCGGTCGACGGATCGTCTTTATATTTGGTGTGTAGGTAGCTTAAGTGATGCTTGACATAATTAGATGGCAATTATGCAAATTATGATCTAATTTGCATAATTAATGAAGGAATTCTCTAATTCAGCTACCTTCCATGATAGGACTATTACACCCTGTAATATGTGTAATTAAGAATGAGAGTAACATCGCCATATATTAATTATGTAAATGAAGACTTATTTTGCATAATTAATGAGAAAATACAATAATTCCATAGTGGTTGATGCGGGCAATTTCATACTTGCGCATTTCGAAGTTGACTGGAGGTGAACATCATCTTTTAACATAACTTATTCAAATCAGTACCTCATTTGCATAATTTATGAGGAAATGCTAGAATTACCTTCGTTGTTAAGATAACACTGTCATCGGGAGGAGAATATGATCAACTGATGTAATTCATGCAAATGAGGATCTTATTTGCATAATTAGGGGTGAAATCTATCATACGTCAGTCATAAAGGGTAACCTCATTTGGCGAAGGTATGAGATCGTGGAACTCTTGTTATTAATGCGGTCGGTGGCGCAGCGGTAGCGCTTTCGGCTCGGGGCCAATAGGTCCCGGGTTCGATCCCCACCCATGTCACCGATCTTGTGTCCTTGGGAAAGGCACTTTACACGACTTTCCTCACCTCACTCAGGTGTAAAAATGAGTACCTAGCTTCGGTTAGGGACGTCCCTCGGATAGGACGTTAAATGGAGGTCCCGTGTTTGGTGGAGAGCCACACCCCACGCACGTTAAAGAACCCACCATACTTATCGAAAAGAGTAGGGGTCCTTCCCGGTGTGAGTGGTTCAAACCTTACAGCCTTATGGTCGCACCTGGGGTCGTATTGAGGTCACCTGTTAGCGCCGAATGGCAGCCGCTCCAGACCCTTGCGATTAAGCCCCACCACCATTGTAAGCTAACGCCATCTCAGTGGTATCGGACAGCGCCCTTGTGGCAGCTGCTAAGCTGAGACTGGCAATGCATAGATAAAAAAAAAAAAAAAAAAAAAAAATGCGCGCATTTCGCATTCTAGTGTGTAAAGGGTGCAGTTCAGTTGACCTCCGCATGGCGGCGAAATTAGTCAATTGACTTACAAAGGACGAAAACAAACCAAGTTAAACTTTATTGCACAATAACTGTAACAGGTACACTATATGGCAAGTTCTTGAGCAGTTGTAATTATCAAGACTGATATTTGCGCAATTGCCTCTAAAAATGCTATAATGCTTTGACTTTATAGTGTAGTTACCAATTTGATATGTTGTACCTGTAAAGAACTTGCCATACATTGTACCTGTTACAATTGTCGTGCAATAAAGTTTGATTTGATTTGTTCTGTCGTCATCAGTTTACGTTGTGCATGGCTGGGAATGAACGTAAAACGATGTCGTCACCAGTTTACGTTGTGCATGGCCGACTTCCAATAAACGTAAACTGGTGTCGTCATCATAGAGTTGCAGGACATCTATGCAAATGAATGAATACCTTCAGTTTGCATTTTACTAGTGTCACAGTGAGCCATTTAAAGTAATGGTCACCAGAAAACCGTTAAAGTACACTGCTGCCTGTATATTTTTCTGTCAGTTCTTCACACATAGTAAGTTGTGAGTTGCAGTATCACAGATCAATATTCAGGAAGAGATAAAATAATACAGCATCGTTACGCAATGCTTGCAAGCTGTGACCAACTTGCCACACACGGTGGCTTGCATCCTTTGCAGGCGTTTTCCATGGGGGAGGGCTGACTTTTTCCCGGTGCGATCGGCGTTTTTTTTGGGGGGGGGGTGCTTATTTGCAAGTTCTACGATTTTCTGATCACAAGATCGCACGCTTTAGAGCTTTTGCCGTCAACCATGTATTCCCTATAAATTACTTAATATACTGGTAAAAAAAGGTTTCAACTTTGACAATGTTGGCTTTTCAGCTACATCAGTAAACCAAAAGAGGACAACCTTCCCCGCTCCGCGCAGCACCAGTAACTACGCCAGGTTGACCACGTCATTGTCTCAGGACTTACGGAGTTTGACTGTATGTCTGCACATGCGCACCGACATGAGCTCCAGCAGTGACGCAGCTTTGGTCAGCTACGCTGTGACAGGACGGTACAACGAGCTACTCGTCTTCAATAATGGAGGGCAAGGTTTTAAGGTAAGTGCACAGTCATGCTCGATAGCTTCAAGCTTTGACATAGCCTGCAAGATAAGCCTGCAAGATAAGCATTGCGCAAGTTTTATTTTTTGTTATTCTTCATACAGCAATGTACTAGTCTCGTCGAAAAATTATTTTCTGAAGTAGTACAGTCAAACCTGCCCGAGAGGACACCTGTCTAAAAAGGACACCTGCAGTCAGTGGACACATTGGAACAGTCCCGTCCATTTTTACATAGTTAAGACCCTCTCCCAGGAGGACAACTGTCTTCCCCAACCAGAGGACACTTTATTTCAGTCCCAAGGGGCACTCAGACCTGTCTCAGAGGACAATATTGATTGACAGCAGCACCCAGCCGGGCATTGGGCAAAAATTTGTCCAACGCTAAAACAACAACAGCCAATCAAGGGTGCCAAAAAAGAATAAAATGACTTTTTACACAATGATTTCTGCAGGTATGGGGGTTCTCACCTGGTCAAGAGTAAGAGGAAGTGAGAACAGACAAAGGGGACAGAGTTTATGACAATGGAGGGTGCAGGGGTGATAATGAATGAATAACAATAGGCTCTATGCAGATTTGCTAACACTCAAAAATTGAACTGTAACAACAAGAGCTTTTTTGTCTGATAACAAGGAGGTTAAATATATAATAATAACCTCCTTGCATGTAGAAAGCCTACATTATTCTGTGGTTCTAACTTAACATTAGTATAAATGTGCTACACATACATTTGTACTTGCATAAGCCTATTACTAGATACATGATATACATCTGCCAAACTTTCGGATGACCAACCCTGTCTGGGAAGGACACCTGTTCTCAAAGGACATTTGTGCTCAGTCCACTACCGACAGGTTTGACTGTATATGTCGCATGACCTCAGCAAACGAAACCTTCCATGTCATTGAGATATCTTTCTTTTTTTAGCTGCATGTACAAGACAATGAAGCTTCCTTGAGTCCCTTGCCTGTGTGGGATGGCGCGTGGCACGCCTTATGTGTTACCTGGTGCAGCAGTGATGGCGCTTGGCAGGTCTTCGTTGACGGAGTTCTGAAGGGCAGCGGCACGAGCTTTTGCATCGGTGGAAGAGTGCGCAGCGGTGGCACATGGATCCTTGCACAGGAGCAAGACGCGCTTGGGGGAGGATTCGACGTGAATCAAGCGTTCAGCGGAGAATTGTCACAGGTGAACCTCTGGGACCGCGTGCTGTCTCCAGGTGAACTAGGGGCGGACTGGTCGGCGTTCTGTAATCACCATGGCAACGTGATTGACTGGGCAACCGCTAACATCCAAGTTCTGGGGCAGGCCATCAGTGATCAGCATCGTTGTCCAGCCACACCCGTGCCCAGTAAGTCTCTCCACCTGCATTTGGATAGTCTTTTTAAGTACAAGCAAATCTGCTGGCGAGGTCGTCTGGCAAATCATTCAACATTTGTGGGAAATTATGTTTCAGTATGAAATGTATATCTACGTTGTGTTTCTTGTTCTCCTCTTATCATTTCGTTGATTAGTTTCAATATCTTTATTTTTAGGCCAAGTAACCGTAAATTTGGCATGGAGGTAGATTTGCTAAATACCCCCCAGACGTTTATGTCCTAATTTTTTTTAATACAGGCTTTTAAAGCTGTTTATTTGGGGGTTTTGGCCTATTTTCAGACATTTTTGGCTCTGGAGGCCTAGTATTAAACCCAAATGACCTGGGATTGGGGTATGGGGGTACCTTAGACACAAAGCCACAAAACGTTTCTCACGCTTTTGTCATACACCACATAAAAATGTGTAGAATAGGGCTTTTTTTTGCTATTTTCAGACAAAAATGTACATTTGTGGCTCCCCTGTCCTAATATTATCTCCAAATGACCTGAAATTCGGTATGGGGGTGTTTTGGACATATGCCCGAAAAGCTAGACTTACACATTTGTTATTCAGCACTTTAAAATTGTGTAAAATGGGGCTTTTTGCTCTTTTTAAACAGAAATGTACATTTTGGCCTGCATACCTGACGTATAGACCCAAAAATGTGACTTTTTTTTACGTAGATAATTTTGACACGGAAATTGCAGAACCATATGTACGTAACGTATCCATGCGATTTGTCATACGTGACGTCTGGCATGGATACGTGACATATGGACCAAAAACGTGACTTATTGACCTCAAAACGTGACGTTTTTCACGTCCGTTATTTTGACACGGAAATGATGCCATAAGGGGTGATCATATTGTAGACAAAAACGGTGTTAATGAAAAGCACGTTCACTCGCGTGGCTGTATGTGACGTTTGTAACATACATAGCATAACATACATAAAGTGACGTAACCTTACGTTATGTTAACGTTACGTTAACCTAACGTTACGTTAATCTAACGTGACCTTACGTTACGTTACTGTGGTGCGTTTTGATGAGTTATGGTAACGTGTGAGACTATGTGCGTAATGTGTCAATACGTGACGTATGGATGAAACCTACGTTTTGCCATACGTGACGTATGGGCTGCCATACGTGACGTATTGACTCCAAAAACGTGACGTAGAGATCCAAAAACGTAACGTCTGGACGGACAGGACATGCCACCTCAAGTTCGGCTTCTTCTGCCAGTTCTTTTCAGGTACTTCACAAAAAAAGCACCATTTGTCGACATTAATCCAAATAATAACATGATTAAATATTCTCATTGTCGTTACCTCAACTTGTTGAAGACATTTCTATATTTACTTCGTTCATTTATTTATTCATTTATTCATTTATTTATTTATTTATTTATTTATTCATTTATTCATTTATTCATTAATGTATTTATTTATTTATTCATTTATTCATTTTTTCATTTATTTATTTATTCATTTATTCATTTATTTATTCATTCATTCATTTATTCATTCATTCATTTATTTATTTATTCATTCATTCATTCATTCATTCATTCATTTCTTTACAGGCCGTACCTAGGCGACAGGCTGAAGTCTCGCCACCACTGTGAGTTCCCTTCTCAGACCGACTACTTTTAGTCTTAGAAAAAGTTACAGTAAACTGTAGAAATTGAAGTTTCAAGCGAGATGCCAAATGAAAATTTTTTAGAATGTTCTTATTAAGAATATTGGATGGAAATCTGATACAGAAAATTCCATGAGTGAGTGTGTTAGCCGTGAATACATAAACTAAAGATATAAGTTGTACAATGTTACTCAGACACTAGAACTCGTGTAAGAGGGTTAAACTTTCATCGTATTTTGGATTTGACAACATTTTTTTAATGGCGGTGATATGTAGGAATGTTTAGTCTAGAGACAATGAGCTTTATGTAGTTTGATTATGTTTACTCTAAATTAAAGCATTAACTAATAATTATTACGTTTTTATTCAGTGACACATAAAACTTAACTTGTCTCGCAGTATGGTCGATGAGATGTAAAGTATATGAAACAGTTGTATGAAATAGTAACTGAAATGAGCAAAGAAATGAGTGCTGCTGCTTATACGACTAAGATACTAATACTCTTGTCATAAAAACCTTCTTTATATAAGTTGGTCTAGCGAAACAATAATTCTATACAATATATTACGACCCTGGGTCTGTGCATAGAAAAGTTTCCAAAAACTTCGAAGAGGAAAAAGCGTTTGAAGGAATAGTCGAAGAAGTGTCAAGTGATCACTAAATACGTACAACCTAGTGAATAGGAAATCATTTTGCTTTATGCATTGGTATAATAATGAAACGCTGTCTAGCTGATTAAATGAAAAGTATTGTTTTGTTGCAACCAGGTTTGAGCTATTGTGAAACGAATAACATTCAACAGGAAGGACGTTTTCAAATTTTCGACTGTGCAACTGTAGTCTTTTGCTAAGAATGAGTAGCAGGACTGCTGTCTATTATTATACCACCTTATGCAAATCATGGACTGGTGACTTGAACTTAAGTCTTAACAGTAAATCACAGCAAATGTGGGTAAATCAGAACTCATTTCTGTTTGTAAGATTGTCATTTCCTTTATAATGCATTTTTATTACTATTTCTAGTATTTAGTATCTCTTGTGTGAACATTTCACTAACGATGAATCATGTAGTAATCTCAAAGTTTTTATCAAAGAAATGATGCCACAACATGTTTACTAGTAAGAATACTACCTAAATATTATTAAGTATGTGGTTCATGTCCTTCCATTTATCTGAAATTACGGAATGTTTACAACTAATGCACACGATCATGTTTTGTTTTCTTTTGTGAAAATAATACCGGTACCACATTTGTTGTTCATTGCTTGTTAATTTCTGCTGTTATGGTAACTCACTATATTTAAGCGTTCTGCCGTAACCGTGCTTCAATTTGTAAACATAACTACATGCGATAAATTCATATCTTAGTCGTTATTAGATTTCATATTGTTTTAATGTAGATTTGCACATGATTAGTTTGAACTGCTTTTAACGTTTCTAACTATGACGTTCCGCTACTCAGTGCAGAGAAGCAAAGAGCTAGCCTGGTGTCCAGTCCTATCGTGGTTTGGGCGGGCTATTTTCGGGCCTGTAGACGATCCCTGCCGCCCAGTTCAACTAGGCTCCCCGGTAGGTTTTGCACGACGGGAGTTTAATCAGCCCACCATAATATATACTCCTGCCGCGCAAAACTACGGGCGGCAAACTCCTACCAGGGAGCCTCAATTGAACTGGGCGGCGTGGATCGTCTATAGGCCCGAAGATAGCCCTCCCAAACTACGACAGACTGGATACCAGATTCCGTTAGTCACTGACGAAAAGTAGTAGACTACTTGAAACGTCTGCCAGTTTTCAAAATCTATCTAGTTGCTTGAGTAACAATTTCTTATCTATCTCATTATGTCTAACCTCCATACCAGGCTGGCGAAGAGCAAGCATGAGCATCTTGATCACTTTGTGACAAAATCTAAACATTGTGGGTGGAGCCATCACTTACTCCCAACTTGACCTGAAGGTCAATCTGCGGTACCAAATTCTTTTCTGCCACCATTACCTACGAACACAAGCTCTGCTAGGCTCAGTGGCCTCTGACTTTCACACCGGAGATGTTCTTGTTGTCGGCGGGGTCGGTGAAACATTTCCCCGAGAAGTCCGTCATGTTGGTGCACCTCTTAATCTCTGAGTCATCAACCTGGTTAGTGGGAACAAAATAAAAACGGTTTCCTCAGTCATGTAAAAATTCTACCAGAAAACATCTGATTCTGACAAATTGAAAGTTATTACTAAAACATGCCTTTATGGCCACACCAATTTAATCAATTGGTTCTTGGTCTCGCCCTCTTCAATTTTTTCTGATTTGCCAAAAAAACTCAGATTCTGAATCAATTGCAACTACAAAATGCTCATATTTCCAGCCCTAACAGTTGAAGAAAGTCCTTGTCTTCTACCCTACACTACTGACCATGTGCAGCGGTGTGTACGAGGCGTTGTAATGTCTGTATACCCTACTGACCATGTGAAGCGGTGTGTACGAGGCGTTGTAATGTATGTACACTACTGACCATGTGAAGCGGTGTGTACGAGGCGTTGTAATGTATGTACACTACTGACCATGTGAAGCGGTGTGTACGAGGCGTTGTAATGCCTAGCTGTACCCTACTGACCATGTGAAGCGGTGTGTACGAGGCGTTGTAATGTATGTACACTACTGACCATGTGAAGCGGTGTGTACGAGGCGTTGTAATGCCTAGCTGTACCCTACTGACCATGTGAAGCGGTGTGTACGAGGCGTTGTAATGTATGTACACTACTGACCATGTGAAGCGGTGTGTACGAGGCGTTGTAATGCCTAGCTGTACCCTACTGACCATGTGAGGCGGTGTGTACGAGGCGTTGTAATGTATGTACACTACTGACCATGTGAAGCGGTGTGTACGAGGCGTTGTAATGCCTAGCTGTACCCTACTGACCATGTGAGGCGGTGTGTACGAGGCGTTGTAATGTTTGTACCCTACTGACCATGTGAGGCGGTGTGTACGAGGCGTTGTAATGCCTGTGCCCTACTGACCATGTGAAGCGGTGTGTACGAGGCGTTGTAATGTATGTACCCTACTGACCATGTGAAACGGTGTGTACGAGGCGTTGTAATGCCTAGCTGTACCCTACTGACCATGTGAAGCGGTGTGTACGAGGCGTTGTAATGCCTAGCTGTACCCTACTGACCATGTGAAGCGGTGTGTACGAGGCGTTGTAATGCTCGTACACGGGGTCGTTGGAGGCCCTGTTGTAAGCGATGAGATATCCCCAGCGGATTCGGTCCGACCTGTTGGCGTCGCTCCGGTGCAGGACGTTACAATGGAAGAAAATGGCGTCACCAGCTTCCAACTCTGCATGCACCACCTCTAGCACCTAGGGGCAGTAAGAGAACGTTTTTGCAACGGTTTCTCGTGATGCTGTGGTGGTGTCGTGTGGTGTAACGGCAGGGTGTTTGGCCCAGAACCCACAGGCCCTCGCTTCAAATCCTGCCATGTTACCGATCTTATGCCCTTCGCAAAGGCACTGCCTGACATTCTTCACCCCACCCAGGTGTAAAATGGGTGCCTGACTTCTGTCGGGAAGGTAAAAGGCGGTGAAAGGAGAGGGATGGGCTCTGCCTTCCAATACCGCACCCTAGACACAGTAGATAACAACCCACTGCCCCTACAGCTTAAAAAGGCTATGGGACTACCTTTACCTTTATTTTGTCATGACGAAGGATGCTGGTGATTTATTTACAGAAAGCTAATATCCACCAATGGGCATCATATCAACGCATGTGGCGTTAATGTGTGTTGGTTTACACATGTGCGAACAGTAATATCTATAAAAGAATGACACCGACCTTCTCCAGATGATTGACCCTGTCCGTGTCTGCTCCTGTCTGTCCCGCCACACGTTTGTGATCAATGCGGCCCGCACGGTGAGATCCCCTCATCACCTAATCCACACACAGGTCATAGGTCAACTCATACAGATCACCTGATCCACACATAGGTCACAGGTCAACTTCATACAGATTACCTGATCCACACACAGGTCACATGTCAACTTCATACAGATCACCTGATCCACACATGTCACCTGATCCACACACAGGTCACAGGTCAACTCATACAGATCACCTGATCCACACATAGGTCACAGGTCAACTATATACAGATCACCTGATCCACACACAGGTCACAGGTCAACTTCATAAGATCACCTGATCCACACATATCACCTGATCCACACACAGGTCACATGTCAACTTCATACAGATCACCTGATCCACACACAGGTCACAGGTCAACTTCATAAGATCACCTGATCCACACATGTCACCTGATCCACACACAGGTCATAGGTCAACTCATACAGATCACCTGATCCACACATAGGTCACAGGTCAACTATATACAGATCACCTGATCCACACACAGGTCACAGGTCAACTTCATAAGATAACCTGATCCACACATATCACCTGATCCACACACAGGTCACATGTCAACTTCATACAGATCACCTGATCCACACACAGGTAACAGGTCAACTTCATAAGATCACCTGATCCACACATGTCACCTGATCCACACACAGGTCATAGGTCAACTCATACGGATCACCTGATCCACGCATGGGTCACAGATCAACTTCATACATATCACCTGATCCACACACAGGTCACAGGTCAACTTCATACAGATCACCTGATCCACACACAGGTCATAGGTCAACTTCATACAGATCACCTGATCCACACACAGGTCACAGGTCAACTTCATACAGATCACCTGATCCACATATAGATCACTGGTCAACTTCATACAGATCACCTGATCCACACATAGGTCACAGGTCAACTTCATACAGATCACCTGATCCACACATAGGTCACAGGTCAACTTCATACAGATAACCTGATCTACAAACAGGTCACAAGTCAACTTCATACAGATCACCTGATCCACACACAGGTCACAGGTCAACTTCATGCAAATCATCTGATCCACGCACAGGTCACAGGTCAATTTTATACAGATCACCTGATCCATACACAGGTCACAGGTCAACTTCATACAGATCACCTGATCCACACAGGTCACAAGGTCACAGGTCAACTTTATACAGATTACCTGATCCACACACAGATCACTGGTAAACTTCAACTCACACAGATCGCGTAATCCACAAACAGGTCACTCACTTACTTTCATACAGATCACCTGATCCACACATAGGTCAAAGGTCAACTTCGACGGTCACACAGCCTGATCACATGATTCACACATAGGTCATAGGTTAACTTTAACTTAGTACTCAGATCACCTAAGCTACACAGGCCACAGGTACCGTTCAACTTTGATCCACACGCAGGTCAAAGGGAACTTTTACACATACCAGCATGAGTATGTCTGTCTATTGTCGTCTTTTTTAATTCAATTTATTCAATCAGACAAAATCATACAAAAGCAGGGAATGCTGTTGCACCCCTGAATTGTGTGTTCGATTTTTAAAAACAATTGGCTAAATAAAAAAGAATAAGACAAGTAAACAGAAACACACTATATACAAATATGTACAAGCACCATTCAATCTGCACGGGAAAGGACACTGGCTAGGACTCTACGCTTGAAAAAGTTTTTTTCACATTGTACAGTAAGACTTTACAATGACAGTGATAATGGTTGATATTGAAAACCCATGTCTGAGACATGGGTTTTCAATATCAACCATTATCACTGTCATTGTAAAGTCTTACTGTACAATGTGAAAAAGACTTTTTCAAGCGTAGAGTCCTAGCTTTAGGCAAAGTGAACGTCTCAGTGTACTTATTCCCGGTACCAACCTGAAGACAGCCGTTGTTCTTGTCAGCTCTGTCCATAGCAATGAACACTGTTCCCATATCCGGAAACAACAGGCCATTGTTGTACCAGTATCTAGATAGTTGAAGCAAAAAAGAGAGAACATATAATTTGTGAATAATGCGGCTGTCGTTCATTGTTTATATCATGAAAAATGAAAACAAAGTTACTACTTTTTGGAAACCTTGGAATGTTTCGATCATCTTAAAGGCATCCAATGCAATTTTAGGGTGGCAAAACAAAAATATTCTGGATGAGGAAATCTGTCAGATATTGACATTTACTGCCATTTCTTAGCACAGTTTCGTCATCCGTTTCAGACTTTGAAATAGCCCAGAAACAAGCTACGTGAAGAGTCCCTTTATTTTTGGTACCACTAATAAATAGCTAGAACCAGCCTATGACACGAAACAAGCAACCGTTTTTCGTCAGCGACATCGCATGTTTGCCTCACAGATATCCGTATGCTATATAGGATAGGGTTGATTCAACTTTCTACATTAAAAAAAAGAATAGAAAATTGACTTTGAAAATCCAGTTTTACTGCCCTGAAATTGATTTGGGTGCCATTCCCCTCTGGAACAACGAATATGTAGGCATTGTAATCTAAATAAGATAGAGGATGAGGAACACTTTGTATTAGAATGTAGTTTATACAACGAAGAGAGAGCTGAGCTTTATAAACTATTACAATGTATGTTTCCCCATTTCATACATCTTAGCAACACAGATAAGTTCATATTTTTAATGGCTTTAGACAAACCTTCAATTATAAAACACATCTGTACTTACATCTACATCGTTACTAAGAAGCGAGAAGAAGCCGAACCATCGTAATTATTAGACTATATGTCCATAGTACATAGAATTAGCGCCTGTACATTGTATATATTATTCATTGCAAACTGTGACGTCTTTCCTGTGACCTGTACTGAACCCAGTGGGTATTTGCGTACAATAAAGGTCTTCATTCATTCATTCATTAAGCAAAGAAGAGAAAGCTAAAAGGAGATAAATTGCGTAGAAATCGATAAATGGATGGTTATGAACTTTTTCGCCTATGCTTTTATCATGAATAACCCTAAACAGTACACCTGGGGTCCGCGCGGACCCCAGCACTATATATTCTGCAATATTTATTTTGTTTCTAAAGATTTTTTTCTGAAATTTCAGGTAATTGTCACCCACAAATTTGTGCCTCAACACAGTGCAGAAAATTCCGTTTCCCCCATTTTTTAAAAATTTTGTATCTGATTTTCTTTTGGGGTCCGCGCGGACCCCAGCCGGCTCTCGATCGTAATAGATACACTGGCGTTCTTATACTTTACTTTTTTTCTTATACTTTACTTTAGTTTCAGGATTTTATGATAAGTGACACATGCCTTCTAACATTAATAACATTTTATCTATTTTAATGTGATTTTTATTAATAATTTAGTTGCGTTGTATACCATTAAGTTTTAAGAGAATAACCTATTTATAACGGTTTTAGCCATTAAAATAATATGAATGACGTCATAATGACGTCATACTACGTCATAACGACATCAAAATTGTTGTATTGATTAATTTTCACTAGTACACCATCTTCTGAAAATTTGGTGGCCATACGATATACCGTTTCCGAGTTCTGAGGGGGCAATAAGCCCCCTCCCCCAGTCCCACGAACCTCAAAAACTTTAAAAAACGGGTATTTCTTGATTCCTTCTTTTCTTCACCAAAAAATTGGAAAAGGTAAAAATGTATGACTTTTGTACGTAATGTAGACACAGAGGTTCACACATCGATTCAGCAAAACAATTGAGCTGGTAGCATACTAATAATTTCTACAAATTAGCAAAAAACTGTTTTGGGGTCCGTGCGGACCCCAGGTGGACAGATTAATCAGTCCGGGAAGGTGTACTGTTGAGGGATAATGTGAATAAACTTAAGCTACAACTCTTGGAAAGCTTGGAATCTTGTGTTCTAGAAAGCACCACACGATCCATCTGGGCCCATCTCCAATGACATCTATACGAGTTGTACTGACGTTTTCTAATAGCAGATTCAAGACTGCTGAAGCCATTACAAATGGAAAACCAATACATCGTTTGCAGAAATAGTTTCATCAGGTTGGAAGATACATAGGGTATAGAATTTTCACCTGCTTACGTTTCGATGTCTATCAGACACCTTCCTCAGAGCTTCTAACTGGAGTTCCGCATCTCGCCAGAAATAATTGTGTATTATTAAATAGACTGGGAGGGAGCCAGGGTCATAGATAGAGAGGACAACAGGAGAATCCGATGGATTAAAGAAGCAGTCTGGATAAGGAACCCCAGTGATGAACCGGGACGTGGGGGGATACAAAACTTACTCAGCCACGTTTGGGACGGCATTCTCGCCGCAAAAGCGCCACCTACTTTGGCGTTAAATAGCGGCGAGTTGCAGAACTCCAGTCAGAAGCTCTGAGGAAGGTGTCTGATAGACATCGAAACGTAAGCAGGTGAGAATTTACTGGTTGTGTAAGAACTATGCCCTATCGTTTGCAGAGTACTGATATCTTGACACATTAAGTTACTTCTGGTAAACAAAGTCATGACCCACCCGTAGTCCTGGTGCCACACAAACGCCCCTCCCTGCTCTGGCTCCTTAATGTTCACCTTAGCGTGGTACTGGTACACTTCTCCTCCAAGAAGCTTGACAAGAAACATAGCAACCGTTTGTTAAAATGGACGATTAAACAGCCACATGTGAAGAATTGGCTTACAGGACAAATAAAACAAGAGTTCCACGACCAAATGATGTTAGTCTATACAACTGACGAATTAAGAATGGAATGCTTCACAGGATTATTATTATTAAATAAGGTCCTTATTTGCATAAATTATATCAGTTCATCATCTCCACCCAAATAACAGGAGTTGTCCAATGACAGTATTGTCATAACACACAACGCTATTCTAGCATTCTCTCATTAACTATGCCCTGATTTGCATAATTTATGTATAACGATGTTCACCAAATGCCACAAGTATGAAATTTCCACCATTTACCACAGACTATGGAATCATGGCATAATTCGGTGGATTATAAAAACTAGGCCCTCATTTACATAATTTATTTCCGTCGATGTTCCTCTCGTTCTCAATTACATGTCACATGTTTGAATAGTCCTATCATGAAACGCAGGGGATTTATAAATTTTCTCGTTGGTTATTAGATCCTGATTTGTATGAACAGAATCATTCACATAACGTATAATGTCTGTGAGTAGATTTATTTTTTATGTTACTATACAATTCACCTTTTCGAACGTTCCCGCCACTTTCTTACTGCGTGCAATGATGCCGGTGACGTCGTTCCCAGGATGTTTCCAGAGACAGACCTTGACCAGGCGGCCGGTGTCGTCTGTAGACTGGAAGGCGTTGGACAACATCCCGCCAGAAGCGCCACCTACCGTCTGACGAAGCTTCTCCACCTCTTCCGCGTCCAGCAAGTTCCTTAAAAGGGAATTACGTAAGATTTTTGCACCAACAATTGAAATATTTTATTGAACAAAAACCTTCATGTGATTGTAATTTACTTGTACTTTTCAACATATTTGTGCATATATTTCACATTTCTGACGGTTGGCTCTGAAACAGTCCACACGACATGTACTCATTTTGTGGCACCACCACAAAATACCAGATGTAAACAAACATGGCTGACACTGTGTTTCCAGCTTTTAAACTCGTACTCGTACGATGTAAAATTTTGGCACCTCCACTTCCTGAATGACACTTATTTGCAATGGAGTAGGGTTGATTCAACTACTTTGAGATCTAGGTCAAGAAATGACCAGAAAATTGACTTTTTGATATCGTCCTGATCTTACATAATGCAGCTTCAATATTAGATCAGACAGAAATCCATGAACTACACATTTAGCTGTACCAGACGGGCTAGGCTAGGGAGCGCGGGTTTGGCCTCTTACATTACTTGGAACGTGTCGTTCAAAGTCGTCCTCTAGTTATTGGTATAACGTGAATGGTTCGGTGCTGTAACCACCCAGCCGCTAAGTAATAAACCACCAAAGCCACAGGTTCAGTTCAATACACCAACCTGCTTTTATTCACTTGCCGTCAACTATAAAATACAAGACTACTTAGGGTTGCAGAGTACAAGACATTGGTGGTGAGAGCACCGAGCCATTCACGTTATACCTACCAAAACTCACTTCATTCTGTCTAACCACTAGGCTAAGTTAAACGCTATCTCTCTAATAGATGAAGCAGTAGCCTCACATTTTAGGGAGTGGCTTAAGGCCACCAAACAAAGATGACAATATGGTTTTACAGATGACTTACAAAGACCATGGCAAGGTTAACCTGGTATCCAGTCTAACGCGATTGGGGCGAATTTTCTTCGGGCCCGCTGAAGCTTTCCCCCGCCCGCCACAATAAGGCTCCCTGGTAGGTTTTTCACGGGAGATTAATTGGCCCCATCGCGAACAAAAGTTCGTAGACCTTCCATCAGAATTAGGTCATCTGGGACCTTGTTTACCCAAGGTCGATGACCTTACTTGAGCTACTGTTACGTAACTATAGAAACAAAACCGGCTTTTTCTTATAAAAGATCCTGGCAAGAAACATACTTTAACACAGAACGGAGGAAACAACCTAGGCACACTCACCGTACAATAACAAACCCGTCCCGGGCAAAGTCCTCCTTCATCCTGGGTGAAACGTCATACTCCCCAGCCTTGTATGTGTATTCTTTAACACAACAATAACAGAGAGAGGTCAGTCAGTCCATATCAACCTGACTGCATAAACGAGTCTAAAGTTTGCAAGAAAACACCACTTTGCTTCGAGATTGTATAACTACAACTAGCTACGCGAAGACTGTGATAGCCTGGGTGTCAAACTGTTTCCATGGCTTACACAGGCCAGTTCCTCGGCTCCAGGGCCAACATGCCCCCAAGGAAAAGTGACAGGTCAAAAGTTTAAGGGAACTTTCACAGATATCGCACTACTGGATGTTTGTGTCTAGATCTGCTGGTGAATTCCACTTACCACACGTTGCCATGCTGCGTTTTACTTCCCCAGGTGCAAAGAATCTGTAACAGTTTGAACTCTGACTAACCTTCGCACAGTTCACTGCTGTGTGAGATCTAGGTCAGACGTGTCAGGCGGTGTCTGAGTAGACGTGCCAAACATACGTAGGCCCACAACGACACTGCCATACACCTTTTCCACAGCCCTTCCACACCGCGTTTCTGCGTTAGAGCGCTATGGAAGGTATAGCC
This sequence comes from Branchiostoma floridae x Branchiostoma japonicum, assembly GCA_013266295.2. NCBI lineage: Eukaryota > Metazoa > Chordata > Leptocardii > Amphioxiformes > Branchiostomatidae > Branchiostoma > Branchiostoma floridae x Branchiostoma japonicum. Next base: position 17,873,217 of record CM023830.1, on the reverse strand, counting down.
CTTGGAAGTGCGGTGTGGAAGGGCCGCGGAAGAGCGCTAGGGAAGGTATAGCCCTAAGAAACGCGGTGTGGAAGGGCTGTGGAAGAGGTGTATGGCAGTGTCGTTGTGGGCCTTCGTACAAACAGGTGTTTACTGAGGGCTGTGTTGTCAGCATTGGTGGGTGTGAAGGTCACAAAGGTCACAGAGCTCACAGAGGAACCGAATAAAGGTTGTATTACTTAGTACATATGATTAAATACTACATCAATAAAAGCTATGAAAATATCTACCCGAGCACATTTAAAATGCTATATACATTTACTATTAATTGTAACTGATACAGCCGTGAATAGTTTTTCTTAGGTTGGTAAGTTACTGAATTTTCTTTTTATACGCAACTAAGTGACTCAGTCACGTGGGACACGGAGCACGTCGGCAGATCGTACTGCGCGAAACCCGTAATGTATTGTGCATAGCACTTCGGCAGAACGTCTCATATAAGGTCGAATTCACGTATATAAGGGTGACATCCCGTCTGTAGTTTTCAAATGTTGTGTAGAAAAAGATATCGCCTGCAACAGGCAAAATTCTGATGCAACGTTGACCAAAAATTTCAGCGAAAATCCAGGTTTTGCGCAGGCGCAGTACGTTCTGCCTACGTGCTCGGACCTTATTCGTAAGTATAAGTAATTGTGGCTGTTTTTTATTTATGTATATGTGTAAGCTTGTGCCACGAGACATAGTCCCGTGACTCATCTGCTTTGCTGTGTTGGTTCGAATGGTATATATATATATATATAAGGCCAGGAGCCCCAAAGTTCGCTCTGTTGTTTATAATTCGCTTCCATGGCCCGGGTCACAACTCAACGGGGGACGACTGGCAGTCACTCCTGATGGGAAATGTCCTTCTTGGCTCAGGGAACCATAAATGATCTCTTTTTTGGACTTCAACGGAAAAAGTTCTAAGTCTGACTCCACAGGTGGTTGTCTTGTGGCCCGGGTCCCCTGGGCCTCGGAGTCCGCTTGATCCTCCTTCTCTCTGAATCTCACAGCTTTTCTCCCTTTTATTCTCTAAAATCTGAGTCTCCTCCCTGTTCCAAATTTGTTCATCCTCATCATAAATTCAGCTACGGATTGGTCAAAATATTTCTATTTGGGTACAAATTAGCTATCATTTTGATGGTTAATCATCGCATTGCAAAAATAGTTACGTGTATACGTAGAAAGACGCATTTTTCCTAGTTGCCCTCACTGATGGGGATCATGAGTCGACCTTTTGGGTCAATGCAACTGAGTTCATACCCTTTAGTGAACTACTCGAAGCTGGGGAACCCCCCTAATACGTCGTTCCAATTTTCAATACCAACAACAAGTATGTTTAATCATAGGAGGAGATCGACACGAGGACCGTACCACGTCCTAACAGCGGAGGTACCATTTCCCTTCTGCTGCCGCCTGCCGGTAGTCTTACAAACGTGACATTGCTGTCAATTTGCTCCAAAACTAATAACTACCGACCTTCCTGGATGTGGGCGGTTACAGATAACACTCGACCCCATTCTGTCGGATCGGGTGTTGATGTGTTACAAACTGTGTAACAGAAAGACTACCAGCAGTCGAAGGGCCAACCGTCGAATATTCGATTCCACTTCCGGGGTTTTCTAAAACCCGGCAGACTGTTCTGGGACTGAGAACAGCGTTGACGAATGAACGAGAGCACATGTTAGCCTCCGACTTTGACCCCAGATATAAACAAGAGAGAGTCGGTAATGATGGTGAAATCGTACTGACTGAAAGAAAAGGATCAATTTGAGATATTTTGTGGCTCTTTTACCGATGGTTTACTTCTGATTACGTTGTCAACTTTCCAGTGGGTGTGATTCGAGGGGTGTTGTGGGGACCCGATGTCTATTTTGGTTCGATCTGCGCTCTCACCCATCTTTTCGGCATCCAATTATGGTACGAAAGCACACGGCAAATGTTGCAGAAAAAGCACAGAGAGTTTCGTCTGGGATCATCAACTGGGTATTAGGTTATAGCTGACTGATTGGTGGTGAACTGATTTCGGCACTTTCTTTTCTGCGACCCACTCACATTAGTAGGACTGCTGATCGTTCCAACAGTTTACAAACACAATGAGTGCGCGGGGTAGAACGCGCTAGGTGCGGCGTCTTTATAACGGAGTGAACATCTCCCGTCTGCTACTGTCGTGTAATCTACCATTCAAATCGAGATTAAACTACATATTCAGGGAAAGCTAAGCTTTGTGGTGAATCAGCATGTCAATTTTAAGAGGGTAAGTGCATTCTTGTCGCTTACGACGGTGACAAAGATGAACATCAAGTCCCGTGGTTTCTGCTCCGCCGACGCGTTCTAATTGTGTTCGGAACGCGCGAGGCGCCGCGTCCTGTCTTCAGCGGAGTGAGCATTTTCTATATTGGTGCTGCGCTCCCCTATAATCAAGTCGACAATAAACTATATATCAAATGAAAGGTAAGGTTTCTGGAAATCAGTACAGAAATTTTCGATAATATTCATGAACGCTACACCCTTGCTATAAGCCAACAAAAATGGCTTAAAATGCGTAATGTTTAGTGCACAACGTCTAACAGTGTTCCTCAATAAACACCAATATTTTGACCATCGTTGGACGCAACAAAGCTTGTTTTTTAAGCATGCCAAGTTTCATGGACCTGCAGTCAACCAACTTTCTGCTATGAGTATTAAAGTAGAGGGTAGTTTCACGGGAGAGGCGCGCTGCGTCGTTTTTGCCGTTTAATAAAATAAGCGTGTTCTAGAGCATTGGCCCTTCGACTGACCAGATTCCTATCAAACCGAGGTACAGTGGTTGTCAGTTTAACTTCAAAGAAACGGATATAACGAACGTGCTCAACGTAATTCTGTCATCGGACGTTACAACAATATCAAATTACCTTCACAGTATAAATCTATCTCTGTCTGTAACACCCTTACACCCCTTGCTTTAAATCAAGCGACGTCGTCCTGGACGCTTCGAAATGTTCATAAAGGAGTCAGAAATTATCTTAGCGCTCGAATAACAACAGAACGAACGGTTTCTGGTTAACATATCTATTTTCCATATAAAATCAAAGGTACATGGTTAACCATTGGTGTATAAAAGATACGTGAATCGTACGGTTAATATTCGCTCGTCCAAAGTACTTCAATACCATACTCACACTAGTACTTGTTCACAAAAGATACAGTTCGGCCTTGGAGAGACAGAGATCAAGAAGTCTGTCTCTACGTGGTGGTTAACCACGTGTAACACTGCAGATCAATCATCATTCTGTCAATTCTTGTTCAAAGGTACACTAGAATTATTTGTCTTGGAAGATCATACCACATTAATGGTTAGTCTCTACCAGACTAACTGTGCGGGCTATCATGAGGGAGATATTTGACAGGGGAGTCTGGCCGCCTTGAGGTTGACTGGCCGCCCTATTCGGAGGGGGGAAACTAACCCTCCCGCGGACCGACTCTACTGGCCAGCTATTCCCTTCTTTTGCCGAATTCTACTATCCGTATCCCCGTAGGAAGGCCTGGTGGAGGCTAATTAATGGTGACTTTCGTAGATTCTAACGGAGGAGCTGACTCATCGCTCGGTTTAGATTTTTCTGTGCTCCAACGTGGCCGGTTGCCAAACCAAGACCACAAGGACAGAATAATGGTAGCAGCGTCGGTGCATGCGACACAGCCCTTGTAACTTTATTCAAACTCGACTGCTATTGAAAACATTGAATATGGGCAGTGGCTTTTCAAGAAACCGAATCGTGCCTGTCCGACGAGGATCAACTTCGTACTCGATAGCAAAACAAGAATACCATTGGAATAAAATCAACAATCATAATACTTGTCTCTATTTGATTGATTTAGGCACGTGCAGCGAATTTAGGCTAGCCAGAAGGGTCAGCAACAGCCAACACAGAACAGTAGATCCGCTTCATGAACCCTCTGAACGACTGTGAACCACCATAATATCATTGCTGACTGAATTCTCAAGGCGGTCTTTATTTAAAAACGGCTCATTACGGACCTTCAAACACAAGGACGTGTCTTTTTTTTTCAAGAATGGAGTGTCTTGCTTCTGTCCAGGAAAGCAAAGACAAGAGGAAGGAGTGTCTTGCTCCTGTACAAGAAACAGAGACAGAAACGGAAACATCCCCGGACCTGTGGAAAAGAATCATAACCGCGACGCCAGTGCATGAGCCGTTACTTTCTAATTTTAGGCATGCTCTTCGCACAGAACACAAACAATGATTTGAAAACAAAATCACGAAAGAAAACAGCTGTCATTGTCGCCAAAACAAACAGGCTACCCCACTTGGGCAACCTGTACGAATATAATAATAAAAAAATAACGATACGTTGGCGAAATCGTCGTCACCGGCGGCGACCCAGGGGGAATCAGAAAGACACCCCCTGTCTGTTATATAAACCACCTACCTTGCACCACAACAAATAAACATAATATCTTCATTGATAAAACAAAATCACCTTAGTCACCTTGATAACAATAATAGCAAAACCAGAATAATAAAAAAATCTAAGAGGAGACGTCAGCTCAGGCCACGGGACGGCCGAGCTCGGCACGGTTGGACAAAAACGGGCAGGGTCGTAACTCCCTGAGGATCACCCACCTAAAGGCCCCGGCTACCCGCTTACATTCTGGGCCAAATTTATATCTATACTAATACAATGTGCCACATTTGATCCTACCTGGTCTCTGGTTCAATTCGGGTCGTCAATTTCTTGGCTGAGTTGACTGGCTGACTTCATAGGTGCGAGCTGTATAATCAATTGCTTCCTCCAGCGTCAACTCACTACCCTTGTCAATGAGTTTCAACCATACTTTTTCCATATTAGTTCCAAAAACCAGTCTATCCAAGATCATCTCGTCTTTCATGTCTTGGTCCTTGAAGTCACAGTCTCGGGCTAATACCTTCAGATCTGTCACAAACTGCTCGACAGGCTCGGTGGGGCCCTTGCACTCTCGTGTGAAACTTGTACCTAGCCAATATCTTGTTTTTCTTTGGCTTCACATAATCTGGTATAGTGATTGTTGTTTTCTTGTATAGTGTTGTCAAACCTGGTCGAGCAGGCACATGTCACGAGCACTCTGGAAAACAGTCCCGTCAAATGTTACATAGTTAAGACCCTCTCCAAGGTAGAAAACTGTCAGCTGCTATCTTTTTTTCTGATTCAGTGCTTTTAATGTTGCCTGTGGTCTCTTCAGATATGTGATAGTCACAGCCGGTACTTTTGTGTTAAGGTATCATTTTTGACACGAAATCGTTCGACCGTAATGGTTCCGACTAGTTTTATGAAATTAGCCCCCGGCGTGGTTTTAGAAATTTAAACCTGTGGCGCCTACAAAGTGTAAACAAAAGGAAAAGACGAGAGAAATTTGCAGTTTGAGATTCACACACACACACACACACACACACACACACACACACACACACACACACACACACACACACACACACACACACACAAAGCCAAATACTGCCAGAGAACCGTTCGTGAAATTTGATTCCGTTCCTAATTTGTTTTATTTGGAAACCTTTTAGCCTGCAACAGGCTAATCTTCCAAGGCTCAATACATAAATAACATGAATACAAGGACATAACAGTATCACAAGATCAACAACGACTGGACAAATCTACATTAACAATAAAAAAAAATACTGGTCTAAAAAGTACTGGTCAAAGGTCAAGATGACACTGTTTGGGTGGCAGCTTTCTTGAAGCTGGGTAGATCACACAGTGTCTTAATGTGAGATGGTAGTTCATTCCATAGCGCAATAGCACGATACAGAAAGGTACGTTTCCTACTGTTCGTTCTTGGTTTGGGTAGTCTGTAGTTGTTGCATAGGGAAAGTCTGGTGTTATAAGTATGAGATACATGAACTGGAACAAGGGAGTTGTAGATATTCTGTGGTTTATGACTACTGAGGATCTTAAAGAACATAACCAAGGTACTAATAGAAAATCTGTCAATGGTGGATACTTAATTACAGTCACTTAATTACATTACTTCACGAAAATGTGAAGTAATGTAATTAAGTGACTGTAATTAAGTATCCACATTAAATTCATATAAGTCCACATTGACTTGATTTCATGAATTACATCCTCTGGACAACTTATGCAAGCGGGCGAAGAAAGATTCTCCTTTTTTTTGGAAACTTGCGAAAATCGCTGCGTGCGCGGATATGTCATCCTTGAAATTAAGCCTGTGTGGCCGGCATATGAGTCACATAAATGCAGTATATAATACACCCAATCTCCATTTAAGCAGATGAATCGGTATGCATTACTATACGGCTCGCTTTGGTGGTGCGCGCTTTGTCGGAGCTACACATGTAACTTCCCGCTACATAGCTACGTACGTACATACATGTTCAATTTGTACACTCTTGTACCCGTTTCTTCTCAAGTCTACGACGAACGGCACGATTGTCGCGGAAAAATGAAAAAGACCGAGGCTTAACTGTTTAGTTTTTGTATTATTAAATACAATAGGTGCATATAATCATAAGACCAAGCAGCCGGATTATAGTTGACTCACAGGAATCTGTATCTTTGTTATATTTTCTTTGCCCCTTACCCCCTCCCTCATAACCTCAAAGAAAAGCCGCCTACAGGTCAATTGGAGCTTTTTATAAATAAATAAATAAAGGTTCAAAGAAACATAAAAAACTAGAGTTCGGCGACCTCATACCTCCATGAAATGGTGATGGCCACCTGTAAATGGCTTACATTTACAATCCTGCTCATTAGCAAAATTTTAATACAAAGTATTCACATGGCCCCTACCTAGTAATTTTCAGGTTTCATACACAACAAGAGTTCCATGACCTCACACCTTCGCCAAAATTTAATCATGTTATCCGTTCAAACTAATTACATGTTTTCACGGTGATTATGCAAATTATAAGAGCCTCATTTGCATGCATTTTATCAGTTGATCATATCCTCCACCCAATAACAGTCTAATCTTAAGAAATAAAGCTATTCTAGCATTTCCTCATAAATTATGCAAATGAGGTCCTGGTTTGAATAAATTATGTTTAGTGATGTTCACGTTCACTGAACTTCCAAATACGACAAGTATTAAATTCCCAGCAGGTACCACTATAAAATTGTAGCACTTTCCCATTAATTATGCAAATTAGGTCTTCATTTACATAATGCATATCTGCCAATGTTCCTGTTGTTCTCAACTACATGTCACAAGTGTTTCATAGTCCTATTATCGACCACAGCAGATTTAGAGAATTTTATTAATTATGCAAAATAGATCCTGATTTGCATAATTGTAATTTTATTATGTCAAGCATCACTTAAGCTACCTACATACCAAAAATCATGACGATCCGTCAATCGGTTGTTTAGTTATCCTCTCTCGAAGATTTTTAAACAAACCGTTCTGCAGTTCCAGAACAAGCTGCTAGGGGGCCCAAACTCACGTGACTTGAATTTGCAATAAGAGCCCGAGCACAAGAGCTATCTACCGTCCTACATTCATCACCCTAGCATGTCCAGATGGCGAGATATCAAAACCGGAAGTTCTGCTGCAGTACCAATGGAAGCCACTAGGGGGTCCAAAATCTCATCATTTTCAGTTTTCGTCAGACCCTACCAACGCACCAAGTATGAAACCAATCCATCCAGCCGTTCTTGAGTTATCTTGTTGACCAACAGACGGACAGAATGACAGACAGAATGACAGACAGACAAACGCAACTGAAAATATAACCTCCATGACATTATTTCATGAAGGTAACAAATAATTGTAGTAAATTCAAAGGAATGTCATTTTATCATCCATGCACATCCAGACATGTTTGTATCATTCAGGCTGTGTGAATCATTCTCCCACAGCATTTAAAAAGATATGTTACATAACTTCTCTTCTTATAATATTCGTCTGCAACTTTTTCTTAGACGATACATATTATACTGTGCTTCATAGACCTTGTTCACTTGACTATTTACATTGTTATAAAATACTCTCATTACATAGTACATTATAAAAATATTTCAACACTTTTTTTTGTACACATTTTGTAAGGCACTCATTTCAACAACACAATTAGTATGTACATTTACATCAAATTATTAAAATGCAACATTAACAAATCGCAAATCGTCTGGCATTTCATATTCCACTGTACACAAAAAAATAAATCACACCCAGCAGTAACTATATTAGAAATAGCATTAGTACTAAATATTTCATGGTCATTTCCTTTGTTCTTGGAATTAGCCCTCGGGCATGAATTTGCAATAATTTCACATTGACTTTAAAATTCTGGGTTTAAAATAGAAAGCTGCGATTTGAAGATAAAACCCAAAGATTGCAGGTTCCTTCCACAGGAATGGACAAGTTATAATCAATGCATCTGTACACACAGAGAAAGCCAATGTACATCTCTGTACAAAGTAAGGCATGAATTGTTTGTTCAGTGAATATTCTACTAGGATACCATTACGCTATCAGCACTTGTGATTTGACAGGACAGAGGCCCAGGCACTCAAGTAACGCTCAGCAGACTAAAGGCCAAATGCTGCAAGGAACTCTCTGTGTGACCTTTCCCAGTAGTTTGAGGCCAAAAGCTTCTCCTTCAACCTTCTTGAAGCTTCAAACTCCCTGCGTCCATTCTTCAGAACAGCAATGACGCGCTTGGCTAGTGTCTTGGCAGCCTCTTCGTCATCGTCTGCGATCTCTACAATCAGACGGTCGAACTCGGGATCTTGACTCTTCAAGAACCACGCAAGACCGGACTTGTGGGAAACCAGAACTGGGATGCCTGCAGCGATAGCCTCGAGCCCGACAAGTCCGAATGGCTCTGCACGAGACGGCATCAGGACGACGTCAGCTTTCTGCATGTCTTTGCTCAGCTCTTTCTGCGTGGCGTACTTCAGGGGAGTGAAGTGGAATTTGTCGTTCTCCACATTGGCTTGGATGATTGCCTTGCTCTCTGGAAAATCTTCAGCACTAACACCACGGGCTCGCCACTTTGTGTTGGGCAGTTGCTGAATCACAATGTTCATGGTCTTTGCAGCAAGATCGTAGCCTTTCACCCTCTCCACGCCCTTGACCCTTCCGATAGACAACACCACTTTTGTCTCGGTGTCGACGTGTTTTACTTGCACCTTGCTGAAGATGTCGGATGGCTTGGGCAAAAACTCGTGATGCGGTGTCATCATCCCTCTTGTTTGACTCTTGTAGTAGTCATACATGTACGGGCCTACTGAGAAGATCACATCGGCATGCTGTAGGTCCTCCAGAATGCTGGCAGTCTCATCCCCGATGCTCAGCACCTTCTCATCGCTCTGGTACTGGCTGGTATCTTCTGGGATCACGTGAGTGACCTGAACGAGTTTGGCGTCGGGAAGGCGTTGGCCCTTGATCTGTCTTGCTGCATGGCTTGTGATGTTAACATGGCCGACGACGAAGTCGACATCTGAGGGAAGGTTTGGATAATGACTCAGGTGGTACCAGGTCAGCCAATCAAGGATGGGCTTTCTCTTGTCTCCTTTGGACGTTGTTGGAAAGATCAGCCGAACCCCATCAGCAGCTGCATCATCCTCATCGTCCTTTGTGGCTCCCAAGATTAAACTGTAGACCACGGCTCCTTCAGAGACAAGAAAGTCTGCCATCTGGCGGTTGATGGTGGAGACACCACCGTGGGAGTTGCCGTATTTATCATTTATCAGAAGCACCACTGGTTTCGTGCCCACAGATCCTTTGAAGAAGTATAGATATTTTTCAGTTTTAACTAAAAAATATGAAACTATATTTGTACTAAAACCTTTAGCCTCTGAATTTCAAAGGCTTTTTACCAGATCTACAAGCCATAGTTATTTTCTTCCATGAAAAAGCATACATTATGTTGCATTTATCATAAGATAAAGGTTAGTATGATAAAGCTAAAATAAAATATATGGTTATAAAACAGTTTCTGACTACGATACAGCTAAAACAAAATTGTCATTCCTACCAATTGCACTGGAGTCAAGTGTGATGCCACTAGGCCCAGCTTCAAGTTGCGATGTTTTTGGAGGATGGGCTTCTGGCCAGCTCTTGCTGTCACCTTTGAAACATTTACACCAACATGATCACGATTGCAATTGGTGAATCAGTGATATTTTCATTTCTTTTAATATCTTCATAACTCGATACATAAAGATTAAACTATTAACATGGATGCAATGCTTACTAGGACAATTTCTACATTTTCTTCTGTAGGCTGTAGCTGTACAATATAACAAAATATAGAGCATCCACTACCTTTCATCCGAGACATTCTCAGTAATCTAATTTATCCAATGGCTTGATGTTTTTGTATTGGGCAGTGTTTTACCTTGATGTCTAATATTCATACAAACCATATAGGCTTTAAGTAACTACATCATGTAAAAGCAGCAGCAGTTGGATATTCTGGACATAAACTTTCCATCAACATTTTTCTTAGCCTTCATATAGACACTTACCTTTCATTCTTGCAGCAGGGAGGTTAAAGAAAGATTATAGTAGCTTCAATGTTATTGGTTCCCATAATATGAAAAATTGAACATTGCAAAATGATGATTCTGGTTCTCACCGTTTGTACTGGAGTCAGGTATGATGCCACTTGGCTCAGTTTCAGGGAGCAATGTTTCGGGAGGTTGGGTTTTTGTCCTGTTTCCCTCACCTTTAAGTATTAACACCAACATTTGAGTGATTCAAATTTGTAAATACTTTATATTACACCATATACAGCTTTATGTGCTGTGTAAACATGATAACAAGTGCAGCGTTTAAAAAAAATACCGATACACTGGTTGATTGGATCTTACTAAGAATTGACTATATCCTATATCTGGAATTGGGTGTCAATTATCAAAAGAAAGAAGTACTTTGTACTCACCTTCCAAAATGTCACCTTCCTGGAAGAGGAAAAACACAATATGTTTCATGATGTATGATACTCTTACCAACAGCAATTGCTACGTTTTGATTGCACGTTGTGACCTAAATGTACTCATGAAACAAGAATTATATATGTTGGGCATTGACTGTTACAGCAAGATTCTGTAGATGACGACAGCTGAGTGCAAGGCAACACTTTACGATGTAAGGTTCTTCAATTAAATACAAGAAAAGTAGGATCTTACCGCCCAGAAACTGAATTCACACACAGTTCGAGGTGGTCGCCGTTGGATATGACGTATGATCACATCACCCGCAAAAGATGTTCCTTCGGGTCTTTTCAGAACCATTTGGACATTCTGGCCATCAACTTCGCGGCACTGCTGGGCAAATAGTTCCATCTTCTTGGATTTCTTCTTGCCTTGAAGGAGGCTTACTGTTACTTGAACAAGATAGCCATGATAAAGATCGAACATTGCTTTGTTATGTCCACACAGAGTAAAGCCTGGTCGGTACTCATCTGTCTTCACGCTGCGGTCTCTACAGACAACATGGAATTCCACACCCTCTTCATGGGGCTGGATGTACCCAGCAAACCAACAATTAGTAGTTCTTGATAACAGCGCATCTAGTAGCATGTTTATAAGGTAACCGCTTATCAATGCACCAAAAGGAACCCACAAAACAGCCAAAAGACTGAATGTCTGCAGGGAAATGGATATTTTGTCCGGATATATCTGGTACACTGTTGTAGATGTGACATCTGTCCAGCCTTCTCCATCATGATGCTTCAGCAGGAGACACCCCATGCCTTCAGAACCTGGAGGTCGCCACGTCTGCAACTCTACTGGCCCATTCAGCTGTGCACCGTGCAGGTTGATGTCAACAGCTGGGGAGAACAGCACCTGATCCAGTAGCTCACGTGGACAGGTGTCCTCGCCCAGAGACCAAGGGTAGCCGGAGATCCAGTTGGCACTTTCAGGGCCCCTTAAGATGCGGGGAATATCTACTGTGGAGACGGTAATTGTCGTGTCATGCGGATGGACGTCTGGTTGTGCGGAAAGTTTGTAAAAACCAGGAATCTCCCCTTCACCACCCATTGGTCCCACTATAACTTCCGTTGTCTTTGTGTACTTCAACTCATCTGGTACACCTAAGAAAAAAAGGTATCAAACTTAGAAAGCAAACAAAATCTATAGAGTTACTCCGCATGCATCACTTTATGATAGAGAAAAGTCTCCTCTGTACAAGTAAAACAAAACAATGTACAGGGCAAATTTCAAAACAAAGGATTGTGCACAGCACACCATGATGGAAAATCCACGCATGACTACCCACTTACAATGTAAATCAATAATTTAGTTCTTTGTCGTCCTTTGATGCTTACTGCTGTTTTGTTTTCACATTTTAATATCAATGCCTTAACAATGCATTCTGCTGTTTAGAGTATGGCCATTTCGTCTGTACTTTGTCATTTACTGACTCTAACCTGGAATGTCTCGTACGATAACAGGAAAGCTGATCCCGGCTGCCATCATGTCCTTCTCCACAATTCCAAGGTCACCTATAAGTAAGATGATAAGATTAGCATAGCCTTTCATTTCACAATTTTGTATAATCATTAGAAAGCAATTTTTATTACATATTATCATCCCAGAAGGAAATCCGGTAACACAAATGTACCAGTTGTGATGTATTCACTCTTCATCATGTCAGGTGTCTTCTGTATTCCTGGACTTGTCTGTTCATTGTTATGTGCCGACCATACTCGCAGAAGAAGCCTTACATCTGTCTCATCCAGTCGGCTAAAAATTGTGTCCAGCATCTGCTCCAAACCTACAAGAGATACCAGGGTGAGTGTAGCTGAGTCTTCTATATCTGGATAGTCGGTATAACCGCCATTCGGCGTAACACACCTGGTTCCTAGACACGCGGTGCGGCGGCAGCTGGCTATATTACACCGAACAATCTGTTAAACCTAACCTTTGCACATCTAACTGTAACCATTGTTTAAAGCTATCTAGTGATGATGCCCTAACTGTACTTGGTGGCAGCGAGTTCCACTCTACGATGAATTCTAGGGAAAAAAGAAAAAAAAAGAGTTTTTGAACACCTCAATCCTTGGTTGATAGATCATGTTTTGGACATGATAGGGCCATGAATTATGGATGGTAGACAACTCTTGTGCTCGGGAAGAAGTGAAGTTTAGGCCGCCTAACAAAAAGCTTTAAAAGAGGATAACTCAAAAACGCCTTGACGAATCGTCACGATTTTTGATATGTAGCTTCAGTGATACTTAATGTAGATGATTACGCAAATCACTACCTAATTTGCATAATTTGCATAATAAATACGGATATGCGTTCCATGATAGACTGATAGAACTGTTACAGTAGTTCTTTTCTGAGTCGGGTTTAGGTACTTAGTTGGTACGTCCACCAGTTTATTAGTAATTTTGTACATCATGCATAGTCTGGACATATGTCTTCCAATGACACCCATAGTAACTTTAGGTTTGTTTTCGTTTCCATGACACTAGCACCCCTTTCGTAGTTGTTCGTACAGAATCTTGCAGCTTGTTTCTAAACCTTTTCCAGTTTATCTTTGTCTTTATTTATATATGGATCCCATACTGTCGCGGCATATTCTAGTGTTTGGTCTTACAAGCGACGTATATGCAAGTTATTTTACTTACCCATGCATGCCCACAGATTATGTTTAATCACTCCCAATGTCTGTTTGACTTTAGTTGTGATATTGTTAACTTGTTATGTTTACCTCACTAAAGACTACTCCTCATACATTCAAGAATACTTTTAGTAGATACTATTGCTGCAAGGCCCATTATTAGTTGTATCTTTTCTATGTAATTCTGTTTTTGGAAGAGTGGTGCAACAAATAAATCACGTTGGGCATTATTGGGAAATTAGAATCCAGCCGTCTTCCTTCAACCAACCAGTAGCGTAGATTTCTTGGAACTACAATGTACTTAGTAAATCCACATAGTAGGGCACTCCAATTGCCAAGTGATACTAAGTAACCTGTCAACTAGACAATCACGGAGACATCCATGTCCTAGCTGACGAAGTTGGAGCTGCCCATCATTGATGTGACCTGCGATGATCTTTACTAATATTGGAACCCTCTTCTGAGACCAGAATCATTTCATGTGGTAACTGACTAATGCCACTCTGATTTCTAATTGCCCAGAGAAATAAGACCAGTCAGATGTCTGTGCCTATTCCGGACAGTCTGGTCATCTTTCATTGGATCTGTCTTGACATGCAGTGAAAAGATTAATGGCCTTCCGTGATGGTCTGGTTGCATCTAGTGTCTTGTGGTTCGACTTCGCCGTGAGAGCAAAAAGCAGCATCGTCAGCGAACATTAGTTCGCGTATCAGAACTATTCTGGTTTTCGTCTTAGCACTGAGGCGACCAAGGTTGAACAGTTTGCCATGATGATCACTTCTGGTGCAGAGGGCAATGCCGTCAGGTTTTGTTAAGGCGATGCATGAGAAGGTGGATAGGAAAATACCGAACAAAGTTGGCGCCAACACATATCCCTGTTTAACTCCGCACTTCACTGGGAAGAGTTCGGGCAGGTCACCATCAAAGACATTCCGTCGTGAAATGCCTTGATGATAGCTGGAAGTTCAGGTGGGCTGCCAATCTTGTGTAGAATCAGATACAGGCCTTCGCGACTGACCGAGTCAAAGCTTTGCAGAGATTTATGAAAACAGTAAAATGTTTTGCTAGATAAGTTTACACTTCTTCTGAAGCAGGCGGAAGGTGAACACCATGTCAATGATAGATCTATCCCTACGGACCGGAAGGTGCATTGCCATTCAGGGTAAATTCTGTCTGCAAGAACCAGCAATCTCTTCAGAATAACACGGGAAAAAAAATTACCGACTAGACCGAGGAAAGCGATGGCTCTGTAGTTGTCACAGATGTCTAGACCCCTTGTTCTTGAACCTTGCATCTTTGAGATCCTGTGGTGCACGAACTTCACGCCTGCATGGCAGCAAGAGGTCGAGCAGGTCTTTCAAGACAGGTGAGTTAAGTTTGAGGAGTTCTGGAGGAATTCCATCACTCCCAGGGGCCTTTCCACTACTTATGACCTTGCGGGTACTCTCAGTCTCAAGTAAGGTGGGATCCTGGTCGACATTTGTCAGTTCCAGAAGTTGTTCTATGGAATCCAGCACATGGAATCATTGAAAGGTACAGGGATGCTGTAGAGAGAGCTAAAAGTGGTCGACCCAGCGTTTAAGTTGGTCAGGTTTCTCCCGCAAGATGTTACCGTTGGCGTATTTCTAAGGTACAGTCATTCGATGTGATGGCCCTAAGCAGACTTTAGGGCTGCATGGGCACCTGCGATGTCGCCGCGGTCATCAGACCTTTGAACATTTACATATACGTTGACCCAGAACTCCCTTTGTGTCTCTCTGAGAACACTTTGAGCTTTGGTATGGGCTTTCTTCATAGCTGATTTGTTGGCGGGGTTGGGTGAGTTGACATAGGTCAGTCTGTAGGTCCTCTTTTCGTCCAAAACTGGACTACCAGTTTGGCCGCTTCCTGGTTCAAAGACCTAACGTATCTTGCCCTACTTGCTGCAAGGTGTCACGTAGTTTTCGCCATTTGACTTCACTTGGCGTTGTGTCAACGACTAAGGGGGTACCAAGAGCCTCCAACAGACAGTCATTGAAGCACGCAAGTAAACCCGGGTCACTCGTGCTGTGAGTTTCCATTTTAGGGATGCGGCGCGGCTGGTAGGTTTTGTTCCTTGGCGTCATTGGCTTTGAGAGACGTACTTTACACCAGACAAGAGCGTGGTCTTTGTCGCAGTCTGCACTGTGCATCGATGCATTTTGTTGGTGCCAGTGACCGGATCGAGAATGGTGCCAGGACACTTTCTTCACCACGCGGCCACTGAAGTAGATGTTGGTCACACCATGGAGGTAGAAAAGTCTCTTTTCTACCTCCATGGTCACACAGAGGTCTAGTTCTGCACATACATTGTAGCTCTGGCACTCTCTGGTCGATTTCGTTGACTTTACCAATGCCATGGATACCAATCTGACGGGACCAAGAGACGTGGTCGGACCCAACCAGAGCATACACTGGGTGCTTCCTCGGGATTTTCACACGGATGTTACGAAGGTGGTCGTAGAATGAATCAGGCTCAATGAATACTTCGCATGATCAGGAGCTAGCCTGTAGAGTGGGCGCGTAGACGCTGATCAGGTGGACTGGTCCTGAACAGGTGTTTATTTTCATTGACATGAGACATTCATTTTTTTAATTATTAAAAACATCAATACAAATACAAATGCAAGCATAAAGACTAGGTGGCAGTAAAAGATATAGCTTCAGTACACAGAGAATCAGTAACACCTAGCTTCAGTACAAGGTGGACCAGTAGCTCTTAGTTTCAGTGCACAGTGACCAATAACACCTAGCTTCAGTACACAGTGCACTAATAACACCTAGCTTCAGTACACAGTGAACCAGTAGCACCTAGCTTCAGTACACTGTGAACCAGTAACACCTAGCTTCAGTACACAATGAAACAGTAACACCTGGCTTCAGTACACGGTAAGCAGTAACACCTAGCTTCAGTACATATTGAACCTGTAGCACCTAAGCTTCGCTGTGCATGTAACACCAAGCTTCAGTGCACAGTGAACCAGTAGCATCTAGCATCAGTATAGAGTGAATCCATAATACTGTACCGAGCTTCAGTGCACAATGGACCAGTAACACTAGCTTTAGTATACAGTGAACCAGTAACACATAGTTTCAGTACATAGTGAACGAGTAACACCTAGCTACAGAGCACATGTAGTGCATCAATAACTTACACCTAGCTTCAGTACACGCGTACGGTTAACCAGTGACACCTAGCTTCAGTACACGCGTACGGTTAACCAGTAACACCTAGCTTCAGTACACGCGTACGGTTAACCAGTGACACCTAGCTTCAGTACACGCGTACGGTTAACCAGTGACACCTAGCTTCAGTACACGCGTACGGTTAACCAGTAACACATAGCTTCAGTACACGCGTACGGTTAACCAGTAACACCTAGCTTCAGTACACGCGTACGGTTAACCAGTAACACCTAGCTTCAGTACACGCGTACGGTTAACCAGTGACACCTAGCTTCAGTACACGCGTACGGTTAACCAGTGACACCTAGCTTCAGTACACGCGTACGGTTAACCAGTAACACCTAGCTTCAGTACACGCGTACGGTTAACCAGTAACACCTAGCTTCAGTACACGCGTACGGTTAACCAGTGACACCTAGCTTCAGTACACGCGTACGGTTAACCAGTAACACCTAGCTTCAGTACACGCGTACGGTTAACCAGTAACACCTACCTTCAGTACACGCGTACGGTTAACCAGTAACACCTACCTTCAGTACACGCGTACGGTTAACCAGTAACACCTAGCTTCAGTACACGCGTACGGTTAACCAGTAACACCTACCTTCAGTACACGCGTACGGTTAACCAGTAACACCTACCTTCAGTACACGCGTACGGTTAACCAGTAACACCTAGCTTCAGTACACGCGTACGGTTAACCAGTGACACCTAGCTTTAGTACACGGTTGAGACATTCATTTGTCGAAACTGGGCTGTCGATGAGGGGTATTTTAAAAAGGCTATTCTTGATGGTAAAACCTACCCCCATGGAGCCTGCGCTCTTCACTGGCTAGACCACGCCAGAAGACCCATATTTTCCTCTTTATGGATGTACCCAGACTTGGCTAGTCGGGTTTCCGAGAGAGCAAAGACGTCAATGTTTAGTCTAGCGAGCTCACAGTCTAGAACAGCTGGTTTTCAGGTTGGTGTTTGTGTGCCAGGTAGGGTGTTAAAGCGCGGGCAAAGCAGGCACACATTGTAGCGGGCTATGTTACTTTTCTTCAATGCCAGTACTGTACTTGGTTTATATACATATATATAGAATACAGCACGGTGTATCCCGCATCGCCCTCGGCTCGGCCCGACCGCGAGTCGGATCGCCCTCCGGCCGGAAGCCCGGTTTATACGCCCGGTCGTACAGTAAAATACAACACCGGCGGTCGGGATCACTGTATCGCCGCCCGGGTATGATATAAATAGACATATATAAGTGTCAAGCCCTCTTTGTGAACACATAGGCAGGGTATAGTGGTGACAGCTTGCCATAGGACTATCACCACTCTCTCCTGTCCATGAGCAGGCAGGAGGCAGAAAAGATCTGACATCTTGTCCAAGTTGGATGATCACATCACATTGGTTAGCCGAGCCGACATGTAGTACAAAATACAGAGTGCCCTAAAAAACCTGCACGGAGGGCTGGGTGCAGTCCATCCCCTCTCTAATGAGACTGTTGACCATCCACTATTTAACCATTAGTCAGGTGGTAGGTAAGGGGTCAGCAGTTCCCAACACCAACACCAACAAAACAAAAAAGTCAATGAACTTAAAGTATAAATGCAAGGGAACGATGACCTACAGCACAAGTGCTAGGTAGGAGGGGTGTGTATAATTCAGGCTATTTAACACAACGAAAAGAAAAAAGAAACTCAAAGATACTATGAACCCTATCTAAATAGTCTCTGAAAGAAAGTATGGGCCTCAGGAGGCCACCCTCACCTAGGATTGATTTGGATTCAAACCTGAATGGAGGGAGCTCCTCTGACCTCCTACACACATGCATAACAAATATCATTAATGATCTACATGCTTCTCGAGTTATGCTGTCTGCACACTAGCACATGAAGGTAAAGAATACCACAAGCTGTGACACACCTGACAGGTCATCTACTGATTCAGAAGCAGAATAAACGTCCGACGAATACATGCCTGAATCAGCTTCTACCAATGGAGCTTCACTGCTAACACCCGTCACTCCTTTTCGTTCAAAGAAATGGGGTAGCACAGCATCATCCCATTTCTTTTGTTCATGCACTCCCTGCAAACAAAATACAAGCTCTATAACTCAAACATTTCTGAATGAATTATGTAAGTCATACCTTAGTGCAGCTGTAAATTATACAATGTACAAGTACATGTAAACAGTTTGTTACCAACAGCACTTGACAGAATGATAATAATTTACATGTACATAAAATGCTGCATAGAAATCAGCATTAATTGCATCTAGGTCCTATATAGGTACAGCAAATTTAAAATCAACAATATTTTCTCCACTGAGGGAACTCAAACATTTCATTTGTCAGGGAAACTCGTCTGGTGTTCTGCATATATTTTGCAGGTCTGTTCCTTCGAAACTTGCTATGGTACAAAATGTTAGAGAGATTGGCGATAGTTATGAAAGTAGACTTTATGAAATTACTAATTATATTTTCATATCTGGATTTTTCCCTGTAAGTTGCTGTAAAATTCATTTATGACATTGTGGATTTTGAGATAGATGTAATTAAATTGAAGAATTCAAGAAATAGTTGCACCTCCTTCTTGCTGTCTTTACCAGCCCCATATGGCAGCAGTAATTCCACGCACTTGGAGTGGTCATATACAGTTGCACATTGAAGGGGGGTGTAGCCCTGAAACAAGTTGACACTTTTATCCCATATTTGTTTATGGGATTATTACTAAAACTGTATATACATTAGCTCTTTGTTCCTCATGGCAGCCTTTTAGGATCTTTCAACAGAACACTTAAAAAAACAGACGGAAATGTCGGAGCACACGGGTAAACAACAGATATGATATCAGATAACTATGGGTTGTTTACATGGTCAAAGGGCAGATCTATCTGGCACATCTGGTACAAATAGAACTGCCTGTCAAATGGGGACCGTTCAATATAAGATCTGAACCTCTCAACCGGTCTGCATGGCCTGGTCCTGACGTGTCTAGAGCAGGCAGGAACAACCATGAAAACCGCGGTATTAACTTATAACGTTAAATGCCATCAATAACTACGATAATCATCTTCAAAAAACCTACACTATACACACTCACACACAACACCCACCAAAACAATATCACACTGTCAAAAGCATGAGCCCTGCGAACTCTAGTTAAAAGCATTAAATCTATTGGAAAATAGCTCTGCCTTCTGGACTTTATTTATTAGTGTAAGAGATATTAACTGTAACAACTTGAGGCTTCCCCTACAATATTAATCGCCCATGAATCTGGCACATGTAGTGTACGAACAGGTAATGTACATGTACCTTCAATGGTAACAGTAATGTCTGCCTACCTCATTGTTCTGTGCATTCACATCTGCACCAGCTGTCAGTAAAGCTGACACATTTTCATGGTGGCCTTTCCCAGCTGCCAGGTGTAGAGGAGTGTTTTGCTGGAAAACACAGGTCAGTGTACAGGATGGACTGGAATTGTTACTAAACACAATTATTTTTCACACATTATAAAATTCAGCTACTAACTTCTCAGTTCCTATGCATTGTATGATACTCTAAGAACATTAGATGAACCACAGCAGTCAATCAAAATGTCCTGTACATGTACATTCACATTACCTCCATAAGATGTTAGGTACTGTTTTTTGTTTTTGGTCTGGTGTTTGATTTGGGTGTATATCTCTAGACCCGTCAGACGGATTGCAATCATTATGGTATTTAGCAGGTGTGCAGGTCGATATTGGGCACCTGGTGATTGACCTTTGTACTTCAGTAGGAATTTTTAAAAACACCTTTTGTGCCGGATGGTCTGTGGACGTGATGTTTATGTGGCATATAGTTGTTGACATACAAATGTAAGGGTTTAGTGGTGTAAATTTGTAAAAACCCCTTGCTGTTTGCTGTGGCCCTGCAGCTTGTTTGGGTTTCGCTTGTGTTTCCGGCTAATGATCTCAAGAACCGCTGGACGGATTGCAATTATCTTTTTGGTATGCGGGTAGTCCCCGTGTGCCTTTGCATTTTAGCGTGCATTTAGCAGGTTGTAAATCCACAGTATTTAAAAAAATATATATTTTCACCCCCTTTTTGTTATTTGCAGTCTTGTGGTCTTCAAGTTGTACTGGAAGGGTCATTGACCAGGAGTCTTATCTTGAAAGTTCATGTGTCCTTGGTAGAAGTCATTATGGAACAAGTTAAAACTGTAATTTCCAACACAGGAAATTGGACTTACCAAAATTTTCGACTGTACAACTCCAGTCTTTGTCAAGGAATGAGCAACAGAGAAGGGGGCGCCACAGACTTTACTGCAACTTGCGATCGACTGCTCACGGAGTCACGCGAGTCATCTGCATAACGTAATGTCACAGAAGCGGTGGATTGCTCATTCCTTGACAAAGACTGTAGTTGTACAGTCGAAAATTTGGGTAAGTCCAATTTATTGTGTAACAGTTGGAAATTACAGTTTAAACTTGTTCCATATTGACCAGGGATCTGATTTTATCTCCTGATAAAATTGCTTGCCTGTGTACAGTGTGTGTTCAATCTGTCCCTAGGGGGCTGTATCTGTGGTAAGGCTGTGTGGGTTTCATTAGCTTGGCCCAAGGCTGGTAAACCCAGAAGTCAGAAGTTATCTCTGATTGTTGCCTGGATGTGGGTTTAAGTTAACTTTATATTAAATTTTGCCTCTTACATACATGTACATGGATTACCTGTTTACCATGGCACTGTAGTATCATGGGCAAGAGAAGCAGGGGTAAAATACTTGACCTTGCAAGGAAGAGCAAGGTAATGTATCTTGGCATCTGATGGTTAATGACACAAGTTAGAGCACAAAATTTACAAAAGCGGAGTTCCTATATATTATTATCACACAGGCTTCCCAAAGTTCCATCTTTAGGATAATTTGAATTTATTATTAAGTGTTGCGTGCCCCATTTGCCCTGCTTTCACAAATTCGAATATTCGCGTGTCAGAACATGTGAGCGCCGATTTTGGAAATTCTCCTAAAGTCTCACAATTGTTACAGCAAAGTTTGTACTACATACTACAGTCCACAAAACTTCCACCACAGCGTGCAGCTCAGCACGTGAAATACCCGTCTTGACGTACTGACACATAGCGACAGCATGTGGAAAGTTCAGCGTGCATTTCTTTTAATATTCTATTGTGCAAAAATACATTTAATTAAGAAATGTACCATTGAGCCTAAAATATTTCTCTTCAATTGAGCTTGTGTCCGAAAATCTTATGAATAATAAAAAATTAAATTAATTTAAACTGTTCTCCAACTCATAAATTTCACTCACCAGAATTTTCGACTGAATCACTGTCTTCTTCAGCTATCTGACCCAAATGCTGTGGACACGTGATTTGTCTCACGTGTAACGTCAGCAAAGGGTCAAAGGTTGCTGACGTCACACGTGAGACAAATCACGTGTCCACAGCATTTGGGTCAGATAGCTGAAGAAGACTGAGTGATTCAGTCGAAAATTCCGGTGAGTGAAATTTATGAGTTGGAGAACAGTTTAAATTCTTCATAATGTTATTTACCAACTCAGATGGACTTTCATGCTGTCCGCAAATCTTCATTGTAACGGACTCACGCAAAAAAGACAGGCCGAGCACTGCATCCAGACATGTCACAACGTAACGCAGTAATGTTTGTGTAATTTGCAATAACCCTAATACCTTCTGTCTGTCAACCACATGACCCTGAACCCGTCAAAATGTAAAGTCCTGCTGTTATGTTTTGTTTTAAGAAGCATCCGGCACACCCTCATGTGATCACAGTAGGTCCCACACAGCTAGAGGTCGTCGAGTACGCACGCATCTTAGGCGTCATACTACAGAACAACCTGAAGTGGACCAAACATGTTGAAATGATCGTAGGGAAAAGAAGCAGAAGGCTCTATCTACATGCTAAGGACACTGTCCAAATATGGCCTGAACACTGATGACCTTGTTTAAAGTTAAGACTTTTGATCCAACACAAAAAATTCTCTCACCTAGAGTGATAGACTGATGACCTTGTACTTGTCTATATTGGGTTCATACGTCCAGTTTTGGAATATGCATGTCAAATGTGGCACCCGGGGCTTACAGTTGCTGAATGTCAGTCAATAAAGATGAGTGCAGAGACGAGCATGTAAAATTATTCTTGAACAGAACTACATTAGTTACAGCTCAGCCCTGTGACTGAACTCTCCCTAATGCCTGCGTCACATTGTCGACGAGCATCGGTCGTATTTGTTGATCGCCGAAAGGTCGCCCGATCTTAGATCGACCGAGGATTGCGCTTTTTTTTTTGGCTTTAAAATCGTCCCCGTCACATGGAGCGAGGCTCGGGCGATCGCTTAGGAATACATCTATGGCCTCAAAAATCGACTAGTCGCTGATGTTATAAGAACACGTGTCAGCGAGCGTCGGCTGACTCCTAAAAAACGCCGGCGATCCCTCAAATTCGCGCGATGCTCGACGAAACATCGGGCGTATACGTACTACTGCCGTAAATAGAGCTCGCCGACTCGTCGGCAGATCGATTTTTGCACAATGTGACGGCCCCTTCACCACACTTTCCCAACGACGGCATGAACTGTGCAGGAACTACGCTATGTCCCTGCTGAAATCGCCGTTCTACAGAAACTGGTTGCCACCATGCCGTGAAGCCGTATCTGGCAGGACGACCAGGTCCAGCAAACAGCTACAAACTCTCAGACCCAGAACTGTTCGATTTACTAAGAGCTCGATCTACTATATGACCAAGCTGTTGAACGACATGTAAGTTTTCGGAGCTTAATTTGTAACACACCGGATGTTATTCTGGCCGAACAGTTTTATTGTACCGTCGTTAATGTATATCATATGTATAAGTCTGTGTAGTGTAAGTTTGAAGTTATGGCACATGTATCTTCAAGCTTTTAAATTGTAAGAGGTCGACCATTCAGCCATTTAGGCTGCCATAGACTTTTAACCTGTGTATATTTATGTGAAAAATAAACCAGTCATCATCATCTAAGGTGCTGGCACATCTTGGCGGATCTTCCATGCCGCTGAACTGTGTGGCCAGTAGGTTTTACACAGGTTAACTGGCAGCTTTAGCAAAGAAAACCATCATAAAAAAGCAGAAAAGTTGATAGTTTGGGTGTTGTTTTTATTATTTTCAGAACGGGTTCGTTGAACGATCACTGAGATTAGTGCTCACATGCTCTGACAGGTGCTCCGTACGAACTTGGCAAAGCTGGAATTTTTCCAAATTCTGTCCTTCATAAAAACACACCAAATTTTCTCAAATTTTGGAACATTTTTCATTGAAATGTGAGTTTTCTCAGGTGGATATGACATACAAAATACAACGCACATCATCCTCAGTCTCAGCCCTCCCACGGATGATACGGAATACACCATGTATATTTCTAATAGATGAGTATAGCCAGTACACATACCTCATTGTCCTTAACATTCACATCTGCACCAGCTGTCAGTAAAGCTGACACATTTTCATGGTGGCCATTCCAGGCTGCCAGGTGTAGAGGAGTGTTTTGCTGGAAAACACAGGTCAGTGTACAGGATGGACTGGAATTGTTACTAAACACAATTATTAGTTTATTTATTCACACTTTAAAAATTACAAAATACTTATCAAGAAAATATAAAAATTTATAATAAAACCCAGGGGTGATCTTGAAAATAAGGCTTGTAATACATGTATGTATATTTAGTTGTTCATCGATTTTCGAATCAAGATCCTTTTGACGGATTTGTCTGAAATTTGTCATGTCAATAGTTAAAAGAGGGTACAAATCCGTTACGCCACACCACAAATACCATTACTTCACGGAGGATTGTGTCCCGCGGACTCTTATTTACTACTTCTCGTTAAACTCTACATTATTTTTGTTCATATCAACGCACGATTACCCAAATTATAGCAAATTCTTTTGGTATTGTGTTCTTACTACATTATTTTATCTATCATCCAACTGATTTCTTTTAATTTATTAAAATTGTTATATGCATAATTTATGCTTTCGCCTCCTTTGCACAGTTTATATATTTTCTTAATAAGTATTTTGTAGTTACTAGAAATTTCTTTCAAACAGTGACAAGTTGAAGGGGTAAAGATACTGACCTCCAAATTTTCGATGCCAGACTGTCCATCTTGGTCACGGAGTGGCCCAATCTCGCGAGAGCGCAAGACTAGGGCCGAGACTTGCATCAATCTCCTTCCCGAGTAAGGGTACGGAGGAGGCTACGGGGGGTAGGGCCCAGCAGATTGATGCAAGTCTCGGGCCTAGTCTCGCGCTCTCGCGAGATTAGGCCACTCCGTGACCAAGATGGACAGTCTGCCATCGAAAATTTGGAGGTCAGTATATTTACCCCTTCAACTTGTCACTGTTTGAAATAAATTTCTAGTAACTGTATTTATACGTGACAGATGAATCTCTTCAAAGTATTTTGTGATTTTTAAAGTGTGAATAAATAAACTAGGCAAGTGTTCTACCGCCGCCAAATGATGTTATCATAACATTTTATGACTGATGAATTGTATTCTAATTTGTACTTTACTAAGAATATCTTCTTCACCTCGAGACCAAAAGTTTTATTACTACTAGAAACTTTTTCTTTCCCACTTCAAAACCAAAATTCTTGCACTAAAAATACCTTTCTCACCTCAAAATTCTAATTCTTAGAAAGTGTTCTTGGCTGGTTTCAAGTTTATACTATTTAAGCATATCTTTCTCACCTCAATAACAAAATTGATATTTCTAGAAAGTTTTTCCTGCCTTTAACTAAGATTAACCTCTTTCTCACCAAATTCTGATTTCTACTAGAACGTTTTCTTGCTTTTAATATGAACATTGGATATCTTTCTCCCCCAAGAGCTAAATTCTTATTTCTAGAGTTATTTTTGCTTACAAGATTAATATTTTCATACTTTCTTCCTCACCTCAAGACTTAAATATTCGTAATTTTATTAATTTTCTAATATCAAGTTTGTCTTGCATTTCTTGCCACCTACCTCATCGTCCTGTATATTTACAACTGCACCAGCTGTCAGTAAAGCTGATACAGTTTCACGGTGACCTGTCACGGCCACCAGGTACAGGGGAGTCATTTGCCGTAAAACCAGGTACAGGGGAGTCATTTGCTGTGAAAAAAGAGGGTGAAAATTGGAAAGGCTACCGGCAGTGATGACATTTCACCCAGAATCATTCGTGAGTTTGCCTTTGAACTGAGTCAACCGCTGTGTAACATCATGAACACTTCGCTCAGTCAGGGTGTGGTCCCTGAGGCCTGGAAGGACGCAGACGTAGTCCCTGTCCCCAAAGAGATGCCGCCTAGTCTAGGGAAGCTCAGACCTATCTCCCTAACATCAATCTTTGCTAAGGTTTGCGAAGGGTTTGTCACGGACTGGTGTCTTCGCGACATACTTCCAAGTGTGGACACACGACAATATGGCTCACTCCGTGGTCGTTCCACCACACACTACTTAACACTCCTCACGCATAAATTGCTAGAAGCAGCGGATAAACCCGGTCACGTGACTACACTCGTGCTAACAGACTTCTCCCGAGCGTTTGACTCTGTCCATCACAAGACCGCCATCCAGAAGCTGATTGATCTCGGCGTGCGTCCATCATTACTGCCTTGGGTCAGCAGTTTCATCTCGGGTAGGCGACAGAGAGTCAGGTACCGAGGGGTAGTGTCGGATTGGCAGTTGTTAACATGTGGCGTTCCACAGGGCACTAAACTTGGCCCGTTGGTGTTTTTAGCCCTCGTGAATGACGCAGCCCCTGCCGACATGACAACAACAGACACCTACAAATATGTTGACGACCTCTCCCTGTCAGAATCACGACATGTGACGAAACCACCATCTGTTCAAGATGACATTGATGGCCTAGCTCGGTGGACTGAAGATAACTACATGGCACTTAATCCCTCAAAGTGCAAAGTCCTTTTCTTCTGCTTAATGCGCCACCTACCGCCGCCACCTGAGATTACAATTGGACCTACACAACTGGAAGTGGTCGGCGCTGCACGAATCCTTGGTGTGATCTTACAGAACAATTTGAAGTGGTCGAAACATGTCGCTATGATTGTTAGCAGGAGTAGTAGTAGACTGTACATGCTAAGAACTCTCTGTAAACAAGGACTGGACTCTCAGGATCTTGTGCTAGTGTATATCGGTTTTGTTCGCCCAGTGCTAGAATACGCATGCCAAGTATGGCATCCTGGACTGACTGTTGTAGAATCAAAGTCGATTGAGAGGGTCCAGAAACGGGCATGTAAGATAATCCTTGGTAGGTCTTACACTAGCTATAACTCAGCTCTACAGGAACTCTCACTAACATCGCTAGCTCAACGCCGATGTGAACTCTGCCAGAACTTTGCTCAGTCCTTGTTGAAGTGCCCTACTTTCAGGAACTGGTTCCCTCCGTCTAGAGGTGACATTTCCAGCAGAGACACTAGGCAGAAACATCTACTGGCTACCCCCAGAACAAGAACAAAACGATTCCAGAACAGTCCGATTGTCCATATGACCTATCTGCTAAACAAGCAGTACCAGTGATAGTAAATCAGTACGCATAGGCATAGAATGAAATTGTGACTTGTACATATACCCTACTGACCTGTAGGTTTTAAGTATGACTCTCTTTTAATTGCGTTTAATGTGTTTAAGTATGTACTGTTAATCTTTAAGTGTATTTTTTAATCTGTCATGTAAAACACGCAATTCAGCCATTGGCTGCCATGTGTTTTGATGAATAAACCTTTCATTCATTCATTCATTCATTCAAAACGCAGGTGTTTTTAAGTCTACAGGATAGATGGGAACTGCTACACATGATTACTTTTGCAGATTATTAAAAGGTTATTACGTAGTGGTGTAGATAATTCTATAATACAAGTCATTTATTAATAGAATTCCGTGACCTCATACCTTATAACCTTTACAACTGACAAATTATAAATGTTTGTCATTAATTATGCAAACAAGATCCTCATTTGCATGAATTGTATCAGTTGGTCATACATTGTATTCTCCATGCACCCAAACACAGTCTTATCTTAACGACGAAATTCCGACATTTCCTTGTAAATTATGCAAATGGCATAATGTTTAATGATGTTTACCTTCATTTAAGTTCCAAATGCTGCAACTTCAGGTGCAAACCATGAAATTATAGCAATTTCTCATTAATTCTGCAAATTGTGCCTTTATTTACATAATTAACATCTGCAGATGTTCCTCCCGTTTTCAATTACATTTCACAAGTTGTGGAATCATGGGATGCAGTAGATGTATAGAATTCCCTCATTAATGATGCAAATTAGATCCTGATTTGCATATTAATTGTCATCTAATTATGTTAAGCATCACTTAAGCTGCCTATAACATCAAATATCATGACTATCCCTCAACAGGTTCTTGAACTATATACCCTCCCTCAAAGATTTTTAAACAAATGCCCCAGTTCCATATAGCAGCTGCTAAGGCCAAAACTTACTTAACGTCTTCCCGAGCACAAGAGATACATATCTACCACCCAAAATCCGTGACCCTATATATATAATACGATACATCAAAATTGGAAGTACAGCTGCAGTACCATTACATGTCGCTAGGGAGCCCAAAATCTAATAATTTCTAGGTCTCATCAAGACCTATAGGGCTTATTTATCACAGATCGTCACGTGACTCTCCCTAGCGACCCATAGCAACGAGCATTGTCCGCCATATTGGGGTGCATTTCACAATGGCACGCTATGCAAACTCTTGGCGAAGTTGCGTAGTTTTGGCCAGAATCTACGTTTTTGACACTCTTCTTGTTAGTAGCATTGTCCTTGGGGTTGTTCTGGATCCGTGTCCATGTCTCATGTTGTCAAGATGTGGCTTTTATCTTTTTTTGCTGATCAAAAGTCCGTGTGTTTTACCCTGGTGTAGGGGGCTGTAACGTTACATGTAGATGGCAACCGTGGGTACTGAACACGGTAAATCTGTCGGAGCTACCAGGGACCCCCTGTCCTTTACTCTGTGGTAAATTTCCATGTAGAACTAGGGTGCTGGCAACGTTACACTCACCTTGTCCAGCCACACAGTCGCGGCAGTGCGGACAGAGGATGGCTCCGTATTTGCTTGTGATATCAAGACATTGAGCCCGGGGCTGTTCAACTTAGCGACCCTTTGACTCTGCCGACTACAACGTACTTGTCACCACGCAACTGTCCCCTTAACACTCTCTACACATCCTGATACTACGTAGTTGTACGCTTTCAGACCGGGTTTGAACCGATCCTGTGTTTAAAAACTGCTGCCCAGTACTAAATACGAAGCTATGAGGTCCGCTGGCGCTAGACGCAGTCTCGATCAAAACTCAGCAGATCAATCCCAAAACTCAGCAGGTCAATCCCCATAAATTTTATTTTGTTCCGGTAACGAGAGGTACGAGTGGTGGTAATCGCTTCGTGTAATCGGAGAAAGGACAGTTTACCTATTAAAACGTTTGTCGGCCATTTCAACGCTTGGAAACTCGCTGTACAGATGCACCCCAAAATGGCGTCGCACGGTACATGTGGGGTGATGACGTCATGATGACGTGTGGTGAATAAGCTCTATACACATAGTACCAAGTTTCATGACAACCCATCCATAGCTTCTTGAGTTATCGTGCTATAACCACATTGTATACATTACACAGGTCACATATTGTACATAGAGCATACAACACGGTGTATTCCGTATTGCCCGAGGTATCGGCCCGACCGCGAGTCGGATCGCCCTCTGGCCGATCCGACTCGCGGGAGGGCCGAGACCGAGGGCGATGCGGAATACATCGTGTTGTATGCTATTTATATCATACCCACCTTAGAAAACACGCCTTTCAAGGCGAAATGAGCGAAAATTTGGTGTCCCTAAACCAAAAAAACTGCAGCAACATCAATTCCAACGTCCGAATCCTGTATTCGAATGTTCGAAAGCGGCGCACACGGTTGGGGCGAAGCGCGTTCGAATCGTTCGAATCGTTCTATGGAAGCCGTTTTATACAACTGTGTTGTACGGGTGGATACAACACGGCCAGGAGCACTGTATCGCTGCCCGGGTATGATATAAATACACGTATACAGTCATGTACATGTACATGTACATAGTACACACACAACGCTACCACAAATATAACCTTCTGGCAAAGGTAAATTATGGTACTTTTGGGACATTTGATGTTAAAAGTGACAGCAGTCTATCTACCTACCCACTTGTCCTGTACATTCACATCTGCACCAGCTGTCAGTAAAGCTGATACAATTTCATGGTGGCCTCTCATGGCTGCCAGGTGCAGGGGAGTCCTTTGCTGTTAAAAAAAATCAACAAATGGTCTTCAGTTTGGTGACAAGACAGACTGAATTTACACGGAAATGCTGCTGGCACTGTTATGATTAGCAGCTGATGTTGTTATGATTAGAGGCTACCCTGGCTAACAATTATCAAATTAAATGTAAAATTTACCAATATACTGTATAAGAACAAGTGATGCTATAACCATCAGTCCAAATATTCACATGCCCTGTACATTCATCTACTCCAGCAGACAGTAGCGCTTATACAGTTACTATACTTTCCTAGTTACTCCGAAGGAAGTCATGACCTCCGCGAGGAGTATTAAAATTGACATGGCGTAAACGGTTGTATGTATGTTCGCAGCTGTAACTCACGATTCCTTCGCAGCATGGGGACGTAGTTTGGCATGTCGTCTAAGTATGGTCTAGATGATGCACACTGTTTGCTTTATACCGTAGCAATTTGTAAAGGTCAATACAGATAATAATTTTGCGAACACCCCTATTTTGAATTTTGGAATAGGTCATGAATTTCGTCATTGTTCTGCATGTGTGGTTTTCTCAAGCAGATGTTGCGATCATGGTAGTCATGTCATGATGGAGGTCAGAGGCCTAGGCGTTCATTAAGCCTCATACATGTATGTTTGCAGCTGTAACTCTATTGTCTCGCCCACAATCTCCGATGATGCAAATCCATTGAAATTGCATATAGAACGCAGCTATGTGGGTCAACCGCATCACCCGCATACTTGCAGACTAATACCAAAAATGCTTCGCTGGCCGACCAACTTAATCACGCCTAAAAATACTACAATCCACAGGTTTTCGGTAAATTGCAAAACTATTTGAACATATAACGATTGAAGCAATATGGAGCGAAACTTAGAGTGACAACCATGCAATTCCGGCGCACTTACTTGAACTCTGGTCAGATTTAAACTCTGACCCGAAAGGTCAGATTTAAACTCTGACCCGAAACCTTTTATGCAAACGGTCCTGCAGTTCTAGAACAAGATGCTAGGGGGGCAAAAATAAAATTATACCACTTACTCCCAGCCCCAAGAGCATTACATTACTAAACAAGACTGTCAATGCAAAATACATTGTCATGGCAACGGTGGTTGTTGGTAGGGTTTGCGTTCAATGTATGGCACCGTCAGCACAAATATCCTCGTCAGTAGACTTCATTTAAGTGAAATCGAGGCAGAAATAACATCAGGTATAACAGTGGAATTGTGCAAAGGAAACTTGCCCAGCTGGGGGCTCACATTGGTATCGTTAATGACATTGATCAGGACATATAATAACGATATACATGTACCTGTTCAGATGCATTGAAGCTGATGACTATCGATGTTTATTCGTATACTGGTGCAAATGATATACATATAATGTATAATTAAGGGTTAATCGCTCACTCGGTGGTTTATTCGGTGGTTATCGCACCTGACCAGCTATTATCTCACCATATACATGTACACCGAGGATAAGGCGGGGCATTAACGTTACTATCATATAGCCTATCCAAACGTTTGTTGTTGTTGTTGTTGTTGTGTTCATCCGCCCTTCCTTCAACTGGTCAAGCTGCTGTCCATTGAAACTAGCAAAACGAGTATTGTAATTCATAATTCTTAACGATCAACAAATTTTAGCGACTTTAGCGGTCAGGATCCACCGCAGCTAACTATTTGATCACTTCTGTCCCGCCGCCATAACAAGCTCGTTATGTTACGCTCACAATCACGCTTCCGAAGTTTCTTCACCAGGACACGCATAAATTTTTGCGGCAAAAATATAGTTAAACGTTGCAGTTAAAGGCTATAGTGTCTGCTAAACCTTGTAGATATCGTCCCGGATTCCAGTACGCTCCCGTCCTTGGACGATGGCGATGGACTCGGACGGTCACAGCGACCAAAAGCAAGTTATGTTGGCCAGTAGCGGGTTATGGTGGCGGGGAGGCACAGCGCGCAACACAAGCCAGTCTTACGAACTTTGACGAAACATTTTGAACTCACCGCGCCGGTACGGTACTTTACTAAGTACGTGCGCCCTCATTACCTCGTACATTATGTCGTGCTCTCCGCTAGGTGACGGGCAAACTTAAAAAAAAAAATGTATTTAGACTGAGTTTATTCTGTAACCCGAATCATGTTACACCATGTTCGATCTGACAAAATTTGAACAAAACGCGTTCCATATGACGTCATCGGCGACGAATAATGACCGCCGCGTCATTATGGCGAAATAACCACCTGGAAATGCGGGCCTCTGATTGGTCAACGCCATCTCGCTATATGATACTTAAGGGTTAATGCCCCGCCCCGAGGTGTATATGGCGAGATAATCCCTGGTCAGGTGCGATAAGCACCGAATAAACCACCTCGTTCGCTACGCTCACTCGGTGGTTTATTCGGTGTGTATGAGCTACTTTGCAGGAAGAAGTCGTCATTAGCTGGAAAACCCGGAAGGAAGTGGTCATTCTATAAAAAGCCAAAAATACGCTATAAAGTTCGATTTATATAACTTCGCATGGACGGATTTGCCTCAAACTTTGCACAAATATCTGGGAGCACATTCTGCACATGACCACAGAAAAAAATGAGATTAATGCTACACCAACTTCTCTAGAGTGGTCATTCTATAAAAAGCCACACCCATACAAGCACGGTTATGTCCTTTAGCGGCAGGGGCAACAGAACCGAACGCAAATCGTAAGTCCACCCCTCTTATTATTTATTTGCTGGAATTCACGCAGTTGTCGGCATTTGCATAGCTGTACCCAATGAGCACGCTTCACGCCATGACATGCGGTAGCACATCATACTGCTTGCACTTTTATCATATTTCGCAAGGGGGCACACACAGAAACGACCGGACTGCTTTTTCCACCCCAAAATCGGACTGGACTGCTTTTTCCACCAACCCAAATTTTTAGACACCAATCAAAATGATCTTAATTCATAGATACAAAGACACAGACACACGGCCTGATTGGACCAAGGCGTCTACAGGTCATCCAATTGGAGGAAGCTCCGCCCACCGTGCCCCATGTGGTTCAGCTCATTACATGACATTAGCTCCAAGCGGAAAGGATCTAACCGTCTCCAGATGTTTTTTTCGGGGTAGCGAGTGAGAAAGAGCCCCGTTACAAAACGGATGGCACCCAGGCTAAAGTAAAGTTGAACATTATAAAACGACAAGTTTCATGGTGGCCATTCTGGGCTGCCAGGTGCAGGGGAGTGCTAGCTGTTAAACACACCAACACACTGGTCTTCGGTTTGGTGACAAGAAAGACTGAAACATTTTAGTGTTTAGATCAATATACATGTAGAACAGTCAATCTACTTACCTCATTGCCCCATACATTCACATCTGCACCAGCTGTCAGTAAAGCTGATACAGTTTCATGGTGACCATTTCTGGCTGTCAGGTGCAGGGGAGTCATTTCCTGAAAAACATATACATGTACATGTATACCGTATGATTTTATGGTGACTGGACAGACTGAATTAAACAATATTGCTGATATTGTTTGGTAAATAATGGCTGCTATTTGAGGCTACCCCAGGGCTATGATACTGATACATTTAGTGTAAGTACAAGGGATGTACCAATAACATTCAGTCTATGTACCTCATTGTCCTGTACATTCACATCTGCACCAGCTGTCAGTAAAGCTGACACAGTTTCATGGTGGTCATTCTCAGCTGCCAGGTGCAGGGGAGTGTTTCCCTATAAAACACATGATAATCTTTAACATACAGGAAGCGGGGTCTTCTACACATAATTGTTTTTCACACATTATAAATTAGCTACATGTAATAGGTCTACTGGTATGATATAATTTTGGCACCCTTTATATTGTATAATACTCCAGGGACAATTGATGTACATGTAGTACAAAACACACAATATACCTAGTACGGTAACCTTATCTTCTGATGCGTTATTTATATCTGCATCAGCTGTCAGTAAAACTGAAACAGTTTCATGGTGGCCTGCCAGGTGCAGGGGAGTCATTTGCTGTAAAACACATGAGATGGTTTTCAGTTTGGTGACAGGGCGGACTGATGGAATTACACAGAAATGTTACTGCAGATATTGTTGTGATTAGTAGTAGCTGTTTGAACCTCTACAATAATATGTAGATCTGCCTACCAATTAATAATAATTTAAATGTAAAATCTACCATGATACATGTAGTACTGAAACATGTAGTTAATGAACAAGATGTTTGTGATCCTGATGTACCACAAGTTTACCTACTACATTGTAGTTGTACCTTACTGTCCTGTACATTCAAATCTGCTCCAGCTGTCAGTAAAGCTGATACAGTTTCATGGTGGCCTTTCTCAGCTGCCAGGAGCAGGGGAGTAATTTGCTGTAAAACAGTAAAACATATCTTATATATGTAAAAAAATATCAATGATCTTCAGTATTCTGACAGGACCAATTGAGTTACACAGAAATGTTGCTGACTATCATTAATGACGGATAGAAGCTGCTTTAGGCTTGTGAAAAACGAAAGTGTTCAGGAAGGCGAACGATGTCTTTGACGCCGTCTCTGCCCGTCCAACGCGTCCCTGTCCGTTCTAAACGGAAACTACCGTCAACAGCGTTCCAACACAGTTGGTGGTATGCAAACTCGCGCCTCTGACGGCCCGATGCAAAAAAAGGGTCAGGCCTCCCGTCGCACCCCAGACGCCCTTAACCGTCCGATGTGGCGACGGGCATCAGAATTAATTTATATATGACACTTCCCACGTGGTTTTAGGCTTCTAATGCACATGCGCAAGATTTAAACGCGCCGGTATTCAAACCGTTAGTGGGTCCCCGTAAGTAAGAGACACTGTTCGGTCGATGTCCGCTTTTTTGCCCCTTTGTTGAATTGTGCGCACTTTTGAAGGGTGGAATTCACTCATACAAGTAGCTGTATCGTCCGACGACACTATAGTGAGTTTCACTTTACTCCAGAGACTCAACTTAACAGGTCAAACGAGATGGTTCCAAGAATGTCACTAACGTTACATGACGTGTCTGTGATTTCAAGTGTATCGAAGCAGTTTTGTCACAACAGTTTTCTGTAAGGAAGACTAGGTAAGTGAACAAGCATTTTATATATATATATTGGTTTATTTTCAATAAACAGTAAACAGTTTAAAACATGTTTCACCTCGCAGCCACAGGCTGAATTGCGTGCACATGTTACAAATCAATTGTTAAAGTCACAATACCGCAACTATTTAAAACCCTAGCTTATTTACTTATAACTACTAGTAGAATATATACAAGGACTCAAAATACACGGACACTAAATACAACCTGTAGGCACAAAAGGACTGCACGGATTACCCACTATACAGAGTTGTTCAACAGTGAGACAAAGTATGGGATTGAACTCTTTTTGTAACGGTCGGTTCGTGCTGGCACTTGGTCAATCTTTCTGTTCTGTCTGGTAACCCTGCCGCTAACATCTCCTCTAAGTTTATGTTGTCCGAAGTATAGAAAATAACATATAACATAACAATTGTCACAAAAGAACGAGTACTTATTCCGACCCTGATTCCGAGGATTCATTTCATCCTCCCCGAGTTCCCTCCCCACATAACGTCCGACCACACACGAGGAAAGCTGGTACGGAAATTGATCGATGTTTTGAAGCCGCAAAACAAAAAGGTGCACAAGAACAATCCGTAGAATAGGTGTATACAATACCTGATGTTTTAATAAAGAATGATGATGCCGTAAAAATGAACACGTTATGGTGAATCTTACACCAAATCCAGAGGCTCATGTGCATGCCGCCCTGACGTCATAGCTAGTAGCCTACCGTACTGCCGTCTCCAAACGCAATGTTCAATGTTGTTTTTATACAAAATTTTCAAAAACGCACAAAAACATTGTAGAATGCAACTATACAATATCTGATGTTTTAATAAAAAACGATGATGACATAAAAATGTGCGCTTAGACAATAGTGAATTTTAAAATGTTTTGCACCATGGTATTCTATGTGTGCGCTCACATGGCTGATCGCGCTTCCGTCGCATGCAGAAACTGCTCCCTGCTGGTTCAACATTTGTTACACCACAGACTACATTGTTTTTTTAAAAAACACTTTACGAAGAAGATCAGATGAAAATCGATTTTTGTTTGATTTAGCTCGTACTTGGCATAGAGTGAAGATTAATACTGTGCTGTGATCGAACAACGTCAGAATCCCTTTTTTTGGGGCGTCTCAAAAGGCGTCCCGGTTACGTAACCCTAAGTATTGTCGTGCCCCACTGTGACCGAACACTATGACCGAAAACCGCCAGAAGGCTGAGCCCGTTCGAGCTGCCTAGTGGCACCCAGCCGTCACTGAATGCGCAGTCTGAAACGCCGCTAAAAGCCCATCTAAAATGCCGTCTAAGCCCGTCCAAAAAGACGTCCCGGAGCGCTGTCCTTCGCGTCTGGGTGCTCGCTTCCCGACGTTGTCTCGGACGGCCCGGACGGCCGTCCGGACACATCTAACAGGCCAATCTAGACACGTCTAAGCGTTTTTATGCCACCCAGACCATCTTGGACGTTTTAAATGGCCCGTCCAAAGCCGTCTGCCATCGTAATCGTCCAGGGCGTCTCAATAATTTGAGACGCTTTGGACGGGCGTCACAAACGGCGTTTTACCATCTGGGACACATTTTTCACAGAGGTATCCTTACAAAAATTGATGTAAAATCTCCAATGATACTGATACATGTAGCATAAGAAAAAAAAGAACAAGTGATGTACCTTCAGTTAACACTCTACCTACCGATATGTCCCGTACATTCACGTCTGCACCAGCTGTCAGTAAAGCTGATACAGTTTCATGGTGGCCTTTCTCAGCTGCCAGGTGCAGGGGAGTCCGTTGCTGTAAAACAGTGATCTTATACATGTAAAAAATATCAGCTGGTCTTCAGTATTGTGACAGGACCAATTGAGTTACACAGAAATGTTGCTGATATTGGTATCATTAATAACGTATAGGAGCTGCTTTAGGCTACCCTTACAATATTAATGTAAAATCTCCAATGATACTGATACATGTAGCATAAGAAAAAAAGAACAAGTGATGTACCTTCAGTTAACACTCTACCTACCGATATGTCCCGTACATTCACGTCTGCACCAGCTGTCAGTAAAGCTGATACAGTTTCATGGTGGCCATTTCTGGCTGCCAGGTGCAGGGGAGTCAGTTCCTGAAAAACATATTAAGTATGGTGACAGGTCAGACAGAATTAAAATAACATTGCTGATATTGTTATTAATAATTACATGTTTGGGGTGTATCCCTATATAAAAAGCTGCCATAATACTGATACATATACATGTAGTGTAAGTATAAGGGATGTACCAATAACATTCAGTATATTTACCTCATTGTCCTGTACATTCACATCTGCACCAGCTGTCAGTAAAGCTGACACAGTTTCATGGTGGCCATTCTCAGCTGCCAGGTGCAGGGGAGTGATTCCCTATAAAACACATGATAATCTTCAACATACAGGAAGCGGGGTCTTCTACACATTTAATTGATTGTTTTTCACACATTATAAATTTGCTAATAGGTCTACTGGTATGATATAATTTTGGCATCCTATGTTTGGTATAATACTCCAGGGACAATTGACGGTATACAGAAAGTGCGAAATGTTCCTCTGATTGGTCAACGCCATCTGGCTATATGATAACAATAAATAATGTTAAGTTATAAAATGTAAAATCTACCATCACTTGTAGTACTGAAACATGTAGTTAATGAACAAGATGTTTGTGATCCTGATGTACCACAAGTTTACCTACTACATTGTAGTTGTACCTTATTGTCCTGTACATTCACATCAGCTTCAGCTGTCATTAAAGCTGCTACAGTTTCATGGTGGCCTTTCTCAGCTGCCAGGTGCAGGGGAGTCATTTGCTGCAAGACAATTGATCTTAAATGTAAACTAGAATTCCACGACCTCATACCTTCGCCAAATGAGGTTACCCTTTATGACTGACGAATTGTAGATTTCCTCGTAATTATGCATGAATTACATCACTTGATCATATTCTCATCCCAATGGCAATACACGTCACAAGGTAGAATAGTCCTATCATGGAAGGTAACTGAATTATAGAATTACCTCATTAATTATGCAAATTAGATAATATTTTACATAATTGTCATCTATTTGTGTCAAGCATCACTTAAGCTAAATACACACCAAATATCACGACGATCAGTAGACCGGTTATTGAGTTATCCTACTTTAAACTTTTTCATACAAACGCTCCTGCAGTTCCAGAGCAAGCCGCTAGGGGGCCCAATCTCACGCTACTTATTCCCAAGCACAAGAACTACCTACCATCCAAAAGTCATGACCTTAGCATGTCCAGATCAGGAGGTATCAAAACCGGAAGTTCCGCTGCAGTACCATAGCAAGCCGTCAGGGGGCCCAAAATCTAATCATTTGGAGGTCTCATCAAGACCTACCCACCTACCAAATATCAAGATAATCTACCCTTGCCTTCTGAAGTTATGCTGTTGCTAGACAGACAGACACACACACACAGCCACGAAAACATCTAGTATTATTATATTAACTAGAGTTCCACGATCTCATACCTCGCCAAATGAGGTTACCCTTTATGACTGACAAATGATAGATTTCACTCCTAATTATGCAAATAAGATCCTCATTTGCATGAATTACATCAGTTGATCATATTCTCCTCCCAATGACAGTGTTATCGTAACAACGAAGGTAATTCTAGCATTTCCTCATAAATTATGCAAATGAGGCACTGATTTGAATAAGTTGTGTTGAATGATGTTCACCTCCAGTCAACTTCGAAATGCGCAAGTATGAAATTGCCAACATCGTCCACTATGGAATTATAGTATTTTCTCATTAATTATGCAAATTAGGTCTTCATTTACATAATTGATATATTGCGATGTTACTCTCATTCTTAATTACACATGCTACAGGGTATAATAGTCCTATTATGGAAGGTAGCTGAATTATAGAATTCCTTCATTAATTATGCAAATCATAATTTGCATAATTGCCATCTAATTATGTCAAGCATCACTTAAAGGCCCATTATGTAACTTTTGGACAATACAAAAAGTATATTTTCGGGTCATTTCTTTACATAGTAAGTTGACTTTACACTTGAGTATTCCAAAACAATATTCAGGGAGAGAAAATGCAACATTGTTGCTCCATACAAATGTTTTAAAAACTGTGAAAGATCTTCCATTCCAACCTCTGACCACATGCACACAGGCTGACTGCCAGGCCTTGTGTCAATTACCACCCCAGTGGGGTGCCAGCTGACCAGGAATGTTGCTAATATGCCGCGCTATTAATCACATAGGTATCATCGTAGGGCCACGTTCAACTTGGCTTCCTAAATCTTCAGGAATTCCATACACTCAGATAGATACAGAACCTATCACGTTTGTTTAGACGTCGCAACAGGACGGTTTTAGCTCAAATTCGATGGTTTTCTGATAAAGTTTGCGTCACAAAGCTTTTCGGATGCTTGTCCTAAAAAGTCCTGGACGCACGTGACCACGATGGTCCGCAAGACAACGCAAAGAATCAATCATAAATGTATGGACATCCTAGCAAGATTATAGACAATGCAATTTAGATTGACCATGGATTGACTGTGTGAAAGAAATATTGCTTTTGGTTGCAATTAATAAACAGATATTCTGACAAAGAAAATTACATATTTATATACAAGACTTAGTATATTTGCATATTTATATTCTTCCTACAAGACTTAGTATACTTGCATATTTATATTCTTCCTACATTAATATAAAATAAACTAGGAAGGCCGACATTTGCTCCGGGGCAAATACAACATATTTAAGCGATTTCCTTCCCATTTTAAAGTCCCATTTTACACAATTTGAAAGCGGTGTATGCCAGCAATGTGAATAACGCGTTCTGTTTGCATGTGTCCAAGGATCCCCCGTACCAAATATCAGGTCATTTGGTTTTAATATCAGAGCATGGGAGCCAAAAACGTACATTTTTCGTCTGAAAATAGCAAAAAAGTCAAATTTTACACAATTTTAAAGTGCTGCATGCCAAAGGTTGGAATATTGGTCTGTGGGCATGTGTTCAATGATCCCCAATACCACATTCCAGGTCATTTAGTTTTAATATTAGGGTACAGGGGCCAAAAATGTACATTTGTCCGAAAATACCGAAAAAAGCCCCATTTTACACAATTTTAAAGAGATGTATGTCAAAAGCGTAAATGACATTCTGTGGGCATGTGTCCAAGATATCCCCATACCGAATTTCTGGTCATTTGGTTTTAATATCAGGGCACAGGAGCTAAAAATGTACAATCATCATTTTTGTCCAAAAATAGCAAAAAGTATCCGTAAATAATTTCATCAGGTTGGTAATCGAATGAACAGCAAAGTTCTTTCATCACAACCATTTATTTTTCACGAGCCGACGTTTCGATGACTGTCTGTCATCTTCATCAGGGCAATTCTGACTGGTTTACTGTGCACTGACGCTAAATATTACTTGGTGCATAGTGCACTAAAAATATTATATAGTTCACAGTGCACTGTTACTTGGTTCACAGTGCACTTAGGCTAGTTTTTACTGTTAACAATGGGTTGCCGAACGTAGTGCAATTGTGACATACGTACTAGACGTAAATCTGGAACTGCAGGAGCATTTGTATGAAAATGTTTAAAGTAGGATAACTCAATAACCGGTCGACGGATCGTATTGATATTTGGTGTGTAGGTAGCTTAAGTGATGCTTGTCATGATTAGGTGACAATTATGCAAATGAGGATCTAATTTGCATTATTAGATATTTTCTACTTTTAACCTCTGCACTTTAAAAGCCTTAGTGTTGAAGAACACAAATGTTGGTTGTTTTATTGGCAAGGTTAATGTTAACCACCTCTTGTACGCAGATGATATTTGCCTGATTTGTCACTCTGCGAAAGCCTTGCAGAAGCTAATTGACACATGTGAGGCCTTTGGAGTCTAGAATGATGTTCTTTTTTTTGTAATAAGAAAACAAACAGCATGTATATCCCATGCCCACGATTACTCCTATGTAGCGAACCCTCCTCTGTTACACTGTATGGCACATCTGTGGATTACGTTCCTTCTGTTACATGCTTACATACTTATCTGCGTACAGATAACCTACAACTTGTCCGATGATACTTCCATTTTTAATGCAACAAGTTATTGTGCAACCGAGGTTAAACGCATACTGTTTATGCCCCACTGTTCTTCCATTTATTGTTCGCAGCTGTGGATCAGACACAGTGTTGGTGCGCTGCAGCATTTTAAGACAGCGTACCATGACGCTCTTAAAATGCTGATGAACCGTCCTAGGTGGTTTAGTAACAGTTTGTTATGTGCACACTTATGTATCAACACATTTGACGCCAGGTGGCGCAAACTGCCCTATTCATTTGCACGCGCCTTCTCTTCTCGCATCGAGAAACAGCATTTTGTACACGTTTTGTCATTCCGATGTGTTTACACGAAGCCTCTACTGGCTGCACTTTTTAAACATCTTTATGTGATTTGTGTATTTGTACTTGTTTTTTGTATTGTCCCTGTTTTTATATGGGCCTCTGGCCTGAAGTAAAGAATAAATAAATATATAAATGAATAAATAAATAAATAAATAGATAAAAAAGCAAGCTCGCGCCTTTTTTTGCTTAAGAAACTAAAACGCTTTGGTGGCTGCACGGAAGATCTTTGCGAAATTTATTGCCTTCGTCAAGAAGGGTATGTTTTCATGGGCGTGCGTGTGTGCGTGAGTCTGTCAACAGTATAACTCGAGAAGGCTTTAATGGATTGTCTTCATATTTGGTAGGTGGGTAGGTCTTGATGAGACCTAGAAGTGATAGGAATATGGGCCCCCTGGCAGCTCGTTATGGTACTGCAGCGGAACTTCTGGTTTTGAAATATGGTGATCTGGAGGAGCTAGGGTCATGATTTCTGGATGGTAGATAGGTCTTGTGCTCAGGAAGAAGTGACATAAGTTTGGGTCCCCTAGCGGCTTGCTCTGGAACTGCAGGAGCATTTGTATGAAAATGTTTAAAGTAGGATAACTCAATAACCGGTCGACGGATCATCCTGATATTTGGGGCATAGGAAGGGTAAGTGATGCTTGACATAATTAGATGACCAGTATGCAAATGATGATGTAATTTGCATAATAAATGAAGCAATTCTATAATTCAGTTACCTTCCATGATACTCTACCTTCATTGTGACACATGGGCTACAGGCTGTCCCAGAGGGAGAAAGTCCCAGAGGGGATATTCATTAAGCAGTCCATGTAGCTGCAGGCGGTGGTGTTGCCTTACATTTCCTGCACAGATGTTTTTTCCCTTGCGCAATGCACGATTGCAGATTGCATCGGCAGGGGTAGTTTTCACAATCCAACTTCAATATTTAGGGGGACTAATATATCACTTCTACCTTCTTAAGTTATATAACGATAACATCCTTTGACGAAGGCATGAGATCGTTGACCTCTAGTTTACTATATGTCCGACCAGTCATAGAATATGCAGTCCCAGTATGGCACGCAGGTCTAAACGCTCTACAATTCCACCAACTTGAACACATTCAAAAACGTGCCCTCAGAATCATTCTTGGCAATAATTACATCCTATACTGATGCACTCTCTACTTTTAACCTCTGCACTTTAAAAGCCAGAAGGGAAAATCTCTGTTAAATTCACCAACGTTTCGACCCTCGCTACCCCCTACCCGCAATGAAGTTCACAATAGGGACTTAAAAGGGGGGTTCCAGCTTAGCGTACCTTTTATAAGATCTGACAGGTACA
Organism: Branchiostoma floridae x Branchiostoma japonicum; assembly: GCA_013266295.2. Classification (NCBI taxonomy): domain Eukaryota; kingdom Metazoa; phylum Chordata; class Leptocardii; order Amphioxiformes; family Branchiostomatidae; genus Branchiostoma; species Branchiostoma floridae x Branchiostoma japonicum. The sequence continues at coordinate 17,830,188 of CM023830.1, read as the reverse complement.
GGAACAGTACCATTCCGTACTTGTCAAAACTCCTGAACAGTGTTTTGTAATTTATACTCTATTGTGTAATCACCCGACTACTGTTTGTATACATGTGTATATTCTTGTTATCCAGTTTGGTTATACAATGTACACTGCATTTGTAAATATTGATGTTATTTTGTACAATTGTGTATTCCCTGAAACTGCGTAATTGAGCCTTTTTCACTTTGTATTATATATGAATTTCTATGTACGGTCAGAATATTTTCACAAATAAGTGATTCTGGGTAATTTCAAATGGGCAATTGTCTTTTGAATGAACAAATCCCACAGCCAAATGGGTTTGATACATTGAACTGTGCCTTGGGGAATAAAGGTGAGTGTACGAGAGGTTTGAGACTGAAAATGGCTTTGCATGCTTTAAAGGACAGTTGTTTTTTTTTGGCTAGGGAATAAGTACCTGATGGGGATAATGTCAGGCCTCAAGTAAGAATAAGAGGTTACTATTAATAATAATATTAATATAATATAATTATTATTGAATATGTAAAATTTCCCATAACACTAAATCAGATACATGTGGTATAACAATAAAATGTAAGTGATGTGCCTTAAGAGTCTACGTACCGACATGTCTCGTACATTCACATCTGCACCAGCTGTCAGTAAAGCTGATACAGTTTCATGGTGGCCTTTCTTAGCTGCCAGGTGAAGGGGGGTTCTTTGCTGTAAAACATATTGGGTGATCTTGGGTATGATGACAGGATAGACTGAATTACAATGATAAGAAATATTATTGATATTGTTATTAATAGTGGCTATTTGACTTTGAGGTTCTCCCTACAATATCAAAAGCTGCCAGGATACTTAGTACAAGGATACCAATAACATTCAGTCTATGTACCTTATTGTCCCGTACATTCACATCTGTACCAGCTGTCAGTAAAGCTGACACAGTTTCATGGTGGCCATTCTCAGCTGCCAGGTGCAGGGGAGTTCTTTGCTGTTAAACACACAAATACACTGGCTGTAAAACACAGCTAAGTCATCAGTGTACTGGGTGGATATGAACTGTTACATAATTTCACACATACTTAAGCTTATTTTGAAAGTTCATCTGTGTTAGTAGAAGTCATTATGAAGCAGGTTTGAATTATAATTTCCAACACAAAAAATTGGACTTCCCCAAATTTTTGAATGTCCAAGGCAGACTGAATTACACACTGTCAGAAAATTTTTGCCGGGGCGTGCCCCGGCTTAGTGCCCGCTTTAATGCCTTTTTTGATGGAAGGCTATAACCATACGATAAATTGACCCTTAAGGCTAAGGGTACACCAAACGATATGTACACCGCACAAATGCCGCGGCGGCGGGTGTATACCGTCCAAGACATTCACGATGAGTTCTTTACCGAGGACTCAGACCCTGACTTCCCCGATCCAAGCAAAGAATCGGAGGAAAGTAGCGGGAGTGACTCGGAGGATGACATGACTGCAACTCCAGCAGTAAGTTCGAGCACACCAGACGCCCACAGGGCCCCTAGTGCCGTCACAGATCGTGACAGTGGCCGTGGTCGGGCAAGAGGCCGTGGACGAGGCCGAGGAGGACAGGGACGGGGTCGGGGACGCGGCCAAACAGTTTAGGAACGGGGTCTACTTTTGCTATTTACACTATCCAAGGACATAATGTCCTTGCACTATCGTACAAGTTGAAAAGATAGCGATCTTGGATTCGAATATATTAAAACATACATTTCTAAGGAATAGTAGAAAACAACGGGTTGTAGCTAACAATCAGCGAAGCAGTTGGCAATACTTTTTTACAGCTTTTTTTACCAGGCCGGGCCTCAATCATGCCACTAAACAATGTTCATTTTGCCATAGCCATGGCACTTCTACTTAAAGCATGCACAATTCAAACAGCAATTTAGTAATTCTTGCAACAACTTTACCGGAACACAATATGCAACTTTCAGGTAGTTAATACGCCCCGGCCAGCTTTTTCTATTTCGGCCATTAGGCCGAAATAGTAATGAGGCGGACACCAACATGCGGTGCATGGATCGATGGATGGATCCATGGATGGATCCATGGATGGACCCATGGACCCATGCATCCATGGGCGGGCGAACACTGCGTTACTGCTTCAAATCGCAAGAGGGAGTGAGTGTACATACCAGGTCCCGGATGTATCGTCATACCAGATGCCATAGCGGACATTTAGGCAGGTTTTACCTTTACACGATCCACAATATCAGCAGTTATAAGCGTATCAGGCATAGAGTCACAGGAAAACTGTATAGCTTAAAAGACTAAGGACATGGACAATCAATGACATCGTGCTGTCTTTGACTGTTGCATCGATTTTTCCGTGTAAGGCTTCTGCCCCCCCTCCCCTCCGGAACGTGAAACAAAAAATATCTATACCCTTTTCGTATGACCCAGTGCATTCTAGGCTAAGTTTCTTGCCAGCAAATGCTTGCCAATTTTAAGTGCTTTTGTCGTGTCGTATTCAGTTTATTTCGTTCCGTTTCTTAGAAATTTTAGCTTAAGTATACGTATGGGGATCGAGGGGAGCACATATGCACGTTCTGTATACTGGTAAGGCCTGAAAAAAAAAGTTCCCTGTTTCCCGACCGACCCTAGAAAAAACTGCAGACTCTAGCCTTTTTTTTTGTGTTCAATAGTCTGATAATTTTTCTGGGACACATGGGCAGTTTTTTGTGTGCGAAGATTACGGCAACATTTACAAAAAAGACGACCCATACAACAACAACAACAACAACAACAACAGCATCTGATACATGCATCTGATGTTCTAAGTTCTTAAAATTGTCTTTTACTTTTGCTGATCACTGTTCGGTGCCGACGTCCCCTACGAATACTGTAGTGACTGTGTGACGGGCTGGTTATAAATGCCCAGAGGGGAGAAGTGTTATCCTGAAGGATGTTGTCAAGTGTTCTCAGGGTAGCTCTGTCCCGTCTACTTGCTAGCGTAGGGAGCGAGTCAGCGTTTCTGTACTGACTCCAGGTAGTCCGAGAGATGTTTGGGCAGTCCACCCCACATTGTCATCACCAAGCAGATGTAGCGTGGTTTCCATTGATGCAGACTAACATATCTATTAAAACAGCCATCTCCAACCAGACACACAGTGACATATACAACATGTGGCAGTGATAGCAGGCCGAAATGACAGCTTTTTTCAAAAGCACTAATCTTGTTTAAAAAGCTTTCTTGTTTAAATGCATGTGTTGTTAATGTTGATGGCAGCTGTTTGAGGGTTATAGAATATTACCATGATACTGATACATGGAGTATAAGAACAAGTGACGTTCAAATAAAATCTAATAGTCAATCTACAGTTTGTACCTACCTCATTGTCCTGTACATTCACATTTGCACCTGCTGTCAGTAAATCTGATAAAATTTCATGGTGGCCTTTCTCAGCTGCCAGGTGCAACGGTGTAAGTTCCTGAAAAACATTAGTATGGTGACAGACCAGACTGAATTCTAAAAAAATATTGCTGATATTGTTATTAATTGTTACAGTAGCTATTTGAGACGTATCCTTGAAGTATAGCTGCCATGATACTGATATATGTAGTGTAAGTACAACGGATGTACATGTACCAATAACATTCAGTCTATGTACCTTATTGTCCTGTACATTCACATCTGCACCAGCTGTCAGTAAAGCTGATAGAATTTCATGGTATCCATTCCAAGTTACCAGGTGCAGGGGAGTTATTTGCTGTAAAACAGATCAAATCTTCAGTACAGTACAACAACGTGTATGGGGACAGAAGAGACTGAATGTACAGAAATGTTACTGAATCTGATATCATTATCATTAATAGTATTATATTACAAAGTCATGTACCTTACACAAGGCTCACAGAGCTTGCACTGTCTGTAGAATCATTTACTTAGTTTTAATGTTATACCATAAAGACAGTTTACCGGTTAATATGCGAAGCAAGCTAAACAATCTACATGATTGTACATGTACGTACCGTATTGTCTCTTGCATTATACATTATGCACCAGCAGGATCTAAGCCTATTAGGCCTACATAATTATGTATTACTAAAGATAAAGTTGGCGTCTTTCGGGTCTACATGCAGAAAGTGCGAAATGGAACGAAATGGAACGAAATATGTTGGTAGAAAATGTGTTAAGCCGTTTGGATGTTCGAACGGCGACGTTAGTGTCCCTTCGACGTCGGAACGGCAACGTTAAGATCGATGATATTCTTAGGGTGCGTTAAGAATAAAGACTAGTGAGTTTAGAGTTGAGAAGAAGAAGTGTTTCTTTGTGGTCTCCGTCTGTCTCCCCTTTTAGCTTTAAGTCTCCCGTCCGGACATTCGGAATCATCGCCAGCCGTCTCCCTTACATGTACACACAATGAAAACAGATAGCAAAATATAAGTAACAAAACTGTGTAAAGTTTTAAATACAGGAGTGGCAAATAAATGATATGACATGTTTTATTTCTTGAACCTATTCAATACTATTAGTTACAAACTTTTGCTGTGTTTGTGTGGAAAATTTCTTCCTGAAAATGGGGGCGCCGCGTGCAAAAGATCCGCCACTGTTTACCAACGTTGGACGATATGTTACGTTAATAAACTGCTGCGAATTGCACGACATCATGACAAGGAAACGGAACTATCTAAGTAAGGAATAGAATAAAGTAACTGTTTCAGAATTCACCAAGCGTGCATGACGCAAGCGTTATTTTATACAGCGCTTTTGCTGTGTAGGCAGGGGCGGGGCTAAATTCTTCCTCCCGCATGCAAATGATCCGCCATTGTTACCGACGGCTGACAGTGATTACGTGTTTTCAGGGACTTTACGTTTAACTTCTAGTCGAAACTCATGGCGCGCTACTGATGGGTTGAATCAAACTCCAACTTTCCTGTTATTTACGTATACATGCAGTTTCAGTCAATATTTACATGTAGTTCTGCGTAGCATGTACATATCTCCGCAACAATGATTTTTATACAACCGATTGTTGGGCTCCGGACCCCTGTCGGAGAATGGGCCCCTACCGTTACTGATATGCTAATGAACCTCAGCGCTGCGTCATGAGTGTGACATTTCTCACTCAATTCAAACACGGACATTGACTTTCAACTCGGGCCCTCTGGAGACATTTCTGCTTCCTTGTTCACAATGAAACAAAGAGAAGGTGTGAACAAGCTAGACATGTTTTTTTACGGTTTGGTGGAAGGAAGGTGCGAACATGAGGTATTTATACAGTTGAGATTGGGAATGGACGGAGGGAAGAAGGAGAAAATGGCGGGTCCGCGTCCCCCGTCCGGATCTGAACGCTATCTATTTCATTTCATTGTGTTTACATGTAAGGAATGCGGCTGGTGATAAAATTCCTCCCCGTGGACATACCGCTTCGCGAGAGACTTTTAAGAAAGCTGAGAGGGGAGACAGACGGAAACCACAAAGAAACACGTACGCAAACTTTGACTCCTCAACTCAAAGCTCACTTTATTATTGACGTACCCTAAGAATATCATCAATCTTAATGTTGCTGTTCCGACGTCGAACGGACACTAACGTCGCGGTTCGAATGTCCGAATGGCTTAACACATTTCCTACCTACATATTTCGTTCCATTTCGTTCTTTCTGTACTTCTGTCTTATGTACATTGTCACACTCCATGAAATGATGTGCATTGATTTTGGTCTGGATTAATGTTTTGGTGTATATCTCAAAATCTCGACGGAATGACGATATTTGGCAAGTGGAAAGTACTATATATGATGTATACATAGGGTATATTAGGGGATTGTTGGTTGACTTTGGGCCCTGGTGATTGACCATAGTACTGCAGTAAGAATTTTTTTTAAAATCATTAGTGCTGGATGGTCTGTAATGTGGATGTGATAGCATATACATGTAGTTGTTGATATAAGGTTAAGTGGTGTAAATTTGGGCCCCGTAGCTGTTTGCTTTCCGCCTAATGATCTCAAGAACTGCTGGATGGATTGCAATTATCTTTCAAACTGGTACATGGGTAGTTGCTCTGTGCCTTTGCGTTTTATTAGCGTGCATTAGCAGGTTGTTGTAGAAATGCTGTATTTAAAAAAAAAATTACATTTTCAACCCCCTTTTTATTATAGGTTGGTTTAGTCTGTGTTGTCCATGGGAGGTCACTGACCCCAAAGCTTCAGCACTATGGACATGTATCATATTGTGAAAAGACCACCATTTAACATTATTAGATTATCGTATAGCCAGGTGGCGTTGACCAATCAGAAGCCCCCGTTTCCTATTGATTATGATGCCGTAATGTCACAATTAGTACAATACAAGTGTACAAAATCATCCCAAGCAGTCTTTATTTCATAAGTGGTCCTTCATCATCATCATCATTGGTTTATTATTCACAACTAGAGTTAGGAGGACTCATGCCTTTGACAGTGTGATATTGTTTTGGTGGGTGTTGTGTGTGTGTATTAGCCTCTCATCGTTGCAATAGAAACGCGTGATGGCCGCTCTGGAAAGGACGTTAAAACTGTCCGGGCGAAACTTGCTGGCTGCCACGAGTCGCTCGTAAAGCTGGGCAAACGTTACATCCCCCTCGCCAATGTCGATGGCATATCAGTCGACAACAACGCCTCCAGTTTTCCTCTGCACTTTGATACTGATGTATTTTGAGCTGCCGCCATCTTGCAACTTCGCGGTCTACATTGTATTGTAGCTAGTACGCATGTGCAAAAGGTTCATTTACGACAAAATTGACGTTTTGCGGTATTTGTACTTAAGAAGTTGCCTGTGGCTATTGACAGGATCGTCCTGTCAACAGCAGGAAATACTGCACTGCTGACAGGATCGTCCTGTCAATAGCAGAAAATACTGCACTGCTGACAGGATCGTCCTGTCAATAGCAAAAAAATACTGCATTGCTGACAGGACGATCCTGTCAATAACAGGAAATACTGCACTGCTGACAGGATTTTTTCCTGTCAGCAGTGCAAATTATTCTACTATTGACAGGATCGATAAAATTTTGGTATTTTTATTTCATACTGGAAATTTTGGGGTGGGCGCTGGTTCGTGTAGGTCTTATGTAGGTGTTATTACCTTCGCCAAGAAGGTTATGTTTTCGTGGCCGTGTGTGTGTGTGTGTGTCTGTGTGTGTGTGTGTGTGTCAACAGCATAACTTGAGAAGGCTCAGATCAATTATCTTGATACTTGGTAGGTGGGTAGGTCTTGATGAGACCTCGAAATGATTAGATTTTGGGCCCCCTGGCGGCTTGTTATGGTACTGCAGCGGAACTTCCGGTTTTGATATCTCGTGATCTGGACATGCTAGGGTCATGATTTTTGGATGGTAGGTAGCTCTTGTGCTCGGGAAGAAGTGACATAAGTTTGAGCCCCCTAGTGGCTTGCTCTGGAACTGCAGGAGCATTTGTATGAAAATGTTTAAAGTAGGATAACTCAATAACCGTTTGACGGATCGTCTTGATATTTGGTATGTAGGTAGCTTAAGTGATGCTTGACATAATTAAATGACAATTATGCAAATTAGTATCTAATTTGTATAATTAATGAGGAAATTCTATAATTCAGCTACCTTCCATGATAGGACAATTATACCTTGTGACATGTGTAATTAAGAATGAGAGGAAAATCGCCATATATTAATTATGTAAATGAAGACCTAATTTGCATAATTAATGAGAAAATACTATGATTCCATAGTGGTTGATGTTGGCAATTTCATACTTGTGCATTTCGAAGTTGACTGGAGGTGAACATCATTCAACATAACTTATTCAAATCAGCACCTCATTTGCATAATTTATGAGGAAATGCTAGAATTACCTTCTTTGTTAAGATAACACTGCCATTGGGAGGAGAATATGATCAACTGATGTAATTCATGCAAATGAGGATCTTATTTGCATAATTAGGGGGAAATCTATGATTTGCCAGTCATAAAGGGTAATCTCATTTGGCGAAGGTATGAGGTCGTGGAACTCTAGTTATGTATGCTATTAGGCCATTTTTTACGATCCTGCGCTGCGGCCCCTGCAGATCGTCGTGCATACATTCATCCCCGCTCGGTAGCGCGCGCCTGGCCTCCCGTAAGCAATGCGGCGGCAGTGCGTGCCTGTCGCCCCGACTAGCCTCTACCAGGCACCGCGGATCGCTGGAAAAATAGTAGAAATTGGCCGAAATAAAGGGAATATATACCAAGGTCGCCAATTGGAGCTTCTCTGGCCGGCTAACTCCCTTGGTATATATTCCCTTTATTTCGGCCAATTTCTACTATTTTTCCAGCGATCCGCGGTGCCTGGTAGAGGCTAGTCGGGGCGACAGTAAGCCATTACGGCCGGCGCCGCGGGAATCACACAGCGGTCCACCGGCGGGTACGAGACAGCGCGTCGGGGTGAAAGGATGGCGGACAAGGTCTACTCGAAACCTTACCCTGCAATCAAGAACAGCCACGCACCGTATAAACACTATGGCCTAGCCTGGATGCCATCCAGGCTAACTACAGCCGTGCTATAGACGAATTCCAGCAAATCAGTAACTTCCTTCAGTTATAAGCCGCCATCGTGAAACGCCTAATCTGCAGTACAGTAGCATATGCCTTCTGACTGGTTAAAAAAATGAAAACATGAAGAAATCATGTCAATAGAGCCCAAAATGGAAGATTTAAAAAATCCTGTCAATAGTGCCAAAAATAGCACTGCTGACAGGACGATCCTGTCAACAGTGTCAAAAATGGCACTGCTGACAGGACGATCCTGTCAGCAGTGCAGTATTTCCTGTTATTGACAGGATCGTCCTGTCAGCAGTGCAGTATTTTCTGCTATTGACAGGACGATCCTGTCAATAGCCTCAGGCTAAGAAGTTTTACGATAAGCCGCCTTTTTGCGGCATTTATGAGTCGGCAGTCTGTACTGAGTTCCAGCCGAGTTCCGGTTCAGGGTCGGAGTTCCAGAGAGATCCAAATAGTGCGGCAGTAAATCGCCGGATGTGGGTGGTTGTCACGCTAAGTTTGGCTCCCCTTGCTCGGTGATCGTTTTAGATAATCAAATAGTTTTCACATTTACCGAAAAACCCGTGGTTTGTAGTATTTTCGGGCGTGGTAAAGTCGGACGGCCAGCGAAGCGTTTTTGGTATTAGTCCGCAAGCAAGGGTGATGCGGTTTTGTCGCCTGATGACCCAAATAGCTGCGTTCTAAATGCATTTTCGAGGGATTTGCGCCACCGGAGATTATTGTCTCCTTAGCGCGGCCCTTAGGACTCTGGGCACCGGCTGGCTGGATGTAATGTCACGTTAAACGTTTTTTAAATGTTCACACAAAATGTCCAATTGCAGTAACTAACAACCACCTAGAGACTCCAGATTTGAAACCCTCAATCTAAAAGTTTACTTAACCTATTTACAATAAAAAAACCAAGGACATTGCTTTTCCATAACTTGAACTACTAACAAACTAACCAACAATCACTATAAGCCCACTACAGTAACGCACGGACCCCCAACGACGCCCATTTTCAAACTTGACCTTGCTATCGTCAACGGTAACTTGCCAACTAAAAATCATGAACGTCCATTTAAGGATTCTTGAGTTATCTTGTTAACAAGAAAAAACGCAAACACCGACGGCCCAGTGCAGTGGCGTTGGGACCCCCCACGAGGCCCATTTCCGAACTTGACCTTGGCATTCTCAACGGTAACTTGCCAACCAAAAATCATGAACGTCCATTGAAGGATTCTCGAGTTATCTTGTCCACAAGAAAGAACGCAAACACCGACGGTCCACTGCAGTGGCGTTGGGACCCCCCACGAGGCCCATTTCCGAACTTGACCTTGGCATTCTCAACGTTAACTTGCCAACCAAAAATCATGAACATCCATTGAAGGATTCTCGAGTTATCCTGTCCACAAGAAAAAACGCAAAAAACAAAGCTTTAAAGGTCAACTGGTTTGACGTAGAAACCCCCCACGAGGCCCATTTCCGAACTTGACCTCGGCGTTCTTAACGGCAACTTGCCCAGCAAAAATCATGAACATCCATTTAAGGATTCTCGAGTTATCTTGTCCACAAGGATAAACACAAAAAAAGGTCATTTGTAGTGACGTAGGAACCCCCCACGAAGCCCATTTTTTGCCTTGACAATGGCCACCTCCAAGACAAGTTGCCTGCCAAAAATCGTGATCCTCGGACCTTGCCTTCAAGAGTTATCGTCCATAATCTGATAAACAGTGCAAAACCCTTTTCATAGACTTCTGTCGAAGTCAATAAAAACGGCCTTGCAGTAATGACTGAATTGCACCGTCCATAACAAAACAGTTTAAATTAATAAAAGAAAATTCCGACAGGATTAAAATATATACAGGTTAAAATCGGCAATTAACTGGCAATTAAAATGCAGCATCGTTCGAACTATTATCGACGTCGACATACAGGATTGAGGTTTGCGCAAAGGTTCGACAAAGGTATTATCATAATGGTACATTTACAGACTAACAAGGAGCTTTGCCAACGAGGGTTGGGAGATAAAGACCACTTGACCATTATGGGAGTAAACCATTATGTGGGGGAGTGGACTCTTTTTGCTAACATTTGTAGCATGTTTCCTTGTTGAATAGAACTGTTTACAGTCTTGCCATCAACTAATTCTTTCAGCACTGCATAATAAAATAAAGACCATGTCAATACATGTGAATTTTGAGTGGAAGGAAAGAAAACATATTACGCACCACCCCCACTGTAAGAAAATTTCTTTCTTAAAACATCCAAATGACCTAAGATGACTTTAGATGGAAGACTGCCGGTGACCCAAATAGAACGCATACTGTTCCGATGGCCCCAGATAACCCCAAGTAGAATGTACATTCTGTTCCAATGGCCGCAGATAACCCTAAATAAATGTAAAATAATTAAATACATTCTGTTCCAATGTTCCGGTGAACTCATATATGAACCCTTGAACATGCAAGGGCATACAATGGACAACGCCTTGTCAGAATTTTTCCTTGAAGAACTGATCATGACTGAGGCCAATTTAGACTCAATATGTGGGTCCTTGGAATCAGGGAAAGATGCACACTCGCCTAGCGGACGGGAAGATAGGGAATTGACTGTAACGGCTTGTTATATAATTTAAGTTTTTATGTGTTATACAGGAATGTGTCACTCTTTACTGTGTTAGTTTGGATAGGCTATATGATAATAACGTTAATGACCCGCCTGATCCTCGGTGTATATGGTGTGATAAAGCATTGTCAGTTGTTATAACCACCTAATAAAACGGTTTTATTCGGTGGTTATAGCAACTGACAAGGCTTTATCACACTATATACACCTCGGGGCAGGTCATTAACCCTTAATTATATCCCAGCCCTAATGTATAGAGCACAAAATTTACAAAAGACCTATTTTCATTGGAGGTACATGTACAATGTATATGGTCAACGACTTCTTGTTTAATTACATGTACCATGACAGCAGTCAATCTACCTACCCATATTTCCTGTACATTCACATCTGCACCAGCTGTCAGTAAAGCTGATACAGTTTCATGGTGACCATAACCAGCTGCCAGGTGCAGGGGAGTTCTTTGCTGTAAAATACATCACAATTGGTCTTCAGTATAAAGGATGGATGGAAAACATTGTAACAGTGCCATTTTTCACACATTATAAATCAACTAGATTAAGGTATAAGATAATATTGAAATCATTAATAATTTTTATGCATTGTATGATACTGCACGAACATTGTCAAACCATGGCAGCAGTCAATCTACATACCCTAGTGTCCTGTACATTCACATCTGCACCAGCTGTCAGTAAAACTGATGCAGTTTCATGGTGACCATTCTCAGCTGCCAGGTGCAGGGGAGTTATTTGCTGCAAAACACAATAATTGGTCTCTGTCATGTTTGCCAGGTACTACATGTATAGGGGATCGTGTGATGTTCCTCATTGCTTTCGTCAGAAAGATATATGATCGGTAGATTTGGGTGAAGCAGCTGTGGCGTGTCCCCGTATTAGGGTCAACGTCATAACTCGATTATTGGTGGGCGGATTTTTTTTCATTTTTGGTATGTGGGTGGCTGTTGTCAAAATGTAGCTTAAGTTTTAAAAAATGGTGCATCTGGCTTTTTAAAATCGTTTTTAGCGGAGTTTTTGTGCATTTGTCGATTGGACGTACATGTATGGAGGATAACTAAAAAAATTGTAAAATGTATCCTCATGAAATTTGGTAGGTGTGTAGCAGTTACAAAAACAAAGTTCAAAAATGAACTAGACTCTTGCTTTGACAGCGTGCTCAAACATCCCCACTACTCACACGGACACCACGCAACGAATCCATCTAACCAGACTCAGACTCGACTTCAGCCAGCTGAACTCCCACCTGTTCCTGCATCACTGTATCACTAGTCCTGAGTGCAAATGTGGCTATCCTAACGAGACACCGGAACACTATCTGTTGCACTGCACACTTTACAATACCTCAAGGACTCTAATGTTATCATCCATATCCGGTCTACATCTCGACAACATATTCCCGGGCCCTTTGGCCTACACAATTCAAACGACAACACATTATGTACATTACTTCTTACTGGTAGCCCTTCCCTCCCCTACTCTACTAATTGCTGTATTTTTGATATTGTTTTCAAGTTCATTTCCCAGTCTAGAAGATTAACGTTATTTATTTTATGTTTATGTGCGCCAGCTTCTTTCATTTTATGTTCATTATATATTCTGTATTTGTTTTACTCTGTATTTTGTATGTCTCTTGTTGAGCAGAGGGCTATGTAAGCACGAATGTGCTTGCTGCCGAATGTTCGGTAATATATGTGAATAAAATAAAATAAAATAAAGTTCAAGGTTGAAAATGGTTTTTCGTTCATGTTTCTTCGCTGCTGCAGGTAGTCATGAATTTTTGCGTTTTTGTTTGTACTCAACATAACTTGAGAAAACGCGGATGGTTGTTAATGATATTTAGTGGACAGTTAGTGGCAGCGAAAATGAAGGTTGAGTTCGATAATGGGCCTCCTAGCGGCTGTTTAAGGTATTGCATCCGCGCTTAAAAGTTTTAGGTAAAATTGTCCGGAAAAGTTAGGTTGATGATATTTAAGTAGTCAAAAGCTGTTGGGACTGTCAGTACGTGGTGTATTTTTCTGGCCTCCTAGCAGCTTCTTTGAAACTGTAGTGGGCGTTTTTGTTTCAAAGTCTGATTACAAGTAACTGCTGCACGGATGGATGTTTTTTTATTGTTTTTGGTAGTGCCTCAGATGTAGATTAACATAATGAGATGCATATTATGCAAATCAGGACCTAATTTACGTAAGAAATGTAAGAAATAAGGTAAACATATTCTCTGATCCCCGAGAGGAAAGTGTCTGCAAAATGAGGTCATTTACCCGGGAACACAGGGAACGGCTGTGGTCCCAAGGATCACACCTGGACCGCATTACAGTGGTGATTTTTAAAAGTACGAAAGACCATAGGTACAAACGTTGTGCTGGACGAAGGGACTGAATTCAACAGAGAAGGAGCAGAATTCAACAGCGAATGCGCTGCGCTCAGCGAATGCTCTACCCTCAGCGAAGGGACTGCGCTCAGCGAAGGGATTGCGCTCAGCGAAGGGGCTGTGCTCAGCGAAGGGGCTGCGCTCAGCGAGAGGCTGTATTCAACAGTGAAGGAGCTGTGCTCAGCGAAGGGACTGTGCTTTAAGTGTTCATGACCTAATACTCCAATCAAATGAAAGATTTCGCACGATCTTTATCTTAGAATTCCTAAAGATTTCGCAACTGCAAGGCTACATCCAACAGCTGGATTTAACCTAATTTAGTGACTGCACAATCATGATTGTTACCACTCACATCATCTGTTACATTTGAACCTTACATGTAGATTATCTTTCACATTAGTACCCTAGCTTCTTACGCTAATAGTGTAAGAGGACAAAGAGACCAGGTCGGTACTGTAATAGGTTTAGAAACCAGACTATCCCTTCACACCCTGTTTGTAGTCAGTGGACGGTCAGAGGTATAGCGAGCAACAATAACAGATTATTTTGCGCGCCTGAATAATTTCATAATTTACTGTCAGCTGCTGAGCACGGTTTTTGTACCAGATTTGTTCAATGAATTTGGAGGAAATGTTGCTGCATAGGACGTTTATATCCTGAAGTTTGATCTTGAAGTTGCGATTATACAGATAATCTAGACAAAGAAAATTGCATACTCATATACAAGACAGTTAGTATATTTGCATATTCATATACAAGACTTAGTATATTTTTCCCACATTTATAATAACAATATAAAACATATCTAGACCTGACGGAAGCATGTGTTCCACGAACTCTAGTTCAACATAACTTATTCAAATCAGGACCTCATTTGCATAATTCATGAGAAAATGGTAGGATGTCCTTCTTTGTTAAGATAACATTGCCATTGGGATGAGAATATGATCAAATGATGTAATTCATGCAAATTAGGATCTTATTTGCATAATTGAGGGGGAAAATCTACAATTCGTCAGTCATTAAGGGTAACCTCATTTGTCGTGGAACTCTAGTTGAGTTATCCTACCTTAAACATTTTCATACAAACGCTCCAGGACCTGCAGTTCCAGAGCAAGCCATTAGGGGGCCCAAACTTATGTCACTTCTTCTTGAGCACAGGAGCTACCTACCATTCAAAAATCATGACCCTAGCATGTCCAGATCACGAGATATCAAAAACAGGAAGTTCCGCTGCAGTACGATAACAAGCCTCCAGGGGCCCAAAATCTAATCACTTCGAGGTCTCATCAAGACCTACCCACCTACCAAATATGAAGGCAATCCATTTAAGCCTTCTCGACTTATCGTGTGTACAGACACACACACACACACACACACACACACACACACACACACACACACACACGAACGCTTACGAAAACATACATGTAACCTTCTTGGCGAAGGTAATACACCCCCAGTAGTTCTTTTCAGTAACATATATTCTCAAAACTCCCATATAGACGTTTTTAGTAAGAGTTCTTTGGGTCATTTGCTTTTAGTAGTAGGGCACAGGAGCCAAAAATGTACATTTTTTGTCTGAAAATGGCAAAAAAGTCCCATTGTACACAATTTTGAAGTGACGTATGTCAAAACTGTGAATAACGTTCAGTGGGCATTTGTCCAAGAATCCCCATACAGAATCTCAGGTCATTTGGGCTTAATATTAGGGCACAGCAGCCAAAAGTGTACATTTTGGTTTGGAAATAGCAAAAAGTCCCATTTTACACAATTTCAAAGCAGTGTATGCCAGCAATGTGAATAACGTTCTGTGTGCATTTGTCCAAAGATCCCCATACCAAATTTCAGGTCATTCAGACAGGGCATGGGAGCCAAAATGTACATTTTTTGGCTGAAAATAGCAAAAAAGTCCCATTTTACACAATTTTAAAGTGCTGCATGCCAAAAGTTTGAATAATGTCCTGTGGGCATGTGTCCAATGATCCCCCATACCAAATTCCAGGTCATTTGGCTTTAATATCAGGACACAGGAGCCAAAAATGTACATTTTTTGTCTGAAAATAGCAAAAAAGTCCCATTTTCATTATTTTATAGTAGCATATGATAAAAGCGTAATTCATGGTCTGTGAGCACGTGCCCAA
Source organism: Branchiostoma floridae x Branchiostoma japonicum (assembly GCA_013266295.2). Lineage (NCBI taxonomy): Eukaryota > Metazoa > Chordata > Leptocardii > Amphioxiformes > Branchiostomatidae > Branchiostoma > Branchiostoma floridae x Branchiostoma japonicum. Next base: position 17,814,530 of record CM023830.1, on the reverse strand, counting down.
GGCACCTCCATACCAAATTTCAGATCATTTGGTTTTAATATTAGGGCACTGTGAGGAGCCAAAAATGTACTTTTTTGTCTGAAAAAGCCCTATTTTACACAATTCGAAAATGGTGTATGTCAAAAGCATGAATGAATTTCTGTGGGCATGTGTCCGAGGTATCCCCATACAAAATTTCGTGTCATTCCGATTTAACACGAGGGCTCCAGATCCCAAAATGTAAAAAAAAAATTTATTGCCTGAAAATGACCAAAAACAACCAGATAAAACATTTTTCAAAGCCTGTATCAAAAAATTGAAAAAAAAAAAAACGTCTGGGGGTATTTGGTCACTCTGCCTCCATGCCAAATTTCAGGTCATTTAGCCACGAAATGAAGAAATTGAATCCACTTAACGAAATGGCAGCAGGAGAAGAAGGGGAAGGAGAAGAAACACGAGGGAAAACATTAATAATAGAAATATAAAAACATCCACTACTGTTTCAAACAAGTTTAAAACAAGCTGCTAGGGGTCCCAAAATCACACCATTTACTCCCATCCCCAACAGCTTTCCACTACTCCCACTACTAAAAAATCATTGACCTGACACTTGTGGAAAAGTTTACCTCAAATTTTAAGGTTACGCTACAATACCAAAAAAGGCACTAGGAGGCTAACACATTATCGAACTTGACCTGCGCCTTTTATGTCCCTACCCAAACACTGAATAACAACGCCATCCTGGATAGAAACACGCAGAAAGAACGCACAGCTCAGCACAACCCTGCTCATATAATATAAATATAAATCCTAAAGGTTCCAGGTTCAAATCTCACGACGCATGGTTGGCGGCAGGGATACGGGGAGAGACGGGTCCAGAAGTTTTATCGAGCTATGTTACCTACAAACAAAACAATAAAAATACAAACCCTCTACAGCAATGTAGGAACATCATAGCATAACCCTTTTTGACTTTGAACTTTGTTTCCATAACAGCTCCACAGCTACCAAATATTCCATTCACAAAATTTTCAAGTCATGCTGCACAGTCACATACAATTGACAAATGCACACAAAGCCCGCTGCAATACGATTGGGAAAAGCCAGCTGGACCATTTTTGCCCTTGAGCTCCATTTTCGCAACAGCCACCCACATACCAAAAATAAAAAAAAATCCGCCCACAAATTATCGAGTTATGACGTTGACCTACATACGGTCCCACACCAGTCCCCCAAAACAGGAAATCGACCGAAAACAAACCTTTCTGACGAAAGCAACTAATCAGATCCTGATTTGTATGATTGGCATCTAATTAATATGTCAAGCACCTAGTACCTACATATAGTATACCAAAAAAACAAGAACAAAACATGTAGATCCTTCAACCCGTTATTGAGATATCCTTTTTTAAAGATCTTAATAAAAAAAGTCTGAGCAGTTCCAGAACAAGCTGACAAGGGGCCAAAATTATTTCTCATACACAAGTAAAAGCTACCGGTATAATACACCACGCAAAAATTGTGACCATAGCATGTCCAGAACACGACAAAGCAAAAAAGTTCCACTGCCATGACAAACTGACAGGTGCCAAAAATCTTTGCAATTCCAGTTTTTTTCTTACAACCTAATAGCATACATTGTACCAAATATCATGACTTCTCGAGTTATGCAGAGAGAGAGAGAGAGAGTGAGCGAGAGAGAGAGTGAGCGAGAGAGACACACAGACACATGCACCCAAAAACATTAACGTCTTGGCACTCATAATTGTTATGGTTAATGGTACTGATGTTACCTCTAAAGCACAGTAAATTATACCAGTCTGATATATGTAGTTTCATTTGTATAAAAACTAGAGATTTACGATAACAGGCAGTCAACCTACCTCATTGTCCCGTACATTAACATCTGCACCTGGTCCAGCTGTCAGTAAAGCTGATACAGTTTCATGGTGGCCATTCTCAGCTGCCAGGTGAAGGGGAGTCCTTTGCTGTAAAACATAAGTTGGTCTTCAGGATACAAGTTTTGTGCACTTAGTCTATAGCACTATTATAATATAGTATATTTTTCACAGCTAATAAATTCGTTATTATATTTCAGCCATACCATAGGTATGGATGAAATGTATTGCTTTTCCTCATGTTTCTCCTTCTTCTTCTCCTCCTGTCATTTCTTTAAATGGATTCAACTCTGCCATTTTTCAGCCAAATGACCTGAAATTCGGCATGGAGGTAGAGTGGGCAAATACCCCCAGACGTTTTTTACATTTTTTTGATACAGGCTTTTAAAATTGTTTTATTTGGGATTTTTGGCCATTTTCAGGCAAAAGATGTACATTTTTGGATCTGTAGCCCTGATATTAAATCCGAATGACCTGAAATTTGGTATGGGGATACCTTGGACACATGCTCACAGAACACAATGTACGCTTTTGACATACACCTCTTTAAAATTGTGTAAAATAGGGCTTTTTCGTTATTTTTGGACAAAAATGTACATTTTTGGCTCCTGTGCCCTAATATTACAGCCAAAAACCTGAAATTTGATAGGGAGATACCTTGAACACATGCTCAAAGAATGCCATTTACACTTTTGACACATACTATTCAAAATTGTGTAAAATAGGGCTTTTTTGCTATTTTCGGACAAAAAATGTACATTTAGGGCATCTGTGCCCATAAATTAAAACTAAATGAGCTTAAATTCGGTATGGAGATACCTTGGACACATGCCCACAGAATGTCACTCACGCTTTTGACATACACCCCTTCAAAATTGTGTAAAATAGGGCTTTTTTGCTATTTTTGGACAAAAATGTACATTTTTGGCTCCTGTGCCCTAATATTACAACCAAATGATCTGAAATTTGGTATGAAGGTGCCTTGGGCATATGCTCACAGACCATAAATCGCACTTTTGTCATATGCTACTTTAAAATTGAGAAAATGGGACTTTTTTTCTATTTTCAGACAAAAAATGTACATTTTTGGCTCCTGTGTCCTGATAGTAAAACCAAATGACCTGGAATTTGGTATGGGGAATCATTGGGCACATGCCCAAAGAATGTTATTCACACTGTTGGCATAGACCACTTAAAATTGTGTAAAATGGGACTTTTTTGCTATTTGCAGACAAAAAATGTATATTTTTGGCACTTGTGCCCTGGTATTACATTCGAATGACCAGAAATTTGGTATACGGATACCTTGGACATATTCCCACAGAACGTCATTCACACTTTTGACATACACCACTTGAAAATTGTGTAAAATAGGGCATTTTTGCAATTTTAGCCATAAAATGTACATTTTTTGTTCCTGTGCCCTGATGTTAAAACCAAATAACCTGGGATTTGCTATGGGTGTACCTTGGACACATGCCCACAGAACATTGTTCAAAAGTTTGGCATACACCATTTTAAAATTGTGTAAAAAGGTACTTTTTAAACTTTTGTGTAAAAAGGTATTTTCAGACAATAAATGTACATTTTTGGCTCCTATGACCTGATATTTGGTACGGGGGATCCAAGGACACATGCAAACAGAACGCTATTCACCTTGGTGGCATACACCGCTTTCAAATTGTGTAAAATGGGACTTTAAATAGGAAGGAAATGGCTGAAATATGCTGTATTTGCTCCGGAGCAAATGTCGGCCTTTCTAGTTAGGTCTACTTCAGTCTATAATATATGATACAGTCAAGGATAGGGCTGCGTACCTAAACGTACGGGTAACGTACCGGTACAGAGGTTTAACCGGTACAACTTGACAAATTAACATACATGTAAGTTCTTCTGAACAATAACAATAACAATAAAAACAGTATTACTGTAATAAACTTTACAGAATCTGTACTCAAATTAAACAGGACAGAACTTGATGGCCTTATGCCTTTCAGCCCATGTGGATTGTTTCTTGTTGCATACAGTACTCCAGCTGTGCTTGAAAGATCTGTTGCATATATTAGTTAATATGCTCCTTCTAGATGTCACTGTGGTCACCTCTGACCACCTGTGTCGCATCGGCATTTATATCATACCCGGGCGGCGGATACAGTGTTCCCGACCCGGTCGTACTTTACTGTGAAATTGAAAAAAAAAAAAAACGTCTGGGGGTATTTGGTCACTCTGCCTCCATGCCAAATTTCAGGTCATTTAGCCACGAAATGAAGAAATTGAATCCACTTAACGAAATGGCAGCAGGAGAAGAAGGGGAAGGAGAAGAAACACGAGGGAAAACATTAATAATAGAAATATAAAAACATCCACTACTGTTTCAAACAAGTTTAAAACAAGCTGCTAGGGGTCCCAAAATCACACCATTTACTCCCATCCCCAACAGCTTTCCACTACTCCCACTACTAAAAAATCATTGACCTGACACTTGTGGAAAAGTTTACCTCAAATTTTAAGGTTACGCTACAATACCAAAAAAGGCACTAGGAGGCTAACACATTATCGAACTTGACCTGCGCCTTTTATGTCCCTACCCAAACACTGAATAACAACGCCATCCTGGATAGAAACACGCAGAAAGAACGCACAGCTCAGCACAACCCTGCTCATATAATATAAATATAAATCCTAAAGGTTCCAGGTTCAAATCTCACGACGCATGGTTGGCGGCAGGGATACGGGGAGAGACGGGTCCAGAAGTTTTATCGAGCTATGTTACCTACAAACAAAACAATAAAAATACAAACCCTCTACAGCAATGTAGGAACATCATAGCATAACCATTTTTGACTTTGAACTTTGTTTCCATAACAGCTCCACAGCTACCAAATATTCCATTCACAAAATTTTCAAGTCATGCTGCACAGTCACATACAATTGACAAATGCACACAAAGCCCGCTGCAATACGATTGGGAAAAGCCAGCTGGACCATTTTTGCCCTTGAGCTCCATTTTCGCAACAGCCACCCACATACCAAAAATAAAAAAAAATCCGCCCACAAATTATCGAGTTATGACGTTGACCTACATACGGTCCCACACCAGTCCCCCAAAACAGGAAATCGACCGAAAACAAACCTTTCTGACGAAAGCAACTAATCAGATCCTGATTTGTATGATTGGCATCTAATTAATATGTCAAGCACCTAGTACCTACATATAGTATACCAAAAAAACAAGAACAAAACATGTAGATCCTTCAACCCGTTATTGAGATATCCTTTTTTAAAGATCTTAATAAAAAAAGTCTGAGCAGTTCCAGAACAAGCTGACAAGGGGCCAAAATTATTTCTCATACACAAGTAAAAGCTACCGGTATAATACACCACGCAAAAATTGTGACCATAGCATGTCCAGAACACGACAAAGCAAAAAAGTTCCACTGCCATGACAAACTGACAGGTGCCAAAAATCTTAGCAATTCCACCTTTTTCTTACAACCTAACAGCATACATTGTACCAAATATCATGACTTCTCGAGTTATGCAGAGAGAGAGAGAGAGAGTGAGCGAGAGAGAGACACAGACACATGCACCCAAAAACATTAACGTCTTGGCACTCATAATTGTTATGGTTAATGGTACTGATGTTACCTCTAAAGCACAGTAAATTATACCAGTCTGATATATGTAGTTTCATTTGTATAAAAACTAGTGATTTACGATAACAGGCAGTCAACCTACCTCATTGTCCCGTACATTAACATCTGCACCTGGTCCAGCTGTCAGTAAAGCTGATACAGTTTCATGGTGGCCTTTCCGGGCTGCCAGGTGAAGGGGAGTCCTTTGCTGTAAAACATAAGTTGGTCTTCAGGATACAAGTTTTGTGCACTTAGTCTATAGCACTATTATAATATAGTATATTTTTCACAGCTAATAAATTCGTTATTAGGTCTACTTCAGTCTATAATATATGATACAGTCAAGGATAGGGCTGCGTACCTAAACGTACGGGTAACGTACCGGTACAGAGGTTTAGGTACAGGTCCGGACCTGTACCAGTACAATTGTACCTGAACAACTTGACAAATTAATATACATGTAAGTTCTTCTGAACAATAACAATAACAATAAAAACAGTATTACTGTAATAAACTTTACAGAATCTGTACTCAAATTAAACAGGACAGAACTTGATGGCCTTATGCCTTTAACCCATGTGGATTGTTTCTTGTTGCATACAGTACTCCAGCTGTGCTTGAAAGATCTGTTGCATATATTAGTTAATATGCTCCTTCTAGATGTCACTGTGGTCACCTCTGACCACCTGTGTCGCATCGGCATTTATATCATACCCGGGCGGCGTAACAGTGCTCCCGGCCGTGTTGTATTCTCCCGTACGACCGGATGTATAAAACGGGCATCCATAGAACATTCGAACGCGCTTCGCTTGCGCCGCTACAAAAATTAGAACGATTCGAACGCGTTTCGCCCCAACCGTGTACGCCGCTTTCGAACATTCGAATACAGGATTCGGACGTTGGAATTGATGTTGCTGCAGTTTTTTGGTCCAGCGACACCAAATTTTCGCCCATTTTGCCTTGAAAGACGTGTTTTCTAAGGTGGGTATGATATAAATAGCATACAACACGATGTATTCCGCATCGCCCTCGGTCTCGGCCCTCCCGCGAGTCGGATCGCCCTCCGGCCTTCGGCCGTCGGGCGATCCGACTCATGGTCGGGCCGATACCTCGGGCAATACGGAATACACCGTGTTGTATGCTCTATTTATATCATACCCGGGCGGCGATACAGTGTTCCCGACCCGGTCGTACTTTACTGTACGACCGGGCTTACAAACCGGGCTTTTCGGCCGGGGGGCGATCCGACTCGCGGGAGGGCCGAGACCGAGGGCGATGCGGAATACACCATGTTGTATTCTATATGTACCGGTACTTAGTGATTCAGTATTTTGGACCTGTACCTAATTGATTTTTACGGTACTGTACTGGTACACAGAACCGGTACGCAGCCCTAAGTCAAGGAGCATTTTTTTGCAACAGTACCGCAACCGTACAGTCAAGCTACCTACCAACTCATTCAGTGCGTTCACATCTGCACCAGCTGTCAGTAAAGCTGATAAACTTTCTTGGTGGCCATTCTTGGCAGCCAGATGCAGGGGAGTTCTTTGCTGTAAACACAATGTTCAGATGGTCTTCAATTATGGTGACAGGACAAACTGAATTACCAAGAAATACATAATTGCTGATATTGTTATGGTTTAGAGGTCTTTGTGGTGTGTACAGTAGTAAAAACTGAATGAATTAGTTCCACGACCTCATACCTTCACCAAATAATGTTTAACCTTTATGATTGACGAATTATATATTTAATGTCTCATTGATTATGCATATAAGATCATCATTTCCATGAATCATAACATTTGTTGATATTCTCCACCCAATGAGCGCCTTATTTTAAACAAAGAAAGCTATTCTATCATTTCCTCATAAATCATGCAAATGAGGTCCTGATTTGAATACGTTTGATGATGTCTGTGTTCACTTGACTTCCAAATGCTGCAAGTATGAGTCCCGCCATTTACCATTATGGCATTATAAAATTTTCTCATTAATTATGCAAATTGGGTCACAAGTTAGTACATAATTAATATCTGCCAAATGAATGTAAGTTTGAAGCAGGCTTGAAGTGTCCTATCATGGAATGCAGCAGATTTATCGAATTCCCTCATTAATTTTGAAAATTAGATCCTAATTTGCATAATTAGCATCTAATTATGTCAAGCACCACTTAAGCTACCTACATACCAAAAATCACAACAATCGGTCAACCGGTCGTTGGGTTATCCTACTTCAAACATTTTTAAACAAATACCCCTGCAGTTCCTGAACAACCTGCTAGGGGGCCAAACTTAAGTCACTTCTTCCTGAGCCCAAGAGCTACCTGCCAACCAATAACCATGGCTCTAGCATGTCCAGATCATGAGATATCTGGAAGTTCTGCTGCAATATCATAACAAGCCACCAGGGGGCTCAAAATCATTTTGAGCTTTCATAAAGACCTACCCACCTACCAAATATCAACTTGAAGATAATCCATCTAAGGTTCCGGGTCGGAGTTTAAATCTGACCAGGGTTCCAAATAGTGCGGCAGTAAATCACCGGAACTGGTAGCCTCCTGTGCAGACTCCGTGAGCAGGTGGCTGTTTTGATAATGCGTTTTGAAGTTCTTTTGCCGGCCAGAGAAGGTTCGCCCCCGATAGAAGGTTCATTTCCGGGAAGGCTAGGAACTGGGTGGTTGTCACGCTAAGTTTGGCTCCCCCTTGCTCGGTGATCATTAAAATAGATAATCAAATAGTTTTTGTATATTATACTGAAAAACCCGTGATTTGTAGTTTTTTCGGGCGTGGTAAAGTTGGACGGCCAGCAAAGCGTAGTCTGTGAGCAAGAGTGGCGCAGTTTTGTCGCCTGATGACCCAAATAGCTATGTTCTATATGCATTTTCAAGAGATTTAATGCACCACCGGAGATTGCGGAAAATTTATCACATTCAACCTATACTTTTGTTTTTGTTTTTCAGAAACATGAAGTAGTGAGCTTTTTCGTCATATAAGTCGTGTACCCAGGGAAAATTTGATTTTTTTCAGCAACTTCGCTGAAGGGTCAGCAGACAATTCCCCAAAACCTATCGGAAGCCGGCTGGAAACCTCTGTTCACTGGTATAATAAGATTTCCCGGCCTACTTTTCTTGCCAGAATTGTAGCCCTTCAGCCTGGAGGTGTCTGCCGGATACAAAAATTGTAAAAGAAACTCCGGTCCGAGACCCTAACCCTTCTCGAGTTAGGAGGAGTTTTGATACTGCGTTTTGTAGGATTTTTAACGAGTTCTTTGCCGGCCATCATACAACCAGCCGGACAGAGGTTTGTAGCCGCCCATGGTGCCTGCTTGCGTTCGGCCAGAAGAAAGCAAAAAGTGATTAGAAAAGTCTTTCAAAGGTCCCATTAACATGCCCACGACGAATAATTCACATGCCCACGACGAGTAATTCACACCCTTCTGCAAATTATCTGCGACTCAGGTGAGAGCGCGCCTTGCGACTTCCGGATTCTCTGATTTGAATATTTGGTAATGTATGGTAGGCCAGTCAAACAACAAAAAATTGAAACCATGTACATATGTACTAGTACATGTATATAGGTGGAACACATAATTTAACTTGTTGCAGTTTATCAGAAATGTTGTATTTATCGACTACTACTAGTCATTACTTTTTCAAACAGACAGTGACCCCGGAGACCGTTAGAAAGTTGTCAAGTCCATGCCCAACGGGGCATGACAACGCCGTTTCGGCTGGCGAGGGTGCTCCATGGGGAGCGGAAACTTGGCACGTCCAAACCAATTTGTCTAAAGTGATTTTTAACTACGCCTTCTTCGGGCCGAACGCAAGCAGGCTCCGATCCGTGGGCGGGTACAAACCTTCTCTGGCCGGCTGGTAGTATGATGGCCGGCAAAAGAACTCATTGAAATTTCTACAAAACGCATCAAAACTCCCACTTGACTGGAGGCCTGCACAGGAGGCTACACACAGCCACGAAAAAATAACCTTCTTGGCAAAAGTTACTTTTTAAATGTCATGGAGGTTATATTTTCAGTTGTGTTTGTCATTCTGTCTGACAGTGTGTCATTCTGTCTGTCATAGTGTTGGTCAACAAGATAACTCAAGAACGGCTGGATGGATTATATTGTTTTCATACTTTGTGAGTTGGTAGGGTCTGACGAAAACTGGAAATGATGAGATTTTGGGCCCCCTAGTGGTTTCCCTTGGTACTGCAGCAGAACTTCCGGTTTTGATATCTCGGGATCTGGATATGCTAGGGTCATAAATTTTAAATGGTAGGTAGCTCTTGTGCTCGGGAAGAAGTCATCTGAGTTTGGGCCTCCTAGCAGCTTGTTCTGGAACTGCATGACGGTTTGTTTAAAAAATCTTCAAGAGAGGATAACTAAACAACCGATTGACGGATCATCATGATTTTTTGGTTTGTAGGTAGCTTAAGCGATGCTTGACGTAATAAGATTACAATTATGCAAATCAGGAGCTATTTGCATAAAGATATGCAATATGTAAATGAAGACCTACTTTGCAGAATTAATGGACTTGCTGCAATTTTTTAGTGGTAGCTGCTGGGAATTTAATTCTTGTCATATTTGAAAGTTCAATGAAGGTGAACATCACTAAACATAATTTATTCGAATCAGGACCTCATTTGCATAATTCATTAGGAAATAAAAGAATAGCTTTATTTCTTAAGATAAGACTGTCATTGGGTGGGGGATGTGATCAACAGATATAATTCATGCAAATGAGGCTCTTATAATTTGCATAATCGATGTGAAAATTATATAATTAATTAGTTTGAACTGTTAATATGATTTGGCAAAGGTATGAGGTTGTGAAACTCTTGTTGTGTATGAGACCTGAAAATTAGGTTATAGTTTGCATATAACCAACAATATCAGACCGTGTCTATGCCAAATGATAAGGATTCCAGCAAGTGTGTCGCATGTTACTAGGTAGGGACCATGTGAATACTTTGCATAAAAATTTTGCTAATGAGCAGGATTGCAAATGTAAGCCATTTACAGGTGGCCATCACCATTTCATGTAGGTATGAGGTCGCCGAACTCTACATGTAGTTATTATTAAAATTAAATGTAAAATCTCTCATGATATTGATGCAGCAATACAGAAAATGTACCTACCTCATTGTCCCGTACATTCACATCTGCACCAGCTGTCAGTAAAGCTGATACAGTTTCATGGTGGCCAATCAGGGCTGCCAGGTGCAGGGGAGTCCTTTGCTGTAAAACACATCATCAAATTATATGTAATGCATCATGGTTTTAGTTTGGTGGCAGGACAAACTGAATTACAGAAATATTTTTTGTGCACATTGTGCACAAAAATATTTCTGATATTGTTGTGATCAATAGACCATTATTAGTACCGCTGCTCTTTGAGGCTTTCCCTACAACTTAGATGAAAAATTTTCCACGATACTGATACATGTAGTTTAACTGTATATTAAGAACAACTGAAAAACACTGTACCTACCCACATGTCCAATACATTCACATCTGCTCCAGCTGTCAGTAAAGCTGACACAGATTCATGGTGGCCTCTCTCCATTGCCAGGTGCAGGGGAGTTCTTTGCTGTAAAACATACCATCAAATGGTCTTCAGTAGGCTGACAGAACAGGCTGAATTGCACAGAATGCAATATCAACATTAGTTGCACGACCTCATACCTTTGCCAAATGATGTTTAACCAATCCGACTGACGAAATTATACATTTTTCTCATTGATTATGAAAATAAGATCCTCATTTCCATCATGGATTGTATCAGCTGATCATATTCTCCATCCAATGACAGCCTTATCTTAACAAACAGGCTATTGTTACACTTCCTGATAAATTATGCAAATGAGGACATGATTTAAATAAATTATGTTTATCGATGTTCAACTTCATTTAAATTCAAAATGCAGCAAGTATGAAAGTCCCGGCAGTTACCACTATGAAATTATACCATACCATTGATTATGCAAATTACATGTAGGTCTTCATTTACATAATCTATATCTCCAGATGCTCCTCTCGTTTTCAATTACATGTCACAAGTGTTCCAAAGTCCTATTATGGAACGCAGCTGATTTATGGCATTTCGTAATTATGCAAATTAGCTCTTGATTTGCATAATTGTCATCTAATTATGTCAAGCATCACTTAAGCTACCTACCTACTAAAAATCATGACAATCCGTCAGCCGGTTTGAGTTATCCTCCCTAACAGATTTTTACAAAAACCTTGCTGCCCTGCAGTTCCAGAACAAGCTGCTGGGGGGCCCAAACTAATGCCACTTCTTCCCTAGCCCAAGAGCTATCTACCATCTAAAATTGGTCACTCTAGCATGTCCAGATTATATCAAAAATGGAAGTTCTGCTGCAGTACCAAGGAAAGCAGCCAGGGGGGCCAAAATCTAATCATTTCTAGGTCTCATCAAGACCTACCTACCTACCAAGTTTCATGACAATCCATCCATAGCTTCTTGAGTTACTGCGCTAATACAATAATACAAACATACAAATAAACGACAGTAACCGAAAATATAACCTTTTTGGCAAAGGTATAAATGTAAAATATCCTATGAACTGATTCATGTAATATAGGAACAAGTGATGTACCATAACTGACAGTCTACCTACCCCATTGTCCCGTACATTTATATCTGCACCAGCTGTCAGTAAAGCTGATACAGTTTCATGGTGGCCTTTCCGGGCTGCCAGGAGCAGGGGAGTTACTTGCTGTAATTAAGACACATCATCAGATAATATTCCCGTATGGTGACAGGACAGACCAAATTACACAAAAAAGCAGACATTGTTAATTATCATTAACAGTTGCTGTTTGAGGTTCTCCCTACAATTATATCAAACAACCTGAAGGCTGGCAATAGAAATTACTGCAATGGCAATGGTTTTCAGTAATCATTATTTAGTAATAATTCTTTAAATGATGAATTTGTTAAAATATATGTTGCATGTACGAAATTCTCCTTATTTATACCAACTAATATTATAGCATTTTTACATGACTTATACAAATCAGATAATATTAAAAATAATTCATTCGTCAGCAATGTTGGCTGCTCCCTCGTATCCGCGGAGAACTTCTTTGACCAGCTGTTGGTACTTTTCCGGTGCTGACGATATCCCAAACATCATACGTTTGTACCGGTAGAGTCCTTGGTGCGTCACAAAGGTTGTAATGTGACGGCTTTCCTCCTTCAGCGGCACATTGTAGATTAGCCACACTTCAGGTCCAACTTGGAAAACACTGTACCGCCATTCAGGTCGTGTAGGACGTCTTCTCCGTTGGGATCGGCTGTCACGCTCTCACTATAGCTTCATTTGCCCACCTCATGTCTACGCACATGCGTATGTCTTCATCCGGTTTAGGTAGTACAAGTGGTGAAACCCAGCCCGTTGGTTCCTCTGAGACAGCTTGTATGATGTCCATCTCTAACAGTTCGTCCAGCTTTTTGTCTACTTTGTCCCTCAAGCCATATGGCACTCGTCTCAGCGGCTGCGCTGTCGGCTGGATCTTCTCGTCTATGTGTCCACCTCCCGTCCCTTTACCCTACACCCGTGAATGCATCTTTTTACTTCTCACGCTTGTCGGCAGTCAGACTTCCTTGTAGGTTATTTACTTGACCTTTCGATCTGCACTGATCCAACTCGTAACACTTCTCTGAAAGCTTCTCTGCTGTCTCCTTACTGTCTCCTGCAGATTCTTTCCAGGTCTGTCTATCACCCCGACCTCTGCCTCTGACACATCTGCATTTATTGGGCAAACCATATCTGCCTTAAATGTCCCCAATGTGGGTAGAGGGGTGTTGCTTCCATATGCATAGAGGTTCTTGCCGCCCTTTTTCTGATCCCTGACCTCTACATTCTGCCTTTTCAAACACTCCCAGGTTCCTTTGCTTATTAATGTTAAATGTAGCTCCGGAGTCAATAAGGATGCTTGGTACACCCACACCTCCAATATTTACATCCATCGTGCCTGCTCCCTCCTGAGCCCTGCCACCCATACTGACTGACAAGGCTTTACAGACAAGACATGCACTTCACATCTTGGAAATTTGGCGATCAACTGACTCATGTGCTCTGGCTAATGTCTATAGTATTATGTAACATCAGTGCGCTAGTGTCAGGTCCCCTTTTTCCAGGAACTTGCTCTGTAGTTTTGTCACAACCAGCCTCTATTACTTGGTCCCTTATGTGGATGTCCACTTGTTCGCCAAAGGAACGAATCTCACAAAAGAGATTTTCATGACACTGTATATTTGCTGGTGCTATTCTACACAGTGAGCAGAAGGGTTCAAACCCTACATCTGGGCTCTGTTATAGCGTGCGTTCGCCTGGAGTGCGTGGGTGGAGCAGTCCTAAAACATTTACTTGGTTCACATCACTACAAGTATGAAATTCCGGTCATTTATGCCACCAATATAGTACAATTTCCTCGCAAATACCTTATGATGCAATTATCCATCCTGTCCATAGTATACATATAACGAGGGGTGCCCTAACTTCGCACGTGCCCTAACCTCGGACGGATATTTTACTGATCTTATTATGCAAAAGTAACCAACCTGAAGCTGGCCGCCGATTGGGCCGCCCATTGGAGCCCCCGATTCACCCCGATTCATTCGTGACTAGACCGAGTATAGCAGCTGATTCAGATGCCGATTCGAAAACACGAAAATTCTCTAGATTCCCCCCAAAGCCAAAACACAACTTGTTGAAAATTGTCTGTAATAACCCATAAAATATAAATTCAAACAGAAATGATATCAGAAAGTACCAATTAAACGATAAAGTGCAAATTGAAGAATTGCAAGCGACACCTAGCTAACCTGAAGCTGGCCGCCGATTCAGCCGCAGGTCTTGCAAAATCCTATATTTTCACGAACCAAACGTAGCACGTATATTTCTTTAGTACAGTTAAGATTTTTTTTATTTTTTATTCAAAACACTTCAAAATACAAATGAATGGACACGGACTAAGTGGCTGCGAACTCAAGTTAGGCACAACTTATATTCTCGCAGCCACTTTTACAATGGAAAAAAAGTATCTTACAAGACATTGAATATATATAAATACATGAAAGACATGGCGTGAAACAAAACCTCCCCCTCCCAGAAGAAAAAACAAAACAAAGCAAAACAGGACCTATACACAGTCAGCTAAAAACGTTTTGTATCTTTTATATAATTTTGCGTGGCTAACATAATTTTACAGTTGATATCATAAGAATAAGACAAACTACCACGGAGAAATAAAAATTGTTTAGCATTATCAGAAATGGTGTTTAAATTTGAATAATTTGCCAAAGCTAAGCTAATGCCAAAAAGTACTGAGCGCTGGTAGACGTATATAGGGCAGTGCAGTAGGTAATGAGCAATCGTTTCGTATGGACACCCGCAGCTACAAGCTGAACTTGTAACAAGACCCCGAGTACAAAGACTGTGATTCAAGCTGCAGGTGCCCAGACGAAGATTGCTTCAGACCTAAATCGTCTACTAAAATGGGAAAAAGCCTGCTTAATTTAATTCACCTGCTGCAACAGTACTAATTGTCAAATCTGCCGCCAACCATGCTTATATATGGTCCATCTGCTATTTAACTAAACGTGGCCCGTGAACTTGAAAAACTGATCATGATAGCTATTCACCTATAGTGTCCAATGAATGTATTGGATTTGACGGGCCGGATTTAATTAAGGTACCACGGCCTCACTAATTAAAATCTTGAAGCTGGCCGCCGATTCAACTGTCAACTGATTCAACCTCTGCCTCCCTCTGTGAAAATCTTTGGGTTCAGAACCCGCCAACCCGGTTAAAATGGGTTAAATAAGGTTCGATTGGGTTCCAAGGGTGAAAGTGGGTTCTAGTGAATATTAGTGGGTTCAGAACTGCCACGGTCCTGTGACTCTGAACCCTCATTAGCAGGTTCACTGGGTTAAAACGGGTTCAGCTCACCCAACCTTCTTAATTAATAACATTTCCTTACCTCCTGGAAATAATGAGAATATCACATGATCTTCACCAAAATCGGTGATTGGTGCATTTGTAATGAGAGAACAGTTGGTCCAGAATTTGAATCCTGCAGAAGCCAGTCCTCAACCAGAGGAACACGGAAGTAAGTTCTCTCTGTGTGTTTGTGTCTGAGTTTTAATCATTCGGGGCAGTTTTCAAGCTAAACTTGTGTAGAGAAAGGGAGAAGAGGGGCTGGGTGAAGACAATGGCAAAGCAACAGCATGTATGGAAAAGGGATTACTCAGGAAACGGAGATTCTACTTCAAGGTAAGTTCAACAACCCCCCACCCCCTAAGCCAGTGTGAATTTCTCTGAAAACAGGCTACTGTTTGCAGTTGCACATTGAATAATGTTGGTAGCAAGATTAAGAAAGTTAACAACTCAATTGCCACTCAGCTTTAAGGAATCTTTCTGAACTACAAATATGTTGAAAAGACCTTAATGTTGCTCATGCAGATTACTAAAAAAGGTACTAGGTTTTCTGATGTAAATATATAAAACTTGTTCAATTTGTTTGTGTACTTAACAGCTGAAAGTATTGTTGTTTGTATTAAAAAAAAGGTAGGAAATAAGACAATACATACATGGTGTCTTGTATCTACCATCCCAACAACTTGAATATTTTAGAGACTCAGATTCATACTGTTTTATCAATAGACGCTCTCATAATGGTGTTACGTGAGACGCTCCTGCAGCATCTGTGATACGTTAGTGGGCATTCCTGGATGCGCTAAGTAGGTTCTTCCGGGTTCTGGCGGGTTTGTTTCCATGGCAACTGCTATTCCCAGGGGTGGGCCGGTGGGTTCCAACGGGTTCGCTAGCGGGTTCTACGGGTTTGTTGCCATGACAACCGCCAATCCCGGGTGCTGCCAGCGGGTTCAGCCGGGTTCGGCCGGCGGGTTCAAGCGGGTTGACAGGGCAGGTTCCCGCGGGTTCAGAACCTGCCCTTCAGAACCCATTTTGACCTGGTTTTAATGGGTTAAATGGGTTCAGAACCGGCCAAAATGGACCCATTTTGACCCATTAGGAGGGTTCTGGCAGGTTTTCCAGGGTTCATCTGGAGATTGAACCCGGTTAATTCGGGTTCTCCGGGTTCAAAATCTGACGTGAACCTTAGGGTTATTTTGAGTTCGGGAGGGTTCTGAACCCAAAGATTTTCACAGAGGTCTGACACATCTGCATTTATTGGGCAAACCATATCTGCCTTAAATGTCCCCAATGTGGGTAGAGGGGTGTTGCTTCCATATGCATAGAGGTTCTTGCCGCCCTTTTTCTGATCCCTGACCTCTACATTCTGCCTTTTCAAACACTCCCAGGTTCCTTTGCTTATTAATGTTAAATGTAGCTCCGGAGTCAATAAGGATGCTTGGTACACCCACACCTCCAATATTTACATCCATCGTGCCTGCTCCCTCCTGAGCCCTGCCACCCATACTGACTGACAAGGCTTTACAGACAAGACATGCACTTCACATCTTGGAAATTTGGCGATCAACTGACTCATGTGCTCTGGCTAATGTCTATAGTATTATGTAACATCAGTGCGCTAGTGTCAGGTCC
This sequence comes from Branchiostoma floridae x Branchiostoma japonicum, assembly GCA_013266295.2. Classification (NCBI taxonomy): domain Eukaryota; kingdom Metazoa; phylum Chordata; class Leptocardii; order Amphioxiformes; family Branchiostomatidae; genus Branchiostoma; species Branchiostoma floridae x Branchiostoma japonicum. The sequence continues at coordinate 17,797,418 of CM023830.1, read as the reverse complement.
CCTTTTTCCAGGAACTTGCTCTGTAGTTTTGTCACAACCAGCCTCTATTACTTGGTCCCTTATGTGGATGTCCACTTGTTCGCCAAAGGAACGAATCTCACAAAAGAGATTTTCATGACACTGTATATTTGCTGGTGCTATTCTACACAGTGAGCAGAAGGGTTCAAACCCTACATCTGGGCTCTGTTATAGCGTGCGTTCGCCTGGAGTGCGTGGGTGGAGCAGTCCTAAAACATTTACTTGGTTCACATCACTACAAGTATGAAATTCCGGTCATTTATGCCACCAATATAGTACAATTTCCTCGCAAATACCTTATGATGCAATTATCCATCCTGTCCATAGTATACATATAACGAGGGGTGCCCTAACTTCGCACGTGCCCTAACCTCGGACGGATATTTTACTGATCTTATTATGCAAAAGTAACCAACCTGAAGCTGGCCGCCGATTGGGCCGCCCATTGGAGCCCCCGATTCACCCCGATTCATTCGTGACTAGACCGAGTATAGCAGCTGATTCAGATGCCGATTCGAAAACACGAAAATTCTCTAGATTCCCCCCAAAGCCAAAACACAACTTGTTGAAAATTGTCTGTAATAACCCATAAAATATAAATTCAAACAGAAATGATATCAGAAAGTACCAATTAAACGATAAAGTGCAAATTGAAGAATTGCAAGCGACACCTAGCTAACCTGAAGCTGGCCGCCGATTCAGCCGCAGGTCTTGCAAAATCCTATATTTTCACGAACCAAACGTAGCACGTATATTTCTTTAGTACAGTTAAGATTTTTTTTATTTTTTATTCAAAACACTTCAAAATACAAATGAATGGACACGGACTAAGTGGCTGCGAACTCAAGTTAGGCACAACTTATATTCTCGCAGCCACTTTTACAATGGAAAAAAAGTATCTTACAAGACATTGAATATATATAAATACATGAAAGACATGGCGTGAAACAAAACCTCCCCCTCCCAGAAGAAAAAACAAAACAAAGCAAAACAGGACCTATACACAGTCAGCTAAAAACGTTTTGTATCTTTTATATAATTTTGCGTGGCTAACATAATTTTACAGTTGATATCATAAGAATAAGACAAACTACCACGGAGAAATAAAAATTGTTTAGCATTATCAGAAATGGTGTTTAAATTAATAATTTGCCAAAGCTTGCCAAAAAGTACTGAGCGCTGGTAGACGTATATAGGGCAGTGCAGTAGGTAATGAGCAATCGTTTCGTATGGACACCCGCAGCTACAAGCTGAACTTGTAACAAGACCCCGAGTACAAAGACTGTGATTCAAGCTGCAGGTGCCCAGACGAAGATTGCTTCAGACCTAAATCGTCTACTAAAATGGGAAAAAGCCTGCTTAATTTAATTCACCTGCTGCAACAGTACTAATTGTCAAATCTGCCGCCAACCATGCTTATATATGGTCCATCTGCTATTTAACTAAACGTGGCCCGTGAACTTGAAAAACTGATCATGATAGCTATTCACCTATAGTGTCCAATGAATGTATTGGATTTGACGGGCCGGATTTAATTAAGGTACCACGGCCTCACTAATTAAAATCTTGAAGCTGGCCGCCGATTCAACTGTCAACTGATTTGACAATTAGTACAGTATCTGTTGCAGCAGGTGAATTAAATTAAGCAGGCCATTTGCAACAAGTCCCTATTTGTGTTTTGGCTTTGGGGGGAATCTAGAGAATTTTCGTGTTTTCGAATCGACATCTGAATCAGCTGCTATACTCGGTCTAGTCACGAATCGGGGGCTCCAATGGGCGTTGCCACTGACTTTGCTAAATAAAAAGATAAGTAAACATAGTCGATGCATACAGTTGTTATTTGCATGCAAAGTATTATTATATATAGTTCTATAGATGTTTGCAAACTATGAAATTTTAATGGTTACAAACATTTCAAAACAATTCCAAACAATGGGAGAAAACACCCGCACGGTGACTTGGAATGGACTCTATATTTATTTTTTTTAAATATATCGTTTGTTGAAAAACAAAATTTCAGTCGTTTTCACCAATCATAATGATGGCGCTTAAAAAGGGGTCCCTTCGTAGCAGCAGCTCGTGCCAGATATAAACGACCTGTACCAAGCAGTCACACAGCTGCCACATACATAACAAATAAAGCTTTACGAAACAGTAAAAATTTGAGTCTCCGGGTTTTTGTGTAGTAGAGAACCAACCTGAGAAAACAACGTCAACACTACGTCAACACCACTGTCGTCTGCATTTCCCATGATTACTATGGGACCACGTTGATTGCGTAAGACGGGTTTTTGGTCAAACACGGACTGAACTGCGTTCAATACAGCCCTCCTCACGTGAGGTGACAAGTACACATAATCGCAATTATACTATCAAAGGAAAGCTTAAATATCACAAAATTTAATTCTTGTTTTTTTTTTACTTAATTTCATCATCAACGCCTGAAAAGAGCAAAATTACGAAAGCGTTCAAAGTTAGGGCACACTGTCTAGCATAGCACATTCACGAAGGTAAATTTACGAAAATGTCTTACAGCGTTTGCCACTTATAATGCGGAGCGTGAAGGGCTCATGAAAAGTATGAATGCATTTTTTACCCAAGTATACTCTCTACATAAAGGTTTTCAAAATTCATTCATCAAAACCTGACCACTGTCCGACAACTAGCGATAAAGCGCCGTGAGTTCGAGCGCGTAAAAAAGCGTTCGATGTTAGGGCACCTCCCGTTACATCTCATTTGCTGTCTTCAATATAAAATATATCAGATGGCCTTCAGTATAGTGACAGGATTATGTTACACAGCAATGTTGCTGATATTGTTTTAATTACCTCTGGAAGCTGTTGAGGCTACCCTTACAATAGTACAATCTCCCATGATACTGATAATAATGTAGTATAAGAACAAGTGATGTACCTTAAGGCTTAACAGTCTACCTACCGACATGTCTGCTACATACACTTCTAAAGCTGATATTTCGTCATTGGCTGCCTGGCGCCGGGGAATCATTTCCTGTAAGCACATCAGATGTCTTCAGTATGGTTACAGGGCATTACAGTACCGGCACCGTAAACTATAACCAACTTTACGATAGCGTGCACATACACACGCTGAATACTTCGTAATTACGATCGGGGTGGGATTTTAGCGCGCAGTAGGGCGGGGAATATTCAGAATATTCATTTTTCAGGCACCGTGCACACGGAATATTCATGAGAAAATTTCCTGAAATAGACTGATTTACGGCAAAAAACAAACAGCGCATCGCAGCACCGAGGCAACTGCGCCACATGCGCATGTGTAATTCTGCTTTATTTCATCGACCATATTTTCGAGCAATATGACGGCGAGCGCTTGGTTTGCGGAAGTCCCTCCCACCGGGCCGCAGGTGCTTATAAACAGAAGCCGCCCGCTTGGTACATGCATGTAGTTAACTTCTTACCTGCATAGTACATGAAGCTGCTGATAGTGAATTTGCTGGACTCCAAATTTCTACTATTTTTCATTTTAAAAACATGTATGCACCTTACAACGTATTCCATTAATTTTATACTTTCTAGGGTTGAATATTAAAGAAATTTGCTATCAGCCTTCCAAACATTAAAAAGAAGTCCTTCGCGCGGCGTGCTTACGCCGTATTTACTGCGTGAGACACAGAACACGGGAGTGTACGATTTGATCAAGGGGGGTTTGGTTTTATTTTGATAGCAACAATTCGGTATTGTATCGTTGCGATCAAAGTTGGTGGATATTGGCTATGCTGGTCGGGGTTAACCTAGAAGGTTTTTAAAGAATTAATTCTATTTTTTTAAATCCCAATCGGTCAACAATTTTGGCAAAGGATGCCGATGGACCGGTCTGGTCGCCGTTGGATTTGATTGACATGAGCGGCTCCTTTGACAAGTATTACACAAAGGAAGCCGGCGTGGCGTGGTGTGACGTTAACTTTGTTTACTTATAGCACTGCCTGTTCTGTGTTTGGCAGCTGGGATTTGCCATTAATTTTCCTAGGATATGCATGCGCAGTATTCGTGGAACTGCGTCAAGTTGTCAAACAAATCAAGGATCCTGAGCTTCATGAAGAAACTAGATGTACTAGTAAATAAAACCATTAGGAGCTTCTACACTTTGTAGAAGCTCCTTGATAAAACTATTATTCCGACGTCGGGTGTGTAATCCATAAATTAGCAGCTACAGCTGCGACCTGTACGAATACCATGAGTAGCGTCGTAGTACAGTACTTTCCTTCTTATTCGTACTGGCATTTGATCTTGGGACGGAAGGGATCAACATGCAACATTCTGTAGTAATATTTCGAAAACACGAAAATTGTGCCAATACCGGATCCGTACGCAGCATGTGTATGATCAAGGAGGTCTCCGTCTAACCTGATATCCTGCTTTGTCAATGTTGACTAACTTAACCAGGGAGCTATACTATAACCACCTTGACTTAACTAATACCTTATGTTTTGTATACACATGGTTGTCCTTTCTATAGTACTATGATGTGCTGTTAGGTGTTACAATAGTGAGGCCTTGGTTTCAGTTAATGGTAATTGTATGCATGCCATGCTAGTAAGGTTACAGAATAATCAGGCTACCCCAAGAGGTTTAAAATTTAATTTTGATTTTAAACCTCCTTGGGCTACCTACCAAACCCCTATAACTTTGACACAACGTCAACGCTGTGAACACAAGAGACCTCCTTGAGTAAACAATACGAGCTGTTCAAGTTGTTAATTACTAGTACTAAGTATTAGTTAAAGCAAGGAGGTTAGACGGAGACCTCCTTGGTTAAAGGATGGGCAGAGCGAGTTTATGTGGATACAGCCCCGCCCTCCCGAGGATTTTGTTGGCATCCCGAGGGTGGAGCCCGAGGGGTGCCAACAAAATCCGAGGGGGGTGCGGGGCTGTACCAAATCCACATATACGAGCAATTCGCCCATCCTTTAACTGACTAATAGAACATGGCCATATTTCCGAAGCAAAAGAAACTCATTTTACACAATCATGTTTTTTAAAACTATGTATCTCATTTGTTTTCCTAGAAACCTGACCAACAACATTACAGCTTGTAGTACTACTCTCCAAGCAGAGGTTGGTGGGGAAAGATCATTACCTTTTATATGCCCCGTTTTTTTCTGTCGCTATCCCCACCAACTGGAGAGTATGTAGTACATCCTTTTGTCCTCATTCATGAATTGCAGCTGAGGCACTTTTCACAGCCTTGTGTAAAATATGCATAGCGGTTGCTTTCTCGTCATTAGGTTTACAACACTTTCCTGGCCCCACAATGCCTTCTGTTTTGGGGTTGAAAAATTCTGGGTTGTCTGTTGAGACAGCAGATCCCGACCTGATCTCTAACGAGTCGGTTGTGGCGTCTTTCGGAGACCAAGTTCTTGAATATGTGGGCATTTTAAGTCTATGAATGTGTTGATCATATCAGATCCGTTGGCTAGACTTTGCTTTGTTTTGATGTTACAGTATCATTAATTATGGGTTCACCAGAACTCATATTGTTTTTACTCATGTTTTTTTTCTTCTTCTTCTCCTATCTTCTTCTCCTGCCATTTCTTTAAATGGATTCAATTTCTTCATTTTTGGGCCAAATGACCTGAAATTTGGCATGAAGGTAGAGTGACCAAATACCCCAGGACTTTTTTTTCATTCTTTTTATACAGGCTTTAAACATGGTTTTATTTACTATATAGGTTTTTGTCCATTGCCATTGTTTAGAATAGGCCTTGTTTATCGAGGGCAGAGACCTGGGTGACATCATAGCAATGGTATGCAGAGGAAGAGACCAATAGGCATACAGCATTCCTTCATTCTTGTTGCTGATTGGCTGTTGGAATTTACATTGTACTGACTTACTAGTAAGCTACTTTATAGTTTATAGATGGCCCTGATTACACGTGCAACTGAACGTAGCTCAGTTGGTTACGCAGCTACATGTAGCTTACTGCTAGCTTACGCCATAGGTTGAGATCGAATCCAGGGCTGTTTCTTTTTTTTTTCTTTCTTTTTCTTTTCTCATTTAATAGTTAGTTACCATTGCTATGTCAATAAAGTCAAAATTTAACTTTTTTTCTTTTTTGCACATTTTAAATTTTTTTTCCGTTTTTAAGTCAATACTGATTGCTAAGGACTGTCAATAAAGTAAAATTTTAACCCTTTTATGGCTTCACCAACACCACATAGTGGTGTGAAGATGTATTGTTTTTACTCATGTTTCTTCTCCTCCTTCTCCTTGATAGAGGGGTTTAGTATTGTTTTATTTTAGCTTTTTTGGCTGTTTACACAGGAAAATGTACTTTGGCAATGTGTGGTACCATATTTGGTGTGGGTTACCATATTTGGACGTGGAGACCAGCAGCCTGGTATTTGCAGGTGTGGTTGCTGATTGGCTGTTGAGTTAATGGGATTATCTGCACCTGTTGTCACATACTAATTATATAATAGTGGTTTTATTTGGGTTTTTGTGGTTGTACCATATATGGTATGCCTGACGGTATTTGGCACAAATGGTATGCATGAACATATTTGGCACACATGACCTACTTACTGATCAGGTGGAAGTAGGAGCAGGTGTGGGTCTGTTTACAGATGTGGTTGCTGATTGGCAAAATATCTGCTAAAAAACACCTGCACTTGGTGCCACATCATACATACTAATAATAGAAAAAAATTACCTTGTTTTTTTACAAGTATTGGCCAGGAAAAAGCAATGTTTGGGGTTGTAAATCGATGGAAACATGTGACATGTGTACATTTTCATCTACCTTGCTATCTTTTTATCAAATTTTTAAATCTCGTAACCAAATTAGCTGTAGATACAGTAACATGTAGTGGTGTGGTAGGTAAGGTCATTGGAAAATTTGTACTTAAATCCTGAAAGTACCGTTTGGCGATTTTGGGAACACATGCTGCAAAAATCTCCTAACACTTTTGGGTACCCTCCTGTTACATTACATAATACAATTTGCGACTTTTGAACTTCACTTCAGGCCAAAATGTACATTAGGTTCTTTTATGGATATAAATAGCCTATGTATTCGTAGCTAGTCAGTGTGGCGTAGTAGCTTAGCACAATAAACTGACAAGCCTCAGTTTCAGTGTCTCGAAGTTCACGGGTTCTATCCCGGGGTGTGTTAAGGATCGTTTTTCAGTCTTTTTAACTGGACCATAACATAATGTGGGGTCATTAGAAGAATTCAATCTTGTAGAGGGGAGGCATGTTTTTTTTTTGGATTAAGTATTGGACAGGGCTGTGTGTATCGGAGGGGGACAGGTCCATTTTTGGTACGGGGGATGTGGTGAACCCATATGCTACATTTACTCCTGAGCAAATGTCTGCCTTTCTAGTTGTTTGTAGTTTCTTCGTTACAGTTTTCTGTTTGCATTATATATGAAGCTCTTGTAAGAAACTGGTGATCACCATTCTGTTTCACACTTCATTGCCCTGGAAATTTCCTTGTTTAATTCACTTTGAATAAAGATGTCCAGGAATATTGATTAATTTGCTGTTTTTTTTATGTTGTTAAATAATAGTTAAATCCTTTTGTTTGCATGTGAATGGTAGGCATCTACCAGTTAGTCTAATTTATTCGTTGGTTGGTACACCCCTGTCCCTTCGGGGACCACACTATGTGGATTTCAAGTCACAAGAAATACAGGCCCCTGATTGGCTGAGGAAAGATGGCCATGTTCTAACATTGTTTTGTTTTCAACGGAATGACTTCAATTGCTTGCATTGTCACTACCAGCTTGAATCACAAAGGCACCCATTCATATCAAGAATACTATAATCATAATATAGTATACACAAATAGTGCTCAGGATTAATTTTCAAACTTTTTTTGTGCTTTGTAGTTTGTTGTCTATATCATACTTTCGTTTCGCCAAACTGCCCAGCCCGGACCCTGAGGTTGGCAATTTTGAGCATAACAACTGGGCTTGCTTGCTTAGCCTCCGATGTTCGGGCCGCGCGCCATGTTCTACCTTGGTTCTACCAAGGACTCCAAGGAGGTTAAAAAGGAGTTTGTCGGATCAACTATAACCTCCTTGGTCGGATATCATTACATGTATTAGCATTTTAAGATAAATGAACAGGACAATTGTGACGGCGAACTCAATTTTCAAGTCCACGGTACCACAGTCAATTTTTCTCTAAAACTTCAAAGTCTTCTAGATTGAGAAAAAAATATGTGGCACTGGTATTTTTTCGGAAAAGCGTCCGGAAAGTTGTATCCATTTTTTTTAGTCCACCTATTATATAGTAATAATTTGCTTTACATGTACAAAAAACAGACAGGCTTACGAATCAATTCTGCTGAGTTTTGCTGAACGCAGAAAAAATGGCATAGAACCTGTGTTGCTGATTTTTCAATTAAATTCTTTAATGAAAAACAGAAAAGTTTACATGGAATACAACGGCGGTTATGTGCTCCGGCGGCACACGTGGGCAGCAGACATTGCGCAGTGACTTGTACATTACTGTCGTAAAATCAAACGTCTAATCATTTTTCTACCGTGCAGACCGGTGGCTCATTTTCAACATCCCAGCGATAATGAGCTGACTCCCCGCTGATCTGGACTCTGCCCCAAATGTGCACACGCAGTGCATTCGAATGTGCACACGGCATGTGTTTGTTTGTATAACAGCGTAAACTGTTAAATTACACGGTGCCGGTACTGGGCATTATATCAATAAAAATATCCAACAATACTGATACATGTAGTATAAGAACATTAATTTAGTGATTTAATAACTTAAAGTCAGTCTACATATCGCATGTACCTACCTCATCGTACCATACATTCACATCTGCACCAGCTGTCAGTAAAGCTGCTACAGTTTCATGGTGGCCAATCAGGGTTGCCAGGTGCAGGGGAGTTCTTTTCTGTAAAACATACAATGTATCAGATGGTGTTCATATGGTGACAGGACATTAGATCAATAAAAATCTCCCACCATAACTGATACATTGTATACTAAGTGAAAGAACATTTACTGTGATGTACCAGTCATCAGTCAGTCTTCCTGACCTTATAGTCTGCTACATTCACGTCTGCACCAGCTGCCAATAAAACTGATACAGTTTCATGGTGGACATTCTCAAGTGCCAGCTGCAGGGGAGTCCTTCCCTGTAAAACATACCACATACTCTTTAATATCATGAAAGGGTAAATCGAAAAAAAATTCTAGTTTTCTTCATAATCAACAAGTACTTCTGCTATGAAATACAGCAGCTGTTTCAAAATTGATGAATTTAAGCTACTTTTTTAAACTGTATAAAAGTATTGTCCTCTCCGTTGCTAGGGAGGTATCTTAGCAATCATGGTTACCATAGAAACATGATATGGATTTCGAAGGCTCTGAAAATGAACAGTCTTTTACAGATAGCTTAAATGACATATAAATTAGTGAAATATAACGAAATATGTCATGAAAGTAGATTTTGGATGGTTTTATCAATCTAACGGATATAGATCTTTGTTAGGGTTTGTTTCCTAGGCAACCGTTGCTACATGTAGGAAACACACTTCTCCAATGACACCCCCCCCCCCCTGAAAATGATAAGTGCAGACTCAGGCTTCAGCATGCCAAGTTTCATACTTTTATCACCAACTGAACAATTATAGCTACCTGGCTAAGACTATCAGAAATACAGTATTCATGGCTATGGCAGCTGTTTGAGGCTACACCTCTAATATTACATCTGATAATTGCTCATTGCAAACTCATGCCCGGGGGCTCTAATTGCAAAGGTATGTTTTGATATAAGTACAAGCAAGTAAATACATTTTAAATAGACAAAGAAATTTAAAAAAAAACTACTTACTGTAACTCCTAAAACTACTGGGTTTGACTTTTTTTAAGACACTCGGTTGGGTTAAGGCAGCCTAGGCTTATAGGAAAGTAGTATTCCATACATATGACTGTAACTTTTGATAGCTTGGTCGCACCGCGACCAAACTTCACACAGTTTTAGTTGTATTTGAAATGCATTGAATAAAGGGTACTTCAGTTTTTCTTCACCTGGATTTTGGGTACAACTGTTCAGTTGAGTTCAGTTTATTCGCACTTTAAAAAATGTAACAAAACAAATACAAATACAAAAATATAAATGAGCTGTAACAGTGCAGGGAGGCCGGAAGCATAAAATGCTTATAAAGAGGCCTCCCTTCATACCTTAATTAACAATTCAAATAAATCGGATAAATAAGAAATAAGTTAGGTAATTGGTAAATGAAACAAAACAATGAAACAAAATACGATACAATACAATTTACAATAATGAAAAGTAGTAATGAAAAGTAATAAAGTAGTAAACAAGGAAACATAAAAATTAGGAATGTGTGGGGTTATTTAGGAAAGCTATTTTAATATGATTTTTGAAAATGGTGAAGGAGGGACTAATTTGTAAGGTTCTACTTAGGTTGTTCCAAATTGTTGGGCCCCTGTACGTGATTGTAAATTGACGTATATTTGATTTCGCATTGGATGGCCTTAAATAATTGCATTGGCGTGTGAAGTGGTTGTGGATATCTGAGTTTAATAAAAAGGTGTAGGTGTCGTAGAAGGTTTCAGGAAGGCAAGGACATTTATTTATTATCTTGTACATTTAAAGACTGGTTTGTAGTCTATTTATGTCATTTATGGTCAGTATTTTGAGTTTTTTAAATAACGGTGCAGTAGGGAAAGTAAATGAAACTTTTGACGCTACTCTGACGTATCGTTTCTGAAGCAGAAAGGGCGGTTTAAGTGATGTAGTGTACGTACTCCCCCATACAATATTACAATAACTTAGGTAAGGATAAACAAGACTATAATAGAGAGTAATAAATGTTTTAGGAGATAAAAGATTTCCTACTTTCCGTATAATCCCAATGTTCTTTGATATTTTTTTACCAATAAGATCGATGTGATTTTTCCATGTTAATTTTGCATCTATTAAAATCCCTAGAAAACGAGTGTGCGTCACTTGAGTAATAAGGTTGTTGTTAATGAATATTTGCACGTTTTCCTTGAAGTTCGTGTATTTTCTATTTTTACCTGCGAATATTATTAAATTTGTTTTCTTAACATTTAAAGACACTTTGTTTGCTTTAAACCACTTATTTACTTTATCTAGTTCTTCATTCATGGTGTTTACTAAAATGTTGAGGTTCTTATGAGACATGAATAGATTTGTGTCGTCTGCAAAGAGAAGAGTAAATAATTTTTGAGATACGTGTGCTAAATCGTTTATATATATTAGAAAAAGTAAGGGTCCCAAGATAGAACCTTGTGGAACGCCACATGTTATTGAGTTATGTTGTGATTTGTAAATGCCATTGGTTACAATATTGTTTTCTGTTCGAAAGGTAGTTTTTAAGCCAGTCATGAACTGTGTTATGTAAGCCGTACTTATGTAATTTATCTAGTAATATTTTGTGATCAACCGTGTCAAAAGCTTTTGACAGATCAAGAAATATGCCTACGGTATATTCGTTGTTTTCTAAAGCTTCGGTTATTTTATCAGTTAAGTATAAAAGGGGCATGTACGTAGAATATTTTTTGCGAAATCCATATTGATGAGAGTAAAGAATATTATTTGTTTCTAAGTGATTTAAAATTCTTTTATAGACTAATTTTTCTAAAATTTTTGAAAACGTAGGAAGGATTGAAATAGGTCTGGTGGAAGGGAGTTCCATATTTGAGTAGATCTGTACAAGAAGGCTTTCTGGGTTCTGACGGTTTTTGGAATTTGTACAGTTAAGTACAAAAAACTAGGTAGCACATCAGAATTTTAGGTTGCCCCCCCCCCCCCCATTATTAAACAAAATATAACAAAATACATTTATATTTATTAAACTTCTCTACTCCTACTAGATCCTACTGCTACTAATAAAATAATATAAAACCTGATATCCAGTTACAAAGAGAACCGAATATACATGTATCAATACATTAAACTTTCCAACCAATCACATTGCAGGATTGTATATCCGCCCTCTATCGGTTTGGGTCAAATTGCAGGCAAACCTTTCAAAATAGCGGCGCGGCTCTTCTCGTGCCGAGCGCTGAAGTTTCTATGTATTTTTCTTGGTATTTTACGCGATTCAATCGAAGAAAATAAGTTGACCACAAGTACACAAGAGTAATGCAGCAGTGGGAACCTAGCAGTCCGTTTTGTTGGGCGCTAATTTCTCATATTGAGTGAAAATTTACTTGTGTCACAGTGTGACGTTTAGGCATGTGGTGTCTGTGGTGTAAAATCAGTGAATTTTTATGCTGGATTTTCAGCGGTACATATTTTCAGGTTGCGCGGTGCGCTACCTGAGTCAGGGACCAAGTAGCGCACAGGAAAATCAGGTTGCAATTGCTAGTGCGCTACCGGGTATTTCGAACACTGTAATGTCATGTAGCAGTCAGGCTTCCTACCTCATTGTCCTGTACATTCACATCTGCACCAGCTGCCAATAAAACTGATACAGTTTCATGGTGGCCATTCTCAGCTGCCAGGTGCAGGGGAGTCAGTTGCTGTAAAACATATCACAGTAGTTGTATACAGTAGATGCCATACTTTGTACCTTCAATTGTTATGCAATAAAGTTTATCCTTTATCACATAGCAGTATACGAAATCCTTTTTTGAGCCAGGTTGCCCAGTGGCACAGTGGCAACCTAGGATGAAAGCTAAGGTTGCCCATCAAAATTCCAGGTTGCCCGCTTCTACATTATGGTTAACTTTGTTAGAATGCAATGTGCATTTACACATTTCTGACGAACAATAACTCCCACAACCTAGTATTTAAAACTGTGCGAGAACTGGAAAACAAGTCACAGACACCTGTAAACATTATAATCATGGATAAAAATGGTATAAAACACACAAAGCCAACAGAGGTTCTTAAAGTTTGGGAAGAACACTTTAAGATGCATCTGAACAATGAGTTCCCACATCAGGAAGAAGCTCTAGAAGAAATCCCTGATGCCCCATTTAATACAGACAAAGGCCCACCGATAACTAGGGAAGAAATCATGGGTGCAATAAAGATGAAATTCAGGAAAGCCCCAGGAGCAGATGAAATCACTGCTGAAGTGCTAGCTATGGGTGGAGAAGGTATGATTGATATGTTACATCTGATTTATACTTAATAAGTAATTGGACTGAAGAGATTCCACATAGAGAATGGTCAAAAATGTTGGCTGTCCCCGTCTATAAGAAGGGAAGCAAGTTCGATCCCGGTAATTATCGGGCCATCACACTACTGTCCATCCCTGGCAAAGACTTTCTTAGGATTCTACTGGATAGAATGAGAGAAAGAACAGAAGCTCACTTCAAGGAATCCCAGTTCGGCTTTAGAAGTGGGAGGGGTACAGTTGATGCTATACAATCCTGGAAAAAGCGAGGGAAAGAAACGTAAACCTTCACTTTCACTTCATTGACTTTAAAGCCGCCTTTGATACTGTCTGGAGGAAGGATCTGTGGAAAATGATGCGAGCCATCGAGGTAGAGGGGGAAATTGTAAACATCATAGAAGAAATGTACAAATTAAAACACTCAGTGTGCTGTCATTATCAACAGGCAAATCACCTGTTGGTTCCAGGTGGTAGTGGGAGTCAGGCAGGGCTGCTTAAATTGTCACCTGTCCTGTTCAACATATTTCTTGAGTTTGTAATGGATGAGCTGAAAAGTCTTGATCCCACTTTTCACCTACATGACAATCTCTCCACTGAAGAGAGATACGCTGATGACACCACTCTTATTGCAGCTATATTTAGAAAGCTCCAGATCTCAACAACAGAACTTGAGTCTCATGTAAAAAATGGGGTTTAAAGGTTAATGAAGCAAAATGTAAAGTTATCACTAGTGAGGAAATAGATAACATCATGATAGAAGACATAGCAGTTGAGAAGTTCCCTGAATTTGTCTTTCTGGGAAGTGTCGTACCTGGTACGACTAGCGACATTAAGAGGAGCTTGCTGCCTCAGCATTTGGTAGGCTTAGAAAAACAGTTTGGAACCGAAGGGACATTAGGAAAAACCTGAAGATACAGCTGTTCCAATCACTTATACTACCAAAAATAATTATTGCTACATATGCATGTGAAACATGGACCTTGAAAAAATTGGATGAACTTCTCCTGTTTAAACCTTTCAAATGAGATGCTTAAGAGCGATACTCTGCATCACCCTTCGGGACCGCATCCCAAATACAGAAATCCGGCCAAGGCTCGGGGCAGAACAAACCATCATTGACAGGATTCGCACTAGAAGGCCCAGATGGTTTGGGCATGTGATGCGAAGACCAGCGTACACCTTAGTTTATAAGGCATATCATCAGGAGTTCAAAAACCCTAGACCCCGGGGAAGACCTCCCAAGAGGTGGAAAGACCAGATTCGGAGTGACACGGGGCTTACCCTAAGGGAAGCAGAGACTATTGCCCTTGTTCAATAATCAGTACATTTTTCTGATCATCAGACCACAGCACTATATCCGGTCTAAGAGATGTCTCGCAGATGGTGCTTGGGAAGTGGAGCTGTCTATCCAAGTCTGCCCTCATCTCCCACTTTCCCCTACACAGTATACTGCTAATCCCAGGTTATTTGTACCAGTGACTGCTGCTTTTGGTTTCTGCCCCTCTTTCACAAACTGGATAGACTTGAAGGATGATACTGTTCTAGATGCTTCCTTTCTTGCCTCCTCCAGCTTCACTGCCAGTTGTCTTAGCACTTTGTTGTGCCTCCATGGCCATGTGTAGCGGCCCTGTTGGAGAGCAAACTTGCAGTTTGACAGGACATGTTTCAGGTCAGCTTGAACTGCCCCGCACAACTGACAAGACTCTTCGGTCTTATACCACCAGGTGAGGTTACGAGGGGTGGGGAGGACATCATATACTGCTCTCACTACTAGAGGAAGCTCAACCTGGCACTCACAGTGCATACTCCATAGGTCATTCCACATGAGACTTCTCTCGATCACACCATCCCAGTTGAGCCAGGCTCCTTGTTGGATCTGGCTAAACCGCTGTCACCAACCTGCTCTCCTCCTCCATCCTTCCTTCTAACCTCCTGAGACACTATCTGCCTCCTTTCAATGGGGTTGGCACTTTTCCATCTCTGCGTTCTTTCTCCCCTGGACCTACACCAGTTCTTCCTACTTGCACTGCCCCAACCAGGTCCTTGTGCTTCAGTCTACTGACAGCTTTCTCGATGGTGTCTTTTACACTCCACTTCCTCCCTGTGTTTACACCACTGTTCCCTGCTCTCACTGAGGCATCTTTAGAACCTTCCAACTCCAGGGAAAGTCGGACCTTTTCCAGTTTGAAGCCTTCTGCAATAGATGTGAGCGGGAGATTTAGCTTGTTCCTATTGTGACCAAACAGTGCCACCGTAGATAAGCATTTTGGCACACCTGACCACCGTCGGAAGTAGGAGTTTGCCTTTCTGTCTATGAGGTCTACCGTGGATACTGAGATGTTGTAAGTCTTCAGTGGCCACTTGAGTCTCGGAAACAGTAAGAATTGAACACACCAAACTTTCAGAATGCCTGGTAGCTCACACTTGTCTATGAGTTAAAGGCTGCTACACGCTTGGTCCACTACATGTACCTCCTGGCCTCTACCTCTGTCACTCAAGCTACTTGTATATAACCGGCCTAGACTCTTGACTGACTCTATCTTCTGATCTTCCTGAATGGTCGGGATGTGTTGACCGTTGACTGAGAAGGTTCTGTTACTGATCACTCCTTTCCTGATGAGGGAAAGGCTTCTGGACTTTGCTGGTTTAAACTGCATGCCAGCCCATCCCGTCAGTTTTTTCAGTCTCTGCAGTAGACAAATGTGCAAGGTGCAGTATGGAGAATACTTGTGACAATCCATGAAGGCACGGAGTGGTGGCATTCTCTATCCCGTTGGTGCCTTGACTCCTCCCACAACATGTTTGGCACCAACATGGAGAACTTCAAATCCCATGATGAAAAGCAATGGTGAGATAGAGCACCCCATGGCAATGCCCTTCTCCACTTTTTGCCAGCCTGTAGTATAATTCCTGGTGCTGATACTTAGCTTGAAGTCAGAGAAACAATTATGTACCATCTCGTTCACCTCCTTTGGCACCCAAAAGAATTCCAAAGCATACTGGATAACTTTGTGTGGAATTGACCCATATCCATATGCGTTTGCTAAGTCCAGCCATGGAGTTATACCTCTATGGTCCAGCCAGACGACATGAAGATCTTCCTTTCTGCTCTTCGCAAGCTGGATCTGATTCCAGATCGTACTGGCATGCTCTGTACAGCCTGGGAATTCCAGCTTTCTGGATTTCTGTGTCAATGAACTTGTTGAAGATTAAACTAGAGGTCAACGATCTCACGCCTTCGTCAAAGGATGTTATCGTTAAGAAGGTAGAAGTGATATATTATTAGTCCCCCTAAATATGGAAGTTGGATCGTGAAAACTACCCCGGCCGATGCTACAGTCTGCAATCGACGTGCATTGGGCAAGGGAAAACAGCTGTGCAGGACATGTAAGGCAACACCGCCTGTGAGTGGAGGGGCCAGCTACATGGACTGCTTAATGACTATCCCCTCTGGGACTTTCTCCCTCTGGGACAGCCTGTTGCCCATGTGTCACAATGTAGAGTAGTCATCATGGAAGGTAACTGAATTATAAAATTCTTTAATTAATTATGCAAATTAGATCGTAATTTGCATAAATGTCATCTAATTATGTCAAGCATCACTTAAGCTACCTACACACCAAATATCTGAGGACGATCCGTCAACCGGTTATTGAGTTATCCTACTTTAAACATTTTCATACAAATGCTCCTGCAGTTCCAGAGCAAGCCGCTAGGGGGCCCGAACTTATGCCACTTCTTCCCGAGCACAAGAGCTATCTACCATCCAAAAATCATGACCCTAGCTTGTCCAGATCACCATATATCAAAACCGGAAGCTCCGCTGCAGTACCATAACGAGCCGCCAGGGAGCCCATATTCCTATCACTTTGAGGTCTCATCAAGACCTACCCACCTACCAAATATCAAGATAATCCATCTTTGCCTTCTCAAGTTATGCTGTTCAAACACACACACACAAACACACACACACACACAGACACGAAAACAATCTTTTTGGCGAAGGTAATAAAAAAATAGTTCTTCCATGGGAACTTCTCAATAAACGAGTTTGCAATGGAAGAAAGGGGCAACCTTACCACAAAATTTAAGTAGTGCACTGGGCTACATTTGTACCTGGGTGTAGAAATAGGTTTCACCAAGCAAAATACAATGTATGGTTGCACAATGCAACTGGGCAACCTAAACTCAGAGTATTTCATACGCTGCATAGCCTAAATTAGTATGTTGACAGGACAGACAAAATTACACAGAAATTATACAATGTATAATGCTCATAAACATTGCTATAATTGGTAGCAGCTGTTTGAGGCTGAGAATGTAAAATCTCCCATGTTTGACTAATAATGTCATGTAGTCACAATAAGAACAGTACCGATACAGTACTGTACCAGTCAGGCTTCCTACCTCAGTATAGTCTCGTACATTCACATCTGCACCAGCTGCCAATAAAACTGATACACTTTCGTGGTGACCTTTCACAGTTGCATGGTGCAGAGGAGTGTTTCCCTGTAAAACAGGATGTGGCTATCAGTAAATCAAATGAATAGGACCGGTTGCAAATACTTAATATTTTTCATACATTGTAAATCAGCTATTAGGTCGGCATCCTATACAATCATTGTGATTGTATTACATTGTATACCACCATCAATCTTGGGCTCTCTTCGTCTCAGGACACTGTCTACAGATTCCGTCAATCACTCTCCGCAGTTCTTCCTTCACAGTGCGTCTCATGACTAGAACGGCCAATACTAGCCAAAATTTATCATTTGCTACCTCAGTTTACCCTGGTTGAATGGAAGAAGGCTAAGGTGGTTACCTATTCCTAAGTCCGCAACAGAACCCTTTTGTGGTCCTAATAGCAGACCTATAATCTTCCTGCCACTAGTTAGATAATGGAACGCATTGTTAGCAAACAAGTGTCAGAGTATTTTTTGAAGAATTCATTAATGTCTGATCACCAGCATGCGTAATAAAAATTAGGAAAAACCATCTAACATGCACTGCACTGCTGCATATGGTAGATGATTGGCACTGCAGTATAGATCAGGGGAACTTGGTAGGCGCCATTTTCCTCAATTTCTCAGCAGCTTTTGACCTTGTTGATCATAACTGTCTACTTTTGAAATTAGGGTGTTATGGTTTTGATGAATCCACGACTAAATGGATGGCAAGTTACCTGACAGGAAGAGAGCAATGTGTTCACATAAATGGCACTAACTCTTCCTTTAAGGAAGTGCCTTGTGGTGTACCCCAGGGGAGTTGTTTAGGGCCCCTTCTTTTCACCATTTACACAAATGATCTGCCATTACACAGGCTACAGCAGATATGTATGCTGATGACACATCAGCCTTCATCTGTGCTCCATTGATTGAAACCATTTCACATAAACTACAGGGAGAGGTTAACAACATTTGTAACTGGGTAAGAATGAACCAGCTTTTCCAGTGAACACTTCAAAAACCAAATGTATTGTTCTGGGGAGTAAGCCTAGAATGTCTGCTAGACCCAAACTCACATTAACAGCACATGGTAAAGTCATTGAACAGGCATTCTCCCACGGCAGAGCTAAAACCCGGCAAAATACGTTAGCCTTGGGTTGTAGCTCTGCCTTATTACGTTCACCAAACTGGTCTGGGAGGCGGAGCCTGTAAAGAGCTATAAATATTAATGAGCTTGCCTTATTTGGCACAAACCAATCATAGCTCAGATCAGATAAATTCAAGATGGCGGCGTATTTAAACACTGTGCGTGCCCAGAGAACTTGTTTACTAGTATTTTGTGAGAAAGTGATTACTTCAAGCAAGAAGGTTATACGGAGATTGCTTCAATGTCTTTTAGATCAATTTTCAGCGCCGCAGTCTGATCTTAGCATTAATCTGAATCTGTTGTCGTTGAGTATTGTCTCAGGGGAGGTGTACATAAACTGAAATTTCCCAGCGAGGATGTCGCTTGTCTCGGCTGCGTTCATACCTAAACAAGTCGCCTTCAGGCCCAGCGAGGTTAGTTTTTCACACTGTTCTTTCATTATTGCGCTGAGTGGACTCACTACAATTATGAGGTCGTCTCCTGACGGACACGGGCGATGGGCTCTCTCTTGATCATGAGTAGAGAGTAGCTCCTTCTCTACTTTGGCTGCTGCTGGAAAGCCCATATAACACACTCAGACTTTTCCCCCCACCTGTCCGTACACTTAAGAAAACGCGTACGTCTCTGCCATCAAGCAGTGCTTTCCGCGTCCATATCTGGTGTTCGTAAAGCCGATTGACTCCGAACAAATCTTGCACAGCTGAGATAGCAGCGCTAGCCGCCATCTTTACAGGAAACGCAAAGAAGCGATGTAAGACGTAACATGATTGGCTGCCTGCTTCCCAGGGCGGTTACGTCACCAGCTGATGAGAGCCGTGTGGTATTTCTCTGATTGGCTGACAGCTCTTTACAGGCTCCGCCTCCCAGACCAGTTTGGTGAACGTAATAAGGTAGAGCTACAACCCAAGGCTAACGTATTTTGCCGGGTTTTAGCTCTGCCGTGGGAGAATGTTGAACAGGTCAAGGAAGTAAAGTTAAGTTGGCACGACTGTAGACGAGTGCTTGACCTGGAACACTCACACAAAATCTACATCAAAGACAATGGCCAGGTCACTAGGAATGATTAAAAGATGTGCACATTTTATGGATCAGTCATTGTTAAAAACTGTAATTGAATGCCTTGTATTATCTCATATTGATTACTGTAGCTCAGTTTGGTCATGTACAACTAAAACTTATAAACATAAACCACTTACAACGAATGCAGAATAATATTAAGGCATGTTTCAGTTGATTAGCCACAGTGGAAACCTGTGTACAAGACTGTTGGTGAACACTATGACCACATTTAGAAGTCTTAGAATAGTTCTCGCAAAGGAACCTATATGTATTAGCGGGAAGCTACGTTTGGTTTAACAGTCAGCACAGTCACAGAACCCGCTTTGCTTCTAGACCGTCTTTTGCATTAGATAAACCCAGAACCAATGCCTTGAAGAAGTGTTTCACATACAGGGCTGTAAGAGTGTGGAACGACCTAAGGCTTCCACTTGTTGTGCAGTCCACACCAGTCCTTGAGGTCGTTTAAGAAGGGTCTCTATGAACATTTCCATCAGTAGTACTTGTGCAACAGGATTGTTGTTTTTACTTAATTGTAAATTTGTAAATGTTGTATGTTGTTGTTGTGCAATGTATTGTATAGTTTTGTACTATATGTGTGAATACCGTACCAGGAAGACTATAGCGGTGGACCCGGTTGGGCCCACCGCTAATGGTTTAAAGTTTCAAAGTTTCAAAGCCCAGTAGACTCTACCACAGAATCTGCAGTAGAACCTTTGGCCGGTATTCTTCTCTTCTGAGGCTCTTTTGTCTGTTTTCGTCTTTTCTTGTCTTGCTATCCTACTTTCTCTGGCAGCTTTAAACAGTCCCATACCAGTGTGTACCACGTGCACTGGTCTCAATCTACTTAAATTCTCAGCCCATTGCTGTATTTTCCCAGGACTCTTTGTTGATGGAGAAGTCTTGGAGGGTAGCTTTGCATACATCTATGAGGCTCAACTTAGGCCTTCCTCTTGGCTCCCTGTGTACTCAGTCTGCCATACAGAACTCTGGAAGCCTGGTGTCATCCATCCTACTCACATGGCCTAGCCAATGCAGCCTGTTTCGCCACAGGATCTCAAACAAGGATGGTGTTCCTGCTTGCTGGTCAGTACATTTGTGTACTTAATGCTCATTTGTGACTATGTCCTGCTAGTATTATATGTTTATATAGAGTACAAAACGATGTATTCCGTATCACACAAGGTACAAGCCTGACCGTGGGAGGGCTGCGACTGAGCTATTTTATTTATGTTATACTCACCCGAGAAAACACACGTTTCAATGCGAAATGTTTCAAAATTTGGTGTCCTTAAACAAAAAAATGCAACAACATCAATTCCAACGTCCGAATCCAGTATTTGAATTTTTGAAAGTGGCCCACGCGGCTCAGGCCGGCGAAATTAATGCGTTCGAATCATTTATGATAATGGAACAAGTGGAAGCCAGTGTGATAAGCATGTTATGTTGGCCCGGCCCAGGTATGACATAAAAGAATTCTTACACAAGCAGCATAGATGGAAGCTGTTGAGTCTTTTTTACTGTTGTGAATAGACGGTTCATGTTTCACTGCCAAATAGTAGAGTTGAAGATACACAATGTATATATTACAGGGGTCGAAATGCCCCTCTGTGTGCAACTTGGTGCAAGTAAATTTGGTGTCGTGCAACTAATTTTTTGCCGGTATGCACCGCGGTGCAAGTTTGCTTTATCCATGGAGTTAAAATAAAGATTTTAACTCCATGCTTTATCCGCTGTGTTTGAAATACCCGTCTGCAGTCTGCAATTTGCAGATAGATTTTCAAGATTGCGGAAGAAAAAATCATACAATCTGCAATTTTGCAGAAGGAAAAAATAGGCTCCGGATTCAATAGTTTTCAATTTAGGAAAGTAGCGGCGCTGTGAATAGACTGGCCTCGTCGCACGAACCTGGCGGCGTTTTCCAGCTGACTCTAATGGTCCCATATAAGGGGATTTGGGGTCAAAGTTGAGCAATTCCGACCATACGACGAAAGGCGACGATAACCAAATAAGGCTACTAGCCATTTTCCGATGTTAGATTTAATCACCCGGGAGGACCCGACAACTGCCTCGGCAATTTTCGGCAGTTTTTGCCGAGCATTTCCCAGCAGGCAACGCGGCAAAACATGGCGCCGAAAAAGAGAGTCGATATAGGGAACACCAACAAAACAAAGACGATTTTGTCGTTCTTTGAGAAAACTGACGGCAATCAGGACTGCAACAGCAACCCATCGCGCATCCGCGAGATCGGCAAAACTCAGGATGGTTGCTGTCGCGGTTGGATTCTCGAGGAGGCGGCTTAGGAGGCCGACGCAGATCTAGAAATTTTGTAGAAACTGACTCGCCAAAGATCGAGCCCAGGAAAATAAATGTACAATTTTTTTTAGAATGTAAATATTGTCAAGTTATTGTGTCCAATTTAGTAAGGAAAGATCGTGTGTTTTTTCATAATTTTCTTGTAATTCTATTACTGATTCTATCAACTTCTTTGTTGTTGATTTTTCGTCAAATTATTTACGATACTATTCCAGGAATATTTATCTTCCTTAAGAATTTACGCGTCCATCAAAACATTGTGCTCATTTAATTGCATTCTATAAATGTTCAAGTTAATTGTTTCTGTTTTCTTACCATTTTTCACATGTCAATTTTAGGTACAAATTAACTGTAGTAACATCACAACTTCAGTCTTTTAAAAATTATGTAGTTCTAGTAGTGTATATCTCTTCCGTGATGCTGCTGATATGATCAACTTGCTATATGTTAATTATTTTGCGATGTATTTTGCAATGAAAAATTTATATGCTTCCCATAGAGAGCCATATTAGTTTGCTGAAAAAGGGATCATATCCTTTCAGTGGTGTCATGACATGATACCAGGAAATGATAAATTTTCTGTAGAGAAGGATCTATATAAAGTCTAACATTAGAAAAGAGTGATATTTTGAAGAATTTCAGTAATGCTACAGATTTACAAAGCTATATATGATGTAAAAATAGGCATTATTGGTATGGGGGCTTGTGTATTTGCAGAAATTTTTTTCAAATTGCAGGACGAAATTTGACTCTTCTGCAATATTGCAGAGCACAGAAAAAATGTATTTCAACCGCAGCTACCTGTAGAAATACCCGATAAAGAACTGGAAAGGGAACAAAACCAGAATCCATGAAGTTTTTATTTAAGTTACTACATGTACTTTTGGTTGTGTTCGTTTTATTTTTGGGGGGTGCAACTATTTTTCTTCTGGTGCAAGTATTTTTTTTTCATCTGCACCAGTGCAAGTTGGCCCCAAAATCTATTTCGACCCCTGATATTTATACAAATGTAGATCAATACCTAAAGTTTGTCTTTCTTGCTAACTTCTGGTTTTTCCATGCTCTCTTCAAGTTAGTTTCCCATAGAAAGCTGCAGCAGCTCTACCGATGCCCACAATTATTTCTTCATCAGATTCTAGAGAATGGGTATTTGTCATGACTGATTCCAGGTTAAGTAAACTTCTCTGGAAGGCATTTCCATGCAGTTGACAATGTATAACACTCCTGCAAATTAACACATTCTACCTACCTCAATGTCCCGTACATTCACATCTGCACCAGCTGTCAGTAAAGCTGACACAGTTTCATGGTGGCCATTCTCAGCTGCCAGGTGCAGGGGAGTCCATTGCTGTAAAATATTATAATCAAAAAAATTTAATGGTCTTTACTACGGTGACAAGACAGACTGATTTTCACAAAAATATTTCTAATGTTGTTAGGGTTATTACCTCTGGTGAAGGAGATATTCTTTCACAGGACGACCTTGTTTTCATAGTATTTCTAAGATCACTGCAAAACAAGCTTTTATAAGTTTGATGCAGGGTTTTGTATAGATGGATCATTGGGGTGTATGGTCAATACAACAGTTACTGTAAAACTACTTGGAAAGTAACTGAAGATTGAACTAAGGAATAACAAAATTTGGTTGTTAATCCTTTTATCTTCCATAGCTAGCATAATTGCTATCCTAGAAAAGCAGTCTGAGAGAATACGTTGCAGTATAACCATGGGTGGGCTTTTTGTGGTCATTTTCGCAAAACAATTTTTATGCAATTCTATTTTTTGGATAAGATAAGGTCAAAGAGTAAGAAACCCACTGTAGTACGGTGACTTCAACAGCTAAAGTTTGGCACTATTTTATGCATTAGATGATTCTACATAAAATTCCAGCAGTAATGCATGTATATAATACTAGTAATTATACATGTCTTTTAACTAACTTGCATTTGTAACTACAGTCAAACCTGCTCAAGCCGGTCACCCAGGGGACCGGAGAAAAGGGGCCGCGTTGGACAGGTGACCTGCTTGAAGAGGGTCGATTCTCCCAACTCAGAACATGACTGAGAGTTAATGGTCTCCGATTCGAGGTGTTTCAATGCAAATTTTTTTTGTCAAATACTGCAGGTATCTTTAGATTTCCGGGGCCTAAACTTCACAGTATCTGGCAAATGAAGAAATGTTTTCAAATTCGACTCATCAAATCGCCACTGTTTGCAAAATTTGAAGAATTGTGACCCCGTCGACCGGCCGCCATGGGAAGGGATCGGGTCATGGGCGGACCCAATTCGTGGTGGCCGCGGCCGCGTTGGCCAGGTGACCGCCCTGGGCAGGTCGCTTAATGCTTGCGTCATTGGGGAAAATTTTCGGGACCGAGAAAAAGCGGCCACGATGGCCAGGTGACCTGCTTGAAGAGGTGGCCGCCTAGGCAGGTTTGACTGTATTCTAAATGAACATGTGGGCAAGCGTTAAGGGGGTACAGACGCTACAGAACAGACTTTAGTCTTGTGCTTCATCTATTTGTCAGAACTATAACTGTTACACTAATTACTTTCTTATGACTGTTCATCCACAAATGCTGTTACAGTTATTTTAACAAAGAAAAAGGATGAACAAGATCATTAGATTACGTAGGGATTTCATACAAATTCTATTACCATAACGGATCTTACTACATTATGTACATGTACACAGCTTCAGAACACAGGCATTGGAAGGGTTTATTTGATCTAACATTATAGCTGATGATGCACAGTCACTGTAGGAGTTACATTGTAAGCCTCGTGTGGCTAATAGGATAATTATACAACACTAATTTCTGGAAGTTTTCTTTTAGTCTGTATTGTGTATTATAATTCTGAAATTATCACCCATCTTTTAAGTCATATAACATTCCTACCCGGTAACATTCCTGTTAATGTCAGCAGTCATTGTGAAATTACACTCGTACATTATATACTTTCCAGAGGTTTGGAATCTCAGATTTCTTGTTAGTGGCTGTTTGAGGCTCTCTCTATATATACAATATTGCGATGTGTAAAATCTCTCATGATACTGATACATGTAGTTAAGACTTTAGTAAACTTTTAGTGATATACATTGTACATGTACCATAACAGTCAGTATACATGTACATGTACATACCACAACATGCTGTGCATTCACATCTGCACCAGCTGTCCGTAAAGCTGATACAGTTTCATGGTGGCCATTCAAAGCTGCCAGGTGCAGGGGGGTCCTTTGCTACAAAATATGAGATGGTTTTCAGTATGGTGACAGGGCAGACTGAACTACACAGAAATGGTGCTGATATCGAGTTTAAAAAAAAATTTATTAAACAGTTCTCCAACTCAAAAGATTTTGACTCACCGGAATTTCCAACCGAAACTCTCGGTCTTCATCAGCTATCTGACCCGAGTCCTAATATAGACACGTGATTTTTCTGCATGTGTGATGTCAGAACTTGATCAAAGTTCGTCGGAAGTCGGTACCGCCCCCTGTCCCAGTTCAGGGAAGGTTGGTGCACACTGATGTAGATGGTGTCCAGGATGTTAACCCTTTCCAGGGACAGTCTGGCCTGGTGACTCAACGAATGTGTTGTGATACCTTAGATGACCCAGACCCTCAGAGGACCCAGACCCTCAGAAGACCCTCAGAAGACCCAGACCCTCAGAAGACCCAGAGCTGGGTCGCCTGTGTTCTAGGAATCAGGTTTTCAGCGAACCTCTGAGATGTATGACTCCTGACAAGGCCCTCTGGGGGCAGTACTGACTTCCAAAGGACTTTGACCCAGTGGTGACATCACACATGTGGATCTCCCTGACTAGTTGTATAGGAAAAGTGTTAGAGGTCTTTGTTTATGAGTTTCTACTGCGAGACACAGATAGCAAAATTCTAAACTCACAACATGGTTTCAGACGGGGCAGATCTACCGTCTCAGCCCTCATACAGACAACACAGGCATGGCATGACGCTCTGAACAGCAACCCAAAGATGGACGTTCATGTGGCTTTCATAGACTTTTCATGAGCCTTTGATACAATTGACCATGGGAAGCTCTTTTATATCATACCCGGGCGGAGATACAGTGTTCCCGACCCGGTCGTACTTTACTGTACGACCAGGCTTACAAACCGGGCTTCCATAGAACAATTCGAACGCGTTTCGCCCCAACCGTGTGTGCCGCTTTCGAAAATTTGAATACAGGATTCGGACGTTGGAATTGACGTTCTTGCATTGACAGACGTGTTTTCTAGGGTGGGTATGATATAAATAGAATACAACACGGTGTATTCTGCATTGCCCTCGGTCTCGGCTCTCCCGCGAGTCAGATCGCGGTCGGGCCGATGCCTCGGGAAATACGGAATACACCGTGTTGTATTCTATTATGTATAGCTTGGCAACGATGGGCATGAGACGGAACCTCTGGTCATGTATCTGCAGTTTAATATGATCTGAGTGACCGCAAACAGCGCGTGAAATGGGAAGGAAGTGTTTCGGAGTCGCGGCCTGTTCTAGCTGGCTCACCCCAGGGAGGTATTGTGTCGCCTACATTATTCCGATTCGTCATAGCCATGAATTGTCTGTGGATGAAAACATTCACCCCAGTGTCATTCCAGTCAAGTATGCGGATGACTTGACTAATTCAGAGTGTCTAAATGGGATCTCTCCATGGCCTGATGCAGACGTCAATGACTGCTGTACAGTCATGGGCAACGCTGTACAACATGGAGGCAAACGCCAAGAAAACAAAAGACATGATCATAAGCTGCCGGAAATTCCTAGTAAATCCCCCTCCACTCACGCTAAACGGGCAACCAGTGGAGAGAGTTACAAAGTTTAAGCTTCTGGGTGTTACCGTTACTAGCAACCTTACACGAGACGAACATGTTAAACAGATGATCTCAAAGGTAAACCCACGGCTACACTACTTGCGTCTTGCCAAGAGGGCCGGACTACCCCAGGACTTACATGTACTACTAACTGTCTACATCTCATTCATCAGGCCTATTTTGGAATATGGATCGTGTGGGGAGGACTCCCAAAGACTCTATCAAACGAGCTAGAAAAGGTTTAAAAACTCTGCTGCAAAATCATTGGCATTGAATACCACCAACTCCCCACGCTACAGTCCAGACGACATGAAGCCTCTCTATGGGAGCTGCAGCGGATCATGAAGGACACGACACATCCCTGCAGACAGTTCCTGCCCCGGTAGTGGAAACATCCTATAACCTGCATCGCCGTGTGGGACTGAAACCACCTGTTAGCAAAACTAACAGACACAAAAACTTGTTTATTCCAAGAACACTGTCGATGATGTGATGCCCGCAAAACTCTGTGTTTACGTTGATATAATTGTTGTTGTTATGGATAGATTTTAAAATGCTCGTATACATGTAATGCTTTATCACTTTAACGCTGATGATCTTTGAAATGTTAATCTATAAATGAATTGTTTTTCATATAAATGTTCTGTAAAATCAGCACAATTTAGTCTTGATGACTACAAAGTTGATTGCACAATAAAGTTTAAGCTTGATTTGAAAATCATGTCTCCACAGCACGGTTCAGATACATGTAGATGATGAAGATTAAGAGATTAAGTCAAAAATTCCAGTGAGTCAAATTCTTTTGAGTTGGAGAACTGTTTAATTTTGACTAAGTCTATCTTTTTACCAACTCAGATGAACTTTCAAGTTGCTAATATTAAATCTATAATTATAATATTATTATATGATTAATAGCGTCTGTTTAAGGCTTCCCCTGGGTCCTACGATTAAAGGTAAAATCTTCTTCAAAATAGAGATACATGTATATGTAGTGTAAGAACAAGTAGCGTACCATACCAGTCTACCTACCCATATGTCCTGTACATTTTTATCTGCAGCAGATGTTAGTAAAGCTGACACAGTTTCTCGGTGGCCTTCCGTGGCTGCCAGGTGTAAAGGGGTCCTATGCTGTAAAGCAAAAGATAGTTTCTGTAGATAGAATGGACAGGAACTGTTACACATAATTATTTTTCATGCATTATAAATCAGCAACTGTATTAGGTCTACTGGTTTCAGATAAAGATGGCAACCAATATCGTAAGGTGCTCCAGGAACAAAATTTACCACAGGTAGACAGCAGTCTATTGAGACTTACCCAATAGTCCTGTACATTTATACCTGCACCAGCTGTCAGTAAAGCTGCTACAGTTTCATGGTGGCCATTCTCAGCTGCCAGGTGCAGGGCGGTTGTTTGCTGTAAATCACAAGGTGGTCTTCAGTATACAGGATGGGCAGGAACTGTTCTACATTAGTTATTTTTCACACATTATAAAGCAGCTATTCCATTGGTCTACTGGTATAATATATAAAAGATAATAAAGATGGTACTATCATAAACATTGATATGATACTCCTGGGTCATACAATTGTACCACAGCAGTCAATCTACCTCCCACCCGTCCCGTAAATTCACATCTGCTCCAGCTGTCAGTAAAGCTGATACAGTTTCATGGTGGCCTTTCCCAGCTGCCAGGTGCAGGGGCGTCCTTCCCTGTAAAACACATTCATCAAACAGTATGTTGACAGGACAGACTGAATCACACAGATTCTGAAATATTGCTGATATTGTTATAATGATTACTTGTAGCAGTTTGAGTCCCCCCTCCAATATTAATGTTAAATGTCCAATCACAGAGTTCGAAATACTTTTTTGGGGCCAGGTTGCCCAGTGTGCAACCTACTAGGGCAAAATTTTGGTTGTGCATCACAAAAGAATTTTAGGTTGCCCCCTGATTTTGTGGATTTAAGTACACTTAATCTAATAATTTGGCGGCGAGGAGCTTTGCTCCAGGGGCTAGTGACGTGCAATACACAACCTCTCCTAGCTCAGGACCGTAGTGCGTGGTGAAGAGCCACATCCTTCTCGAGGTGCCGCTGTTACGTGGGGAAGCCGTCCGCGGGTGAACCACAACAAAACACTACGGATCTAGACGAGCCACGTCGAAAAACTGGTCACAGCAGTGGGCCAGCCACCCGCTCTGTTGGATACCATATATGGCTACGGGAACGTCAAAGAAGAAGAATTCGTCTCAAGGTGTCCCGCGGAATTCTGGGTCAAGTGGGACCAGGATGACGCGTGGTGGGCAAAGCCGCAAGGACCCCAG
Organism: Branchiostoma floridae x Branchiostoma japonicum; assembly: GCA_013266295.2. Classification (NCBI taxonomy): domain Eukaryota; kingdom Metazoa; phylum Chordata; class Leptocardii; order Amphioxiformes; family Branchiostomatidae; genus Branchiostoma; species Branchiostoma floridae x Branchiostoma japonicum. The sequence goes on along the minus strand of CM023830.1, from coordinate 17,768,153 downwards.
CACGTCGAAGGGAAGGAAACGGGCACAGTATGTTAAGTGTACTACACGTCCTGAGAACAGTCATGTGAATGTCGGCTACAACAAACTCAACCCAAGTAATTATGTTAAGAAACCTTTATGCATAGCAACATGGAATGTGCGATCACTTGTGAGCAATTCCTCCAAGCTGTATCAGCTGGCATCGATCATTGACGACTACGGTCTTGACCTACTCGGAGTTACTGAAACACACATGCCAAGCAATGGTATTGAAGTCTTAGACAACGGTTCACTCATGGTATATTCAGGACGTACTGATGGAATCAGGCGACAAGGAGTTGGAATTACTCTGTCCAAACGCATTAAAAACTCACTCATCTCATACTCACCCGTGTCTGAGCGACTTTTAAGCGCCAGATTGCACAGCAAGCAGATTAATATCTCTGTCATAGTCGCATATGCACCCACGGATGGCTCTGATGAGGAAGAGAAGGACAGCTTCTATACACAGCTAACTGATGTAATTGCAGATTTACCTGGGCATGATGTTAAGTTAGTTTTGGGGGACTTTAACAGCAAGATTACATCAGATCACACATCCAGGAAAGGTGTCATAGGCCGCCACTCCTTACATAATGAGTCAAGTGACAACGGAACACGTCTATTGGACTTCTGTGCCTTGAACCAGCTGACAATTGGGGGAACACTGTTTGAACACAAAGACATACACAAGGGAACCTGGAGATCTCCCGATGGCAGGACAGTCAATCAGATTGACCACATCTGCATCAGCACCAAATGGAGTCACTCCCTCCAGGATGTGAAAGTGTGCAGAGGAGCTGACATTGGTTCTGACCACTACTTGGTAAGGGGGTACTTGCGTGTCAGACTCAGGGCAGCAGACAAACAGGAGGCGACACAACACTCCTTACCAGCAACAGAACATCTCAGGGATGGTTCAAAGACATCAGAATACAATAAAGAGCTAACTAATAGGTTTGAATGTCTGAGTATGGAGGATGATTCTCTTGAGGACTCTTGGGAAAAGTTCAAGGAAACAATGCAGTCCGTTTCCATTGAAGTGCTTGGAGACCGTCCCAAGAAAAGACGCCAACAACACCTCTCACTGGAAACTAAGAACCTGATTATAAAGCGTGCTGAGGTTAAGAAAAGGGATCCTACATCCAGCCTGAATCAGTCAGAGTACTCCAGGTTAAACAAGCTGGTGAAGAAAAGCTGTAAGGTAGATGACAATAACTGGGCTCTCAGGGTGGCTACAGAACTAGAAACAGCATCTTCTCATGGGAACCAGCGGGAAGTCTGGCAGAAAATAAGAATTCTGGCCAACAAGAAGTGTAAGAAATCCTCAGCAGTGCGGGACAAGTCTGGGAAACTGATTTCCGACCCCGACTCTCAGCGGGAACGGTGGGCTGAACACTTCTCAGAGTTGTTAAACCCTCAACAGGATGACGTTGACCTTACAGTGTTGGACAGTATTCCTGGTGTTCCTTGTTTCACCTACCTTGGGGATGATGATGGCCCCCCAACAGTTGTGGAGATTCAGGACGCTCTTAGAAGACTGAAAAACCACAAATCTCCAGGGGTGGACGGAATAGCCAATGAACAGCTGAAGTATGGTGCACTTGGTCTTGTCAAACCCTTGGAAGTTCTTTTTGCTAAGGTCTGGCATGGAGAGGTTATTCCTGAGGACTGGTCGAAGGGCATAATCGTAGTGCTGCCCAAGAAAGGGGACACCACACATTGTGCCAACAACAGAGGAATAACACTCAGATCCACTGCATCGAAGTTGTTTCAGATTGTTGTTCTGGGTCGCCTTAACACTGGGTTGGAAAAGCTGTTGAGGGAAAATCAATGTGGATTCCGGAAGAACAGATCATGCATTGATCAAATATATTCACTACAGACAATCATTCAAAGAAGTATTGAATTTAATATCCCTCTGTATATAAATTTTATAGACTTCAAAGCAGCTTTCGATAGCATCAGACGTGACTTCATCTGGAAAGCCTTCTCCTTTTATGGTCTCCCAGTAAAGTACATCCGCGTGCTGCAAGCCTTCTTCTACAACACTGTGAGCGCTGTAAGGGTGAATGGGGAGCAGTCCAACTGGTTTACTGTTAACTCTGGGACTGGTCAGGGTGACATTCAGGGACCTCCGGTGTTCAACGTGTGCATCAACTTAGCAGCATACCTCACAGAGCAGAGTAAACACCTCAGTGCGGGCGCTGTGTTGCAAAAGGAAACCCATGACAAGCCGTCAGTATCAGTTCTTGATACTGACTATGCGGATGACATGGCCCTTCTGGATAACACGAAGACAGGGTTACAAGAAACAACAGACCTCTTATGTAAGAACAGTTCTCTTGCTGGGCTGAAGGCCAATGCCAAGAAGACGCAGGCCATGGTGGTTGGGAAGCACACAACGCAACGACCATACACAGAAGTTGGCACACTGGACATCAAGGTCGAGGGGAGTCAGGTAGAGCAGGTCAGTCGGTTTACCTACTTAGGGACAACCTTCAGCAGCGACGGGACGACAGACTCTGAGCTCTCGAACCGCATACAGAAAGCCTCCGGAGCATTCAACCAGCTTGGGAAAATATGGAACAACAGGAACATTCTTGATGCAACCAAGTTGCGAATATACGAGGCTGCTGTTATTACAATCTTGACCTATGGGAGCGAAGTCTGGATTACCACTCAGGCACAGGTTAATAGACTGGAAACCTTCCATCAGAGATGTCTTCGGAGAATTCTGCACATCAAGTGGTTTCAGCATGTCACAAACAAGAGCGTGTTACAGAAGGCAAACACAGTGGAGATCGGAACACGCATAGCTAACAATAGACTAAGATGGCTAGGTCATTTGCTAAGAATGCCCGAAGAACGGCTGCCCAAGTTTCTGTTGGAATGGACTCCCAACTATGGGAAAAGATCTAGAGGAAGACCACGGAAGACATGGCTGGCATGTGTACTTGAAGATGCCAGGACGACCATGCAACAACCCAGTCTGACCCTAGAGGACCTGAAGACGATTGCCCACGACCGCCAAGTATGGCGCAGGACGCTGTGCAGACGGAGGGACGACTTTGACGCAGGCCACTCACAGAGATGAGGAGACCTACTCAAGTACAAGTACAAGTAAGTAATCTAATAACTTCTTAATCTCATTAGAATAATAAACACAAAACTTGATACAATGTACATATCAAATTGTGGTGAATATTATTTTACATTTACTGCTACTCCTCCAGGGATCTCCCCAGAAATTTAGAGCAGGGTGCACGTGGTGGAGGGTGCAGAGCACCTGATGCGAAGTATTGAAAAAATTGGGCATAGGTTCCCCGCTATGGCCCCTAACCGGATGCCATTATGCTGCTTTCGCTGACAGTTAATAAGTAACGGCAAGTAAATAAAATTTTATGGATGACATCCTCCACAGACTCCAAATCTAATGCAATTGGGAGAAAAAAAATGCGGGCCAAAAAAAACAAGATTCCTACATTTTCAAATTTTGACGTCATGAACCTTGTCAAACAAGACTTGAGCGGCAAAACATGATATCACAACCAACAGGTCTTTTATTCCTGTACACAACAGTATTGGGTGGGGTCGTGTGGCATAGCGGCAGAGTGTTCGGCTCGGAACCAAGAGGTTCCGAGTTCGAACCCTGCCATGTCACCTTGATCTTGTGCCCTTGGGAAATGCACTTTACACGACTTTCCTCACTTCACTCAGGTTAAAATGAGTACCTAGCTTCAGTTAGGGACGTCCCTCGGATAGGACGTTAAATGGAGGTCCCGTGTTTGGGGAGAGCCACACACCACGCACGATAAAGAACCCACCACACCATTTGAAAAAGAGTAGGGGCATGCCCCGGTGTGCGATGATGCAAATTCTACAGTGACTGGCCACAAGGTTAGCCCTTAATAATAGCCCCGTGCTAGTTGGGCAGCCTTGTTGCAAGCATGGCTGTGTCTTCAGCCGAAATGAATAAATGAATGAATAAATGAATAAAACAGACTATTACCTGCCCATGTACAAATGTAGATGTGTACTTACATTTCCAAACTAGAAAAAAGAGCTTGTCGTACCATCATGGGCTACTATCTTGGGCATTCATATGCAATGGAGCACCTTATACTGTCAATACTAAGTGAATGTCATCAAATGCAAGCAATTGTGCCTCAAGTTTGCTTCATCCCTGATGGTCTCTGAACCGATAGACATTTATTACGACATATTTGCCCATTTTCGGCATGTTGACCATCGATCGTCAGAAGGCAAAAAAAATTATTGTTTTTTCCCCCGAAATCAGGCGAAAATCAATGCGCGCACTGATGTCATCCATAAAAATTACTTGCTGTGGCCTTACTGAGTTTTCTTTTTTCTTAAAATATTTATCCACTTAAATCACATTATTAACACACCTAAAACATACAAAATATTGTTAGCTCTAAACTCCTGCTCGAAAACAAAGATTTTGTGAGGCACTCGGACTTGGAATTCCCACAGTAGGGCTCACAATATTATATTGAACATCCACTGTAAGAGGCTCACTGTAAAAGTTATTCATCCAAACGCACATACTAAGAAGTTACCAATTACATTTTGACTCTAGAAACCGCTAAATTCGGAAAATCTCACGATAAATTTTCACAAACTAACCTTCTAAAAAATACAATTGCTGTTGTCAAAAATAATTAGCTTTTTCATAGCTTTACTGTATCCTTTTAACGAGTTGTAATGTGCTTTACATTTTGGATGCTAGCTTTTCTGACGAAAGTGCCAACCAGTTTGGAAATATCTTCAAGGATCGTCTGGAAAACACATTTTCTCTCTGGCTGGAGACAAGTAACAAAAAGTCTTACCAAACTCAACACCTATTGCAAAATCAAAACACAATTCTGTCTGGAAAACTATCTCTCATCAATTCAAAACAAATCGTTTAGAAATAGCATTACAAAACTTAAGCGCCCACCCTTTGCTAATCGAAAAGGGCCGCCACTATAACACACCAGCCAAAGAGAGATTGTGTCCCGCATGTCATAAAGATGTTGAAAACGAATTTCACTTCATAATAGATTGACTGTCCAACCTATATTATTGAAGACCGACAAAAATTGTTAGTCTATTGCATGTAAGACCGATATACAAAAACAGAGATATTCAATATGTTATTATCATGCCCTGTCCATATATCCACCTATGTAGGAAATTTATATACAACGCACTTCAAAAACGAGACAATGTAATACATTCCTGACGCAATTTTTATGTTATTACCATTATAGTTAGAGTAGTAAAAATAGTATAACTAGTAAGAGTGTCTTTATTTGTTATCTATAAGTAGATCGGCTTCTTAGAACTGTTACCTACTAGAACTGCCAGTACTATTAGATAAATGTTAGCGATACCTACTTTATAAATGTATATGTTGCCAAACATTGTATCCGTTACAATTGCCGTGCAATAAAGTTCTTCTTCTTGTGCACCACTGTTTTCCACCAGTGAGTGTTGCAATTGCTTCCAAATGTTTAAACCATATTTTACGGAGAAACTTCTACCATTTAAAAATTTAACGGCTCCAAAACTCATATCACAAGGACAGTCTGAACAAAGTTATGGTTTTTATTTTTATGAGTAACATTTCATACTGGGAACTATTTATTCTTCAGTGGCATTGCCGATAGTGTAGCGTTCATGCAATATGCGGTCGGGTATTTTCATGATCTTTGAGTCCAGCGGTAAACGTTATGTATTTTCAGTAGAAAACTATGTTGCGCAGTGCGCAACCTGAGTCTGGGAGCAACTTGCGCACAAGAAATTCATATTGTGCGGCGCAACTGCGCAACCAGGTATTTCGCACACTGAATCATACCAATACAAAAAGTTTAGTATAAGAACAGTCAGTCTACTTACTTTATTGTCCTGTACATTCACATCTGCACCAGCTGTCAGTAAAGCTGACACAGTTTTTTGGTAGCCTGAGCTCTCAGCGGCCAGGTGCAGGGGAGTTCTTTGCTGTAAAACATATCATACAGTCAAATATTTACTAGTAGGGAAACATGGCAGACTGAAATATGCTTAGCCTAGTGTTCAACATGGTGACAATTTTGTTTCAAACTTAATTAAATGTAGCTGCAGATTGAGACATGATGGTACAAGTTTTAGAGCAATAGACCATTCCTGATCGAACCCCGTTCTATTTCGAACACCTCAAAATCAGCACGGGAAATCTAAGAGCAGCAAAATGAATTTTTGTCTGCTTGATAAAGACTCCTTGTTTTACCGGTGAAACTGAATTTGTGACATCAGAGGCAATTTCAAGTTAATCAACGATGTTCTGATATTCTTGTAGTTGTTAATAATATAACAAAGCTAGCATTATTGTTTATGACCGTGTTTGCATGCGTATGTTTCTACTTGTATCACAAAGTCCTTAATAAGTTGCGCCCTCCCTCGTGAGCACCTGAGCTGTTTTTTTCTCATTTCGTTTTTTTTCTGGGCTACAGTACAGCTTTCGTGATATGCATCAAGGTCTTGCGTGATACCGCGGGATAGGTCGCGTGATACCGCGTGACGAGTCGCGAGAGATCGCGTGACCAGTCGCATGAGATCGCGTGACCAGTCGCGTGAGAACGCGTGAGAGCTTGCGTGATTTTTGAGAGACCCCGCGTGGCTACCGTGGTACTCACGCGGAGGCTGATCGTGTCTCGTAGCCGATTTTCCTGGTGTGAGACCTTGATAAACAGGCCATGTTGAAATGAAAAAAAAAACAGTATATAGAACTGCGTAGTTGCCGGTAGAGATTGCAGGTATGTTACCAAGGATCGCAAAAATGAAAAAAGTTGTACATGACGTATAACTTTGCTTTACCTCTTTTACTCGGTGTTAATATTTGGGAGTTACAAAAAAAACTAGAAAAAACCACCAATTAACCAAGAGTGCACGTCTAATTTGCATTACCCGTTCCGTTCACATAATTGAAACTACTACTATTAGTACTAGTACTGTAGCTATTTTCACATACCACCAAGGTTTTCACAAAGAATGGAAGATGGTAGTGTGCACTCACACCACCATCTTAACACTGCTAAGTTGACTTTCATATACAAATGTGCTAGTACTACAAGCCTTGAAATTGTCGTAAAGCCGTTAGGTACATTGTACTCGTATTGTAATCTGGTGTTGTGACAGCTGACACCTACATGAAAGCAAGATGGCGGTGTTCTTGCGTAATTTTCAGAGATCAAAGCGTTCACATTACAAATGCTAGTAAATAACCATGGCGCTAAAATGGTTCACAGTTTACAATTTTAGAAACCTTGCGCCAGTTGGGTTATTTATGTTAGTTAGTGTTGGGCACGTGACCTGATTATGTAGTGGGGTCACGTGTCCCATGTGCTCCAGTTATGCGGGCATTGCCATCTTGGTGTGCTGTTGATTCCGTCCATAGTAATAAACCATGTGGTGTTTGCTGTTATGATGGTTGACTCGAGTCGTCACTTCCGTCCTTATATACTGGCGTTGCTAAAACATGCCCTTAGCTAGGTCCGTCGCCGTATACTACCAAGGAGATAATACACAATCATACATAATTGTCATGCAAATTCAGCAATTAGTAAACATTGCTAGTTAACAAAAAATATCGTATCAGTTGCAAAATAGTTCATGGAAGCACTTTCATATAGAATTTTTTAAAGTTTTTAAAAACGTTTCAGGTAAAGTTTTATTATAGCGCTGAACGGCCAGTGTGTAAAAACTTATTATATTATAATATTATAATATGTATTGACGACCACGCAGTTCTAATGTCGAATGTTCAGAACCTAAACCGGACTTTAAGGTCTCACACCATGTTCCTGTCGTCTTGCGTGATACGAGAAGGAAGCAATCTGTCAGTAGCCTGGTACTGACAGATTTTAGCAAGGCCTTCGACAGAGTGTGCCACACGACAGCCATAACCAAACTCATACAAATGGGAGAACGGCCCTCTCTCCTGCCCTGGGTCTGTAGTTTCGTCTCAAGCCGGAGACAGTGTGTTCGTTACCAGCACGCTCTGTCGCACTGGGAGTCTCTTACCTGCGGGGTGGCCCAGGGAACGTTGCTTGGCCCCCTGCTCTTCTTGGTCATGATCAACGACGCTGGGACAACAAACAGCGAATACTGGAAATATGTTGATGATCTCAACATGGGGAAAACCAGACTGGCGTACTCACCCTCATCCCTGCAGAACGACCTAGACAGCTTAGACGACTGGTCGGTCAGGAACCACATGTTGCTGAACCCAAGAAAGTGCAAAGTGTTACATACGTATCTCCTTCATGCAGCGACCGCCTCCTGTCCCAGTACTAATACACTGGGCGGTCAAGTTCTCACAGTGGTGACACAGGCACGACAGGGTCTCCAGATCCAGTCGGATCTCAGGTGGGACGCACAGGTGGACAGCATGGTGACAAAAGGAAGCAGGTGACTCTTTCTACTGTGCAGACTGAGACGGGCTGGTCTCCCAACAGTCGACCTCACTGTATTGATTCACTGTATACTGCGGTTATGTTAGACCGCTGCTTGAGTATGCAGCCCCAGTTTGGAACGCTGCACTCACCAACAAACAAACTGTCAGACTAGAACGAGTCCAGAAACGTGCTAAGGATTAGCCTCCTTCGCAGCCTTGTCGGTCGGCAGCTGAGGAACTCGCTCCAGTACTCCCAGGCCAGAGGGACCTAGAGATACACCACGAGTGCGAAGCCAATGTTGGCCAAACTCCTACTTGGACTGTAAAATTGACCTGTCATGATCTGTTCAAGAGCAGCCTTTCCTGTAACTACTCCAAAAACGCCTTTTTTTAATTGTGCTGATCTCTAACCGCACGTTAACTGTTATACCAGGTCCTGTAGCATTTTTAATGACGTTGACAATATTGAATTTTATATATACATGTACGATAATATATACTTGTTTATTGGTTTTACTGAATTTGAAGATTGTTAACTGCGGCGCAATTCAGCTATTGCTGCAAGGCCGTTTTGTTCTTCTTGTATCTTGTATCAATAAACCATTCACTACTACGCGGGAGCCACGCGGGAGTCACGCAAAATCACGAAAGCGCTCACGCAATATCATGGTAATAAGTACACGGGTATGGAAACGAAGCTCTTCACGAAAGCGAGGCTCGTTACAGGGATTTCGCAAGGGATGATGGGTATCCCGGTCGTATACGCGCGGTATTTTTAAATCGGGCAGCCTTTCAGTAGCGTTAAATCTCGCTCCAAGTCAGAATCCGACCTCTAGTGCGTTCTTGTGAATTCTAGTTTAATTTCAACGCATTTAAACAACCTTTTTCGAAATACAAACGGTCTTGCATTAAAAACACAAATGCTAGTACCCTACTTTTGGGACTTTTCATGCTCTGAAAATACCCCATGAATCCATGCTAATACAAAATAAGAGAAAGCTAAAGGTCACTTAGTCATCAAAGAATCTAATTTAAGATTGAGAAGTTGTCACAAGGTTTAACCACATAACAAAAAAAAAAAAGAAGTAGCTGTCTGTATTTGGAAACCTCTGTTTTTATTGAATAATGAATATCGAATCTTGAATTTGCTGAAGAGTATACTGTTACACAAATTGTACATGTAATATGGTGTATGTTCTAGTCACTGATGATGCATATATTTATTATTGTATCAATATTATATCTTCAAAGCAAGTTGTTACTGTTACCTCACCACAGTCAAAAGAAGATACAAAACAAGCATTTCTGTATTTTAATCTGCAATAAGAAGAATACAAGGTCTTCTCCTATTTCACATAGGTGGCACAAATTCAGACAAAACAAAAGGGCACTATCATAATAAAATACCTTCCACTCTGTAGAAAGGTTATCTACAGGCTGATTATACATAATTTTACATTACCCAATATTTTTGTCTGCTCACTGAAAGCACAAACAGCATTTTAGTTGCAGCAAAATGATTATAAATGGATTTCTCAATGTAAAAATCTACAAACAGGAAATATGAATTGTTTCAATCAGCACTGGCCAACTACATGTAGTATATAGGGATGCGTACCTAAACAAAAGTTTAGGTTCAGGTCCGGACTTGAATCCAGGGGTTTAGGTTCAGGTCCGGACCTAGTGAGTCCGGACCTAAACCCATGGCATATTTGAAGGCTGTTATAACAGCATAACGCGAGCAATTTGGCTAAATTAAGTTGAAGACTCTTTAACGAAGACTTCTATCGAAGACTAAAAGGGTGAAAAAACTCAAACTCGTCTGGTTTATTCCCTGTGACACACCAGTGCAAGTGATCCCGGCACTGTATTTGCAAGGTATACTAGTCTTTGTACTGGTCTAGAACGAAAATAATTTTGTGAGTGCTAGATTTTTTATTACGAGTCCGGACTTGAATCACTGGGTTTAGGTTTTTTTGGACCTGAACCTAAACGTTTTTACAAGTCGGTACGGCATTTAGGTACGCATCCCTAGTAGTATACATGTACAAAATATTATACCAATGGTCACAAATCCTCGTTCTGCATAACTGCGATTTCATTTTAGACATACACGTACTAGCAGCTAGTTACCTATCATGGTCAACTCTAAAAAGGAAGTCTAAAATAAACAGTTACAAAAGGAATTTCTATAGGTAACATGCTTTCATATAAATACATTCTGCAAGTACATGGAAGAACTTTCAAAATCTAAATCTCTGGTAATAGAAAATATAATGCCATCAATGAAGTATGAAGAAGGTACGCCATCATATCCAAGAACTTGATACGTCTTGAGTTCTACTTGCTTCCACAGTACACGCCATCTGAAAAAAAACCCCAAAAAAACATGTCATCAGAGTTGAAAGTTCATTGACTCTTCAATTCAATGAATGAATGTCACGGTCCTATCCTACCAAGCACACACTATTACACCACTTGAAGGATCACAGAGATGAACATGTATGTGTAGGGGGGGGGGCAGGGTATGCTAGGCAGTTTTTAGGTAGAGCAAGGAGGCTGTAGTTAGAGACAGCTGTTCTAAAAACAACATGTCATCTGAAATGTTTACTTCTTCACTTTTTGAAAATCTTTGCTTCCTTACAGCAATTTTGAATAGCCTACATGTAAGTAGAGCTATTCATACACTCAAGTCAATGTTCACATCAAATCTGCTAAAGTTTCACTTACTTTTACAGCACATAATTCTTCATCAAAAATATGTATCAAGTTGACTTTCCCCAGATTGTTGTAGAGATACAAGTACTAATGACTTACACTGCTTTGGGGAAAATACATTTACTAGTATTGAATTCCTGTGGGGGGATATTAAAGTAAACAGACTTGTCAATGTGTAAAGCAATATGGCCGACCAAATTGTGACCAATTTCCAAAGTCTATACTTCTTCATCCAAAGCATGAATTGATTTGACATTCCCTCATGGCTAATATAATAGAGACATATAAGTACTATTGACTCATAGTACTTTTTAACAAACCAGACTTTTTCTGTAATTCCGCCCCATTTTTGAAAGTTGCTGGGTATAATTTTTTTTAAAATGGCTGCCCATATTTTGGTCAACTTTCAATGTCTATAATTCTTCATGAAAAGCATGCATTCACTTCATATTCCCTCATAGGATGGAGACATTTAAGTACTATAAAGTAATGGTACTTTTGAAAACATCAAACATCTTTTTCTATTTCCGGCCAATTTTGAATGTTGCTGGGTGTCAACAAGATGGCTGTCCATATTTTGGTCAACTTTCAAAGTCTATATTTCTTCATCAAAAGTATAAATTAACTTGACATTCCGTCATGGTTTAGAGACATATAAGTACTATTGACTCATGGTACTTTTGAAGAAATCAGACTATTTCTGTAATACCGCCCCATTTTTGAAAGTTGCTGGGTATGAACAAAATGGCTGCCCATATTTTGGTCAACTTTCAATGTCTATAATTCTTCATGAAAAGCATGCATTGACTTCATATTCCCTCATATGATGAAGACATTTAAGTACTATAAAGTCATGGTACTTTTGAAAACATCAAACATCTTTTTCTATTTCCGGCCAATTTTGAATGTCGCTGGGTGTCAACAAGGTGGCTGCCCATATTTTGGTCAACTTTCAAAGTCTATATTTCTTCATAAAAAGTATAAATTAACTTGACATTCCGTCACGGCTTAGAGACATATAAGTACTATTGACTCATGGTACTTTTGAAGAAATCAGACTATTTCTGTAATACCGCCCCATTTTTGAAAGTTGTTGGGTGTGAACAAAATGGCCGCCCATATTTTGGTCAACTTTCAGTGTCTATAATTCTTCATCAACAGTATGCATGAACTTGATATTCCTTTGTATGCTGGAAACATATAAGTACTATTGAGTCATTGTACTTTTTTAAATATCAGGCCTGATTTTCAATACTGTCTTGTTCATTACTTGAAAGTAGCCTGGTGTGAACAAAAGGGCCACCCAAATTTTGGCCAACTTTCCAGGTGTATATTTTGTAATCACAAACATGGATTGGCTTTGTATTCCCTCATATGTTGTAGAAATATAAGTACTACTGAAACATGCTACTTTGGTAAGATGTACATTGGCTGATCAAATCCCTGGGAATGTTGAAATCATCACACTTCTGCACTGTGGGAGGGGGGCAGCTGTACACAATGTCAACATTGCCAAGTCATTTTCTCACGATCGGCTTGGCCGATTGACTTCAAATTTTCTGTGTAAGTAGGGTCTATCAAGTTGTATCGATGGGTGCAATCCAAATGTAGCTATGTATTTGTATAATCATTTACCTCTCTGTTTAACACATCCGCAGTGAACAATTTGTAGTATCAGAAGGTGATCTGCAGATAGAAGAAGCTGAAGAAAGACAATCAACACTTTACCATGTACATATGTCATGCAAAATGGAACACCAATATAGTCCCTGTCCATACGCACCTTCCATCTTTCTGTCCACTGCCGACAGGACGCACAGTTCTCCGTGTTCTGCAGCACGTCATTCCGGCCCCCCTCCCCGGGCGCCATATTGGTGCGACAAGCCTCTTCTATCCCACAATTCACCGTTTCCATACCCGTCTATGTTTGATACCATGGCAATATCACGCGACTTGTCACGCAGGATACCGCGATTCATCGCACAATCTCACGCGACTCGTCACGCGATCTCACGCGACTTGTCACGCGGTATCACGCGACTTGTCACGCGGTATCACGCGACCCATCACGCGGTACTTGATGCATATCACAAGAGCTGTACTGTACATGTAGCATGCAGCTGTGATGCATGCAGCAAATCCAGTGGAAAACCTGATAAACATACTCACGTAACACATGCATCGGCTGTTTGTCAGCAACCGGGCACTCTTGTCCACCTACCATGTGATGTTATGCTGCGCATCCCGCGTCCGCATTGAGCAAAAATATTTTCTCTCACTAAAACTTACCCTGTCGCCTCCTCAAATAAATTTACTCTGCAGATGTGTCCTTCAACAAAGACAGCGGAACTCTTTTTCGGAGCTGCTGAGAGAGTTTTTTGTTGCAGAAAACTCGACCCTAAAGTTGGACAGCAAAAACGACATTCTGACCGCGGAAGCCCTTCCCGCGCTGATTTTGACAGAGGTGTTTGAGCTGCTAGGGCATTACTAAGGGGGGCGTGGAACGGTCTATTGTGATGTATCGTCTGACAGTAAGTTTAAATAAATAAATGAAATCTACCTACCCATATGTCCTGTACATTCACATCTGCACCAGCTGTCAGTAAAGCTGATACAGTTTCATGGTGGCCATTTTCTGCTGCAAGGTGCAGGGGAGTCAGTTGCTGTAAAACACGAGATGGTCCTCAGATTAGAAACAAGATAGACTGTTACAGTATACACTAGACTGTCAGCAAATGATAATGAACTGTAGCTGCAAATTTTCTGTCATGAGACCCCGTTCATACCAGACTTTTAAAACCTGATAAATAATTAGCAAGGATAACCCGGCTAAAACCTCTAGCATTCATACCAGATTTTTACATAACCGGTCAAATCATGTCCGATGAATATCCGGTTAATAACTACCGGGTATTACTCCTCGTAAAAAGGGCAAAAAAAATGTTACTGCACTGCCACTCATTCTTTCAATTGTGGTCCTTGGCAGCACGTAACTGGAACGTACATGTACTGCGCATGCGCGAAACACGTAATGTATTGTGCATAGCACTTACAATAAAAATAGGTTTTCAAATGTTGTGTATGAAAACATATACAACAGGCAAAATTCTGATGCCACGTTGACCCAACATCCAGCAAAAACCGTCTTGTAAGTAAATCAAGGTAACAAAAAACTATGCAGAGAAAAATATTTGGAAGCATACAAGAGGTGCTAAAACATGACAGCCTGTTTTCATAGCAAGCTTCTGTAAAGAGATCACTCACATGCTGGCTAAGGCCAGCATGGGTGTAATCCGATTTGTAACGGGGCTTCTTGCACGTTGGCCTGAAAAAGAGTACAAGGAGCACCGTTACAAATCAGATGGCACCCATGCTATGCCCAGGCGGGATAAAGTTTACTTCATGCTGGTGCATTAAAACTTTAAAAAGGTCACTGTAGGCAAAAAAAAATATTTGACGTGCTGGGCAACCTGGCGTCTCCCACAAGTCTCGCACAAAAAAGATGACTTGCGCGATGAGATTGCAAGAGTGGGTAACTTCAAACCCTGCCAACATTTTGTCACCTAATGGAAAGGAATTTACAATAACTTTAAAGACAAATCATTACTGTTATAGATAGGAAGACAAACCAAATTTTCCTCAGTAGCATTTTGATTGACTCCTTCAGTTAAGAGCTGCTTCACTCTGACTGTATCACCATTCCCTGCAGCCTCACACAGTGCCTGTAATGACAGTAGACAGAGTCATCACAACTACCAACTAGAGTTCCATAACGACTTTCCTAAGCATATTGTACGTGTTAGAAGTGTAATAGAAGCATTGGTAACTTTGTGCCAGACCCTACCACAAGTGATAATCCCCTTGGCCAGAAAGCCATACGCCCCACTAACCCAGGCACCCTGGCCCTAATTATCTCCTGGTAAGAACAACTTCTGGTAGCGGACAAGGTTTCTCCCCCTAAAAAATCGAGCTTATTAAACGCCAAGGTCAGTGGCACCCAGGCTACATAACCTCATACCTTCATCAAACGATGTTAACCTTTACCACTGACGAATTATAAATATTTCTCATTGATTATGGAAATGATATCGTCATTGGCATGAATTATATCAGCTGATCATATTCAACACAATGTGACAGTGTAACAAAGAAGGCTATTCTAGCATTTCTTCATTAGTTATGCAAATTAGGTCCTGATTTGAATAAGGTTATGTTTAATGATGTTCGTCTTCACTTATCTTCCAAATGCCACAAGTATAAAATTCCTGGCAGTTACCACTATGGATTTACAACATTTTCTCATTAATTATGCAAATTAGATCTAGAGCTTCATTTACATAATTATTATCTACCATAATTGTTCTTCTCGTTCTCAATTACATGTCACAAGTTTGGCATTTGCGGTATGTAGGTGGCTTAAGTGATGCTTGACATAATTAAATTGCAATTATGCAAATCAGGAGCTAATTTGCATAATTATTGAGAAAATTCTATAAATCTGCTGTGTTTGATAATAGGGACATGAAACACTTGTGACATGTAATTGAGAATGACAGGAACATTGCCAGATATTGCTTAATATGTAAATGAAGACCTAATTTGCATAATTAATGGAAAATTGCTACAATTTTATTGCATTGGGTGCAGAATACGACCAACTGATATGATTCATACAAATGAGGCTCTTAGTCGCATAATCACTGAGAAAAAAATGTATAATTAGTTTGAATGGTTAACATGATTTGGCGAAGGTACGAGCTCGAGGTCATGGAACTCTTGTATTTAGATTGCTGAATTACTTACAAGCAAAGCAAACATTAGTATCTTCAATTGTATGTAATCGCTATGATAATACAATGAATAAATGATTCACAAATTAAAGGAATGTCTTTTGCGAGTCAGTCATACATGCCATTTTACAAACCACCTGTGCATGCCCTGACACCTGCCATGTGAAGTCTTGGAGTTGGACAGAAAAATTTTAATTTGATTACCTACTACTAGCAGTGGCGGCGGCACCGGGGGGGGCAGGGGGGGCGCCCCCCCCCCCAAAATAATGTTGGGGGGGCGTTGCATGAATTTTTCGTAGATGTAATGACCAGCCATCAAACAGCTGGATTCCTACTTGTAAAACCGCTTGTAAAACGGATTTTCCGGGCTACGCGCGCACTACCATTTCAAATCACAAGGGCGCCATCTTCTACATTACTGCATGCAAGACCGCATCTGATTGGTTCACCTCAGATAACTTGCGCTCTGATTGGTTTATCAGTCGTGCATTTCGCAACAATATGGCGCGAGTTTCACGCAGTTGAGAGGATGTGCGTTAATTCTGACCAAGATAGATCTCGTTTTGTAGCGCCATTCGTAACGATATCAATAAAAAAATTCCGCTGGTCCTGACCCGACCTTCGAATTTCTTGGTGTGGATGTGGACACAATCATACCAGGTACTAGTACTTTAATAGAGAGAATAAACTTAGCCTTGTGTACCAGCAAATTTGCCGCTCAAAATGCAGGAAATGGCGTTTCAGAGGGTTAAAATTTCAAATTTTCCCGGGGGAGCATGCCCCCGGACCCCCCTAGGTAGCGACGTCTCGCGCCAAAATGCAGGAAATGGCGTTTCAGAGGGTTAAAATTTCAAATTTTCCCGGGGGAGCATGCCCCCGGACCCCCCTCGCTAGGGGAAATATTGTTTAATGAAAATCTTGCCCCCCCAATTGGAATTTCGTGCCGCCGCCTCTGACTAGTACTAGTAGTAGCGGCAGGAATCAAGAATTAGAAGCAATGATTTGAAGTGTTGATCATTGAATGTTCATTGAATAATAATTCTTACCAGTTAACAATTAATTGAATGTGATCAGGAAAAGTTGAATTTTGGCACCAGAAGTACTTTAAGTATACAGTTGTACCTTCTCCGACGTATACAGTTGTACCTTCACCGACGTATACAGTTGTACCTTCACCGACGTATACAGTTGTACCTTCTCCTTCTTTTTCCTCTCTTCTTCATCCATTATGCCTTCGGCTCCAACTGCACCAGCCGAACAGTGTGATCATCCTGCAATGGTGTATTGTCTTTTCTGTTTAAAAATGTGCTAAACTTGAGCGCTTATATACATACATTGTAGTAATCAGCTTATCTGCAGTGTCCTTTGAAAGTTTGATGACACAAAATAAACAAGTAAAATCGCCGATTTTGTACCTCCGGGTTTGTTGTAATTTCTTTTTGTATATGTTGTTTGTTATATATAGTTGATAGTGTTAATGAAAGGTGTGTCGGGTAATGGTTGGGCGTTGGCATTGTAACTGGTAGTAAATGCAAGAGTTTCTGATGTAGCATGGTGAGATATGGAACATAACTGTTGATCGGTTTGTGTTATTTTGTAGTGTGTGTAGCTTGTTATGTTATGCGTCCTTCATCAACGAACATAATTTTCTTCTAACCTATACTTAATAACGTGACGGTCTAAACTATGCCTAATCCACTATAGCGATATTACTTAAATTTGAAAAACTAGCTATAAACTTTAAAGGCCATATCGTTGTAAACCTTGTAACTGATGGCCACAAAACCTCCGTCTGACGGCGGTGTTATGTTACAGTTGTTGCTATAACTGGCAACGTCCGACTGACGCTAGACTGACTGCTAATTACATCTAAGCTGACTGACGGCTAATTACATCTAAGCTGACTGACGGCTAATTACATCTAAACTGACGATGTTGTGTATATAACGGTCATGATGGTGTACATATAACAGATGACTGTCTATAACATTCAACTCACATCATACCGCGATAAAACAAATAACGGAATACTATACCTACCTAAACCCTGTTTAAACACGAAAAATAAAAATGTATAGCATAACTTTAATAAACAAAAACCAAACCACATTACATACAAAACAACATTCGGTTACAGAATGCGCTATATTCGATAACTACTAACAATACAACGCAACCATTTAAAATAACGTTAACCACATGTAGTCCACACTTCTGACAGCTCCGCACGATAGTGTCAAAAACTAACATTTGAAACAACAAACCACCAACCCATTTTCATCTGCAACTTAAAACATAAACCTACAAACTTATGAAAGCCGTAAGGAACACGGAAGGAAACACAGAATGACAACCAGAACAGTAAAATCAAACGTTAAAAATAACGTGTAATACAGTAGCTAACCACTGCCGTCAACTGCGCCAAGTTGCATCTGATCGCCTACATCTGAAACAACTAATCTCCGACCCCGTCCCGCGCCTACGATCTGACTAAAACCTAATTTCTTTTTATCGGAACCACACACCCCTCTGTCAGACGCCTGATAAAAATGGACGCACCCGGCTATACCTTGACAACAGCCAAGTAATTTATGCATAACCATTTTCAGACAAAAAGGGGTGTCCAGGGGCCTCCAAAAGGTTTCATTTCCACGCCCGAAAACACACATACAATGAAAAAAAAGGAACGTGCCACAACTGCAGCCTAACAACAAAACGTATACCGAGTCCCACAAAAATCCGCCCACCCAACCGCGAGATATAGCTGCGAACATGAAAATGCCGACCAGTCGCCCTACCCTTCCGCGGAAGGATACCTCCTTCCCCGGAGGTAACAAGAATTGATTACGACCATAAAAAATATTACCACTGACCACCAATCTATCATAATTTTTCCTACTACAGCAGGGTTCTCACCAGGCTGTTTGGGTGTAGGGGCCCCCTACAGTGTGATTTGGACCCCCTATGCCGTGATCTGGCCCCCTTTACTAGTTTTTCAACCAGCATTGGGGTGTTTCTTTTTGAGGAGAACCTTGTGTCCCTTGATAAATCTTTTAAAACATAAAAATTTGACTTAAGAATGAAGCTGTAACAGAGGGAAAACATAACTTTACAAGATTTGTCCCTCAATAAGCAGGAAATAGTGTAGTTATAGTAGAGTTATAGAGTTATGAGTTTTAAAAATTTTTCGGGGAGAATACCAGACCCCCTACTGTTGTCATGTCCTTGGGACTTAATGCGCGGATTGTGCCGCAGAAAGTTGTCCTTCTGTACCTGACCCCTACGCTGTGAAAAAAATTCTTGTGAGAACCCTGCTACTAACTGATTGGTTATTACTTTTGGAAGGTACCATGTCCAATGTACATGTAGCTTAACAAATGTGACGTATTACCTTTAAGAGAGCTGCCTATATACATTTGTACTATCGGCTATAGTGCAACTAAATGACCTTAGACCTTCATATTTATATTTATACTTTTTCATACCTACAGAGTTTGACCAGCACAACCAGGACTTTCATTGTAGATGAAGTCCCAGGGCCCTGGTTAATTTGAGGATGAACCCCGGGCGGAATTATGAACAACATATACAGGATACATACAGATAGGATGAAAATCGAAAAACAGTCACTTTTTATCTTTCAAAGACCAGTGTTTGGTCTGCAAATTTAGAATTACAATGTACAGTGCTATATTTTTGTCTCAATGCTCACACATCTTAGCCGATGTTTTTAATCTTTAAGTTACTAATTGTAATTTCTGACAGAACTGATACGATTGTATCAAGATGTGAAGGGCTTGAATTAGGCATAGGAAAAAAATGTTGTGTTTCCTGTTTCAGTCCTGAAAAATTAGGGTTGGTAGGTAGGGATTATCTTTTTCTTTTTTAAACTTTGCCGATCTCTAGTGATCCAACTTATACAATACACTATATGTATTTCAACAAAGTAAAAATTGCATGGGGACACTTATATTTTCAATGTCAATGTTGGAAAACCGATAATTGTACAACATTTCATCACTCAGGTGTCAGATCATGGAGCTCAAATAGGTTGATCAGCTCGAAAAATTAAATTTATGTTCCTTACAGGGGTCCACCCCAAAAAAAGGCTAGGGTCGGCAGTTTTTTCTAGGGTCGGTCGGGAAACACATATTTTTTCCAATGCACTACCACTTCTGTAAATGCACACCTTTGTGCACATAAAATTGGAGGGGGTACACAATAACGCATACATGTAATTTTTAACTGCACTCAAAATTGTACCAGCGCAAGTAGCTTCACCGGTACATCTATGACCACTAGAAATATCCAGTAACATGTACAAGAAATATGAGATTCCAAATCTCTGAAAAGTATGTTACGTAATATAGTGCAACTGCTGTCAATTTCAGACATCACGTTAACAACAATGTTCACAAAGCTACAAGAAAAAAGATGCATATGGGTGATGTTACAATCATCTTGTAAAGACGGTCTCGAGCTGAAACCTTTTACCCCCTTGCCGGCTTAAATAACTTAAATAACGAGACACTACAGGGCAAGGGTACTGAAGTAACAGGTTCTGCACCGGGCGCTCAATGCTGAACTCATGGGAGAAATGGCGTCAGCACTCAGGGCCCTGTGCAGAAGAAACCTCTGTGAAAAATGAAAGCCTCCCAGAGGGGGAACGGCGTCTTGGACGCCGTCTCTGTCAGTCAGACGCGTCCCTGTCCATCCGTCCGTCTAAACTGCCGTCAACAGCGTCCCAACGCAGTTGGCGGTCTGCAAACTCGCAACTCTGGACGGCCGGACGAAAAAGGGGTCATGCCTCCCGTCGCTCCCCAGACGTCCTTACACGCCCGATGTGGCGACAGCCGTCAGAATTAATCTATTTACGACGTTTTCCACGTGGTTTTAGGCTTCTAGTGCACATGCGCAGGATTTAGTTAGTTAGTGGGTCCCGTACATTTTTGTAAGTAAGAGACACTATTCGGTCGATGTCCGCTTTTTTGCCTCTTTGTTGATTTGTGCGCACTTTTGGGGGTGGAATTCACTTCTACAAGCAGCTGTATCTTCCGAAGACACTGTACAGAGTTTGGGTTTAAACCAGCGACCAACTAACACGTCAAACGAGGTGTTACAAGGATGTCACTACATCATCGGCAGACTCCGAGTTTA
Source organism: Branchiostoma floridae x Branchiostoma japonicum (assembly GCA_013266295.2). NCBI lineage: Eukaryota > Metazoa > Chordata > Leptocardii > Amphioxiformes > Branchiostomatidae > Branchiostoma > Branchiostoma floridae x Branchiostoma japonicum. The sequence goes on along the minus strand of CM023830.1, from coordinate 17,747,030 downwards.
TCGAGGCAGTTCTGTCACAACAGTTTTCTTTTAGGGAGACGCGGTAAGTGAACAAGAATTTTATGTTGTCAGATGTATACAAGTGAACAATATATATAGTGCCACAATTGTTACAGTGAGGAACAAGAAATTATTCCGAGGATATTTAAAACGTAAGGTCCCCAACTACATGTACCCTCGATGATCGATGTTTAATATCACCGCAAAATGAAAAGGCGCACAAAAATATGGTCGTCCAAATATGGTCATCCATACCATTTGTGCCAAATATGGTAAAAACCCTAATAAAACCACTTTAAAAGCCTGAATCAAAAAAAAAATTAAAAAAACGGCCGAGGGTATTTGCCCACTGTACCTCCATACCAAATTTCAGGTCCTTTGGCCCAAAAATGAAGAAATTGAATGTATGCTAAACTTTTCAAGTGGTGTATGTCAAAAGTGTGAATGATGTTCTGTGGGCATATGTCCAAGGTATCCGTATACCAAATTTCTGGTCATTCGGATTTAATACCAGGGCACAGGAGCCAAAAGTATACATTTTTTGTCTGAAAATAGCAAAAAAGTCCCAATTTTCGCAATTTTAAGTGGTGCATGCCAACAGTGTGAAAAACATTCTTTGGGCATGTGTCCAATGATCCCCCATACCGAATTCCAGGTCATTTGGTTTTACTATCAGGACGCAGGAGCCAAAATGTACATTTTTTGTCTGAAAATAGCAAAAAAGTCCCATTTTTATAATTTTAAAGTAGCATATGATAAAAGTGTGATTTATGGTCTGTGAACATGTGCCCAAGGCACCTCTATACCAAATTTCAGATCATTTGGTTTCATTATTCGGACACAGGAGCCAAAAATGTACATTTTTTATCCTAAATTGCCAAAAAGCCCTATTTTACATAATTTTAAAGTGGTGTATGTCAAAAGAGTGAATGACTTTCTTAGCATGTGTCCAAGGTATCCCCATACCAAATTTCGCGTCATTCAGATGTAGTACCAGGGCTCCAGATCCCAAAATGTACATTTATTGCCTGAAAATGACCAAAAAAAACAAATAAAACATTTTTCAAAGCCTGTATCAAAAAAATGAAGAAAAAAAACTTGCTCCATTGGACCACGTATAGGTTATCTTGCGGTCAAAATACAGCAACCAAGCATACAAAGTATAAAAGAACTGATTTCGTTAAATTTCACTTCTCTGTTGTGATCGCACTAAACAAACATATTTGTAGTGCACTATGTAAACAAACATGGCGACCGGCCGGGTCGATCCGCCGATAATTTGATAGTGATTTCTTGTTCCCTGAGCTGGGCCACGTATATCTTATGCCAAAATACAGCAACTTGGGTTGTTATCTCATCAAAGCAGGGTGTATTCCGGTAGATTTCAGCCTCCTATATGTGTTTTCCGGTAAATAGGCAGACCGCGGAAGCCGCCTCACCTCTGTACACCGAGTGCTGAGAAAGGAACCCGTTACTTCAGTACTTTTGCCACTGCAGGCTGGTCCTTTCTCTCTCCAAAATGGTATCAAATTAGCTTTTGAACAAGTCTCCATTTTTAGTCAGCTACTAAGTACAAACAAGGCAAAGGTAACAGGTGGGGAGGGGGGTAGGTCAGTAAGTACGTATTACCAAGGCCAAGGAGGTTTATGGTCATGGAAATCCTCGCAAATAGTGGGAGCTTTTATAATAAAAAAAACTAACGCATAATCTGATTTAAGTTGTTCTTAAAATCCTATTTAGTAGGAAAAAGGTCTCTGTAAATTGTGAATGATCCCCTTACCTGTGCGAAATTTGAAAGAATTTAGTCACACTTTGACTTTCCCCTGGAGTAAGGTCAGACGTTCCGCAGTTACTCCGCGTGTGTAAAAGAGTCCGGTCAAAAAAAGAATTGGGCCCGAACATGGTGAGTTTATGTCCATCATAAATTCCCTTTCATCGCTCAGACCTGATCTAAAAAGGATTTGAGATGGAAGCTTGTTTATTACTGACAGGATCAGGCAGGGAAGTTTCGGCATTCGAGCGATTGGCGGATGTGGACGCTTTTTTTTACCTGAGTACTGCGGTGACGGGCACTGTGAGCCGCGAGAGGGCCTCTGTTGTGTCCCGAACCGTGCCTTGTCCCAAAGCATGTTGTCCCAAAGCATGCTTTGGGACACTCGGCGCGTGTCCCAAACCGTGCCTGGGGCAAATCTACATTCTGGGACACGCGGGGACTGTCCCGAACTGTGCCTGACTACGCACAGTTCTGGACACATAAGGGCCTTGTCCCATTCCGTGCTTTGGGGGCGGAGCTTAGTGTTTTGAAGGAGGAGCCTTCACGTGGTGTTGTTAGCTATTTAGCCCGCCATTTTTTTTTTCGCCGGGGATAAGAATAAGAAAGAATCCGTGTGATTCTTGCTCTGTAACGTACAGTTTACATTTCACGCTGATATTATATGATTTAGACTTTATACATTTTAGTGTCAAAAACAGAGTGCCTTGTATCATTCTGCAACAAAATGAAAAGGTTCTATCACATTCCTTACCCGGGCACGTGCCCGAACACGTGCCCAGGCACAGTTTGGGACACAGCCATCGCGTGTCCAGAACTGTGCTCTGTCTCCGCAGGCACGGTTTGGGACACGCGCCGAGTGCCCCAAACCGTGCCTGGGGACAGAGCACAGTTTGGGACACGCGATGGTTGTGTCCCAAACTGTGCCTGGGCACGTGTTCGGGCACGTGCCCGGGTAAGGAATGTGATAGAACCTTTTCATTTTGTTGCAGAATGATACAAGGCACTCTGTTTTTTACCTAAAGCATGGTTCTGGACAAACCCTTTGTTTAATAATATAGAAGTTGATTTGCTCTAGTCTGTCGTAGATAGGCGTCAGGACTATCCAGATCCGTGCGTGGGCTTGGTGGATATTAAAGCACAGTGTTGTTTCCGATTCTAGTACTGTGCTCGGGTCAATCTACTTTCTAATTACCTTCGCCAAGAAGGTTATGTTTTTGTGGCCGTGTGTCCGTGTGTGTGTGTGTGTGTGTCAACAGCATAACTTGAGAAGGCTTGGATGGATTATCTTCATACTTGGTAGGTGGGTAGGTCTTGATGAGACCTCGAAACGATTAGATTTTGGGCCCCCTGGCGGCTTGTTATGGTACTGCAGCGGAACTTCCGGTTTTGATATCTCATGATCTGGACATGCTAGGGTGTTGATTTTTGGATGGTAGGTAGCTCTTGTAGTCGGGAAGAAGTGACGTAAGTTTGGGCCCCCTAGCGGCTTGCTGTAGAACTGCAGAAGCATTTGTATGAAAATGTTTAAAGTAGGATAACTCAATAACCGTTTGACGGATCATCTTGATATTTGGTATGTAGGTAGCTTAAGTGATGCTTGACATAATTAAATGACAATTATGCAAATTAGGATCTAATTTGCATAATTAATGAGGGAATTCTATAATTCAGCTACCTTCCATGATTGGACTATTATACTTTGTGACATGTGTATTAAGAATGAGAGGAACATCGCCATATATTAATTATGTAAATGAAGACCTAATTTGCATAATTAATGAGAAAATACTATGATTTCATTGTGGTTGATGTTGGCAATTTCATACTTGTGCATTTCGAAGTTGACTGGAGGTGAACATCATCCAACATAACTTATTCAAATCAGCACCTCGTTTGCATAATTTATGAGGAAATGCTAGAATTACCTTCTTTGTTAAGATAACACTGCCATTGGGAGGAGAATATGATCAACTGATGTAATTCATGCAAATGAGGATCTTATTTGCATAATTAGGGGGAAATCTATAATTTGCCAGTCATAAAGGGTAATCTCATTTGGCGAAGGTATGAGGTCGCGGAACTCTAGTTGGGTATACTACCGTCTTCGTGTTGCGTTGTATCAAGAACTGTATTCGCAATATAATATCTAACCGTCTCCATGTCTCCATACAACCTTACATAGAATCTTGGGCGTGAATAATTATGCTATGCTCCCGCCAATCACTATGATTGACAGCACTTCCGGGCACGGTTCTGGACAGTCAGGCTGTGTCCCGTTCTGTGCCCGCACAGGCACAGAATGGGACAGGCACGGTTTGGGACACAACAGCCTCTTCCGGATCTCTTTACCGAAAAATGGAGATAATAATAATATTTGTTTTGGGTCTGTGTGTCTGTGTGTCTGTTTGTGTGTGTTTCCGCATATTTGTGGTCAACATAACTTATGAAGGCATTTATAGATTGTGATGATATTTTGTATGTTGGTAGGTCATAGAAAGACATTAAGGTCAAGGTCAAATATGGGCCTCCTGGTGGCTGACCTTGGTACTGCAGTTGAACTTCCGGTTTTTGTATCTTTTGTCCAGGACATGCTATGGTCTTGATTTCTTTAACCAGGTGACAGATAGCTTGTCCTGTCAGTAGTAAGTGGTATAGGTTTGTTTGGTCCCCCTATAGTCCAAGTGACCGGTGCAAAATATAGCAATAATTGCTCAGTTGGTGATAAAAGCATGAAACTTGGCATGCTGAAGCCTGAGTCTGCGCTTATCATTTTTAGCGGGGGGTGCCATTGGAGAAGTGCGTTTCCTAGCAACGGTTGCTAGGAAACAAATGTACCCTAAAATGAGCTATATGTATAAGATTGCCATCCAAAATCTACTTTCATGACATATTTCATTATATTTCACTCCTTTATATGGGTTACCTGTAGAAGACTGTTCATTTTCAGGGCCTTGGAAATCCATATCGTGTTTCTATGGTAACCGTTGCTAAGGAAAATATACCTCCCTAGCAACGGTGAGGACAATACATTTATACAGTTTCATAAAGTAGGTTAAATTCATCAATTTGTGAAAAAGCTAGTGTATGTCATAGCGGAAGTAGTTGTAATTAATTTTTAAGAAAACTAGAATTTTGTTCTATTTACCCATAATGCATTGTGTGCATCATAACCACAGGGCTAATATGACGTAATTGACACTAAAGCAGCATAGCTGCTGTACTACTTATCTAAAGGACAATAGAGTGAGACTTGTGGGGGAAAATGTTTATTTCCTGACCATTTTGGGTGAAGCACCTCATTGTAGATATGGAGGATCCTCAATATTTGCCATTTTGTGACATTTTGTGAGTAATTTTAGCTAAAAATGTATACTTTTGGTTCCTGTACTATGATAGTTGAAGCAAGTATGCTGCAATTTAGCATAATCATGTAACTTATTAGTAACCTCCATAAATGACAGTGTATCAAATGCTAACTACTCAATTGTTCGGAATAAAAAATGGATTTTTTTGTTACTTTTACCCAAAAAAGATTGAAGCAATGCTGAAATTTGCTATGAGCATATGGCTTAGTAAGCCTCAGTCAAGTTTGTACAACAATCACAAAATACTCCATTGCTGTTCATGAAAAATACTTTTTTCGCCATATTTACCCCCCCCCCACCAAGGCCTGCCTAAATAGATTACAGTGCTTTACAACTGTTACAATAAAACAAAAAATACGTGCAAACACTGGGGAAGTTTTGGAGGCCTGATACAATGTTGTAGAATCTTGTGGAACTAGTACTGTTCATTGTTGCTTTTCAATAACAGACAGACAGGCAGGCAGAGGCCTCATTAATTAATACAGTTTATTTGGGTTATGGCAGTCGTCATCGTCCATGCAGGCACATATATGTCTGTCCAGGCCATGTTACAGATGCAGTTGGTGCATGCATATTAGATGGTACAATGACAGGTCAACAGGTCATTTCTAAGAAAAGTTTTATTCAATCCACCCATAATGCATTGTGTGCATCAATCACCGCAGTGCTAATATGCCGAAATCGAAAATTAAAGCAACATGGCTTTTGCCCTTCTTGTCTAAATGACGCGTAGATACGTTTTGCTGCATTCTGTTCAACTTGGGATAAATCGGCATAGAAGCATATAGTAATCAAATGAATGATCATGGGTAAGTTGAATAAGATTTTAGTTTTCGTATCTCAAAGACTCAAGACACTTGTTCTTTTGGCAAATTTGTACTGCTTTTCCATATTTTGTCATGTACTTGTCAACTTGGCCCCTCGAATAGTAATGCCTGAAGATGACGTATTGCATCTCCTCAGTGCCTATGAAAAAAAAAAAACAGTGCACGGCATTCGTACAACAAAAGCTCGATTCAAACCAAGTAAGCTTTTGGCATTTGCCTCAGATCAATATCAAGACAATCATTTAATTCTCTTTCCAGGGAAAAAATGTGACCGTGACCTGTTGGTCCGGTTAGTTATTGCGACCAGGTCAAGGAAGATAGGAATGTCCTGAAGCAAGTCCTTGCCTGAAGTATGAGCCTTGTCAAATTTCTCTTTCAATTTCTCATGCAGATGGTGCATTAAAGAAGACAAGCAAAAGTCTGCTGCTAGTAGAACTGGAGAGAGAATTGGAAGCACATCCATACCTGCCACTTTCTGACATTTAGACAGCTTATATCATAATGCCAATGAATGGCCATGGAACAGTCTGTACAGACAGGAGGCACAGCCTTCTTTGGCGACTTTTCTGTCCAATACAGGTTACTGACGTTGAAAGTAGGGGGAATGTACCACAGAGTGGATGTGGAAAGGATGTAGAAAGATAAATGAGAAGAAATCAAGATCAAACTAGAGACTTTGAACTAAAGATTCGGGGCTCACTACACCGCCTCACGAGTGGATGATAGAAGAAGCACATTGACAACCCAAAGAACAAGTAAATCTTTTGTGATGCAAAGTTGGTGTGAGCTAGGAGTGAACCAGCCCCAGCCTCGTCAGAAGATCATTTTGGGAGGTAGCCTCAAGATGGAAAAAGAGCAGTGTAATTGTCACACCAGATATTACGATCATTTAAACATGGACGGACTCTTTCTAATCATGGGGGGGGGGGTTAGACAGTGCTGATGAAACGATGCACTACATCTTCTACTAGGAGAAGTAGCACAATGATCTGATACAACCTCACATCCCCTTCAAGCAGACGCACTCCACTTACAGCATAGCCTTCCGACAAATACCCGCAGACGAACATTGTTGCAGCGTGTTAAAGATATACTGGATTATAATGGTTATTCCGTTCTGTGGCATACTGACAACACACATTGTGACCCTGAATATGTAGGAAAAATACTGAGAAGGAGACTTACAGATATGCACATACAAACATTTTTTCATACTCTGTCAACCAATAGTGGCAAGTTAAGATTTTACGCAAAATGTAAAACCACGTACAACATAGAGCGCTATCTAGATCTTGAAGATTTTGAACTACGATCAGCCATTAGTAAAATTAGAATTAGTGCACATCCTCTGGAAATAGAAAGAGGCCGGTATAGAAAATTACCTGTATGTGAAAGAATGTGTAAATATTGTTGTGCAAACACCATGGAAGACGAAATACACTTTATCGCTGTTTATTTTACGACAACGCACGGAATGAGTTATCTATCCAAACCACTAAAATTTATCCCAATTTCTCGAAGTTTGCAGACAAGGACAAAACTATTCTTCTTTTAACTTCCCAAAACCCACAAATTTTAGAAAAGGTGGGGCATTACGTCTTCCATGGTTTACAAAAGAGAAGTCAAGCCCTTCAGACATAGCTCTAGATATTTATTTCCTACTTTGTAGTTTAAACGCTTTTGTATTTACCTTTGTTTTTTTACTCTATTTCACTGTTCTTTTATCCATAATTGATTGATTGTAACTTGCGATTAGCCTTCGGGCAAGAACTTGCAATAAACTTGTTGATCGTTTACCTCAATTTGGCAGTTACACATGCGCATGCACCGTTGCACATATCAAACGTGCATTTGGTGGGGGTTACTATACTACAAGCCTGAATAACATGACACACCTGGTAGGTGATGGCTGGGAGGTTAAAGAAGATGCCGTGACACTTGTACCCGTAACGGACCCTGGACCAAGAGGCTTGGTCGAGCTGTTAACCTGTCATTGTACCATGCAATGTGCATGCGTCAACTGCTTATACAGGGTGCACAAGTTGGCCTGGACAGACATATATGTGCCTGTAGGCAAGCTTTGGGGGGTAAATATGGCGAAAAAAAAAGCCTTTTTCATGAACAGCAATGGAGTATTTTGTGATTGTTGTACAAAACTGACTGAGGCTTACTAAGCCATATGCTCATAGCAAATTTCAGCATTGCTTCAATCATTATTACACATGAGCCAAAAATGTACATTTTTGGGTAAAAGTAACAAAAAAATCCATTTTTTTATTCCGAACAATTGAGTAGTTAGCATTTGATACACTGTCATTTATGGAGGTTACTAAGTTACATGATTATGCTAAATTGCAGCATACTTGCTTCAACTATCATAGTACAGGAACCAAAAATATACATTTTTAGCTAAAAATACTCAAAATTGCAAAAATTGAGATGCCTCTATATCTACATGGAGATGCTTCACCCAAAATGGTCATGAAATAAACATTTTCCCCCACAAGTCTCACTCTATTGTCATTTAGATAAGTAGTACAGCAGCTATGCTGCTTTAGTGTCAATTTGGTTATATTAGCCCTGTGGTTATGATGCACACAATGAATTATTGGTAAATAGAACAAAATTCTAGTTTTCTTAAAAATTAATTACAACTACTTCCGCTATGACATACACTAGCTTTTTCACAAATTGATGAATTTAACCTACTTTATGAAACTGTATAAAAGTATTGTCCTTGCCGTTGCTAGGAGGTATATTTTCCTTAGCAACGGTTACCATAGAAACATGATAGTGATTTCCAAAGGCCTGAAAATGATAGACATAGACTTCTACAAATAGACAATTTTCAATGTTATTATTGGTTTTTAAGACCAAACAGTGAATGCCAGCTTCATATGGTACTAGTTGCTAAGGAAAACACGTTGCCTAGCAACAGTTGCTTTGTAGAGGACTGTTAAATTGGCATCCCCCACTAAAATTGTTCCTAATGCTGCACAGAATATTTGTACCAAGTTTCATGCTTTTATCATAATCTGAGCATTTTTTACACCGGTCCCCTGGAGTATAATGACTTGTACCAACACAGATGAACTTTCATGCTAAGTTACATGATGTGAACTAGAGTTCGGAGTACTCATGCCTTCGACAATGTGATATTGTTTTGATGGGTGTTGTGAAGATGACGTGTTGTAACAGTTCCTTGTGGACTGTGATCATCTGCTCCCGTCCTGTAATCATTGATTTAGTATAGATACCTTCAATCAATGTAGATTTTCTTGAAGACAGTATTAGTAATCTAACTATTTCACCCGGACAGAGGTCCGGCAATCCCCGGTTTACATCATCACCCTGTGACCCGGGCTGAACCCCTTGTTGGAGGACATCCATTACACCTAATGTTTATCCCACTAAACCACAGCTTCCCGGTTGTTAATTTAACCTAAATAAACCCAGGAAGATACAACACGTCGAATGCACTACAAAATGTTCACACAAAATGACCAATTGTTTTGATGGTATGTTTCATGTAAGATAAATGGGTTTCTCCCATGAGTCGCAAATTGTATCTCTCTGGCGGGCTAACTCTGGCATACTACTAGTATATAATTCCCTTTATTTTGGCCAATTTCTACTATTTTTCGAGCGATCCATCCACGGTGCCTGGTAGAGGCTTAAGTCTTTCTCCACAGGGAGAAACTCATTTATCATACATGCCTTAGCTCTTGTTAGAACCCTCTGACAGGTAGTGTTGTTTCAACAAACAACTCTTCACAGGGAATGTTATTTCTTCAGTAGCCACAGGTGCCTGGATGAAAGTTGTTAGTTCGACCTACATACAGACTCTGAGTGTCAAACCATAAGGAGGAAGACTTCGCCTGCACTTAAAAATGTTCACACAAAATGTCCCGCAGCACTACCCCACAACCTACTAGAAAGTCCAAACTTAAAACACTCAATCTAGCCCCCATAACCTATTCACAATAAAAAAACAGGAACATTGCCTTTTCACAACTTGTACTGCTGACCACCAAACCAACAACCACCAAAAGCCCGCTACGGCAACGTAAGGACCTCCCACGACGCCCATTTTCGAACTTGACCTTGCTATCGTCAACGGTAACTTGCTCACAAAAAATTGTGAACATCCTTTTAAAGATTCTCAAGTTATCTTGTCCACAAGAAAAAAACACAAAAAGAACACAAAAAACAAAGGTCAACTGCAGTGACATAGAAACCCCCACAAGGCCCATCTCCGAACTTGACCTCGGCATTCTCAACGGTAACTTGCCCACTAAAAATCATGAACATCCATTTAAGGATTCTCGAGATATCTTGTACACAAGGAAAAACACAAAAAAACAAGGTCAACTGCAGTGACGTAGGAACCCCCCACGAAGCCCATTTTTGGCCTTGACAATTGCCACCCCGAAGACAACCTGCCTGCCAAAAATCGTGAACCTCGGACCATGCCTTCAAGAGTTATCGTCCATAATCTGCCAAACCATGCCAAACCATTTTATAGCCTTCGTCGAAGGCTAGCTTTCGTCGAAGGCAATAACACATTACGCTATGCTAAATTCATGATAACTAACGCCTATCCTTCACTTTACAACTGTATGAATGTAGTAGGAATTGTACCGAAATGTACAGGGTTTGGGGGTGGGCTTGGAGGAACAGGTGTCAAAGTCGTTAGCTGTGCATTTCACATCAATTCCGCATGGAGGCCCCAGGTCCTTTGATTAACAGTGTATTTTCCCGCGAAGTATGAAACTGCTTGGTAAGAAAGTTACTTGTGCCCTACAGTGCTGCTATGACGTTACTTACTAATACTTCATGCCCTGTTCCCAACCCCACCTATGTTTAAAACGATCTGTTTGCTGCACTACCTAAGTCTTTTTCTCAACTCATTTTGTAACATTATCTTCGTTACACCAACACATGAAAATCATACTACAAAATATGATCATGATAAAACCTAGGGCAGCTAAGGCTAAAAATTGTATCCTTTTTTTTTTTAGAAAATCTTTTAAACACACCACTTACTCTACAGCTGTAAATTGTACACAATCACCTACTCCAAGGCCGCCCCACCAGCATTGTTTACCTGCCTGCGGGTACCTTTCACCTTTAGTTCACCTGAACAGCTACCATGTCAGTCTGTATGGGTGACTGTATTGCAGCTTGTAACATAATCCGAACGACACACCTAGTCTGTCTTTTTTATAGATTGCACTCAAAGGTAACTACGAACAACCGGAACTCATCAAAACACGACCATATTTTGTCCGTTTGAAGCTTCGTGTGTAGTTTTTCGAGGCCAAAGTTGCTTCAGGTGTAGCGGGAACCTCCTTTGTTGTCACCTGTGTGACACCCAATACGTCACGTTAGAGCGCATGTGCAGTGAAAGTAACAAGGTCGGACTTGCACTTTGATCCCAGACAGTCTGCCGGAGGTGCCGACCTTCCGACATTTTGTGCTCAACTACGAGAAATAACCTACATGGCAGGTAAGGATTCCACCATGTTTCCTTCCCAACCTGTCTTCCATATCCTTGTAAGTACCTTAGTTTGTCTTGTTGTCGCCAAAGCCTTGAGCCTACGCATTCACCTGTATTTGGCCTGTACGACTAGTGCCCCCAACCCTGAGTTTTGTTGGGGCCACATACTAGTCGTACGATCGCAGACTGAGGGCATAAATCTCAGTGTAGCTGCGCATGTGTCCCAAAATTGAGCCGTGTTGTGGCCGTATAAGATCATTGTAGGCTCTTCGTTCTGTCGCAGCCTGCTTGAAAACACTGTGATATCAAAATTATAGGGCTTATTCACCACAGTCGTCACGTGACTCCCCCTCCAGCGACCAATCGCGCTCCATAGCAACGAGCATTGTCCGCCATATTGGGGTCCACTTTCAGTGGATCGCTGTGGCACGCTATGCAAACTCTTTGGGATAGTTGCGTAGTTTTGACCAGAATCTACGTTTTTGACACTCTTCTTGTTAGTAGCATTGTCCTTGGGGTTGTTCTGGCTCCGTGGACATGCCTCATGTTGTCAAGATGTGGCTTTTATCTTTTTTAGCTGATCAAAAGTCCGTGTGTTGGTGGGTATTATACCTCAACCTCCCTCAACCCCCCTCAACCGCCCTCAACCCCCCACTTCCTGGGCTAATATGCAGACTGTACATGTGCTAAGAACCCTTGTTTACACTCTGTATACATTGTCTATACGATTATAAATAAAAATCACATAGTAACGTCTAAGTATTTGCGAGTTTTTTCAAGTTATAACTTTTAATATATCATTATCATAAGTGGAGTTACCGTCTTTAGGGAGTGATACACCCCGCAAAATATCCGCCCTAAAGTATCGAGCGCTAAAATCCACCACCAGAAACATGATGTTTAAAGAGTTTTCCCTCTATATCTGCTAAATTTCCGTGCTGCACAAGCTTTTTCACTTTCCTTATTTTGACCATGGAGGTATAAAATCAACTTTTTTTTTAGTTGAAACTTACGGCACGATGCGTTCTGGCGGCTCGACGTAAACAAACAAGATGGCGGACCCTGTCCCTCGGGCGCACGGCGCACCGTAAAACAACTGGTAAAACGTCAGAGTTACAGTGATTTTCCTGTATATAATTGCATAGGCATTGTATCCAGAGCGTTAAAAAAGATTCTTAGCACATGTTCACTGCATATTAGCCCAGGAAGCGGTCGGTTGAGGGCGGTTGGGGGGGGGGGGTTGAGGTATTTAAACACCCTGGTGTAGGGGGCTGTAGATGCGAAGCAGGACGACTCGGACCATTACCAACTCGGCCCATCGCAAATCTGGTCAACTCGGCCCACCGCCCTGGTCAACTCGGCCCAACCATCAAATGTACACAAAATATTATAGTAAAACACAACTACAATAGTGCGGTCGCTAACTAGGTCTCGAGTCTGGCTGCTGACTAATACATTTGATATATGCTTGAAGCACATACTTAAATGCCAGGTCTTTGTAAAAAAAAAGTGTTCTGCTTTCTGTATACAAACAGTCATGGAAATATATATGGAAACAGTCTAGTCATCCAGTTACACCTGAGACTAGTGAGAGCGACAGCCATGGTAACTTGTGTGTGTTGGTGCCTAAATTTCTGTCTCTGGTATTGGGCTGCTAGTTGACCAGGGAAATGGGCCGAGTTGACCAGGGGGGTGGGCCGAGTTGACCAGAGGCAGATGGGCCGAGTTGACTGGGCCGAGTTGGTAATGGTCCGAGTCGTCCGACATTCCTGTAGATGGCAACCGTGGGTAGCCATGAACACGGTAAATCTGTCGGAGCTACCAGGGACCCCCTGTCCCTTTACTCTGTGGTAAATTCCCATGTAGAACAGGGTGCTGAACGTTACACTCACCTTGTCCAACCAAACAGGATCACACAGTCGCGGCAGTGCACAGTCGCGGCAGTGCGGACTGAGGATGGCTCCGTATTTGCTTGTGATTATCAAGACATTGAGTCCAGGGCTGTTCAATTAGCGACCTTTTGACTCTCCCGACTACAACGTACTTGTCAGCACGCAACTGTCCCCTTAACACTCTCTACACATCCCGATACTCACGTAGTTGACTTACTACGCTTCCAGACCCTTAAAGGGTTTGAACCGATCCTGTGTTTAAAAACTTCTGCCCAGTACTACATGTAAATACGAAGCTAAGTCAATGAGTTCCGCTGGCGGTAGACGCCGTCTCGATCTAAACTCAGCAGAAACGGGTCAATCCCAACAAATTTTATTTTGTTCCAGTAACGAGAGGTACGAGTGGTGGTAAACGCTTCGTGTAATCGGAGAAAGGACAGTTTACCTAACGTTTGTCGGCCATTTCAACGCTTGGAAACTCGCTGTACAGATGCACCCCAAAATGGCGTCGCACGGGACATGCGGGGTGATGACGTCATGATGACGTGTGGTGAATAAGCTCTATACCATGACCGCACTGTTACTTCCTGGTGAATCTTGTTCGTCAACAAAGTTACCTGTAGAAAACCCCGTCCATATGATATTGTCTAACATTTTGCATCCGCCACTAGGCATGATACCATCAGATAAGTGTCGGTCATTATCAGTCACAACGGTGTTGCCACGTCACTAAGTACTAAACAAGTCCATTGGAATGCATTAAGTTTTACTACGAGGCATGGACTGATAAGTAAATCTGTCAATTTGATTGACAGAATTGATTGAAGATTGAAGAAATATTCAGAAAATTGTTTCTTTACCTTTGATTCTCACAAGGATCTGGAGGCAAACCCGTGGTGCTACTGCTCAATGACGAGTATGGGACTCGGAAGGGTGGCATCTCCACCATCCACCGCGGGATGGCGTGCCTACTGGTTTCCAAGGGAGCAAAGGTCTACAGCACAGTCCTGGAAGCCACTACAGGGGACAAGGACGATGCGGAGGCTGATGGGGTGGAGCTGATCTTTCCAGAAACCGAAGAAGATGACGACACAGATCCTTCACTCAAGTGGCTGACCCGGCATCATCGGGTTTATTATCCTACACTTGAACAGCTCAATGTAGACTTCATCCTCGGCCATGTCAACATCACAAGCCGCGCAGCAAGACAGATCAAGAAGCAGCGCCTTCCAAACGCCAAAGTCGTACAAGTCACTCACGTGATCCCAGAAGACGTCGGCCACTTCAAGAGTGATGACAAGGTAATGGCCATCGGAGACGAGAGTGACAACATTCTTGAAGATCTACTACATGCTGATGTGATATTCTCCGTGGGACCGTTGATGTACGACTACTACAAGAGTCAGACAAGGCAGGTAAAACCTCATCTCGCGTTTTTGCCCAAACCATCCGACATCTTCAGCATGACGGAAGTAACCTACGTCGACACAGAAACGAAAGTGGTGCTGTCCATCGGCAGGGTCAAGGGCGTGGAGAGGCTGAAAGGCTATGATCTGGCCGCAAATGCCATGGGCCAGGTGATTGACCACCTACCACACGCAAGGTGGCGAGCCCGTGGCGTCACTAAAGAAGACTTCCCAGAAAGCAAGGCCATCATCCAAGCCAACATGAAGTCGAAGAAATTCGATTTTACCCCCCTGAAGTACGGCACCCAGGAAGAGCTGAGCAAAGACATGCAGAAGGCTGATGTTGTTTTGATGCCGTCTCGTGCAGAGCCATTCGGACTGGTTGGTCTGGAGGCCATTGCTGCAGGGGTGCCCGTCCTGGTTTCCCACAAGTCTGGCCTTGCCTGGTTCCTAAGGAGCCAAGATCCCGACTTTGACCGTCCAATCGTAGAGATCGAAGATGACGACGAAGAAGCCGCCAAAACGCTGGCCAAGCGGATCATCAAGATCCTGACGGATGGAAACAGGGAGTTTCAAGCAGCCAGAAGGTTGAAGGAGAGACTTCTGGCCTCAAAGTACTGGGAGGAATCACACAGCAAGTTTCTGGAAGCATTTGGTCTTTAACTCACCAGATCTTTGCCTGGCCAAAAACATTCATATCTCAATCCTCCATATGACACGTCACTGTATAGTTGCTACCATGAGTGTGAGTTGGAATGAAATTTGAGATGCTGTGGTACCGGCTGTTTAAAATTTGATTGCTTATTTGTTAGGAAGTATTGAACGTATTAGGGAATCTTAGCTTGGAGTACCTGAACACACATGCTTTTGCTTACATGGGAACAGTTACGTCATCACATCGTGTGTACCCCTCCTGCTTTTGGGAACAGTTACATCACCACATCCTAGGTACACCACCTGCTTCTAGGAACTGCTTTCAGGAACTGTTACATCATCACATTCCGTGTACATCCCCTGCTTTCAGGAGCCTTAACTGCTACATCATCACATTCCGTGTACATCCCCTGCTTTCAGGAACTGTAACATCATCACATTACGTGTACATCCCCTGCTTTCAGGAACTGTAACATCATCACACTAAGTGTACATGTACATCCCCTGCTTTCAGGAACTGTTACATCATCACATTACGTGTACATCCCCTGCTTTCAGGAACTGTTACATCATCACATTCCGTGTACATCCCCTGCTTTCAGGAACTGTAACATCATCACATTACGTGTACATCCCCTGCTTTCAGGAACTGTAACATCATCACATTACGTGTACATGTACATCCCCTGCTTTCAGGAACTGTTACATCATCACATTACGTGTACATGTACATCCCCTGCTTTCAGGAACTGTAACATCATCACATTACGTGTACATCCCCTGCTTTCAGGAACTGTAACATCATCACATTACGTGTACATGTACATCCCCTGCTTTCAGGAACTGTTACATCATCACATTACGTGTACATGTACATCCCCTGCTTTCAGGAACTGTTACATCATCACATTCCGTGTACATCCCCTGCTTTCAGGAGTTAACTGCTACATCATCACATTCCGTGTACATCCCCTGCTTTCAGGAGTTAACTGCTACATCATCACATTCCGTGTACATCCCAGGTAGTACTTTCAGGAGTTAACTGCTACATCATCACATTCCGTGTACATCCCCTGCTTTCAGGAACTGTAACATCATCACATTCCGTGTACATCCCCTGCTTTCAGGAACTGTAACATCATCACATTACGTGTACATCCCCTGCTTTTAGGAGTTAACTGCTACATCATCACATTCCGTGTACATCCCCTGCTTTCAGGAACTGTAACATCATCACATTCCGTGTACATCCCCTGCTTTTAGGAGTTAACTGCTACATCATCACATTCCGTGTACATCCCCTGCTTTCAGGAACTGTAACATCATCACATTCCGTGTACATCCCCTGCTTTCAGGAACTGTAACATCATCACATTACGTGTACATCCCCTGCTTTTAGGAGTTAACTGCTACATCATCACATTCCGTGTACATCCCCTGCTTTCAGGAACTGTAACATCATCACATTCCGTGTACATCCCCTGCTTTTAGGAGTTAACTGCTACATCATCACATTCCGTGTACATCCCCTGCTTTCAGGAACTGTAACATCATCACATTCCGTGTACATCCCCTGCTTTTAGGAGTTAACTGCTACATCATCACATTCCGTGTACATCCCCTGCTTTCAGGAACTGTAACACCATCACATTCCGTGTACATCCCCTGCTTTCAGGAACTGTAACATCATCACATCCCGTGTACATCCCCTGCTTTCAGAAGTGAACTGCTACATCATCACATTCCGTGTACATCCCCTGCTTTCAGGAACTGTTACATCATCACATTCCGTGTACATCCCCTGCTTTCAGGAACTGTTACATCATCACATTCCGTGTACATCCCCTGCTTTTAGGAGTTAACTGCTACATCATCACATTCCGTGTACATCCCCTGCTTTCAGGAACTGTAACACCATCACATTCCGTGTACATCCCCTGCTTTCAGGAACTGTAACATCATCACATTACGTGTACATGTACATCCCCTGCTTTCAGGAACTGTTACATCATCACATTACGTGTACATCCCCTGCTTTCAGGAACTGCTACATCATCACATTCCGTGTACATCCCCTGCTTTCAGGAACTGTAACATCATCACATTCCGTGTACATCCCCTGCTTTCAGGAACTGTTACATCATCACATTACGTGTACATCCCCTGCTTTCAGGAACTGTAACATCATCACATTCCGTGTACATCCCCTGCTTTCAGGAACTGTTACATCATCACATTACGTGTACATGTACATCCCCTGCTTTCAGGAACTGTTACATCATCACATTACGTGTACATCCCCTTCTTTCAGGAACTGTAACATCATCACATTCCGTGTACATCCCCTGCTTTCAGGAACTGTAACATCATCACATTACGTGTACATCCCCTGCTTTCAGGAACTGTTACATCATCACATTCCGTGTACATCCCCTGCTTTCTGGCAGGAACTGTAACATCATCACATTACGTGTACATCCCCTGCTTTCAGGAACTGTTACATCATCACATTTCGTGTACATCCCCTGTTTTCAGGAACTGTTACATCATCACATCCTTTGCACACCTACATAGCAAGGTGCACAGATATGGTTAGATTTTCTTAACAGATTACTTATGTTTAGTTCAAAATATCATTCAAGGCTAAATCATAGCATTATTGGAAACTTTGTCTCATACCCACTGTTGTACAGCTCAACATAGAAAATTGGTAGAGTAGGACATGACTAACTGAAATTATCATGTCAATGTTTTATGACATGATCAGTTTATTACAACATAAATAAGTATCCAGATAAACTGATACATCAGGAAAGTAATTCACACCTTTCTCACTTGTCAATGCAGTCTGCATAATCTGTATAATGTAACCAGGACAGAGGTTTGTGTTTTAGTGGTCAGGATGGTGTTTGCTTGTTTGCTTTGAACATCAATGATTTCTTAATGGCTGATATTGGATAATGCTTGATTTTTTTACCCAAAGATGAAGACATGTATTTGGAACAGTTCTGGATGTAGATTAGAAACAAGAACTGTGTAGTAGTGGTGCAGTTTTATGTATGCCTGGATCATTGGAAGATGGAGAAGAGATGTAATTTTTAACCTTTAGCAAACTGAGGTAACAGTTTGGCTATTGATTCTCTATTGGTTATGGTGTTAGGCAGCAGGGGGAAGGTTAAATAGTTCTCCAGGCAGGAAGAATTTTTGTGAACCATTTAATTGAATTGAATAAATGCTCTGTTTGCATTGCACTGATGAGTCTATTTAGTTTTTATTTTCCCAACAAATTGTCTACCTCAGAAACTCCTTTCCATTGAATCACTTTTCGAGAAGGGATCCCGGCGTTCCTCACTTTTGGCTGGCTACAGTTTCGATGTTGACTTAACACCAGTTGACCCAGTGATGCAGAAATCATCTGAACGGTCATGGCGAGGAAACATTTCAAACTCTCCTGTTTGTTTGCTGATGATTGCGCCACCATACCTGTTGCAGGCTGTGATCTTTCAGTCTTCTATTAAACTGACTTTTTTTCTGTATGTCTGTTATTGGGAGATGTTTAAGCTCTCTGGGTGCCTTAGATGGTAACTGTAATTATAACAACGGAGCTCTGTCAGTTATAGGAATGGTGTTTTTTTTCATTTGATGTCAGAGGAAATCTTTGCCATACATATACAGTAGCAGTTTTGCTACATTCATGTACCATAATTGACAGTAGAATAAAATTGACGTTCTGGATTTTCTGGTTTCTGCTTGAAGTGTGAAGAAAAGTGTGCCCAAAGTTAGAATGAGCATTCAGTCCTTTTAGTGTTTCAAATTGAATTGTGAAGAAAGCTTTACATGACACACATTATTCTATATGTACAATCCAAACATTTTCCAAATTATTGAGTTATTTGAGATAGCAAAACGGTGTAAAACCTCAACCTCTTGGGATCAGGATCAGAGTCCAACTGTTCTTAATGTATTGTCTCCAACTGTGGAAAACATAAAACAAACAACATGAACAAATACAGTTAAACCTGTCTTAATAGTGATCACTCAAGTGACTTGGAGAAATTGGTCACAGTACACAGGTGGTCACTACAAACAGGATTTTAAATGCTTCTGTCAATGGGAAAAATTAAGAGATCACCAAAAGTGGCCACAACTCCCAAATGGTCTTGATGCTGAGGTGAGCACTAGTACAGGTTTGTATCAAACAAAAAAATACTACAATGTAGCTTTAACAGATTTTTAATGGAGTTCAACATAGCAACAGAAAACAGTTCATTCAACAAGAAACAAAATAGAGACTAGAAGAAATATTGCAGCAAATACCAGAAGCTGGCAACATGTACATGTACCTACCTGACTGTAGAATTCATACAATTCATCATGAGTGAACTCCGTCTTCACTTTTTCTCTTGTCTGTAAAAAGAACAAGCAATCAGAGATTTCAGATTTTCACACCAAAAAGAAATTGCCGCACTCTATCCACACTCCTAGAAATACTGGCCACTAGAAAGTCTGCACAGGAGGCTGAAAATATACAGTTCAAACAGCATTTTGCAGGAAAAGAGGACGTCAAACTCACGTCGTCATCATGTCTGACTCCCAGTTCGAACATGGCGTTGGGCAGCTTCATCTTCGTCTGCGAGGCCTGGGCCAACTGTAGGTTCAGCCTCCAGTTCACCGACTCTAACTGTGACAGGTAACAGGGTTGGTGTTTAAGTTTTGGTTCTATATGTTTAACCTTATGTTGTTTGATGCAATAATGGTGTTCAGTAAGAAGTGCAGGTACAAATGAACATTATTAGGAAAAGTAAATGATAAGACAACAAGAGTTCCACGACCTCATACCTTTGCCAAATCATGTTAACCGTTCCAACTAACTACACATTTTTTCTCAGTGATTATGCAGGTAAGAGCTTCATTTGCATGAATCATATCTAGTTGATCATATTCTCCACCCAATGACAGTCTTATCTTGTGAAAAAAGGATATTCTAGCATTTCCTCATAAATTATGCAAATGAGGTCCTGATTTGAATAAATTATGTTTAGTTATGTTCACCTTCACTGAACTTCCAAATATGGCAAGTATTAAATTCCCAGCAGTTACCACTATAAAGTTTTAGCAATTTGTCATTAATTATGCAAATTAGTTCTTCATTTACATAATTAATATCTGCCAATGTTCCTGTCGTTCTCAATTACATACGTCGCAAGTATTTCATAGCCCTATTATCGAACACAGCAGATTTATAGAATTTCCTCATTAATTATGCAAATTAGATACTGATTCACATAATTGTCATCTAATTATGTCAAGCATCACTTAAGCTACCTACATACCAAAAATGAAGATGATCCGTCAACTGGTTCTTGAGTTATCCTCTCTCGAAGATTTTTAAACAAACCGCCCTGCAGTTCCAGAACAAGCTGCTAGGGGGCCCAAACTAATAATAATGACTGGTTTATTTGCACAACTATACAAATACAACACCATGGCAGCCCTTCGGCTGAATTGTGGTATCATGGTTTACATATGAACAATATAAAATCAACTATAGCAATTCAATTCCAAACAACTATGTACATAATACAATCATTATGGTGACTTACACCCCAAACATGTCAACTATCATTTAGCAACTGTACGATAAAGGGTAAAGTACTGTTCTTAAATCTAGATGTTCTGCAGCTGAATTGGCTGATTTGATTTTTGGACCTAAGTTCTCTGCCATGTACGGTTGCACGTGTAGGCGGTAACCACCCAGAGAAAGTAGGGGATCTTGATACAGACACTGCAAACTTCTTACTGTCACTTCTTTCCTAGCCCAAGAGCTACCTACCATTCAAAATTCATGACCCTAGTATGTCCAGATTGCGAGATAGCAAAACCGGAAGTTACGCTGCAGTACCATAAGAAGCCGCCAGGGGGCCCAAAATCTAATCATTTCTATAGGTGTCATCAAGACCTACCCACCTACCGAGTTTCATGACGATCCATCAAAAGCTTCTTGAGTTATCCTGCTAAACCACATACACACAAAAACGCTATGGAAAACATAACCTTCTTGGCGAAGGTAATAAGGAAACACAAGCAGCTGAGTTTGTAACTGTAAGTGCAAAAGATGCGACAGATGACTTGACACCTAACTACAATGCCAGCTTCGTATGGTACTAGTTGCTAAGGAAAACACGTTGCCTAGCAACAGTTGCTATGTAGAGGACTGTTAAATTGGCACCCCCCACTAAAATTGTTCCTAATGCTGCACTGAATATTTCTACAAAGTTTCATGCTTTTATCATAATCTGAGCATTTTTTGCACCATTCGCCTTGACTACTAGCAGCTTGTTCTGGAACTGTAGGGGAGTTTCCGGTGAAATCTTTCAAAGTGGATAAATCCAGAAAGGAACAACGTACAAATGTATTTTCATCATTTTTTTAGTCCTATTCTTATCTTAGTAGGAGGTAAAAATGATTCAAAAACAGGAAGAGATGTTTGAAAGTTTTAATCAAGTACAAGTCTACACAACTACTCTTCACCATTGTGACTATCAACCTACATAAAAACACATAATGGGACAGACATTCCTACTTGAAGTCTGTCCATTTAGCACAGCAATGACAGGAACAATGCCTGAACCTATCAGAATATACATGTTCCCCTACCTCTATCCTTGTATGTATTTGTGTTTGTAGCTTTGATACTGATAGGACTGTACCAAAATATAACGGGGAAGGGTAAAATGAGGATTTTAACTACACCTGTTATCTGTATATCTGTATATCAATTGTTTTGAGCCTAAAACAAACACTGGTAAGCAGTGTTATTGGTATGATTATGAATGCCTTCAAATGGACGAGATCTTTTACTGACTTGCTCCAACATTTAGAAAAAGTACCACATTTCAGCTGTAAATTGACCTTTTTTTTCTCACTTTTTTGGCTACAAAGTATGAAACAAAGTCTAAGCTAAAATTCCTGATAACATTGGAATCAGTGCAGATAATGCAGTGCTGAGTTTATTCAGATAAAGCAGTAGATCGTAGCCTAAACACATTCTGCTTTTTCACATTCCCAGAATGCATAGCGCCAGGGGGGTTGATATACGGTATACAGTTAACGTTATACATGTTCAAAATTAGGTGACTTACTACAGGTCGCATCATGGACAACAAATAAAGTTTGTAATTTTTTTCTGGCAAACAGGGAATATGTGGTTTATAATGTTACACTCTACAGTGGTAACGTTATAACATTTGTCAACAGAAAAGGAGATACAGCTTATTAAATTTCTCGAAATAATTCCACAGATATTGTAGTATATAAATATTAAAGGAACAATTTCATCATTTCAGATTGTCATTGATTGTAAAAACACCAAAGAAACACATGATTCTGACCCCCCTGGCGCTATGCCTCCTGGGAAAGGGAAAAGGGTGAATGGATAGTTTTACTGAGATCTGCCTAAGAGAGTAGATTGAAGTTGTCCTCAGATCCCAGCCTGTTTCCACAACTATATAGTAATGTATTTCTCAGTACCTCCTCATCCTCAGTCATGATACAATACTAATAGTAAAAAAAAAACTAGCAGGAATGCAGAATGTCACACAATATTTCATACAACAGTCTTCCATGGATGTACACTCAAACTTCTCTAACTAGAGTGTGTTTTTTGTCACAACTGGGCCTAGTACTCAGATGCTGTTCCTTTTTTCATGATTTCAGAAGATAGACATGATTTTTGCTGTAATTTCAGTGATCTCACGCTTCTACAACAATGCCGAATCAAAAATGTAGTAGGATTGAAAAGGCTGAGTTAGAGTCTCCTGTTCTTTTTTGCATGCATCTGAAGCCCTGTCACACTTATGCAAATATGGCCTCCCGAACTTCCCCAAACCATGGTTAGGAGTAGGTCGGGAGCAAGGTCGGCTGTGGTTGGCTGGTGTTCGGCAAGGTCGGCTACTGTTCAGCTGCGCCAGCCGAATGTTTCAAATGTATAAAACATTCATGTGTGGAGGGGTGGTTTAGCCATGGTTGGCTGGTGTTTTGGAGTAGGTCAGCAGTGTTTGGGGCATGTTCAGGGGTCAAATTTGACTCAAACTTAACTCACATTTGATTCAATTCGCATAGAAAGGTAGGCGTGGCCGAAATCTGATCAGACTGCTTCCGAACTTCAGCCAACCTTGGTTGGTTAGTGGTCGGGGGTAGGTTCTAAGTGTGTGACAGGAGCTTTAAGTACATTCTGGTTCATGACACTTAGCATTACACACGTTTAAGTTGAAGAGTTGTAGCGTACAATCCCGTATGAACAGCGTCATACTTTTCCCCGCTAACGTGATGAGCTGGAGCTGGAACGGCTGCGGTGGCGACGGCGGCCCACGGAGCGCGACCGAGACCTGGACCGACGAGGCCTTCTGGGAGAAATGGACCTACGTCGGATGGGACTCCTGAAATGAGATTAAACACAACATGCAAAAAATCAAGGATGGGCTATCATGATATAACAAAAAAAAGTGGTTGATGCTCTGGACTTACATTGTACGTAAACTACTCTGGGTCTGTGTGTGTCCGGACAGACTAGGTTGACAGCACATTGGTGGACACAGGAAATATACTAGTAGTTTAGATTGTCTTCAGTATGCATTCAATTCAATTCAATACAATTCTTTACTTCCATACCAACATTGCAGACATACAAAATAGAACTATAATGTTGCCTGAATGGCATTGGTATTTACATCATTACATTAAAATAAACACATAACATCGTTACATACATATATACATGAATATATACATACTACTTACAGGGATCGAAATACTGGGTGCACGTGCACCTTAGTGCACCCAAAATTGGATCGGTGCACCCAATTTTTGACTGTGGGTGCACCGGTGCACCTAAATATTTTTGTAGTATTAAGTACGGTAAAGGTACAAAACACTGTAATTCCAACATTGCTGTGGTGGAATAAAATAATAAAAAACCTTTGATGCACTGCTTGTTTAAAATTCTTGAGATAGAATTAAATTTACTTCAGTTTTTAAAGCCCGAAAATGTGTCGGCGCAGTGCCGACATCGCGTTACTTCCGGATCCCGACTACAACACTGGACAGGAGATCTCTTCTTTCTCGTTCCCCGGTTTCTTGATAGTCATGTGACCAAAACATCGCGAACTCGCTTCCGGAACTTTCCGACGCTTTTTGGTAGTTACCTCGGGGGCATGTCATGTGACAAAATGTTGTTTTCGTGCATTTTTCGCTTGACTTCGATAATCTTCGAGGTCACATCGTCAAAACTCGGGTGTCGACAAAATTCGGCCATGAAATTCGTGGATGACAAAGCAAAACAAATATGTCGAGACAGACTTCGCTTCTACGGTTTCTTCAGCCGAGGTCCGATCGTGATGACAACGAAAGAGATGTGGCAACAACATCAGCCCAAGCTCTTCAAAACCCCGAAGGAAGCGATGAAGCTGGAAACCAACGGGAAACACGCCCGGACGAGCGAGAAGTGGACAGACCGTGCCGTCGGAGCGCCGAGACAGAGGGGGAGGGGGGGCGGCCATTTGCTCTCGGCAGCAGACAACAACACTCCCGGGCCCTCCACGGCCTCCTTCCGTGTCCAGTTCCGGGTCATCAGAGTCGGATTCCGAAACTGAATCAACCGAGGAGTCTAGTGCAAAAAGACCGAGGCTTTGTGTGATTTTTTTTTTCATTTCTAGATTTTTTTAAATATTTTTTTTTTCGATCTCGGAATCCAAATTTGCCTTTTTTCGGTAAGATCATTACTGTGTTATTTCCATAGCGATGCAATTTCCACTCTTGCTACGATCATTTTTAGCATTCTTTTCGTGTATTATGTACTACTGGAAATATGTGGTGCACCCAAAAATTTTTTGGTGCACCTAATTTTTTTGGCTAGGTGCACCAGTGCACCTAATCAAAAAAATGAATTTCGATCCCTGACTTATATAAACAGTACATCCCAGGTATGACAGGTTTATACAGTCTGATTGTAGAGTCTGATAGACTGGTGTAGGAACGAGTTCTGAAGTCTTTTATGCATACCTTCTCCGTGCACCGCCAAATCGTGGTGGAGAGGGACGTCCCCAGCGTGGCGGCATGGGGGGGCGGCGGGGAGGGCTGGGACGCCGGCGAGGACGGGCAGGCAGGACCATGGCTGCCGTCACCTCCTGACCATCAATTTGTCCTTAAAAAAAACAAGAAAGGTGTAAAAAAAAACACCTCGGCGACACAATATTTTCACTACGAAGTTACATATTCATATAACATGTTCAGGAAGTTTCCTACATTCAACATAGACATATAATTACATTTGCATATAAATGTCAAAATAATGACCTAATTCTAATAAAATTGCAAGACCTCATGCCTTCACCAAATGAAGTTAACCTTCATATGACTGACATATTGTATAATATGTTTTTCATGTAAAAAAAATGAAGTTTCAGTCTTAATGAGTCATAGACAAATGCATGTCCAAAATTTCTAAGTGTGGAATTGACGTAAGCAATTTTAAAGTGTTTGATGTTTTAGAACTTTGACATGCCAAATGAAATCACTTTTTAATGTGTTAGATGTTTTTAGAATCTCTGACTAGTTGTACAAAACCTCAATTCAGCCTTGTGCTGCAATGTTGTTTTTTTAAATCAATAAACCATTACTAGTACTAGAGAAGTGGCTGTGTGGTCGAACCTCCATCCATGTGTTTCATGGCTTTCTCAGCGTCCTCGGCATCTTCATAGTCGACGTAGGCAAAGCCTTTGGACAGGTGAGCGTTGACTCTGTCCACTGGTAGTTCCACTGTCTTCACCTGGGGTGGGGGGTGGGGGAGAGTCAATCAGTAAAGCCCCCGTCACACATTCAGAACCTTTCCCTGACCACCTATCAAGGTTGGCTGAAGTTCGGGAGCAGTCTGACCAGATTTAGACCATGCCTACATTTCTATACAAATCAAATTTAAGTGAAATTTTAGTCAAATTTGACCCCCAACACTGCTGGCCTACTCCCAAGCACCAGCCAACCACCAGGTGACTATGGCCGAACCTCCCGTCCACACCCAAATTCTTTAAACATTTTGAAACATTTGGCTGGCACAGCCGAACAGTAGCCAACCTCGCCGAACACCAGCCAACCACAGCCGACCTTGCTCCCGACCTACTCCTAACCATGGTTGGGGGGAGTTCAACAGTGTTCGGGAGACCATATTTGGCTATGTGTGACATGGGCTTAAAATAGCGAGCTACACAATATGAAAGTAATCTCGAAACAAGTTTAGCTCAAAGAATAGTTTGGAGCTATTGTTCCACTGGATGTGACAGAGAAGACAGAGGTACTGTATTTACAGGTTTATTGAACTGGGGAAATTCTTCCTAGCTCTTTTTTAGCAAGTTTTAAACAAACAGTTTAATGTCCCGTCCTAAGGACTGCATCCCTTTCCAGTAGCGATAGCAGCCGGGATTCGAACTCGTGACCTCTTGGTTCAGAGGCAGGGTCACTAACTACCGGAGACACAATGTTTATCTCAGATAGTAAATAGTAGGTAGTATGACTAGTAAAAACAGTAAGTTCTGCCCACCTTCCCATACACAGTAAAGATTTCCACCAAGTGGTCCTTGTTGACATTCCTGGTCAGACGACCAATGTGAAGTTTGGTAGGTTTGGGTGTCGGGCTGCGTTTGCGTACCCTGCGCGGAGACCTCGACCTGTGGAAATCAACACAAGTTTACTTTCTTGGTTCTCTGACTACTGTAATTCACTCTGTGTTCACGGTAGAAAAATTTCACGGTCTGAAGAAAATGGACATGTTCACGGAACTTTATCTTCACGTTGGTGGCAAGTGCAGGGAAGGGGCAAAACACAAATGATTTGATAACGGTAATGATAAGTTCAAGGTACAGAACTGACAGTGAAAAATCAGGAATTACAGTATCCAAAATAGGAGATCAACATCAAGAGAGACAGCTGGGAGGAAAATTTGAATCCACCTGTATCCACTCCCTGAAAATGCTTTTTGAACATACAAACTTTACCCTCAGATCAGTGTTCTAGCCAGCCTGAAATTTTTTCCTTCATCTCAGTTTTGCTTGACACTGGAGGCACAACAATCCTATGGTGGTCTAGGGGCGTGCTCCCCCAGAAAAATTTTGAAATCTTGACCCCCTGAAATGCTATTTCCTGCATTTTGAGGGGCAAATTTTGCTGCTAGCCTTAGTTTAATGAAATCTATATCTATAAACGTCAATTTTTGTCTGTCAAAGATGACGGATAGGGCAAATTTGTGTCCATCACGAGCAGCAAAATACTGTGCCAGGTTGCCCAGTAGCAACCTAGGACAAAAGCTAGGTTGCCAATCAAAATGTCAGGTTGATTCCAATTTCTTCTCTTCTACATTATGATTAACGTTGTTAGAAATGTATAAAATGCACATTGCATTTTAACAAAGAGTTTTACCTATGGTAAAAAAAAAGTTGTTTACTTGAAGTGAGCTCTTCCATGGGAAGTTCTCAATTAACAGTTCCTAATGGAAGAAAGGGGCATCCTTACCACAAAATCTATAGGTAGTGCACTGGGCAACCTGGATTTAGAAATTGGTTGCATCTAGTGCTGTGTACCGGTTTGCTGGACTCAGTTCCGGACTTGTAAAAACGTTTAGGTTCAAGTCCAAAAAAACCTGAATTGTGGGAACCAGTTCCAGACTTGGTTGGAAAAAAAAACATGTCACATACATGTACCCCTTTTCGTTCCGAACCACATAAAACCTTCCATAAATCTGTGCTACAAAATGAAGAAAACATAGCCATTGGGTATTGTCAAGTGTCGGCCTCCATGTTATGTGGCCACAGTTTTGCCCAGACAACATTGCAAGGTTGACAACATACAATTTTGTATATACCGTGGGTTTAGGTCCGGACTTACAAGTCGGGAACTGAACCTAAACCTCTGGACTTGAATCAGGACCTGAACCTAAACGTGGGTTTAGGTACACACTCAGCACTAGTTGCATCAAACAAAATATGGTTGACCCAGCACAACTGGGCAGCCTAGTATTTTGCATGCTGATAGCTGTTATTCCTGTTCCCCAACTGACCTTGACTTGGTTTTGCGGCGTGACACCTTCTCCACGCGCTGCTGTCCCCGCGTGCGGCTTCTGGACGAGCTGGAACTGGAGCTCCCGCTGGAGGAGCTGCTGCTGGAGCGTGACCTGGAGCCGCTGGAGGAACCACTGGAGCTACCAGAGGAGCTGGAGCCGGAACTGGACCCACTGCTGCTGCGGGAACTCCCCGAACTATACACAAACAATAGCAACAAAACAATTTATTTTTTACTTCTGGTATGTAGGTTGATGGCATGTGGTTTGTGGGGAGATTGACAGGTAGAATGATGGGGCCAAAAGGTCAGACACAGGAAATGGGGTGACTTTGAAGGTCACAACAACTCAAAATACTTCCTGGGGTCTAAAATCTCAGAGTCAGATATCTTGTTATACAAGTAACATGTCGATTTAGACCTGTACTTTTGTCCATATCAAGCATTCAAACCTAACTAAAAAGGTAACATTTGCAAAGCATAATATTCACCTTCACATAGTCTAGCCTAACAAACTACTGCTCTGTTAATTATGACTGAGTCAAAGTCAAACACATTCAATATATATGGTGACCAGCCCTTCCAACACTGCCCTAGCACTGCTACATAATGTGATCCAACACCACAGGGTGTCTGCTTCTGCACCAGTTACCATGGTTATAGCCATCTGGTCCTGGTCATTGACCTTATTTCTTTGGAGAAGAAGACGAAGAAGAAACTGAACAAAAACAACATGTTTTCCTTCTGTGAAGGTTAACATAATTATCACTTCGTTATGTACATTCATACATTTCTATGTTCTGCTTCTTTTTTTCCTTACTTTACCATGTAGTGTATTTACCTGCTGGAGCCACTGCTGCTACTGCTGCTGCTCCTGTTTCGTTTCCTGACACGAGGACGGCCACGTTCCTTCGCCTTCCCTTTAGTCTTCTCCTTCACCGCGTCCTTTTCAGTCTTCTCCGTCTTACTGCTGGCAGCCTCGCGCTCCTTGCTTTTACTCTTCGCCCTAAAACAGCAGACAGAACCAGTGCTTGTCATTTCAGACAAAAACCTCAAGAGTTTTCTGTATCTGTATCTGTAATTCTGTATAGCCTTTGATTTACGGACATGCTTTTGTGTTGACGCATCGGATTGTATTTGACTGTTGTCCACCTTTTGTTGCTTGACTAAATGTAATTCAAGTCTTGTGTTGTGTTCGTGTTGTGACCATGTATGCTGGGCCCCATTGGAAAGCAGCTCCTACCAGCTGAATGGGCTACCCAGCCGTTTTATGATGAAATAAATAAATAAAGTGATGATGCCCCAACTTTGCACTTGGTGGCAGTGAGTTCCACTCTACAATAGTTCTAGCAAAATACAAGTTTTTGAACCCCTCAATCCTTGGTTGATAACTTGGTTGGTACTTGAAGGCATGACTATTTCTTGTTCTTTTCTGGGGTATGCCTAAATACCTCAACCGCCCTCAACCCCCACTTCCTGGGCTAATATGCAGTGTACATGTGCTAAGAACCCTTGTTTACACTCTGTATACATTGTCTATACGATTATAAATAAAAATCACATAGTAACGTCTAAGTATTTGCGAGTTTTTTCAAGTTATAACTTTTATTATATCATACCCGGGCGGCGTAACAGTGCTCCCGGCCGTGTTGTATTCTCCCGTACGACCGGATGTATAAAACGGGCATCCATAGAACGATTCGAACGCGTTTCGGCCCAACCGTGTGTGCCGCTTTCGAAAATTCGAATACAGGATTCGAACGTTGGAATGGATGTTGAGCAGTTTTGTTTGTTTAGGGACACCAAATTTTCGCTCATTTCGCCTTGAAAGACGTGTTTTCTAAGGTGGGTATGATATAAATAGCATACAACACGGTGTATTCCGCATCGCCCTCGGTCTCGGCCCTCCCGCGCGTCGGATCGCCCTCCGGCCTTCGGCCGTCGGGCGATCCGACACGCGGTCGGGCCGATACCTCGGGCAATACGGAATACACCGTGTTGTATGCTCTATATATATCATATGTGGAGTTACCGTCTTTAGGGAGTGATACACCCCGCAAAATATCCGCCCTAAAGTATTGAGCGCTAAAATCCACCACCAGAAACATGATGTTTAAAGAGGTTTCCCTCTATATCTGCTGAGTTTCCGTGCTGCACAAGCTTTTTCACTTTCCTTATTTTGCCTTGAAACGGCACGATGCGTTCTGGCGGCTCGACGTAAACAAACAAGATGGCGGACCCTGTTCCTCAGGCGCATGGCGCACCGTAAAAAAACTGGTAAAACGTCAGAGTTACAGTGATTTTCCTATTTATAATTGCATAGGCAATGTATCCAGAGCGTTAAAAAGGGTTCTTAGCACATGTTCACTGCATATTAGCCCAGGAAGTGGGGGGTTGAGGGCGGTTGAGGGGGGTTGAGGTATTTAGGCATACCGACGTCTTTTCTGTACTTGGTAGTTACATCCACCAGTTTATTACACACTCAAATTTTTGTACATCATGCATAATTTTCTTCTGTCTTCCAGTTACACCCACTGTACGTTTCTTTTCATTTCCGTGACACTGGCACCCCTTTCATAGCTGTTTGTGTTTCCCATGACGCACTAGTCTATCTAGTACATCATGGGGGAGGGGGGCACACACTGACAGCAAATCATCTGTTGTTTTACATCGAAAGGAAGTTTTCTGCAAATAATAGAGCTGCTTTCAAACGAACTGCATAATTACTAACAAATTAGAAACGTTGGACATACAAAAGCAGCACAAAATTCCCCATCTTCCGTACATAATTTTTGGCAAGCGATAAATAAAAGTATAAATTTTCAGACACACCAAAATAATCTAATTTTATTCTTCTCCATTTCGCCTACATAAAGCAGTTATTGTTCAACACATGGCTATCAAAGTGCTAACACATTATGGACAGGTACAGTAACACATCTTCACAACATTGAAAAACTTCGCAAGAAACCATTATAACCACATTTATAGGAAGAAAATTGCAAGTTTGACTCACATTATTTTGCCCACACAAAGCCACGCTTGTCCGCGAATACGCGCAATGCTCTGTGGGTAGATCTTAGAGGAAGATCCTAAGGATGGTTAGGGGGGTTCTGAAGAATAATAATCTAAACCGTAAGCTACTTTACGATAATATCAGATATTGAAAATACAAAAACAACAAAATATTAAGCAAATTATAATAGTGTTATCTATTCAACTCTGTATTGTTGCAATTTTACCGAAGCAAATTAAACAGAGCCTCCCTTTAAGCTGTTATAGTGGGTTCGTCCTAAATGATCTCCAAGTAGATTTTGGGTCTTGGTATATTACACGTGTTTCGCGGTATTTTGCATGTTGTATTTGCTATATTTTCCAGCAGACCGCATTTTTATCTCTTCACTTCTCACTAATAATGTATACCACGAGAAATACGTTGTCCGTACGGGCCAGCGCGGACCTGACATCTGCTTGGAGATTAGTGTAGCAATTTTTTAAAACATTGGTGCGAGGCCATAAAACATAGGTCAGAGGTCAGTACTTTTTTTCTAAGCTGGAAAATGGGAAAATGGGCTAGGGTGTGACTCTTTATTCTAAGTTCTTGATTAATTCTGCTTGGCAAGTTACGTCTTTAACCCCATGGCTAACCTAAAGGAGGTTCGGGACCGTGTTATGGGCAGTATGGGCCGGACAATGTACACTCATGTAGCGGAGGGACCCATCAATGCCTTGAGTACCTGCAAGGACGGATCTCAAGTCGTCTTAGCAGGCCGCAACGTCTTCAAGATATATGGCATCGAGGATGAAGAGTTTATAGAGAGAGCAAATCTAAGAGTCGGTAGGAAGCTGTCGCTGAACTTCAGGTAGGAATCTGGGTGTGTGCATGTGTGTTAACTGTGTGTGTGTGTGTGTGTGTGTGCATGACTGTGTTAACTGTGTATGTGTTAACTGTGTGTGTGTGTGCATGTGTGTTAACTGTGTGTGTGTGTACTTGTGTGTTTAACTCACAGTGTGTGTGTGTGCGTGTGTGTGTGTGTGTGTGTGCGTGCATGCATGCGTCTTAACTGTGTGTGGTGTTAACTGTGTGTGCGTGTTTGTGTGCATTTGTGTTAACTGTGTATGTCTGTGTGTGTGTTAACTCTGTGTGTGTGCATGTGTGTTAACTGTGTATGTCTGTGTGTGTGTTAACTCTGTGTGTGTGCATGTGTGTTAACTGTATGTCTGTGTGTGTGTTAACTCTCTGTGTGTGCATGTGTGTTAACTGTGTATGTCTGTGTGTGTGTTAACTCTGTGTGTGTCCATGTGTGTTAACTGTGTATGTCTGTGTGTGCACGTGTGTGTTTGTGTGTTTCCATGTGTATATGCCCTGATGACCTATATGTGTGTGTCTGTGTGTGTCCATGTGTGTGTGCATGTGTGTGTGTGTGTAGTGTGTATGTGTGTGAAGGTTTATCACATTTGTGGAAGGATTGACATAACAGGTGACTATCAGCCCTGCTCTTTTCAATAAGTGCGGTGGGATCTAGAAAGATGTGGCTCTCCGGCTTTATGTCCTATCCGAGAGGACATTCCTAACCAAAGCTAGGTACTCATTAACACCTGAGTCAAGTGAGGAAATAATTGTAAAGATCCTTCCCATGGACACACAGTGGGGTCTGCCAGGGATTTGAACCCAGAACCTTCAGATTCTGAGTCAACAACCCTAACCACAAGACCACCTTGCTGCCATTTACTACCTCAGCAGTGATTTTAATTTGTTACAGGAGGGAAAGGAACTAGTCATACAAGGGGAACAACTATATGTTTTTCTGTGTTCTGCAGCTGCGCAGATGTAGCCTGGCACCAGCTGGACGACAACCTCCTGGCGACAGCAGCTACAAACGGGGCCGTCATCACCTGGAACCTCAGCAAGAGTTCCCGCTCCAAACAGGACCAAGTCTTCACTGAGCACAAGCGCACAGTCAACAAGGTACAACAATGTACCTGGGTGGAAGGATAGGGTCTTGTATATCATACCCGGGCGGTGATACAGTGTTCCCGACCCGGTCGTACTTTACTGTACGACCGGGCTTACAAACCGGGCTTCCATAGAACGATTCGAACGCGTTTCGCCCTAAGTTAGCATGCGCCGCTTTCGAAAATTTGAATACAGGATTCAAACTTTGGCTGGTTCACATTGCACTGCAGCATAGGTGTCACTGCTATAGATGCGTTCCCAAACATATTTACATATCTACAAGTACACATGCACTGTTTAGGGAACGCAACTTGCAATGTGAACCAGTCAGAATTGTCCCGAGGAAGGTGACAGTCGGTCACCGAAATGTCGGCTGAATAAAACACTTGGTTGTGTAGAAAGAGTTTCTTTATCCAGTGACTTACCAACCTGATGAAACTATTCATGGGTATAAGAACGACCCTTTTATTGTGTCTGTTGTAACTGCTTGTTCCCAGGTGTGTTTCCACCCTACGGAGCTGAACGTGTTACTGAGCGGTTCCCAGGACGGCACCGTCAAACTGTTCGACCTGCGGAAAAAGGAGAGCGCGAGTACCTTCCACGGTCGGTCCGAGAGCGTCCGGGACGTGCAGTTTAACCCTCATAGGTACGTACCATCAGTTTAACCCTCATAGGTACGTACTATCAGATGTTTTAAACCCTGGCAGTGTCATAGACCGGTTTTAAAGCCTTGTTCTAATATTCCCTGACACTTTGAGGGTTAGACATACTGACTTTGGCTCCATTTTTTTGTAAGGTTCTCTCAATTAAAGGCATCCAATGTGACTTCAGGACGGCAAAACAAAAAATGTTCAGGATGATGAAATCTGTCTGATAGTGATATTCACTGCCATTTCTTAGCACATTTTCATCATTTCATACTTGAAGCATTTGAAATAACCTAAAAACAAGCTACAAATGTATGTGAGATGTCTCTTTATTTTTTGGGTACCACCAATAAATAGCTAGAACCAGCCTACAAAATAATTCTACAATACTAAACAACCTTTTTCCGTCTGTGACATTGCATTTTTTCCTTACAGATATCAGTATGCTATGGAATAGGATTGATTCAATGACCAGAAAATTGACTTTGAAAATCCAGTTTTGCTGCCCTAAAATTGCATTGGATGCCTTTAAATGGCATTTGGTGCAATATTAAAAATAAAATGTGCATCTCTTCTTATTGTTCTCATGTTGTTGAAGTTATAATGTTACACACTACCTTTACATGTTTTATGATTTTTATATGAGCAAATACTTTGAAGTACATGTACATATATATATTATAATTTTCCAGTATCGGTGTCTTCCAGGTTCCTTGTCTGAGTTCACAGTTCCCCATTCTCAGTTACCCTCTTTCCATTCTCCATTTCTCTGTCTTATTTTCTGGTAGCAACGCAATGGAAGACAGAACACAGGCTAAGCTAGAGCTCAGGCTTCACAAAGAACAGGAGCCTTGACAAAGCCTGGGTACTCGTCCACTCAAATGTGGCCCAAATAGCACGTCGGCAGAACGTACTGCGCCTGCGCAAAACCCAGATTTTTCACGTTTTTCGTTGGATGTTTGGTCAACGTTGCATCAAAATTTTGCTCGTTGCAGACTAATCTTTTCTATACAACATCTGAAAACTACAGACAGGCTGTCAACCTTATATGCTCTAATACAACCTTATATGAGACGTTCTGCCAAAGTGCTATGCACAATACATTACGGGTTTCGCGCAGGTGCAGTACGTTCTGCCGACGTGCTGGCCCAAGTACAGTTGCTGTTAGTTCACACTTGCTCTCATGGTACCCAGGCTACAGTTATGTAGCCTAGTACCTACGTCTCTGTCAAGCCCCTGTCACACATTCAGAACCTACCTGGCTGAAGTTCAGGAGCAGTCTGACCAGGTTTTGGCCACGCCTACCTTTCTATACAAATCAAATCAACTTTGAGTCAAATTTGACTGCCAACCACACTCCAACCACTGCTGACCTGTTCCCAAACACAAGCCAACCATGGCCAACCGCCTGTCCACACCCGAATGTTTGAAACATTTTAAAACATTCAGCTGGCACCATGCTCCCAACCTACTTGTACTCCCAACCATGGTTGAGGGAGTTTGGCAGTGTTCGGGAGGCCATATTCTTCTGTGTGTGACAGGGGCTTCAGAGGCCCATGCTCTGTGCAAGGTGATGCGAGTACATGTAAGTACAGTAGCAAGTGTAGACTAAGAAGGACAGCACTGTCAAGTAGACTCAGGTACCCAGGCTATTGAGCAGAGTTGAACAATATCCAAATGCAAATCCTTTTATCTTTGACTTACATGTACATGTTTGTTTTATTCATTCATTCATTCACTCATCATCATCATCATTCATTCACTACTCAAACTATTGGGTCGCCCATTCAACTTTGGCAAGGGTGCCCAGTTTGCTATCTTCAGTATTCCTCACATTTCCATTCTAGTGTTACATCATGTTGTGTATTTGTCTCCTACTGAACGACTGTTCTTCTTGTTTCTTTCCTTGTGTCTGTGCCTACCTCTGTGACAGTGTCATAAGGTACTATCTTCACTTGTTTGGCATGCGTCGTAAGAACTACGGTTTACCCGGTGTCCGTCATTCTGTGCTTTTTGTTGGTATTTAGGCCACACCAATTTTATTTGTTGCTTCTCTGATTTTTTCAGAAAAAATATGAAGCGACAGGGCGAAAAAATAAAATAAACACAGGCCTGGGCATCCTATTATAGCCCCAAATGTTAGAATAGGTGCCATGAAGTCAACACAAAAGACTGGGTTAAAATTTAAACAATGAATTTTGAACTTTTAATCAAACCACTGCATTGGTAGATGTAACAACTGTAACAACTAGGAAGAAAAGGTCTTTCTTCAACTGTTGGAGGCAAAAGATGAGCATTTTTTAGTTGATTCAGAACCAGATTTTTTTTTTTGCAAATCAGAAAAAAATGGAGAGGTAACTCCGAGAAGCAACAAATTAAATTAGTGTGGCCTAATGACAAAAAAGAAAAGACTCTTATTTTTACAAACAATAAAAATCCGTTGTTCCTTTCTTGACTTATCCGCTTTGAAAGATTTCGCCAGAAACTGACCCTTGCAGATCCAGAACAAGCTGCTATGGGGGGTCTAAACCCAGACCACAGCTTGTTCCTGATATAAAAATCTATATGCCACCAAATGAAGACCATAGCATGTCAAGGACACAAGATACAAAAACCAAATGTTCTGCTGCAGTACTAACGTCAGCCACAAGGAGGCCCTTATTTGACCTTGACTGTTGTCCTCCAAAGACCTACGCACATATACCAAATATCATAACGATCCGTAAAGGCCTTTTTAAGTTATGCTGACCACGAATATGCAGAAACACAGACACACACACACACACACAGAGACAGGCCAAAAACAATACCTCCATTTTTCATGGAGGTAACAATGAAGTGGAAAATCCAAGAACCAAGTTATTGAATTGGTGGGCCTAATAAATCAGCATTGCCTTAGTTCTTGTGATGAAATATATATGTTCTTCTAGTCTTCACCTTTTCCAACTTATACCCAGTTTTGTTGCATACTGTCAGAAAAATTATTGACAGAATGGGGAAGGATTGTTGACCAATCATATGACTTCTTCCTTCCTCCCAGGGACTACTACTTCTCTTTCGCATCTACTCATGAAAATGGAAACGTGCTACTCTGGGACCTGCGCCGACCAGACAAGGCCGAGCGTTTCTTCACCGCGCACAGTGGTCCTGTCTTCTGCTGCGACTTCCATCCCGACGACAAATCGTGGCTGGCGACCGCCGGGAGGGACAAGGCCATTAAAGTGTGGGAAGTGGTGCCGTACAAGCAGATACAGGAGGTGCACTGCGTACAGACTATTGCCTCCGTCGGTCGGATTAAATGGCGGCCACAGAGAAGGTATCACATAGCCAGCTGTTCCCTCTTGGTGGACTTCAGTATCAACATCTGGGACATCCGCAGACCGTACATCCCGTTCGCAGCCTTTGAGGAGCACAGAGACGTAACGACGGGGATCACGTGGCGCCAGGATCCGCACATCTTCCTGTCGTGTTCCAAGGACTGCACGGTGTACCAACACGTCTTCCGAGATGCTAAACGCCCCGCTGACCACGCTAACCCCATGGGACTATGCTTCAATGTCAAAGGGGACATCTCGTTTGCCGCAAGCGAGGCTTTGGGAGGCGGAGGGAGGGGTAAGGGAGGGTCGGGAATGTACGCCTCCACGCGGCTTCCGTCTTTCTTCCGGAAAAACCCTGACCCTACCGAACAGTTCCGTTCTGTGAACAGCAACTTGAGTGTCTTCACGAACAGAAACCAGGAGAAAAATCCGACAGCAATGGACTGGTTTGTAAAGACGGCGGAGAACTACTGTTTGACTGGTCGGCCCTTGTCAGAACTGTGCGAACACAATGCACAAGTGGCACGGCAGCTGGGCCGGCACCAGATCGTGCAGACTTGGCTCATGCTGAAGCTAATCTTCGCTGGATTGGGCGCAGTAAGTGATAAAGGTGTTGTGACCAGTCCTAGTCTAGGTAGGATAGTGTCTCTGTCCACGACTGGTGGCCAGGGTGATCTACTGGACAGAGTATCCCAGCACAACGAGACGTCAACAGTAACAGACATGCAAGAGGTCAAAAGTACGGAGCCGCCCGGCATTACGAAGGAGAAAGATCCTTCTGAGCCAGGGGACGCTGAGCCGAAGTCCGCTCTGCCACAGTCACAAGCCACCGACAATGCCGTGCACGCCGACCTCACACAGGTGCACGGAGATTTCTTCTTCGGTGACGGAGAAGGGGGCGGAGCCTACAACGACTACGACAGCCTTCCTAACATGGATCACATCCAAGACTGGACTCTTCCCGGGGAGGCCTTCCAGCCGCGACACGAGATCATCGACCGCAACCCTTCCCCCGAGGAACTGGACAGGCCCGACTCGCCCACCAGCATCAACGAATCGGAAACGGTCAGTTTGAGCAACGAGAAGTTCCTGAAGGGGACGGTTCTGACGCCGACTCCCACAAACCCTTCCTTCCTGGACGTCCGGCTGCTGTCTCCGCTGGTCGTGGACATGCTGCACCACTACGCCGAGGAGGGCGACGTACAGATGACGGTGTCGGTCATGATCGTTCTGGGAGACCACCTTAAGGACCAGATCGAGGAACAGATCCAGGAGCACTGGCTCATGTCGTACGTGGACATGCTGGGCTGCTTTAAACTGTGGATGGTCGCCACAGAGATCGTCAAGCTCAGCTACCTGATCGGGGTTCCCAGCGTGGGGACGCTGAACCAGAACTCCACCTCCATCCACTCCAACTGTAACCACTGCAGCAAGCCGCTTACACAGAAGGCCTGGCTATGTACAAGGTAACTGAATATAGAATACTACACAGTAGTGCTGTGTACCTAAACCCACATTTAGGTTCAAGTCCGGATTCAAGTCCAGAAGTTTAGGTTCAGGTTCTGACTTGTAAGTCCGGACCTAAACCCATGGTATATACAAAATTGCATGTTGGCAACCTTGCAATGTTATCGGGGCGAAACTGTGGCCACATAACATGGAGGCCGACACTTGACAATGCCCGATGGCAATGTTTTCTTCATTTTGCAGCACAGATTTTGCGATCTATGGAAGGTTTTATGTGGTTCGGAACGAAAGGGGTATGTGACATGAGTTTTTTTCCAACCAAGTCCGGAACTGGTTCCCGCCATTCAGTTTTTTTTGGACTTGAACCTAAACGTTTTTACAAGTCCGGAACGGAGTCCAGCGAACCGGTACACAGCACTACTACACAGTGTATTCCGTATCACACGAGGTACCAGCCATACCGCTGGTTGGATCACCAGAAGGCCGGAGGGCGATCAGACCCGCTGGAGGGCTGGGACCGAGGGTGATGCAGAATACACCATATTGTATTTTATTTATGTCATACCAACCCTAGCAAACACACATTTCAATGCGAAATGTGCCAGAAATTGAGAAAATTTTGTGTCCCTAAAAAATGTCTATTAGGGCTGGCACATTATGTCAGCCTACATGTCTTGAATTCAATTTCTTGGTTGAAAGTTTTCACTGTTTTATTTTCTTTGATTAAGAAAAAATACCACAAGAATGTTATATTACTAGTATATAAATCTACCCCAGTTGGTCTCATACAGAAGTTCAGACCGTTATTGGTAACTCTACTTTTTTGTGACTGATAGTATCTGCACAGAGAATGAAGTTGAATTACTGGTTACTGTTAGTAGATATGAGATGTGAAGATCAGAATACAAAAGTTTGGGTAAAGACTACGAAGGTAACATTTGCAAAGCAAATGCATAATGTTTACCTACAAATATGGTCTAGCTTAACATACTACTGCTCTGTTCATTCTTACTCAAACACATTCATATGATATAGTTACACGAGTCAAACTCTGTCCTGCTACTTGCAATATAATGTAATCCAACACCACAGGGTGTCTGCTATGGCACCAGTTACCATGGTTACAGCCATCTGGTACAGGTCATTGACCTTATTTGTTTGGAGAAGTAGAAGAGAAAGAAGAAGAAACAGAGCAAAAACAGCATGTTTTCCTTCTACAAAGGCAAACATAACCAGGTTAGAGGTCGCTGTTTGGAGAAATGGAAGAGGAGGAGGAAGAAGAAACGTAGCAAAAACAATATGTTTTTCTTCGGTAAACATAAATATCAGGTGTTGTTTTTTCCCTTGCAGATGTCAGAAGTTGGTGAACACGTGTTCTGTATGTCATCACGTGGTGAAGGGTCTGTACGTGTGGTGCCAGGGGTGCAGCCATGGCGGACACATTCACCACATCCAGGAGTGGCTCCGCACCAACCAGCAGTGTCCAGCAGGCTGCGGCCACTGCTGCCAGTACACCTAATCAACAATACACAGGGCTAGACATACAGTACCCGCATCGTAAACTTTAACGTAATTACGGCACAGTCAAAATGTACACACAACGTAACTACGACCGTGATTACACCGTGATTACGGTTTTGGTCGACAATAGATTTGGCACTGGCAGCGCAGCTCACGCATATTTCCGGCTGTTCCGGTGGCTGTTTCCCCCCCCCCCCATTCCAGGAACGTAATTATGCCGTGATTACGATCGTAGTTTTGCTGTGCTTACGATTACGCAGATCGTAATTTACGTTAACGCTTACAATGTGGGTACTGTACTGTAATTTCATAGGGACTTCATTTTATTAAAGGCACCCAATGCTATTTCAGGGCGGCAAAATAAAAGATATTCTGGATGAGGAAATCTGTCTGACATTGACATTTACTGCCATTTCTGCACATTTTTGTACAATTTACATGAGGAGTACCTTTATTTTTTGGTACCACCAAAAAAATAGCTAGAACCAGCCTAGAATACAAAAGATTCTGAAGCAACTGCTTTCCTTCAGCAATATCACATTTTTTGCAATACAGATATCAGTATGCCATGGGATAGGGTTGATTCAACTTACTACATTTAAAAAAAATGACCAGGAAATTGATTTTGAAAATCCAGTTTTACTGCCCTGAAATCGCTTTGGGTGCCTTTAAAGTTTGCACTGTCATAATTTGGCAGTGGAGAGGTTTCCATGAACATAATGTGATTCAAGATTCACAGTACTCACCCTAAAACTGTAATTTGCAGCTTAAAATTGAGGTTACTGGAAAAAATGTTAATATAACTACATGTAGGTTAATAACTACATGCTTATAGTAGGTAAGAAAAATTCAGGATATTGCTATTATGAACAATAATTTAGCTATGCAACAGCATACAAAAGAGATTCAAAATGGATTGAAAGTATCTACATACATGTATTAATTAGAAAGTTATGCTAGAAGATAGTAAAGGATTCATTTTGTTGAAGCATATTGAGAGAAGCACGTTGACAGAACGTACTGTGCCTGCGTGAAATCCGGATTTTTTATTTGTTTTTGTTGATGTTTGGTCAACGTTGCATCAGAATTTTCCCTGTTGTAGACGGTATCTTTTCCGAAACAACATTTGAAAACTACAGATGGATTGTCAGCCTTAAATACGCGAGTACGACCTTAAACAAGACGTTCTGCCAAAGTGCTATGCACAGTACATTACAGGTTTCGCGCAGGCGCAGCATGTTCTACAGATGTGCCATTGAAAGTTAAGGGTAGTGGCTTGGGTATCGTTCGTAGCGATGGGAAGATGACAACGATGACACGGAAATTCGACCGGTTTCGACTTTATTCAGTCTTTTTCAAGAATCTTGTAGTGGCTTGGGTATTTGCAGAAAGTCTTCCTGGTAAAATTTCTGATGAGATTTGTGACAACTTGTAACATTGGTAACAGTAAAATAACTCTTCCAAGCCTTGCAACAACACACCATGCATGGAAAACTATATCATGATAGTAGTTCAAAGGTTTTAGACTTCAGAGTATTGGTTCTGGTGCTTGAGTATTACTTGTACATGTATATCTCAGTATTATCATTTGCTATGTTACCGGTATACCACAATGCATGGGCCTTGTACAAATGTAATAAACACTTTATCAGCATAGCCAAGTCTAAGACTCTGACTTAAGACAGAATTAAGTACAGTTTGGGTACACTTATGTGTATCTGTATCTGTATAGCC
Organism: Branchiostoma floridae x Branchiostoma japonicum; assembly: GCA_013266295.2. Classification (NCBI taxonomy): domain Eukaryota; kingdom Metazoa; phylum Chordata; class Leptocardii; order Amphioxiformes; family Branchiostomatidae; genus Branchiostoma; species Branchiostoma floridae x Branchiostoma japonicum. The sequence goes on along the minus strand of CM023830.1, from coordinate 17,704,868 downwards.
GGTATAACCGCCCTTTGGCATAACACACCAGCTTCGGAGGCACGCGGCACATTACACCGAAATGACACGTTACACCTAACCTTTGAACGTCTAACTCTAAACAATGTTTAAAAATATCTAGTGACGATGCCCCTACTGTACTTGGTGGCAGCGAGTTCCACTCTATGATAGTTCTAGGAAAAAATGAGTTTTTGAACACGTCAATCCTTGGTTGATAGCTCTGGTACTTGAAGGCAATTTTGACTATCTCTTGTTCTTTTCTGGGCTGGTACTTGGTAGTTGGTACATCCACCGGTTTAGTGCATACACAGTTTTTTTTAGAAACAAGTGCACCCAATCTTTACTTAGGTTTTCGTTTAGTATGGTTGTTGTATAAAACATGTTTCTGATACATGTATATATTTCACTTTGATCTTGGAAATCATCAGGACTTTTTGTGAAAATATTGCATGTTTTACATGTATACACTGTCAGAGGTGGAAAACTTTGGCTGGAAAGACTGCCCCTACAGCTTACAGCTATGGGAGTGAGTGAGTGAGTGAGTGAGTGAGTGAGTGAGTGAGTGAGTGAGTGAGTGAGTGAGTGAGTGAGTGAGTGAGTGAGTGAGTGAGTGAGAGTGAGTGAGTAAGAGTAAGTGAGTGAGTGAGTGAGTGAGTGAGTGAGTGAGAATGAGTGCCTATATCTAATTGCCTTTCATTGATTAACTCAATAGCTGAAATATTGCACACACACACACACATATATATTCACACATGCACGAATAAATTTGCATAAATTGGCCCAGACTACCCTGTATTCTACTGTTGCCACCAGCCCCAGTAGGGCAATTCTCACTAGATAACTTTAGACAACGCCTACAAACAGTTATGTGTGCACACCCAACAATGCCTTCGTACCTGGAGGTAATTACCTTGATACATATACATGGAGTAATAGTAAACTTGAATGTTGAAGGTACACGAACACAGCCTAGCGGTTTAGAGGGAAACTGCAGGAACAAAACTGACTCGGAGGAGGGCCATGTGGTGAAATGCGCATGCTCCCAACACATCATAAACATATCTAGCCCCATTTAGGTCTAGACAACTTTGAACATCCTTCGTACAAAAAATACCGGAAAAAAGTGTCGCCCCTGCAGACAGACGTCAATGGAATGACCCGTATCCAAGCATTCGGCGTCCTTAACAACGGCACAGCGGTGCATGTTTTGTAGTTCCAGCCCAGTGCTAAACACCAGACATTTTTGTCCCCGGGGGATTGGGTGTGTCCATGTTTTGAAGTAGACAGTGCTAATTATGGCCGCTATTGTGTGTAGGAAAATCAAGTCTATTTAGTCACATACCTGCAAACTATGATTACTATATACACCAAAACACATGCTTAAAATACTTCTGGCTTATGTAGCCTTTTCGAGCTTCTTTATTATTCAAGATTGTAATTGTATTAGTACTACTACTAGTACTGTAAGTACTGAAACTTTCGCGGTGACTTTTTTTATGCGATGACCTCCTAAAAACACCGAGAATGTGCATTGAATGACTCCCAGTGCTGTTCTACAGAATTGTTTAAAAATTACATTACTAGTAATTATAGAATTAAAAACAGACAGAAAACCTCTCTTTTCCTCCTACCACGAAAGAAAACAACTACGAGTCAGTACGACAGCCTCACGATTTACAGTATGTAATTTGATAAATGGGTGTTTTAAAGAAAACCTGTCACACATTCAGAACCTTCCCCCGACCACCAGCCAACCAAGTTTGGTTGAAGTTCGGGAGCAGTCTGGCCAGATTTAGGCCACGCCTTCCATTCTGTACGAATCGAAGTTGAGTTAAATTTGAGTCAACTTTGACCCCCAAACACGCCCAACCACTGCTGACCTACTCCCGAACACCAGCCAACCATGGCCGAACCTCCCGTCCACACCCGATTGTTTGAAACATTTTGAAACATTTGGCTGGTGCAGTCATACAGTAGCCGACCTCGTCGAACACCAGCCAACCACAGCCGACCTTGCTCCTGAGTCCTGACCTACTCCTAACCATGGTTGTGGGACGTTCGGCAGTGTTCGGGAGGCCATATTCAGCTATGTGACAGGGGCTAAGTTAACAGATCATTGAACACTCACTGTACGTATTGTGTGAGGTACAGTTGAAAAATCTTCAAGCAGACGTTGGGAGTAAAAATCGTAACATTCCCTAACTTTTCAAGTACTTCTAAAACACAACCTTTCAAAGGTAAGTTGTATAGTGCTGTTGTCCTGTGTCTCATTTCAAACCATGCATTTTCAACTTTTAAGTGATTGATAAATGTAACTGTAATGACTTTCTTCAACTGTTTGTTAATTTGGTATCATCAATGAAAGAAAATATAAAACATGAACTTTTGGGGGTCGATTCAATATCTTGCTCTCGTGTTTGTTTGTTTGTTTGTTTGTTTGTTTGTTTGTTTGTTTGTTTGTTTGTTTTCAAATCAGAAAAGAGTTAGGCGAGAACCTAAGAATAAAGTAATTGATCATGAATTACTGAGAAACGTGCGTATACATGCACACAAACACCACAAATTTGGTAAATCTTAATAAATGTCTTCTGGGCAGCGTTTACGAAGATTAATCATATTTGTGGAAGGACATAACAGGCACCGGTGACTATCACCTCAAACCTGAGACCAGACTGTAAGGTTTGAACCAATTACACCGGGAAGGACCCCTGGTCTTTTAGATAAGTGTGGTGGGATCTTTAATGTGCTCAAGGTGTGGCTCTTCTTAAACACGGGACCTCCGGCTTTACGTCATATCCGAGAGGACGTCCCTAACCGAAGATAGGTACTCATTTTCACCTGAGTCAAGTGAGGAAATAGGTGTAAAGTGCCTTTCCCAAGGGCACAACAGTGGGGCCTGTCAGGGATTCGAACCCAGAACCTTCTGAATCTAAGTCAACAACCCTAACCACAAGACCACCTTGCCACCACCTTGACATGTTCCCATGGTGTATGTTTTGTTGGTACGTGTTTTTTGTTGTGTGTTGCACGTTTTGGCAACATTTCCTGCGTTCGCGTACAAGACGAGTATTACACTAAAAGGTCAACGGCATTCCAGTCACTAATGGAGCAGAAACCTTTCATTTGATAACTCTCTTTGATGCAGGGGAAAGTAAGGCGTTCTTTGTTCTCACGGGAACAAACTAACCTGTGACATGATGGTCTTGTGGTTCGGGTTGTTGACTTAGAATCTAAAGGTTCTGGGTTTCAATCCTTTGCTCAGTGTTGTGCCGTTAAGAATGTCACTTTCAACCATTTCCTCGCTTGACACGTACATGTAAAAAGTACCTAGCTTCGGTTAGGGACCCAAAGTGATTTCAGGGCAGTAAAACAGGATTTTCAAAATCAGTTTTTCTGGTCATTTTTTAATGTAGTAAGTTGAATCAACCCTATCCCATAGCATACTGATATCTGTGAGGTAAAAATGCCATGTCGCTGACGGCAAATGGTTGCTTGTTGCGTATCGTAGGCTGGTTCTAGCTATTTCTTGGTGGTAACAAAAATTAGGGGACGCCTCAGATAGCTTGTTTTTAGGTTATTTCAAACCCTTCAAGTATGAAATGATGACGAAAATGTGCTAAGAAATTGCAGTAAATGTCAATATCAAACAGAGTTCCTCATCCAGAATATTTCTGGTATTGTCTCCTTGAAATTGCACTGGACGTGTGAGTAGATCAAACCTTAGAGACTGTTCTTACACAACATAAACTTAACTTACAGAACTGGTTTGTCGCGCCTTAACGTAGTTTACCAGTTACGAGAACGAACGAACTAACTTAATTGTAGTTCGTTACAGCGATTCCACACATGAAGGAAGGTCAGAGATAAAATTCCTATACAGGGACTTTATTGAATTACTGGACTGGCTTGACACGTTTTTTTTTTTAGATGAGAAGTATTTATTGCACATTCGCAGTGACACAGACACTGAATTGCAGACAATTTACAATTGTTTACAACTAGCACATCTACATTAAAAATTACACATTAAAACCATTAAAAAATCGATATATTATTGCACGGTATTACCAGTAATCCTTAAATTGTTACCGTATGCCATAAAAGCTAAAAGAACGGTCAAAGTAGTACAGTCAGGGAGCTCGAAGAGATATATTTACATATGTACAGAACATAGTTTTCTTTTTACTGGAGAGATTTCAAGTGCGTCTGTCTGTCAGTACGCGTGTTTCTCTGTCAGAACACTCTTCAACTCCTTAAGAACACAAGAGAATGTTATTCACCAACGATCTCTTCTCACTTCACTCAAAAAGGAAGGTAACGGTAGTCCCATAGCCTTTTGGAGGCCATAGGGGCAGCGGGTTGTTAGTCTACTGTGTCTAGGGCATGGTGTTGGAAAATACACCGCCTTTTATCTCCAGAACCGAAGACAGGTACCCATTTTTACACCTGGGTGGAGTGAGGAAAGTCCGACGGTGCAAAGTGCCTTTTCCAAGGACACAAGGTCGGTGACATGACAGGATTCGAACCCAGGACCTCTGGGTTCTGGGTCAAACACCTTGCCTTGTACAACAAACGACCCCCACCAGTTCACTCAACAAGCATTAGAAGGCTAGAAAAGAAGTGAAAAAACAAGTTCAAATTCACACATTTCTGAGTTAAAAACAAGTTTAAAACCACACATTATTTCCGAGGTGACAGACGGGTTTAAAGTTTACAGATTCCTGAGGTGACAAACAAGTTTAACGTTCACATACTTCCGAGGTGACACCTGGGTTGTCAGGGACGCCGTATGGCTAGCAACGCAGCCGGAGACGTGGCCTGCCAGCCTGATGTAGGCATGCGCAAGCGACGTCTGTCGATCATTGGTTGACTCAGCATAATGGCGCATTGACGTCACAGATAAGATAACATGTAATAACGATCTTAAAGACGTCCAATGCAACTTCAGGGCAGCAAAACGAACGATATTCTGGATGAGGAAATGTCTGATATTGACATGTACTGCCATTTCTTAGCACATTTTTGTCATAATTTCATACCTGAAGCGTTTGAAATAGCCCAGAAACAAGCTACGTATACGTGAGGAGTCCCTTTATTTTTGGGTACCACCAATAGATAGCTAGAACCAGCCTACCATACGAAAGAAGCAACCGTTTTCCGTCAGCGACATCGCAGTTTTGCCTCACAGATATCAGTATGCTATGGGATAGGGTTGATTTAAACTTACTACATTTTAAAAAACAAACAGAAAATTGACCTTGAAAATCCAGTTTTACTGCTCTGAAATCACTTTTGGTGCCTTTAAAATTTAATTGACAAAACACGTCACGTATCGAGTCTAGACGACTAATTATATTTACTTAACGTCACACCCATAATGGAACTTTAACTTCATTTTAAGCCTGGATTGGGAAAAACAATCTTTACTTCGGGCAAAGATTCAATTAGAAAAAGAATACCAGATAGATCTGTCTGTTTTGACTCCAGGGTGGTCTTGCCCCCCTCCCCCTCTACTTGTAGTAGCAACATCATGGCGGTTTAACATAACAAAATAGTTAAGTGATTTAGGATGTAAGAGATACAGGGCCTACGCATGAAAGGGTCTAAGTATTGTACATTGCCTGCAACAAATATCAAACCACATAAAAAGTTGCGAAGTCCCATTCATTCCCACATAAGCTGTTAAACGCCCCATTGTATCCAGTTCAAAGGCGGTCGTGTATTTTTGCTGACTCGAGTTACTGCGACACAAAACGTCTGTCTCTCCCGTGGAAAGAGAAGACCGCAAACTTAAGGAGGCAACCTGAGATGGTGGAGTTCGTTTAAGTTGCCATAGGTTAAGACCTCATGTTTGCCCCAGGTGTAGTGACCATGACACATGGGGCAACACTGAGGTGAAAAACAAGTTTAAAGCGGCATTATGTAACATTAGGATGATATAAAAAAGTGAATTTTCTGGTCATTTCTTTACAAAGTTGAATCAACCCTACTCCATTGCAAGTAAGGGCCATTCAGGAAAAGGAGGTGCCAAAATATGACGCCTTATGAGTGTGTTTAAAAGTTAGAAACACAGATGTCAGCCATGTTTGTTTACATACATTCTGGTAGTTTGTGGTGGCACCACAAACTGAGTGAGCCTCCAGTGGGCTGTTAACGTTTAAGCGCCATTTGCCAGATAAGTGCACAAATATGTTGAAAAGTGGAAGTAAATTACAATCTCACCAAGATTTTTTCAATTTAAATATTTCGATTTTTGGCGTAAAAGCGTTACATAATGCCCCTTTAAAATCACACACAATTTCAGAGGTGACAGATGGGTTTAAAGTGTACATATTTCTGAGGTAACGAACCAGTTTAACGTACATATACTTCTGAAATTTGCCGAAAGTTAGCACAGCTCGTACTCGTCGTCGTCGTCGTCTCGTCGATTAAGCCCCTGTCACACATTCAGAACCTTTCCCCGACCACCAACCAACCAAGTTTGGCTGAAGTTCGGAAGCATGTTGACCTACCTTCCTATACGGATCGAATCGAATTTGAGTTAAATTTGACCCCGAGCACTGCTGACCTACTCTCGAACACCAGCCAACCACCAACCAACCGTGGCCGAAACTTCCGTCTACACCCGAGTGTTTTAAACATTTTGAAAAATTTGCTCGGGCGCAGCCGAACAGTAGCCGACCTGGCCGATCAACAGCCAACCACAGCTGACCTTGCTCCCGACCTACTCCTAACCATGGTTGAGGGGAGTTCGGGAGGCCATATTCGGCTATATGTGTCAGTGGCTTTAGATCCCTATCATATTCGTCGTACAAAAGGTTTACGACAACAAATTGAGGACAGTCGTGGGACAGTCGTGGATGCGTTGCACGAAATCCAGCTTGTGACGGAAAAGGTTTTGTCATAGCCTCGCGGAAAATCATACGACAAAAAAAATCCTACCTCGAATATGACCGCGCCTTTGCGGTAAAGTATATCTGATACGAGACGGCAAAACAACAACGGCGCTTGCGTCAAAACATGGCACATGTTTCAACAATAGAACTGACCTATATATTGCTTCCCTATGGTCAGTGTGAGTTCGGGCGCATAACGTTAACCTTATATTTACTTTATATCTTCTACAGACAATGTTATAACGGATACCACAGGCAGTCCTAGAAAAGTACGGTTTTCTAATCACTGATATACGTCAAAAATGTTACGGCGTCATCTCCATTAAACGTGTCTCCATACACCAAACGAGGCTTGATAGACCTCGCTAGCAATTATATGTGACGTAAGCATCTCAGTTATCTAATGTATGAATAATTTATGAAGCAGTCCAAAAATCTCACAAATTTGTAAAAAGTAAATCAAAGAATTGTTTTCGGTCAAATCACTACAGTTTAAAAATCATAACGACCTTAATTCCCCCAAGTTCGCCCTCCCTGCCATTCCTTTTATCTCCGTGCACTGTTAGAAGATCTAGGTATCCATTTCTATGCACGTGTCGGTCGCAGTTTGCCGCCGTCCAGTTGTGATCACTAGTGACCCGTGGCCGTATGTCCACTGCAGTCCAGCCGGCACTTCGGCCGCCCACTCAGGCCCAGTCTCACCTGAGCTCCGCTGAAAGCCCGCCCGTGGGCTGACCAGGCTCTGACGAGGTAGGTTTGTTTGCGTGGGCCGTATGGTTGGATACACACAACGCACATCCAGCCACACCTGGTTAGGGACCGTTAGTGTAGCGGATGTGCAACAGGTGTCTTACACGGCCTCAGCAGACGTTCTTTTCGCGTTAGCCGTGTTCAGCAAAAAGCCGCAGGGAAAAATTAAAACGAACGACTACTGTGAGTAGGTAGTCGAGGAGCGTGAACAAGTTGGAGCGGTACTTGGAATGGATTTTTGCCAGGTGTTCAGCGAATCGTGACTCCGTCGAGAGAATTTCTTCTGAAAAGTGAACGAACTTTTGAGGAATGGGAAGGGAAAAGGCGATTTTCCGGATCTGCTTCGCTGTTCTGTTTCCAGCTTGGCTGGTCCTGTCAGGTGCGTATGTTGTATTTTTGTGTGTTTTTGTTCCCACATGTGCACTTTTGTGTGTGACGCTCAAAGGGTGTACGGTGCCGTTTACTCTATCCAGAATCTAAACAGATCAACAGCACAACGTACGTAACACAAGCGCGCTCAGCTTATACCCGAACCCTTCTGTCACAAGGCATGTCCCTTTGAAGACTTTTGCCAAACAACGCGTCCTTTTTGTCCTTGAACAATTAGCGAAAAACGTCTTACAGGCTTTCAGTGCCTTTCAAGGCTTTGAAGAAAAGGATTCCAAACCTTTTGACCTAGATTATGCATTCTGGCCCTTCTGATAAAATTTTCGGACGTTTCGTATACTAGGTAGTGGCGTTAACACTTCCCATGTTCCTTTTCCCACTGTTTATGCCAATCAAATAACGTTTATTAGCGACTTTTGCAGCTACAAAACAAGGTAAACGGCATCTGTATTTGTAAGTGTATATGACATAGTACGTGGGCGACCTTGCGATAATTCTATTTCGTAACCCCGTATCCCTTTCACCCCAATATTGTGTAAAATGTAGAGGAACAGCAAATGACTCACCCCTTTTATGTACCCACTCTTCCACGGATATATTTATTTTGCCATGTAGCAACGACTATGCAAAGTAAACATGCTTTCAATTTTTTCTGCAGTGTTTTCTTTAGAATGTCTACAACCCATATGGCAAGGTGATTGCTAACTGATATTTTTTGTGGCACCGCTCGAGGCTACGTTTGCCCCTAGATCGCCTGTTTGACTAGGCGCTTAATGTGTTTACGTTTAAATACTAATTGCTAATGATATCGCGTGTCACGTGTAAGGTAGAATACTAATTTTCAGTGGTATTTACTCACACAAACGCACGCATAGCTCCCGACTTGTGCCTGATATTACCACAACCAATACCACAGTGTTAGAGGCCAGAAAAACTTCTCCTTATTTGATTTGATTAGGTTTTGATTAATTAATTGATTATAATTGTATGTAATGTCGGCTTGAGTCCTTGAAGTGCTCAAGATGTTTGTCAATTGACAGACCCGATCTTTTCTATAGAGCTGACCTGGCTCGTATTACCTAAAATAACAAGGTATAAGTCTCAAAAGACTTGAAATACCTTTGCCTTGTCGGTTTGCACAGCGCAATTGCGCAGACGATGTTTTGTGTGTGATTTGAGCGTTGCTATGGTGATTCTCGCCCAATGACATCTGCGATGTTTACTAATCGTCTACAAATATGTTAAGGCATGATTTAAGTCTTGAGTTCATTGAACTCGCTCTTTATTTTCGTTATGTCCGTTCGTATGTATATATGTATGTATGTATGTATGTTTTTTCGTGGAAAGAATGTGTCTACGTCCTGTAGTCAACAGTGTTCTGGGTACATCACTATTTGAGCAGATTTCACAAAGTATGCTCTAGTTGATGGGACGACGGAAAACAAGCAAAACGGGAGTGTCCCAATCATGTTACTTGTCTCATTACCATCACGTACCCTGAACATAATGCGCATACGTTATCTGATGGATGATTGGTCAACGTTGCATCAAGCTATTAAATGGGCGCGGCCTACACTTTCTCTTTACGTTGGACACACCTTTATGGAAACTATACACGGGTTATCATACTAAAGCCCATGTCACACATAGCGGAATATGGCCTCCCGAACACTGGCGAACTCCCCACAGCCATGGTTAGGAGTAGGTCGGGAGCAAGTTGGCTGTGGTTGGCTGGTGTTCGGCGAGGTCAGCTACTGTTCGGCTTTGCCAGCCGAATGTTTCAAAATATTTCAAACATTAATTTGGACGGGAGTGGACGGGAGGTTCAGCCATGG